>JAPPVO010000019.1:181955269-183155269 GCA_030407325.1 Camellia japonica
GAAGGAATCTTCTCAGAATCTGGTGACTGTAACCCCTCCTCTCACTCGTCGTCCACCAGGACGACCTTCTATTAAGCGATTTGGATCACAAGAGGTGGTCAGACGTCAACTCCAATGCAGTAGATGCAAGGGTACTGGGCACAATAAGTCAACTTGCAAAGAGTTTTTGTTAGGGTGCTGAATTATGTAATGTAAGTATATATTTTTTTTGTCATTTTATAAAATTTCCCCCAGTTTGTTGAACTTTGTTTATGTATATATTTCAGGTCTGTGGCAGTAGAATTTAGTTGCATGGAAATTTTGGTCCATCCTCCTGCATTATTCTCTGCTGTTTTTGCTGATTATTACATGAATATAAATTCTCTTATTGACCTTTGTGAATTTGTAGATTTATGGCTTGCCCAAACATATGCCGCTCTTCTAGTTTGTAGGAATGTGCATGAACTCATGATTTCTTCTGGTTTTAATTTTTGAGTTATCTAACATGTCAATTCATTGTTTCGACTTTTGAGCATTTTCACATCTAATCAGCACCGTTCCTGTCACTTTTTTTATACACAAACATGACATTGATGCTGATTATTTGGTTGATGTTTATGACATGTTCGTATGCCACTGGCTACAATTTAACTATTGAATAATTGTACAAACTTCCTGAAATGCAGCAAGATTCTAGGGTTACCACCCCACTACCCCCTACCCCCGCCCTCTTTTAATAGCTATGCATCAACATCAGTAAGAAAGATGTGGTATAGCAGATCTGTTGTGTAGACCACATGGCATGCCTATGCTGCTGCAAGGCTTGTCTACTAGATTGGCATTAGTTAGAAGAAAAAATGATGCCTCATTGATTGGATGATCCAGTATTGATCATTGAGTGCAATTTTTAGGTCCTGATCTTTAATTGCTGCTTACAACTCCGTTTATGCTTCTATGACTCTTAATCTTGTTGCAACTTCCATCATTGGGCTCGGGTGTGTCTATTTGTCAGTAATTAAACCTTAGAAGCATCCCAAGTTTGTGAAGTGTAGTATCTGTATTATGCATAAAACACTATGTTACATGGGCTCGGGTGTGGCTATTTGTCTAAGTATCAAGTTCATCTAATTCTCATATTTAAGGACACTTAGGACACGGTTACATTTCATATTTCTTAAATACTTATTGTTTGTTTTAGGGTAAAATGGTGTTTTAACATATAGACCATTTAATGCATAAAATGGGAATGTTATGCATATTTAAGTACTAAACTCGTCTAATTAGGGCCTTAGACATACTTAGTAGGTGCACACGTACAGCTAAATATGTGACACATTCATACCCTTTCTCAATTATTGAGCATCCAGCATAGGTTTCTTCACAAATTTAGATGATCTCCAATTCTCTAGTCACTGCAATTTTTCTGCAAAAAATTCTTTGCTGCATTTTTTTTTCTTTGTTTGAACTGTCTTGCTATATTTTGTCTGCACAATTGTTTTCAGTATCTACATCACCGGAAACTAAAATTCTAAAAACCCAAGACTCCACAAACGAAACTGCCTCTTGTCACTTCAAAGGGTCACAATTGCTAAACCCTCTACCTTGCCACTTCTTTCACACTACCTCTTTTTCTAGATCCCCCAGAAGATCACAATTCACAAAAACTATTTTAAGTTTTTTCTTTGCAACCTTTGATGCCTCTACAACCTGCTATTTGGTTCAATAGTGTTTTTAAAGGCATACCTGAGGCACACATTGGGGCGAGGTGGGCCAAAAATGCACCAGTGCTTTTCCTCTAGTTTATGGCATTCACATCAGGCACATTTAATGCGCTCTTCATGTGTAGTCAACAGAGGCGTACACATTGCTGCCTGACAAATCGACCTTCTCCAAAGTGTTGCTGGTTCGAGTTCAACTGAGACAATGGTTGTCTTCTCCAACGAGCTAGGGTTTTCAGGGGGCTCTCACTCTTGATCTCTCTTTCTCATTCTCTCGCGATCGTTCGTTCCCGTTCTATTTCTCGTCTCTCTTTCTCAATTTTGGGCCTTTGACTGAATGTCGTATCATTCTGTCTTTCTTGTTCTATTTCTTCTTTTTTTCTTTTCACAGTACTACTACTTTTTTTTGGGTACAATAGTACTGTACTAGTACTGTGTGTTTCTACTATTACTCTTTCTTGTTTTCTTTGTTTTTATGCTAAAATAATTTTTATAACTTTGATTTGTTATTCGTTATTTGTTATACTTTTTCTATGCTATAATTTATTAATTTTATATTTTATAAAAATACAAAATTTAAACTTAAAAGGCTTATGCCTCAACGCCTCACCTCATCAGAGGTAAGACGCCTCACTTCGCCCTGCCCTGCCCTTTTGCCTTTAAAAACTTTGAATTCAGTTGAATGAATCTAACAATAATTATTAGGTGTAATATGCCTTACTTTGTAAACTTCTAATGTACAGAGGTTGTGCCCCTCTTCGTTGGCTTTATATATACTTTCTTAATCTATAAAAATACAAAAGTAATTATTTTATGAATTTGTTGCAAGCCACTGGTTGCATTGTCATTTGTTTGTAACTTTCCTCATCTTTAAGTATTTCACCATGAAGTAATTACCTAGTTTATGTATAGGGTTGTACTCGTTATAAGAAGGCTGTTTTGGATAATAAAATTTCAGAGCTGGTTATTTTCATTTGTTCTTAGTTCTCTACTCTTTGTGGGCATGGCTTTGAGCCCTATAGCTTGTGGATTTCATGCCTTGCTTTCTGGGAATTATTGAAATCAGACCTAAAACCTAATTTTGCATAATTTCAGCTTTGATCTTGGTGTTTGGGTCCAGCTCCTATTGTATTTGTTTGATTTGAACCATCATTCAACTACATCAAACTCTTTGGTATACAAAACAGTGGTATTCCTTTGGTATATAAAATTAAAGAAGAAATGAATTTTATCTAGATGAATTTTGAACCAAATGAAGACAGGATGGGGGAATTTCGGGTAAAAGATTATTTCGCCATTTGTTTTGTGTACCAATGAGTGAACTATTTCAAGAAGAAGGTGCTGAAGTGACTAAACAAAAGTTCAGAAGAAGAAAAAGAAGAAAAACATGGGTTACCTTCGATAGTAAAAGCATGATTGTTAGTCCCTATCACAAGAAGCATATCTTATCTTGGATTTGTTGAATTGAGTTGAGATTCAAAATTATTGGTAAATTGCCACATGATCTTGTCTCTTTCACAAGAATTGTCTATTCTCTTGGAAGATTAGTTTATTTCTTGTTAGTTGTGTTGACTCAGTACACCATTTGTTGTTTACTTATTCATTCAATCCTAAGAGAATGTGGTTTTGGTTTTGAAGTTCAGCCTCCTCTTAGCTATATGTAATTAAGCAAATTTATGTTGGACTTCTCTTTTAATCCTATATTATAACTCATTTTATGTTGCATTGACGAGAAGTGGTGTTAATATTATTGTATGTGCTAAGTTTTATAATTCAGCCAAATCTATTACGAGTAAATCAATTGTTTTTTCATGGGCCTTTTGCAATTAATCTTTTCTTTTTTTTTTTTACAATGAAGCTAGTGGTTTTGTGGAGGTTTGCTTGGGGGAGGTGTTGAACAGAGGGTGGTGGAGGGGTTGGACTTCAGAGCTGTCTACAATTGTAAGGCAAATTACCAATAGATCCTAATAGTTAAATTTAATTCTCATCATTAGTTACTCTTTTTGTGATTAATTTTTCAAACTGTAGCTGAAAATTAAAAATTAATGACTTTTTTGTGACGATTTTTGTAAATTGTCGCTAAAATTTATAATTAGTGACCTTTTTGTGACAATTTTGAAACTGTTACTGAAAATGATCAATTATTGAGTTTTTTTAATAGTGTTTGATAAAAAAATGTTATTAACTTTCATAAGACTTATTGGATAATAAGTTCATCTCTTAGGACTTATACGCAAGTTCTTTTTACATTTTATGGAGTGAGTTTATGAAAAAAACTTGCTAGGAGAGAAAAAAAAAAACAAAAACAAAAAAAAGAATAGGATTTGATTCTTTTACGTTGTGTTTGGTTACAAGATTTTAGAAAGGATTTGGAAATGGAAAGAGAAAAGGAAGATGAAATGTGAACAAAATATATCTATATTTCACATAGTTTCATATATTTTTTTCTTTTTATTTTCTAAATCTCCAACCAAACACAGCATTTCACATTCATTTCACGTATCTATATTAATCTTTGACGTTGTTAGTGTTAGTGTGGAGTGAATAAAATAGAACTTTTGATGGAAAAAGGGGAGCTTATCTTTCATATTAAGAGTCAGATTATTGTCTCTTTTATAAATTTTCATATTAAGAGATCAAAATTATTGGTAAATTGTCACATGATCAAGGTTTTTGATGTGTAGTTGAGATTCTTTTGTATATAGGTTAAATCCCTTGGTGCCTCTATATAATATAACCTTATTTATCAAAAAAACAAGAGAAATTAATGTGGTAGTAACACATAATATTGTAATTATTGTCTTGCTTTTTATGGCTTGTGGATTGTTGTGAATTTTGAATTTGTCATTGGCACCGGAGGGGCTGGCATTTTCTTCCTCTTCTCTTTTTGCTATTTTTTTAAATCTAGTTGTGATGTGGGCCACATGAGAGGAGGCAGCCAATGACATCCCCTTGCCCAGAATCAAACCCCAGCCCCAAATAAAAATAAGGGTTAATTACAGAAAAATAAAAAAATAAAAAATCATAGAATTTTGCTTGTTTTTTAATTTAAACCCTAGAGTTTTAATTTTGACAAATTAAACCCTAAAATCTCATTCGTATTTCAATATGAACCCTCCGTCTATCTCCGTCTTCTTCCATCTTTCAGATTCAAACCCATCTATTCAAACCTTTATATCTCTCTCATCGTAACTCTGTTTCGCCTTATTTTTGCGTCGTTGGATTCACCTTATGGCTTTGTTTTCATTTCATCCCTCATACGCCTTGTTTGACCTCTTTGTACGTGCTGTCGGAGTTTCGAAAGTTAGCCAAAAATAAGATTTTTCTCTCTTTAGGCAAAATTTTCGAATTCAAACCCACATATTCAAGCCCTTGTATCTCACTTGTCGTAACTCCGTTTCGCCTCATTTTTGCATCGTTAGATTCATCGCATGACCTAGTATTCATTACATCCCTCATATGTCTTGTTTCACCTCTTTTTGCATGCCATCAGAGCTTCAAAAATTGGCTAAAAATAAGATTTTTCTCTTTCTTTGTTTTTTTTTTCTTGCTGCTATTACGACAATATTCTTGACAGCGGATATGCAATGGATGATGTCCTAACATGCTCACTGACCCATTTGGCTTTTGATTTTTATGGATGGTCTTATACTTATCACTACTCCATGACACCGCCACCATTACTTATCACTACTTATCACTATCATTTGTAGACAACGATGATGAAGCAATAGCAGCAGTAGCATCAAGCTAGGAAGAGTCGCGTAAAAAAAAAAAGAAAATAGAAAGAAAAAAAAAAAGAGAAAAAGCTTATTTTTGGCCAACTTTCAAAGCTTCAACGACATGCAAAAAGAGGTAAAACAAGGTATATGAGGGGTGGAATAAAAATTAGGCTATGAATTAAATCTAACAACGCGAAAATGAGATGAAGCGGAGTTACGACGAGAGAGATACAAGGATTTGAACATGTGGATTTGAATTTGAAAAGTCTACCCAACGAGAGAAAAATCTTATTTTTGGCCAACTTTTAGAACTCCGACAGCACGTGAAAAGAGGTGGAACAAAGTGTATGAGAAGTAAAATGAAAACTAGGCCATGAGGTAAATCCAACGACGTGAAAATGAGGCAAAATGAAATTACGATGAGAGAGATATAAGGGTTTGAACAGATGAGTTTGAATTTGAAAAAAAGGAAGAAAACAGAGATGGACGGAGATGGATGGAGGGTTCACATTGAAACATGAATGAAATTTCAGGGTTTAATTTGTCGAAATTGAAACTCTGGGATTTGAATTGAAAAACACGTGAATCTCTAGAGTTTTTTTTGTAATTAATCCTAAAAATAAATATCAATAGACAAGAGGGGGGGAAAAAACATTAATACAAACACTTTTAAGAGAGCACCATACAAGGATATTACAAATCTTGAATTATGTACTCAAAAACAACAATGTATGGTTCAAATTAATTTCACGTGGATCTTATATTTCATCAATTTAACCTCTACCATACATACCCATTCTGAGTAAAATTTAAATCCCTAATTTTAGGATCCCATACTTTTCCGAGTAGAATATTTACACTGACACCCATGTATTGATCGACCACATATCGAAATGTGTCCTAATTTTTATTTTTATTTTTTAAGGAAAATTACAGTCACCTCCTATAACGTTTTTTATTACACTGGCTTCCCTTATTTATTTATTTTTTTAAATTATACTTGTATTCCTCGTGACTAACAACATTAATGGAAGGGTTAGTCACAGGGGAGGTTAATATAATTTTAGACAAGGAGGGGAGATTAGTGTAATTGTTAAGAATCTCAAGACCATAAATGTTATGGGCGAATGATACTAAGAATTCATGTAGTTTAGGGTTTGTGTTACTTTGGTACCTGAGTTTTTAATTATGATACATTTGACCTTGAATTTTTAATTTTATTCCAAACAAAAACAATCAAAGTTGGTTCATTTATAAACAGTCCATTTTAAGGGCAAAATCGTTATGCAACTTATTTTGTGTTAGTTAACTTGTATAATATTTGAAATGTAATGACCTTATTTTTAATGAATAATGCTGGTACTTTTTTAATTATAAAGTTCTGTTTAGTTTGATTTTCAAAATCTATTTTCAATTTTTTTTTCAAAGAAATTAAAAATTAAATTGGTGAAAAAAAATTAAAAACACATTATTTTTATATAATTTTATCTTTTGAGAGGGTAAAAATAATTTTTTTTGATATTTATTTTCGTTAAATTAGTTTTTAGTTTTTCAAAAGTCATAGCGACAATTTTGATATCATTATTAAATTAATTCATTAAATAAAAAAATTCAAAACTAAAAATATTTCATATATTAAACATATCAATTACACATTAAAAACCTAATTATGATCCATTACATAATAAACATCAAAAAATATTTGTTAATAACAAAAACAACCATCTTTTACATGATAACAATCCCAAAAATCAACAAAAATAATCACCAATTACATGATCATCATCCAAACATAAAATAAAAATTAATTTGGTAAAAAAAATAAAAATGTAAAAGATTTATCATTTTTATATAATTTTATCTTTGTAGAAATTATTTTTAAATTTCAAAAAATAATTTTTTGACATTTTTTTTTTTGTTGTCAAACTAGTTTATATTTTATCAAATTGATGATTTTGCCTTTAAAATTGAGTATTTTCCCTTTGCAAAGGAAACAATATCTTCAATTGTTCATATTTGAAACGAGATTCAAAATTTATGGTCAAATATATTACAATTGAAAGGTCAGGACCCAAAATGACACATATCTCAAATTATAGAGACCGTTAGTGTAATTTGGCCAATGTTATAACTTGTATATGGTACCCATAAGATGGTGTGTATTCTAAAACAATTTAGAGTGCTGCTATTAGCACCTATCAAAATTCTTTGGACCCCCAATTTCTTTGGACCCCAACCCTAAACCCTAAATTTTAATAATATTTTTTTGGATACCCCACTTATTTCCAAATCTACCCATATTCATAATATTTTCACAATGAAATGCACACTCACCTAATTTTTCATCCCTCTCATTCCCTGACTCACTCAATCTTTAGAGTTTGGAGCTTTGGTCCAGTTTAGAATTCTTAGACCCCAACCCTCCATCACTCTCGTCGCCGTCTCGGCCGTCAACAGAGCATTCCGATGACTCTCATCTTCTCTAAACGCTCTCTATATCGCCGAATTAGTAACCTCACTCATCCTCTCATCATTATCTTCTTCGTTGCTTTTTGTATCTTCGTCATCGCTGAGATCGATCGAAGATACTCCAATTTCTACGGGATTTGCATAATCGTTTGCAAGATGAGGAAAAACATAATCATCGTCTGAATCACCATCAGAATCATCGTCTGAATCGCCATCAGAATTCTGAATGTAGCCCAAAACAATTTGTCACCACTGTGTAGCCGAAAAAATGTATTTTGTTCAGAACTGTTTTGTCGAACAATAATGATCTTGTCAGCACTGTATGTCCGAACAAAATTTGTTCATCACTGGGTAACTTGAATCCATTCCAATTCACAACTTAAAATAACATGAATTAAATCCATTCAAAATACATAACTTAAATCCATTCCAATTCACTCTTTTCCATTCTAAGTTAGTTTAACAAAGAAAATTACATAACTAACTATCTGCATTAATGTTCGGAACCTATGTATTGAACGACAGGATTATGTTCAGTACTGTATTACTGAACATAATTCTAACAGTCAGCAAACCAGTACCGAACAGCTCGAACAAAACAAGAACGACCGAAAACAACCGAGAATGTTAATACAAGACAGATAAACTTATCAATGGAATGCCGATTTCATTAAAATTGTTGTCCTCGTCCTCCATTGCTCTACACAGTGAAACAAGTGATGAAGTATACGTTATACTTGAAGCAAAACTTTCAAGTTCAATAGCATTGATGATGGTGATGAAGATGACACATTCAGGATTTAAGATGATTATGAAAAATAATAGATTTAGAGTTTATGTTAGTTGGTTATGAAAAGTAATAGGTTTAGGGTTCACAAACATGGAATACATATAGTTGGAGTTGGAAGTGGGGGTGGGGGTGGGGGTGGGTGTCCAATATTATAGAGTATTAGTTCTTATTGATAGGTGGATGTTCCATTTAATAATATCTTTTAATATAATTTTACTTTAGGGTATAATTGTAATAAAAAAAAATTATAAAATGGGAGGTCCAAAGAATTTTGACAGGTGCTAATAGCAGCACTCAACAATTTATTGTTATGACAAAAGTGATGATGAAACAAATTAAAAAAATTAATTACGTACATATAAGAGAAGTTATTTGGTAATTTTTAATCAATACTTGATATTATATAGTTCAATTGTCTTAAAATAAAAAAAATAAAAAAGAAAAAAAAAGGGTTTAAAATTGATAAGTCTCACTATCTAAATTAATAAAAATCAAATTAGGATACCATATGTATTTATTTTAACAGTATTAATTAATTTATTGGTTTGACTATAAATATATATAGGGTAATGGTTTATTTATTTGAGTAGTATTAAATGAATTATTTTTAAATATTCATATCGTTTGACTATATATATATATACATAGGGTAACCAACTAGGCCTAGCCTAATTGGCCGCCATACTTTCTTTTGGGCTTAGATTCAAGGAGATCAGGGGTTCAATTCCTCTTATGGGAGTTAAATTAAAGGAGTGCAAGCACTTAGGTACTTTACTAAGGATGGGGAGATTTTCTCCTATATGTGCTAATCTAACAATTAACCATTAACATTTGCTACTCAAAAATATATATATACACAGGGTAATGCTATGGTGCACACTCTCACAGAAATGTGTACCATATGCAAGTTATTTGATCACCACAAAAGTGATGATTAAACAATTTAAAAAATTAATTACATAAATACAAAATAAGTTATTTGACAATTTTTAATTAATACTTGATATCATACAATTCAGTCTAAGATAAAATTGATGAATCTTATTATTTAAGCTAATAAAAGTCAAATTAAAACACCATATGTATTTATTTGAGTAGTATTAAATAATTTATTTCTAAATAGTCACATGGTTTAACTATATATGTAATTTATTGCATTACATACATAATTTATTTCTTACGTTTCTCATTTGGCTTCAATTATTCATAATAATTTGTTTACCTAAGAAATGATTAATTGATTTATTTTATTCTTAATTTACAGATAATTACTTCAAATGTAATACAAACCAAACTGAATTCTCTCTATATGATAATTTAATAACTAATCACTAACTTTTGCTTTAAAAAAAAAAATTTATTTATCAAACTAACGATTAACTAACAGAATGCGGCAATCTACAAATTAAAAGTAAACCTTAGAGAGGTCAGTATAATTTCAAAAAAAAAAAAAAATTAATAATAAGAGAGACCAATATAATTGTCAGAAATATCAGGAGAAGTGTCTGTGATTTACCCTTTATTCTAGACATTTCAAAAAATCATGTTTGAGCAAAATAATGTATTTGTGAGATTAACCTCATCTAAAAATAGGCAAACAATTTGAGACGAAAGAAATATATAGTGGGTAAGAGCAATGTTGTAGTCAACGCTTGGTAACATGGTTAAGGCAAATTCCTTTAAGAGATTAGGTCTGGAACACAGAAATATGTGGCCGTGGTATCCCGACCTTGTTTTTTAAGAGCTAGGTATTGATATTTTAGCCCATAGAGTTTTGTATAAATTTGTACAATGCATTTATGTGTTGTTTTGAAAATTAGGTTAAAAGTTAATTTTTTTAAAAGAACGTATAAAAAAATAAAAAAAATAATGTGACTCAAAAGAAATTAAAAGTCAAAACTCAAAAGAGGCTATGTATATCAAAGCAATCGACATATATATCTTCTAAAAGTTAAAAAAGTTCAACTAAAACAAATATATAATTTTAAAAAAAAGGATAAAAATAAGGGGATTTTTTTTTTTTTTTTTTTCCTGTGTGAAGAAGAAGACTGACTTGAAATTCAGATGTGATCCAGAAAAATCATTTTGGGATTGTGGTTTAGGGACCCTGGTGTTGTGAAATCTCATAATAATCCACCAATATGCAAAATGGGTTAGCCAGCAGGGGATTGTGATGCAAGTTGCAACCAATCATCATTTGGGTTGTTCCTGTCAGAATAATGGGTGCTGTTGACCCATTCTTGATAATTTAAATAATTTATATTATAATTTTTTTTTGAGAAGTTTATTCTTAAAAAAAGAAAAATTTAAAATTCAAATTGATCAAATAATTATGATCGCATTATTATTTTATGTTTCTTTAAAATAATGAACATAAAATAATAAATGGTCTCTTTTAAAATTATAATTGTGTCATCTATTTTTTATTAATAACAAATGTAATCTAATCATCTGGTTATTTTTGTCCAAATAATTTAATTTTTTGTGAGAATAATTTTCTTAACAAGTTTTATAATATGAATAGTTCGAATTATTCAAATAGACTCTATGGTGAGCCAATGAGAAACCAACAGTGTCTATAATTTCAATGGGAGAAGAACCTCTCCCATTACAATTGTGTATCTATCACCTTCAAGAAAATTAGGGACTTACGTATAGGTCCTAATAGGTGGATTAATTATTCAATAAGTTCTATGATAATTAATGATATTTTTCATCAAACACTATTAAAAACGTCACTAATTGTTAATTTTCAGTGACATTTTGAAAAATTTGTCACAAAAATGTCACTAATTATAAGTTTCAGCAACATTTAAAAAAAATCGTCACAAAAAATTACTAATTTTTGACTTTTAGTGACAATTTAAAAAATTCGTTAAAAAAAATTGCTAATTGTAAGTTTTAACGACAATTTATAAAAATCGTGACAAAAGAAAGTCATTAATTATTAATTTTTAGCCTAACAAAAAATATCACAAGATTATTTTTAGTAACGATTTTATTATGACTTATTTTTAATAGGATTTACTAATTAAGTCCAACTATAAAAACTTATTGATAATTTGCAAAGAAAATGAACCCGAAGGGCCACAACACATCATGTGCCTCGTTTGTATCTTTCTTTAATTTGAATTCTACTTCATACAAGTAGTTTTTTGAATTTTTTGAATTATTTTTTAGTGGATAAATGTTGTGAGGACTCGTCAAATTGAATTTGAGCCATAAAATGGACATGTAAAGAATTCATCACATTGCTTCTCCTTCTAGACTTCTATTCCCCTACCATTGTGTAAAATAAAATAAAAAAATCGCTTTGCTCCTTCAAATTATAGCAATTATTAATTTATAGTGATTTTTTAATTTAATAATTATTTTAATAGTTTTGTTTTTGTTTTTTTTTGTTTTGTTTTTTTTTTTTTTTTTTTTTGACTACTTGAGGGTTTAGAGGAATAGAAACAACCGGTATGTGATGAAAAATAAAAATTAAAAGATTGATCAAACTTGAACAATCAGTCAAATTTTATCAATTTTTTTTACACCCCTATTTGAGAGGACAAAATGATTTTTTTTTTTTAAATAGAAGAAATTATAAGAAAAAAAAATTAAATCAAATTTTGATCTCGGTAACAAATCAAATCCTAACTTTTAAATTATTTCATTTTAAACTCTGAACTTTTAAAATAGTATTAATTCTAACCATCCGTTCGTATAACTAACAAACAATAAACAATTTAATCACTTTTTCTCCTTTCATTACGGTTGACAATCATCTCTTATTATTACCATCGTCTATCACCACCACTCATCTTTCCTAATGTCATCGTTTTTTTCTTGTCCACTGCTTCTTTTTCCTTTTGCCTACCTCACTACCACCCCTCTTTTTACTTTCTCGGTCTATAGCAACTGTTGTCATCCAGTATCACCAATAAAAAGTGATTAAATTGACTAAATTACCTATGTTTCATTAGTTATAATTAGAATTGAAGTTATTTTAAAAGTTAAGAGTTTAAATTAAAATAATTTAAAATTTAATTGTGTTATAAAGGACAATCTTAAAAAATTATGTGCATTATGGGTGGACCTCAACTCTTCGATACTTCAAAATACATTTGGCAAAGAACATACAAACGTTTTATTATTAGCTGTTCTGGACCAACCTAAAAGCGACATTTTTTAAAAGCTATACTATTTGTTGGTATTTTTTTTTTATATAATAATACAAGAAAAAATATATAAAATAAATTAAATAGAAATAAATAATTCAAAACAATCCAATAATTCTAGACAATTAAATTAATTTTAATTTTAAGAGTTACTAGAATAAATTAAAATAAAAGCTAAATTGTTTTTTCAAAAACTATTTATAAAAAATTTGTTTTAAGATTCACCGCCTCCCAATGGATTCTGGAGCTACGCTGGCATTTATCTCCTAGAATACGATAGTCAAAACCAACTAATGTAGAAGTACTTTTTGAATAGTTTCGGCGAACTTGACAATGATTGCACTCTCTCTAACAAGAATCAAAGAAGGGGCTAGCAAAAGAAGATAGAAAAATTTTTCTTTGATAAAAAAAAAAAACATCTCTAACTTTTTATCTCAAACACCATCTCCATTTTATATCAAAAACCTCACCAAAATTATCCTCCCAAGTTGGAGGGGAAATGCCACTATTTATACAAGTAAGGGAATCCCTAGTCATGAAAGCTATATATCAATAGGGCCATCAAATGTCATTAACCAAGGCTATCAACTCTAGCCATTAGGGCTAGAGTTACAAAGGTTGAAAACCTATGGCCACTAATATGATCATCAACTCCATCGTCAAAATATGAGAGTTATAAAGGTCTAAACCTCCTATATTCTTAATATATACAAATAAATATGTATATAATTATATTTGAATAAACCAACTAGATGGATCACAAAATTGATATTAATGTTGGGTCACAATCCGATCCAAGCCCAATTCTTAAACATATGCATAAGCTAAGCCCAATACAATATATGTTAGCCCAAGCTTAAGATTAAGTATGAGTCTAAGTCTAAAACCAAACTCAGCACATGCATAAGCACAAGTCTAGGCCATGTTCAAATTAAGACTAAGTCCAAATTTAAGCCCAACTTTATTAATACCCACTTATGAGACAATTCTCATTCGCAACTCAATAGTTTTGACTAATTATTTTTTTATTGCAACCTTCACATTAAAAAAAATACAAAACTATTCAAATCCACCTCAACTATCTCATTTTAATTTCGAATTAAAGTTATCCATAAACTCATTATTTTTCAACATTATTTGTGTATCAAGTAAATGTTTTATTATTAGTAGTTGTAATGATTAATATTATTAGTTGTTTTGGACCAACCCAAAAGAGACGTTTTTAAAAGCTATGTTGTGATATAGTACTATTTGTGCATTAAGTCGCCAAATGAGAAGTACGTTTGTAATTTGGATAGTACATATGATAGCATAATATCTGTAGTCTGTTGTACTGGTACAACTACTATTTCTTAGTAGCACGTGTACAATGTACTACCACAATTCTCACAACAGCTTTATAAAACTCTGAATTCACACCCTATGAATCCATGACATATGTAAAAACAAAGCATATTATAAATTAGATCCGGATTCTCTTCAACTTTTTCTATTATGTTATTATTCAACAGTTGATTCAAAAGTTACAATATCAAAAGTTCTTTCTTTGATTCATTGGAAAAGTGACAAAAGGTAAAATTGAAGATGGAGGATAGACGGGGACGAGGCAGAGCATGAGATGAGATTTTCATCAACATACTTCTGATTGATAAAATATGTTGTCGCTCTTCTCCTGCACTGCCTCTTTCCTGGCTGTCCTCTTTCGCTCTCTCTCTCTGTCTCTTTCTCTCTGTCCCTTTCTCTATCTCTAATTCTTGTCCTATTTTTTTTCCTGTCTAAATAATAAGTTGTTTATAAATAGTTTGAGCTTGACTTTGTTAGGTTTTATTTCAAAATCTATTTGTCTAAAATATATTTTTTTTAAAATAAAAGATTAGTTTGGTGAAGAAAAAGTTTTTTTTTTTTTTTTGAAAAAAAACACTTACTATTTTCAATTTTCATATGAATTTCTTTTTTATAAGCTAAAAATACCTTTTTTGTAATTATTTTCATCAAAGTAATTTAATATTTAAAATAAATATATAGATTTTGAAAATTAAACCAAAAAAGTAGATAATTTCTGCAACATTAGGGTTATCTAACTGTAATTTGCAAGCAATTATTCCATACCTCATGAGCATAGCCAAATGGTCTCCCATTATAATTATCATTGGTCAATGTAATACAGCCTATTTTTCTATATTGAGTGATTGAAAGATAACATGAGACGTGTTATTTCATGCTTCTAAGACACTCAATAATTTACTTGCAATCGCATATTCTACTTTCACCACATATTCTTATTTCACTTGCAAACATAATTTGACAATAGATCCATGATTTTAACTATATTTATATTGCCACAATATTAGTAGGTCAATAGTTTTAATTATTATATCAGACTAATGCCTACAATATTGACTCAAATCTATCTAAATGCTCTCTCATGATCACTTAAACTACTGCCTAAGCTGACTGTAAAATATTTATAGTCCTATCCTATTAAAGTATAGACCCTGCATAAAGATAGATTCATATTTTCCTCTTTTTTTTCTTTTTCTTTTTCTTTTTTTTTTTGTTTCTTTCCCCGTATAGTTAGTATAGCTAGTAGGGCACAAGATTATCCATTTTAAGGTTGAGTCTGATAATTATTTTTTTTAATAATTTTTTTATTTTCTTAAGATAAAGTAGTATAAATTGACGCGTCTGACAAATACTTACAAGAATAATATTTTTGGTCATTGGGAAAATTTAGGTAAGTTGATTTTTTTTTTTTTTTCTTCTTAAGTTTATACCCTTCTAAACTAGAAGAATTTGAAAATTTTTATTAAAAAAAAAAAAATTACTACAAATTTTAAAGATTTCTTAAAATGAAAAAAAATATTAAGAAAAAATTAACAATTTGAGCAATTGCCAAACAGAACAATTTGGCTTATTTATTTATTTTTCTTCTTATAGAGTCAAAAAGTGGTTTAAAAGGCCATAGCCAAACATAGCCTACATCAAAAACTCTAGGACATGCCCGTGTCTCCACAGATATAAATTTAAATCAGTGAGGTAGTCCTAGGATGCATGCTTTTGGGGTGGCTCTTTTTATGATTTTTTTGGTTAGCTTTTTTTTTTTTTTTTAGTGAACTTTTTTTTTAAAAAAAAAAATACAATTTTGGGTTCTACTTGACCATACAAAATGGAAAAGTAAAAAGAAATTAAAAAATCAGCAGTAATTGGTACCACTAATTTTACACTACTAAACCATCACTAATGAGCAGGAAAATAAAACAAAATAAAAAAACACAAGGGCAAAACATTCTATCATGTGAGACCCATACCAACATTAGAGCTATTAGTGCTCCTCTTTTAGTGGTCTCAACAATTTTTCTTAAAAAATAGTTGACCATTTTTTTTTAAATTTTTAGTGAACTTTTTTCTGATTTTTAAATTTTTTTTCTAACTTTTTAGATTGGTCTATATAAGATGAATTTTGAGAGAGAGAGAGAGAGAGTGTGTTTAAAAAAAATATATTAAAACAAAAAAAAAATTGTGACTTTTAGCTGTTTGCCAAAATACAGTTTTATCCCTTCTAATTTGTGCATTGGAGATTGGTGAATGTAAATTGTAATTATAGGTGGAAGAACATTTCAGAGCTCATGGGATCCCAACTGCAGGAGAAGTTATTTGGTGGTCGTAGCGCGTGTCAGGTGCCATATAATTGATAAAGGAAGTGAGACTCATAATTTAATGTTATATCATGAAAGAATAGAAGAGGACATGAGATTTAATAATTGGTAATAATATTATTACATTGTGACTCAATACCGCCTAATAATTTTTCCAAGTGCAGCCACCCAGTCACAACAATGCCATGCCAGAAACACAAAACTAGATGCTCACAAAGTCACACTTCTTGACCAAAGTCACATTGTTCAATTCTTTTTTATTGAACAATTGATCCAATCATGTACTACCATTTGTATTTGTTTCTCAATTAGGTAATTCATTCAAAAACCTGTAATTGCTTTGTATGTTACAGCTGTGGTTATTAATACAATTAACCCTTTTTAATTAAGATTAATTTTATTTTTATTCTCCTAAACTATAACCATTTTTTTTACTTCATTCTTAAATTAGAGATTTTGTCTATTTAGTCTTGAAATTTCTGATTTCTATTTACATGACCGAAT
This sequence comes from Camellia japonica, assembly GCA_030407325.1. Classification (NCBI taxonomy): domain Eukaryota; kingdom Viridiplantae; phylum Streptophyta; class Magnoliopsida; order Ericales; family Theaceae; genus Camellia; species Camellia japonica. Next base: position 181,972,271 of record JAPPVO010000019.1, read on the forward strand.
TAGAGACAATTGTACAAATCAATAATTGCTAAATCTTAATTTAATGGACAAAAAGCTAATTTTATAATTTGGATAATTTAAATAATATAAACAAACACCCATTAAATTGGTGATGAGGTGTATTTTGTTCAAAATAATAATAAAAAATAAGCGTTCTATTGTAAAATTTAAATTGTTCAAATTTTGAAATAAATTTTTTTTCAATTAAATTAGGTTTTAATGTATATTGATTTGTACAATTGTCTCAAATTGGACCATATGAACAAAAAAAAAAAAAAAATAGAGACTAAATAGGAAAAATTGATAGTTTAAGAATGAATTTTAAAAAATAAAAATAATTTAGGGAATAAATTAACCATACAAAAAATTATGTTTTGTATTTAATCCTATAACATTGGCACAATCTAGTCGATTTAAATGCTTATTTAATGATACAAGGACAAACAATTATTTTGTTAAAAAAAAATTAAAATTAAATAAACATGTGCACACTCTTTTTATTAAAATTACACACTGTATCATATGGCTAAAGTTATTAAATATTTTTCCTTACACATTAGCACTTGTTTATGATTTAGAGTTTGTTTGGCATAAACTAGATGTACTTATTTAGGTCATATCACATCTCTATTTGTTTACATATTTTTTTATAAAAAATCAAAAATGTACTTATTTAGATTATTCCAAACAATCCTTTAGATATGTAAGATGAATGGCAATGATAAGTAAAGCAAAGGTGTAGAAAAGGGTATCCATACGGTTTTCGTGGATGAGATTAGGAATAGCAACAGGCCGGGGCGGGGCCGGGGACTACACTCCCCGTCTCTGATCCCTGAAGGCTCAAAAATCCCCGTCCCCGCCCCCGATCCCTGGCAGGGGAACCCATCAACTCCTCGTCCCCGTCCCCTAACGGGGATCGGGTTTCCCCGACCCTGAAAAATCCCCGAGGTTTTTTTTGAATTTTGTTCAACACAACAACAAATCAATATAATCACTATGTTTTGTCATGAACAACAAATCAATGTGTACACAGATTAGACACAGATTTAAATTTTAAAAAAATTAATGTGAAAAAAAAATCTGTTTTTAACAATAATATGTTTTCATCATCATTAATAAATCAATATGTGTACACAGATCAGATCACAGAGAGATTTAAATTTAAAAAAAAAAATTTAATCTGAAAAAAAAAATCTGATTTCAACAACAATACCAGAGAGAGATCTGAGTACACAGATCAAATCATAGAGAGAAAGAGAGAGAGAGAGATAACAGATCTGAGTTCAGATCTAACAGATTTGGGCGCGAGGTCGACAATCGCTGGTTGTGGCGGTGGGTTCGGTGGTGGTGACAGAGAGACAGAGCTTCTGCGGCGGTGACGGTGGCGGTGGCGATGGCCAGCGGTAGTGGTGGTGTCAGGGCTGAGATGAGAGTCGGGGCTAAGTTGAGAACGAGAGTTGACAGAGAGAAGGAACGAGAGTTGAGAGAGAGTGAGGGAGAGAAGAACGAGAGACAGAGAGTTGAGAGAGTGAAAGAGTGAGATGAGAGTCAGAGAGTGAGAGAATAGAGATGTATGAAAGAGATATAAAATAATAATACAACTAATAGGTGGTATATACGCGGGGAAGCTTCGGGGAACTTTCGGGGCCGGGCCGGGCCGGGGCCTAGAAATTAATCCCCGTCCCCGACCCGAAAATCATCGGGGATGTGTTTTTTAATACCAGCCCCGGCCCTATGGGGAATAATTTTCGAGAAAAAACCTATTTATCGGGACGGGGCAGTCCGGGTCCCCGTCGGGCCGGGTCCCCGTCGGGCCGGGTTGATATTGCCATCCCTAGATGAGATTCATGAATCTATGGATCCAAAAGGGCTATATATGTTATTCTCTAACTTTGGGGTTGTGAGGGATGTGTTCATACCCAACAAAAGGAGGCAGATGATGCGATCAAGGTTTGGCTTTGTACAGTACGATTGCCCAATGGCAGTACGAATGGCAGTCCAGAAAGCACATGGTCTCTGGTGTGACAACAAAGCATTGAAAGTGAAAGTAGTAGATTTCAGCAAAGAGCAGGTCATAAACCAGAGGCCTAGAGTGGCAAGTGATAGAAAAAGGACTGTGGCCAGTAGTAGTGTGGCACTTGCTTTGGTCCAAGGGAGGAAATCCTATGTGTAGGCTGTCAGTGGGAGAAGAGTGATATCCAATGCAAGTCTAACCATAAACATTGTTGAAGAAGGTAATGGTTGGTTATATACCAATGTGATTGTTAGACTCAAACCATTACGTTATGTGGTAGAGCTTAAAGAGGAACTGAAGAGCAGAGGACTGGGAGACATTCAGGTGAGAGATGGAGAAGGTAGAGACAGAGTTATCTCTTTTGAATCAGTGGAAATCATGAAGGAAAAATTGAAATTTGTTACCCAAAAGACAACCTAAGAGGGAGGGTGAATTAGGTTTTTACAAATAAAAATAATAATACCTTAATAAAAGTTATGACTAGCACAATAGATAAATATAGTTAATGAAATAAAAATAATTAAAACAAGTGTTCTAACAACTATGTCAGTTAATGATTTTAGCACAGTGAAAATGTGAAATATAGTTATGGCAATTTAAATAAATTAAAGAGATAAGGGAGAGAAAGGCAAACAAATTTATAGTGGTTCGGCTTCAATTCGGCCTATGTCTACTCCTCAAGCTTCACTTGAGATTTTCCACTATACTCTAGCTTCACAGGGTGCTAGCAACCTTTTCACAAATTGAGCAATCCTCTACAGATTTTACACAGACTTTCTAAGTCAAGAACACTGAGTGTACTACACTCTTACAAGGTTGAAAAGAAGATGTTTTTGCTTTCACAAAAAGCTACAAGAATTATCTCTCAAAGATAGATATAAAAACGAAGCTCTGGTTTTTCTGTAAACCTCACACAGGAAAAATGGGCTTAAAACTATACGTCTCAGTGTATAATTTTCTAAAAGATGATGTAAACAAAAATTGAAGAACACTTCTCAGAGAATTTTTCAAAGAATAGACGTGAGTGATTATAGATCAAAGAATATTTTATGATTTTTTTTGTAACCTGTTTACATTAGAGGCTTTGGTATATATAATGAAACTTATAGCCGTTGTATTCATTTGAATTTATAGCCGTTTATAGCCGTTGTATTCATTTGAATTTATAGCCGTTGTATTCATTTGAATATTTTCCACTTCATCATTACTAATTTGAATATCTTCCACTTGAACCTTTTGGCCTGCTGCTGTGTTGGGCTGTTTGAACCTTTTGGCCTGCTGCTGTGCTAGGCTGTTTGAATCTTTTGGACTGCTGCTTTGCTGGGCTATTTCAACCTTTGTTTTGGGCTGTTTGAACCTTTGGTTTGGACATTATTTTTGGGTTGAAATGAACTCCTAATTTAAGCAAATATTAAATACATTCAAACAATATTTAGGATAAAAGTTTATGTGAGAAATAATGGGATAAAATAAAATTTGATTCTTTTTTTCTCTTTTAAATAAATTAAAACATAATTAAATAAATCATCAAAATAAATTTTAGATTCTATTTTCCTTTTCAAATAAATTAAAATATAATTAAATAAATCATCAAAATAAATTTTGGATTCTATTTTTCTCTTTCAAATAAATTAAAACATAATTAAATAAATCATCAAAATAAATAAGTCTAACAAAATTGATGGAGGGTTGGATACATGAATAGTGTGAGTCGATAAAAGAATGGAAACAAGGTATGGTTATTGAACAAGAAAAAGTTACTTAGCTTACATGTTATGGAGTGCCACTGAACTTATAGAATAGCATAACATTTCAAAAGATAGGGCAATTGTGGGGGGAAATTGTTGGTATGGATGATGATACAGTTAGAATGCAATCCTTACATTGTGGGAATGTGAGAATAGCCACAAGCTGTATGGAGTCCATTAATACGACTATCAACCTGAACTGTAAAGGTGTGAGCTACCCAGTAAAGGTTTGTGAAGAGCAGGTGGTTATCTCGAAAGTGGTCTATAAACAATGTAAGTGTTGCAATTTACATAGTAATGGTGATAATCATAGCTCATATGGGAACACCATTCACCAGGCATCAGAGGTGGAGAGCAAGCAGGAAGAGAGGACAGGTTGGAGGTGAGCTGGACAAAGAAGTTGACGTGGAGGCTAGAGAATCTGAGGTAAGGCATGATGAGCAAAAAAACATGGAAAAGCATGATAGGTGGCTTAGCACGTCTAAGGTGTAAGAGACTGACAATAACATGGGAAGGATAAATTTTGAGGGCGCATGGGTAGAAAAGCCAGCTGCAGCAGTGTTGAGTTCTATGCATTTTCAAACTGAAGGCAACCGAAACGTTGTGGATGAAATTGCCACCCCAGGCTACATGAGGAGTATTAGTGGGTCTGAGATCAATAGGCCTCAGCTTAATATTGAAGTAATTTTAAATAAGGCCCATGTTTTGAAGGGTGGTGCAATGATGGGCCAAAGAGCTTCTGAGATAAGTGAGATGGAGGCACAACCCAGTAAGGAGCAACTAGAACAACCAAAGAGGGGTGAGGGTCTTCAGATCAGATTGGACGATAGAAAACAAGCCTTGGTCGTAGGTAAGTCTGTTACAAATGCTCAAAAAAGAAAACTAACTAAGAAGGATAAAGCTAAAGGTGTGGCAAGATCTTATGGAAGTAAAAAAAGGCACTCTTCACATTGGTGGATGATCTTCTCTGAACTTGAGAAAGGGAGTCATTTTCAGGTCCGCTGTTGTAGCACTCTCTTTATCCATGGCTAGTAAATCTGGCAGTGGCCAACAGCTGTTGAACGAGGCAGAAGCATCACTTCAGATTGGCCAAGTTTTGGGGCTAAATTGTGAAGGCAATGAGGAAGAAGTTATAAGCAAATTAACGGAGATGGAAGCACAAGATAAGGAGACGATGAGGAGGAGGGGTGGAGATGCAGTTTAATCTGCAGTCCCAGGTGGTTGGAGCTTTGATTTAGTTCCCTTATGAAGATCTTATCTTGGAATGTGAGGGGGATTGGAAAGCCTGCTAAAAGGAGTAAAATCAAAAAGCTATTCTTGGAAAGAAATGTGGATATGGTACTATTACAGGAATCAAAAAAATCTTCAATTAATGAGGAGTTTGTGCGACTAATTTGGCCTGGAGAAAAGATGGAATTCATGGCAGTGTATTCGAATGAAGCAGCTGGTGGGCTATTATGCATTTGGAATCCAGATGTCTTTCAGATGCTGGGCTGCTGTTCCAACAAGAATTTCATTAGTCTATCAGGTACCCTCTTTTTTAGCTTTGAATGTGTTTTAGTTAATGTATATGGCCCTAATGACAGTATTAGAAGGAGAAGGGTGTGGGATAGCTTAATTAGATTAAATCAAGTATATGACAAACCTTGGTGTCTTGGGGGTGACTTTAATGAAATCAGGTGTCTATCTGAAAGAAAAGGGTGTTCTAGGAGAGACAAGGGTGTAAGAGAGTTTAATGAACTAATTGACAACCTGGAAGTGTGTGATCTGCCAGTGATGGGAAGGAAATTCACCTGGTGTAACTCACAAGATGGAGGGAAGTGGAGTAGGATTGATAGGTTCTTACTTAGTCCGAAATGGATGCATAAATTTAATTTTAAACCATGGGGATTGCCTAGAGGAATCTCAGACCATTGCCCTATCTTGCTTATGGAACATGAGAGGGATTGGGGTCCAAAGCCATTTTTTCTTAATGCTTGGTCCATACATCCATCTTTCATAGCTTTTGTAGAGAAAACCTGGGCTGAAACTACTGTGGTTGGTTGGGCTGGATTCCAATGTCTAAAGAAATTCCAAACACTTAAACTGACCTTGAAAAAGTGGAACTATGAGGTCTTTGGTAATGTGGAACACAATCTTTAAGCTTCTTGAGAAGGAACTCCGTAGGCTTGATTTGGCAGCTGAGGAAAGATCTCTGACTGAATCAGAGTTAACTAGAAGAAGGAAGGCAAAAGAGAAAGCTTGGAAATTGAGTAGAATGGTGGAATGGATATGGATGCAAAAATCCAGAACTAATTGGGCATTAAAAGGGGAGAGAAATACAAAAATTTTCCACATCATGGCATCCTCCAATAGCAATAAAAATGCATTGAATTCAATAACTGTGGATGGGGTTATAAAGGAAGATCCTGCAGTTGTTAGGGCTGAAGTCCTGCAGCATTTTAAAAATCAATTTAATGAATATTGGTCCAATAGACCAAGCTTATCTGGTCCTTTTAAGTCTATTGGGGGAGCTGAGATTAGAGCTACATTAGAAGCTGAATTTTCTGAAGCAAAAATAGTCGCAGCAGTGAAAAACTATGAATGGAATAAGGCTCCTGGGCCTGATGGGTTCAATATGATGATGTTTCAGAAATGTCGAATGACAGTTAAAGGTGATGTGATCAAATTTATGAAGGAATTCCATCAAAACTCTAAATTGGTTCATGGTCTCAACAGTTCTTTTGTGACTTTGATTCCAAAATCTAATAACCCTACTTGCCTTAATGATTTCAGGCCTATTAGTCTAATAGGTTCCCTGTATGAAATTCTTGCCAAAGTTCTTTCAAACAGGATGAAAAAAGTTATGCCAAGTATTATTAGTAAATCTCAATCAGCATTTATTGAGGGTAGAAATATTTTGGATGGAGTTTTGATTGCGAATGAAATAATGGATGGATGGAAGAAGAATCAGAAGAACGGCATTACACTAAAACTAGATTTTCAGAAAGCCTTTGACTCCATTAATTAGGCTTTCCTCTTATCTATGCTATCCACCTTTGGGTTTGGTAATAAATGGATTAGTTGGATTCGAGACTGTTTAACCTCAGCAAAAATTTCTATCTTGGTAAATGGTTCGCCCACATCTAAGTTTACTCCTGAGAGAGAATTGCGTCAAAGGGATCCATCATCTCCATTTCTGTTTAATATTGTGCCAGAAGGTCTCAATATTCTACTGCTGAGAGCTCTGCAGAGGGGGTCAATTAAAGGGGTTGTGGTAGGATCAAATGATGTTAGGATCACCCATCTCTAATTTGTAGATGACACAATCTTATTTTGTGAAGCAGAATAGGAGGAGATTGTTGTGATCAGAAGGATTCTTAGGTGTTTTGAAATACTATCTGGGCTGAAGATTAATTATCATAAGAGTGTGGTATGTGGGGTTGGGATTGATGATGATCTTTCTAAGGAGTTTGCTACCAAATTGAACTGCCTTCACCAAAGTTTGCCACTCAGATACTTGGGATTGCCATTAGGAGCTAGTCCAACAAGAAGGAGGACATGGCAACCTGTAATTGATAAATGCAAACAAAAATTGGCTTCTTGGAAGAGGAGGTTTTTATCCTTTGCTGGTAGATTGACTTTGATAAAATATGTGCTTTCTAGTTTACCAATTTACTACTTATCTTTGTTCAAAATGCCAGAGGGAGTTACAAAGGAAATAGATAAAATTCAATCTAGATTCTTATGGAGAGGTGATGAGCTTAGAAGGAAAATACATCTAATCAGTTGGGAGGAGATTTCACAGAGTAAAAGCCAGGGAGGCTTAGGAATCAAGAGACTTAGACTTATGAATGATTGTCTTCTTTTGAAGTGGTGGCGGAGGTTTGGTTCTGAAGATGGTGCCTTGTGGAAGTAGGTGATTTGTAGTAAATACACTGAGGCTGGTAGGGATTGGTGGCCATTACTTGTGGTTAACTTTAAATCTTCCCTGATCTGGAAAGGTATTATAGGTGTTGCCAGGCTTAGGCCTGAGCTGGTTGACTTTTTCAAGAGCAAGATAAGTATAATTATTGGGGATGGGAGGAGAACTAAATTTTGGAAGGATCACTGGGTTGGCAATGTCTACTTGAAAGAGGAGTTTCCTAGACTGTATTCCTTATCAGTGGACAAAGCTAAATCTGTGAATTTGGTACTCAGTAGGAGAATTGGGCTTGAGGAGGGCAATCAATGCTTCAGAAGAGCTCTATACCAGTGAGAAGGTAAGGATTTGAGGAGGTTAGATGGTTTACAATACACCTGCTCTTAGGGTAGGGACATCTGATAGGTTGAGATGGGCTATTGATACATCAGGGCTCTTTTCTGTTGCCTCTGTTTATAAGGGGTGTGAGTTGAGTCCTGTTAGTAATAGTAGAATAGCAGATTTCATTTGGAAGAATGTCTCTCCACCCAAAGTTCACTTCTTTGGTTGGTTAGGCTTGGAAAGGTAGGATTAAGACTTCTACTTATCTTCACAGAATTGGAGTTCTCAGTAGTGGTGCTGATCTTAGATGTATTTTTTGTAAAGGTGAGGTGGAGAGTGTCAATCATGTGTTATTATTTTGCCTCTTTATTTGGAGGATTTGGTCTAGGATTTTACACTGGTGGGGTATACAATGGGTAATGCCTGGGTCTGTCAATGGTCTGTTAAACTGGTGCACTGGTATTAAGCTCAAAAAACATGAGAAGATGATTTGGAGAGTAATTCCCCTGGCAGTGCTTTGGTCGATCTGGAAACAGAGAAATGATAGTATTTTTGACAATGCTCAGGTGGATCTTGATGGGTTGTGTGAATTTATCAAGGTTAGAATTGCTTTGTGGGTTAAATTTTCTTGCCATTCTATCAAGTACTCTATTAATGACTTAGTTCATAACCTTCAGCAAGTTAGAGTCTGCATTAGGGGTGAATCTTGACCTGTTTGGGTGTTTTCTCTCCTTCTTTCAATGGAGCATGCTATAGCTACTTGGTGATAGTTGGTTTGCTGGTGTGTTCACAGATGGTTATGGTGCTTGGTGTATGTTTTTTTCTCTTTCTTGTTGGTTTCTCGCCAACTCTTTGGTTGTGCTAGCAAGTGATTGGTTACCCTCTTTGGTGCCAACCTAATTGGGATTGGGGGGTGTACTATGATGCTTTCTGCACTTCTTTTTTTTTTATTGATGTTTTTTCATATGTAATGTATGTCTTTTCATCAATAAAGTTCTTTTTTTGCTAATAAAAAAAAAAGAAAAAGGCAAACATGAGTGGGCTTGGCGGATTAGAAAGGACCCATATTACATAATAAAATTTAAAGTTATTTTTTAAAATTTAGTCCGGCACAATTTGGGATCAGACTTATAATTTATTTTCAAATTCATCTATAAATAAAATTTAAAAGAAAAATTACGGGGCGATAATACTCAACAAGCCCTACTCCAATTAATAATTTTATAAAGAAAGTATAACTAATTTCATTAATAAGTATAATTTAATTTGGCTATGGAAAAAAAATAAAAAAGTAGATTTTTTTTAAACTCAAATACAGTTTTTGAGTTTTTTTTTAATTTTTAATTTTTTTATCTTTTGTAAAAAAAAAAAAAAGAATAAAAAAAATTCATGTTTCACTAATTATTTTTTAAAATTTTTTGATACACTTAAATCTAAATGCACCTAAAAAAGTAAAATTTGTGAAGAAAATTGAAAAAAAATACTAAAAAAGAAATTGGTCAAAAATTAAAGCAAAAAAAATGATACATTTTTCGTAATTTTTTTTTAAAATTTTGTTTCATAAACCATCTTAGTTTGTAGGTGTATTTGAATGAAATATTAAAAAATAAAAAGAGTTTATTGAAGACCAAAAAAAAAAAAACACTCAAAAACAATTTTAAAAAATTAAACCAAACAAATATGATAAATGTATTTTTAATAAATAATAAAAAAAGTAATTATTAATAATTTTTGTTACATATGTACTTTCTATGTAACAATTTAAAATACAATTTTGAAATTTTTTCATATTAGTCTCTCCATATCGTTTTTCTTAAATTATGCTAACATAATTGCAATGTAATATTATTAGATAACAATATTAATTTTGCTCATTTTGCTATATGTAAACTGTGTAATCGTAAATATATATATATATAATTACTTTGACTTATTAATTTTGCCCAATTTTGCTTTACGTAAATTTAATCATAATTGATTTTTAAAATCTGTTAGAATACATTTTGCCCCTCATGTATAACTTGTTGCTAGGTTGTTTGGGGTGTCCTAAATAAGTGCACTTTTTGTCTTTTTGGACTAAAAAGTTGACGGAAAAAATATGGATGTTTGGATTAATTTTTTGACTTTTCATGAAAAAATGTGTAATAAAAAATTGTAAATATTGGTTTGTAGTAGGGGTGGGCGCGGATCGGTTGCGGCCACGGAATCTCCAATCCGCCATCCGTCCGCTAGATTGGCGGATTGAAGAAAATCAATCCTCATCCGTCCGCCAATCCGGCGGATGTGGATTGAGCGGATTTGCGGTTTGGCGGATGGACGCGAATTGGTTTGGCGGTTTGAAATTTTATAAATTTTCAGCATAGTTCAACTTGTGCACTTCCTTCAAAAAAAAAAAAAAAAAGAAAGAAAATATTACAGTTAATGACTTAAAAAAGTATTACAATTACTGCATGCCTCATCTAAAGAAAGAAAGTTTGAAACTTTAGAATATCACAATCACTGCATGCCTCATCCACATATTACAATCACAACATGTCTCATCCATATTACATTCTTAAAATATAAAAACAATTCAAACCACCAAAACCATGAACAGAGTAATAGTAGAGATTGTATGTCTCGGTATTGTTACATTTATATATGTTTTTTAAAACAAAAACCAGCCAGCATATATCATATTTTCTATTTATTACTTTTAGAGTTAGATTTAAAAATAAAAAAATATGGATAAATAATACGTTTATTTTTTTCATTTCAAAAAATATATGCAAGTTGAAAATTTTTTTTCAACAGAATATTTAAACTCTTTTTCAATTGAAACACAAACAAAATATTTAAACAAATTGAAAATACAAAGTCTTATAAATTACTAAGGGTACTCACGGTTTGGCGGTTCGGTTGCGGCCAAAGGAACCTCAAATCCGCCATCCGTCCGCCAAATTGGCGGATTGGAGAAAATCAATCTGCAACCGTCCGCTTGTCATCACGCATCCGTCCAAAATGCGGCGGATCGGATCGGTTCGGTTCGGTCGGTTTTGGCGGATCGATATATCCACTGCTCACCCTTAGTTTGTAGAGGAAAATTAGGATTGGGAGTTGTGCAGCCGTAATTGTTGACTTTTGGTGAATAGTGTTAACTTTTTAACTTTTTGAGTAATTTTTTGACTTTTTGACTTTTTTTAAATATCCACATTTAAAAGTATCTACAAATACAGTTATAACCTGGAAAAAATGGTAGTAGCATGTTATAATAAGAACAATTAAAATACTTATTGTTAAAAAATATATATTTATATATATAGGCAGACAAAATATTTTTAATTATTAAATGTTAACACAAAGGTATCTTCTTTACATGTTGAATCATTACAAAATCTCTATCATATTTACATGTTGAATCATTACAAAATCTCTATCATATTTCTCTAAAAAACGGAAGAAGGAATTCTAATCTTGGGGAATTTTTTTTAAGGTCCCTGGTATTAAGACTTTATAGTATAAAGGACATCTAATATTTTCATGATGTCTAAGGTCCCTCAATTTGATCCAGAGAAATTCTGGTCCAGAGAAATTCTCTCCAACCTAGAGAAATTCTCTGTTTCTATCCAGAGAAATTTCGATTTTGTTGAAATGCCTTCAAAAGTATAAAGCTAAACATTAAGTTTTTGTTTCTATCAAAGAGACATTTCAATCTACTGAAATTAATCATACTTTTCCCTCCAAGAGTACCCAAGGAAGAATACCCATGAAAATGCCAAATAGTCCATTGAAAGAAAATTAAAGACATAGCTGGGTAATAGCAAGAGGGTAAGTGGGATTTAGTTGGATAATCACAATACCTTGAGAGCCTCTTCTTTCATGGAAATCCTTTAAAACTAATCCTTTAGAAGTTGAGAGCAAAGCCCTTGTTGCAGTGAAGGAAAATTCTAGAACTCAAATCCGGAGAAAATCCCCCTCAAACCCAGAGAAATTCACTCAAACTCAGAGAAAATCTCACTCTAACTCAGAGAAAATTGCCAAATCCAGAGAAAATTTAAGAATAATCCAGAGAAAATTATCAAATTCAAAGAAAATTTGATTCAGAGCAAATTGCCAAATCTAGAGAAAATTCAATGGTAATCTAGAGAAAATTGCCAAATCCAGAGAAATTCAACACTATCAGTACACAATTTCTCTGGTTTGTAGGAAACATTGTATTCAACACTGTCAGCACATTTCTCTAGATTCAGAGAAATTTTGAACTTGAAAGTAATAAAAAAATGTGCAAGTAATAAAAAAAAAAAGGTGCTAAATTCAACTTGAAAGCATTATACTGACAATGTTAGCAAGTTCCAGAAACATTGTGCCTTTGGACTTTCCTACATACTTTACCTGAGAACAATCAGATTTGGTTAATTTTATGCTTTCATTGATGTTAGCCGAAGACCAAATTGCAGCCAATTCACCACGACTTCATAGTGTGAAAATCCAGACTTACATATTGACAGTACAAGCTTCCTTAGAGTACAAACTTGATTAAACAAATGTATGATCCTGTTAAGTCACCCACTTCTCCCAAAACAAACATATGTTTTAAGGAATTCATTGGACAAAATCTGTTTTCAAGTGGAGTTTGTGTCAGTTTCCTCTACTGCTGCCTCTTCCTCAAGCTTCTTTTTCCAATATTCTTCAAGTAGGGGTCCAAATATTGCTTTTCCAAAAACAACTCCAATTCTACGAAACCCAGAAAATCCAAAGACCTTATATTCAACACTCAGAGAAATTTTGAACCTGAAGATGTTATATTCAACACTGGATATATATATGTGCTGACATTGTACATATATATATATATATATATGTATCATATATATATATATACATTTATCAACAATGAAGAGATAGAACAAACTATACAACCAGAGGACGTTGCTTCCGTAGAGTCAGCGAAGATGAACCACGAATCGATGATCGCGAACGTTCAATCGACTTCTCTGCTTCCATTCACGACTCGGCCGATGTGTTTCTCGCCATCGTCTACTTCGAATTCATCAAAACGACTCTTGGTCCGACTCTATAGCCAGCAAATACTTTGCCAGTTAACCACCTGTAACCCATTTGGTAGAGACCCAAAAACAAGAGAGAGAAGAAGAGAGGATTCACACACCACACCTCTCTCTCTCTCTCTCTCTCGCTATCTCTGTGTGTGTTTTTGTGGTGAATTTCTTGTTTGTTTTGCGAATGGATTACTGGTCTTCTTCTCTCACCGTCGATGATGAATTTGAGAAACTTGTTCTTCGTATGAACCCACCAAGGTACTACTTCAATTCTCATCTTTCTTGTTTTTCTTCAATTGGGTTGTTCTCTACTGTTGAAATCGAAATGGGTTGTGCTGTTTTGCAAATTCTTTTTGTTTTCTTGCTTGTTAAAGATTGAAAAAATTGTCGGGGTTTTGACAATTGGGTCTGTTGAATTGAGTGATATTCTGAGAGAGAGAGAGAGAGAGAAAGGTGAAGGTTTGATGTCGTAAGGTATATCAAATCTCTCTGTAATACATGAGTGTGGGGTTGAGGGATCTTGGACATCATAAAATAATATTGTGGATCTCTTCCATTACTAAAAATAGGAGATGGACCTCAGACTAATTTTCCCTTTAATCTTTCCTTTAAGATTCTTGTAAGAGATAATAGGTTTGGACAAATTAAGAAAGATTTCCTTTAACTTTTCTTTTGAAAATCTTAAATCATGGAATAATTAGTATTTTTATAGTTATTACGAGATTATTTCATTTTTACTCATGTACTTTGTCACGATTTTCAATGACCTCCCAGACTACCCTTATTTTCACGCGTACCCCTATACTATTTAAGTTACTATCAATTTTGCCCCTGCTGTCAGATTTGAAATGGAAAAAGTTACAAAAATTACATTTTGGCCCCAAATTTCAAAAGAAATATGTAGACCCACCATTTTTCTACCAGCAACCACTACTTCAAGCCCTTCTATCTCCTTCGTCATAACTCTGTTTCACCTCATTTTTATGTCGTTGGATTCAACTCACTTTCTAGTTTTTGTATCACATCTCATACGTCTCGTTCTTCATCTTTTTACATACTATCGGAGCTTTGAAAGTTGATAAAAAAAGACTTTTCTTCTCATTTTAGACTTTTCTTTGAGCTATCTTTCAGACTTCATATCTTTTTCGATTCTTGATGGTTCTACTTCATTCTTTCACCATTCTCTTCACCTCACTTCTTACTTCGCCCTACACTATCTCGCTTTCTCACTTCTTTGTGTAATGGGCGGTTTTGGTATGCCGAAAGTTGTCTAAAAACTAATTTTGAAAATTTCAAAACATTCATCTTTTGTTTCTTTCTTCTCCATCTTCCTCATTCTTCTTCTTCTTCTTCATATATAACATGATATGGAACATGGTTCTAGGTGGTAACGGAACTATTGATGGTGGTGGTGGTGGTAATGGAGTTCGGTGGCGGTGAAGTTGGTGGTTGTGGTAGGGACAAAATTGATAGTAACTTAAATAGTATAGGGGTACACGTGAAAATAAGAGTAGTCTGGAGGGTCATTGAAAATCGTGACAGTATAGTGGTAAAAATGAAATAATCTCAGTTATTACATTAATGTGTTAGCTGAAAGTATTTTTTTAATTATTTTTTAATTCAAAAATTAAAAAATTCAATTGAAAGTTTTGGAGCTCCGATAAGGCTCATCACAAAAAAGTCACTTTACTATAATATATAATATAGAAATATAGATGGACACTGTTTTTCTAGATAAAATTTTGGATACTTATTATCATACCCATCTAAAATTATTGTGACCATGTACATTTATCAAATGTTAGTTTTTTTTTTTTTTTTTTTTATATCAGCAAAATGAAACTTTATTGATGAAGAAAACATTACATGCAAAAGCTTACATCAACAAAGAGTGAAGTGCAAAGAGCATCAATGCTAACCTTATCAATCCCAACTAGGTTGGCACCGCTAAGGAAGCACAATCATTTGTAAGCACTTTACCCAAGATTGGTGAGAAACTAATCAAAAGGAACAAAGGAAAAAGAAAAACAAAACAACAAAACCATCATCAATAGAGCAAAAACCAGAGCATCAACATTTCAACTCCTCCCTAGCTGCACAGATGTCTCCTGCACAAACTAGACCAATCAAACAGACCAGCAGCATACAGAGGCCAAAATTAGACCAGACCAATCCTCTGAACAAACCAGACCAGATCAGCAACCTGCCACCAAGTCTTTTAGTAGACCATAGACACATACCTTACCCACAAAACAGCAGCAACATCACACAACACCAGCAGCAAACAAAAATAATAGCAGCCAAAGACTAGTGAAGAGCTTAAAAAAATCTAAATAGCAGAGAACAAGAAGCAGAGAATTAGCAGCAGAGTGATAGCAGTAGAGTAAAAGACTACACCTTACCAAGCAATTGTTTTATGCCACCAGACTTGAGCCATTTCTGATACAAAACTTCACATAAGCAAAGCAATCCAGCAGCAGCCCTCAAGATTAGCCAAGAAGCAAAACACCCAAAGACAGCAGCCAAACTCACCAACAACAAGCACCAACACAGAAGCTGCCCTCCTCAGCCATCTACATAAATTTCAGTGAATACTGCTTCCATATGAAGAATTCAGTTAATTAAACAAACTGACACATGGATAGATCAACACCCATTCCTAATGCAATATTGAACCTGTTGGTTTAATGAACACTTTCACACATATACCTTATCTACAGTTCATAAACCCCAGAACTTGAGCCCAATCTTCCCACCCAACAACAGGGCAGCCTCCTTATAAACCCTGAAGATCTCACACCAATGCAAACCACACTCCAGAGAAATCGAGACCAAACTATAACAATATACAGTAGAACACTCTAGAAAATAGCACCAAGCTTCGGGCCACACTTCAAAGATTCAAGGTCATCTGAACCTCCACCAATGCATACTCCACCCAAACAATATCTGATGCCTCTAAGATTAGAAATAAAATCCTGAACAATAAAGTGATACTCCTTGAGGATTGGTTTTAACCAAATAGCAATTCTAATCTTGACCTCTTTACATAATTCAGGTAGATTTGGTAAAGAATTATTAAACACACAATTATTTCTATGTTTCCATAAAGACCACAACACAGTAGGAGGAATAGTTCTCCAAATCTTTCTCTCCCTCTTGTTTAGACTAACACCATCCCACCATAGTAATAAGCTATCAATTGTTCCTGGGAAGGCCCCTTGTAAATCCCACCAACTCAACATATGAGACCATACACTCCAAGCAAATAGGTAGTACAACAGTAAATGATTCACTGATTCAATCTCCTTTTTACAAATATACAGAGTATTGAGGCACTAGTAGGTAGTACACAAATTCCATGGAGAAAGGCAGAGGTTTTGACTTTATTTTTCCAAGAAAGCCAACAGAAAAATGAACTTTGGATGGGAGATACTTAATCCATATAAACTTGTTGGTTAACAGATAAAGACCAAAAGAGTGTTCAAAATATTGGTATATAGACAGTCCTGAAAACACACCTGAGTTTGTGGCAACCCAAGATAGCATATTAGTTTGATCAAAACTGATGTTAGGAGCAGCCAAAAGCAAATCAGTGAGTCTGGAAACCTCCTTATACTCCCAGTCAAACAGCCTCCTTCGGAAATTGAATATCCAATTAGATGAACCATCTTTTTTTTCATACATTGATCTGAATGATTCTTCTTTGTCAACTACCAATCTAAAAATAACAGGGAACTCTTTTTCCAAACATACATTCACACACCATTTGTCTTTCCAAAACTTGACTCTAGATCCATCACCAACCTTTATAATCAGGTTGTTCAAAAAGAATTCCATTAAACTGTTTCTGAGATTTGCTAAAGATATGATGTTTTTCCATACACAAGAATACTAGATCTAAATGATGGAACCCAGCTATCCTACTCCAGGTTGCAATTGCTACAGATTACCCTCCTCCATAAAGCTTCTTTATCAACCCCAAATCTCCACCACCACTTGATTAATAAGCTATCATTAACCTCTCTGACTCGTTTAATGCCAAGCCTACCTTGTTCCACACTTTTTGAAATTTCCTCCCACTTAACCATATGAAGTTTTTTCTTCAAATCAAATCCGCCCCATAGGAATCTAGCTTGAAGCTTCTCAAATTCAGCAGCTACCCCTTCTAGCATCTTGAAGAGAGATAGATAGTATACAGGTAGAGAGGAAGTTACAGCTTTAATTAGAGTGAGCCTACCAGCAAATGATAGCAACCTTCTCTTCCATCCAGCTAACCTGCTCTTTAATTTATCCAGAACTGGTTTCCGTGTTGCTTTCCTGTTTGGATTAGCTCCTAGTGGCAGCCCCAAGTAAAGAAAATGCAAGGACTTGGTCTTACAATTTAGTGTATCTGCAAAGGAAACAATGATATCCTCCTACACACCCACTCCATACACCAAAATTTTGTGATAATTAATTCTTAAACCTGAGATCAATTCAAAGCATCTTAAGATTCTCTTCAAATTGCAAATTTCAGCCTCCTGTGCTTCACCAAATAGTAATGAATCATCCGCAAGCTGAAGATGGGACAACACCACACCATGAGCTCCTAGCATAACTCCTTTAATGAGGCCCAACTATTGTGCTCTAGACAATAAAATGATGAGGCCTTCTGCTGCCAAGTTGAATAAAAATGGAGATAAGAGATCCCCTTGCCTCAGGCCTCTTTGAGGGCTAAACTCCTGAGTTGGGGATCCATTTACAAGAACTGATAGCCTAGTAGTGGAAACACACTCTTCAATCCAGCTGATCCATTTTTCCCCAAAATCAAAATTCAACAACATAGATTTTAGATAGAGTCAATTCACAGAGCCAAAGGCTTTCTTAAAGTCAAGCTTAATAAGTACATCATTCCTTTTTGTTTTCTTCCACCCATGTACCACCTCATTAGCAACTAGCACACCATCAATAATATTCATCCCCCTTATAAATGTTGTTTGAGATTCACGGATGATATGAGGCAACACAGCTTTCAACCTTCTAGCCAGAACCCTGGCCAAGATTTTGTAAATAGATCCAATAAGGCTAATGGGACTATAGTCTCCAAGACCCACAGGATTTTCCTTTTTAGGAATAAGTGAAATAAATGAGCTATTTAATCCTTTCACCAGTTTGCTATGCATGTGAAATTCCTTGAGAAAGTTACAGACATCACTCTTCATCAATTTCCAGAATTTTTGAAAACAAAACAAATTAAATCCATCCAGGCCAGGAGCCTTGTTACCATCACAATCCTTAACTGCAACTTTAATTTCTTCCTTCGAAAACTCTGCTTCTAACATCCCATAGTAAGAACTACTCTGCACTGACTTAAATGTCCCACCTAAAGTAGGTTTAGAAGCCACTCCTCTGAGAAATGCTTCTTGAAATGCTCATAAACCTTTCTCTTAATTTGATTAGGATTTTCAAATAGAATATTATCAACTGTAATGGAAGATATTTCATTTCTATTTTGTCTACTCCTGGCTATCACATGAAAGAATCTGGTGTTTTCAAGGTTCAGTTGAGCCTTGACTTTTACAGCCATAGCCATTCTACCATCCTACTTAGGTTCCATACCTGTTCTCTTGCTATCCTTCTCCTTAATTTTTTATCCTCCTCTAGATCTCTAGATTTCGCAGTAAAATCCAATGTGTGTAGATCATCTTCTGCTAATTTCAACTTGAAGTGACATTCCCAAATACCTCCTTGCTCCAGATTTTTAAAGCAGCCTTTAGAGCATTCAATTTGATTTGAAGAGCAAAACCAGCCCAACCCTAAACCATTGTATCCTTCCATGTCTTCTCTATAAAATCTGGAAAGTTGGAGTGCAAGGTCTAGGCATTAAGAAATCTGAGAGGTTTGTGGCCCCAGTCTCTCTCATCCTCCATTAACAATAAAGGACAATGATCAGAAATAAGTCTTGGCAACCCCAAGAGTGTTAAGTTAAACCCTTCTATCCATTTTGGGTCAACTAAAACTCGATCAATTCTACTCCATTTCTCGCCTTCTGCTGAGTTGCACCATGTGTACTTCCTTCATGTAATGGCATATCATTTAATTCACACTTGTCAATAAAGTCATTCAAATCCTTCATGCCCCTATCTCGCCTGAAGCACTCTTTTCTCTCACTAATAGACTTGATTTCATTAAAATCTCCACATAGACACCAAGGATTTTGGAAATTCATTTTTAGTTTTATCAGGCTATCCCATAATTTCTTTTTGTCACCAACTGAATTCGGAGCATATATATTAAGGATAACAAAATTAAAAGAATTAAATAGAGTACCTGATAGTAGTATGAATCTTCTATTGCTACAACAAGCTTGTAGTTGAAACACCTCAGGATCCCAAATACATAAGAGCCCCCCAGACAAACCTATAGAGTCAATGGCCAGAAATTCCATTTTATCTCTTGCCCACATTGATCTGACTTCCTTTTCTGTAAGTGCAGATTTTTTTTTGTTTCTTGAAATAGAGCTACATCTACTATTCTTTCCTTTAGAATTTGCTTTACCTTCCCTTTCTTCTGGTTCTTACCCATACCTCTAATGTTTTATGATATTATCTTCATAAGAACTTGTAAAAACACCTGTTGAGCCCCCAAGCCGAGACATCCTATACCGACGCTCCAATACCCCTCCCAACTCTTTCTTTATCCTTGGCCTCTAATTCCATAATTTTGTTAATGGCTTCATCCTCCTTTCCATTAAAATTCACTCCCAAAAGTTTTCCCAACTGCAGCGTAGCTTGAGCTTCATTCAGAACTAATCTTCCAGCAGCCTCTCTAGTCTCTAACAAAGCTGAAATGGATGCTTCAGCTATAGCTACCCTTAGCATTGCTCCTTTTGAAGCTGCTTTGCTTGATGATGCCCCTTTGTGTCCCAATCTTCTGACTAGGTCGAAATAACCTTTGCCTTGAGGATGATTTCTATTTTTAACCTTCTGTAGAACTTTTCTCTTTCCTTTGTTCCTCTGCAAGGCAGAGTTACAATCCATACCCTTTTCTTTCACCTGAGATGGGTTGGATATTATATTCAAGGCCCATTTGCCTGTACCCAATTATTTGCATTGGGCCCAAACTGAGTTGTATTAGCTTCTCCCATATCATTGCTTTCTTGGTTTAGGCCCAACACCACCTCCATATTAATTTCAGGCCTATGAATACTTGATCCATTTAAGCTCCTTACAAAACCAGGCGTGTATACCTGATCATCTAGTCCCTGACACATCCCTGTATAACCGTCTTCGATATCACCCTCCTCCATCATACTTTTGCATGCGCCACCCTCGATTTCTTTGGCCAATGCACTATGAGACCCTACAACTACTGTGTCTCTCACCATGTTTGAATCTTTGTCCATCTATACAACATTTCCCTCTCCGTGTTTCTTCTCCCTCTTGCCAACTCAGATTTTTGGTCTACCTCCTGGGCTGACTCATCTGTCTGGTCAGCAGTCTCATCTGCGCCTCTGTTCCTCACTCCTCTGTGCTACTTACCACGACCATTTGAGCCCGTATGATCATCAACCAGCTCATTATTATGTGATGTCTCACATTATTTTATTTTATTTTATTTTTGTGTTACATTGGAGCGTTACGTTTGAGAAAAGTACACCAAAGAATTGTTTTGTGTGTTACATTAAAGTGTTACACCAATGAATTTTTTTGGAGTGTTATATTAAAGTGTTACTTTTAAAAAAAGTACACTAAGGAGTTTTGTTGTGTGTTACATTAAAATGTTATACTAAGAATTTTTTTAGAATATTATATTAGAATGTTATATTTGGAAAAAGTATATCAAGAAGTTTTTTTGTATGTTACATTAGAGTGTTACACTAAGGAATTTTTGTGTGTTACATTAGAGTATTACATTAAAGAGTTTTTTTGTGTGTTATATTAGAGTATTATGTTTGGAAAAAATACACTAAGGAGTTTAGTGTATTTTTGTATGTAACATTAGAGTGTTACAATAAGAAATTTTTTTATGCGTTACTTTAAAGTATTACACAAAGGATTTTTTTTTTTTTTAATGTTATATTAGAGTGTTACGTTTGAAAAAACTATAGTAAGGAGTTTTTTTATGTGTTACATTAGTGTTACGTTTAGATGTTAATTAATGTCAATGTTATAATGTCAATGTCACAATAAAGACGAACACCACAAAAAGGAACGAACATCACACCAATAACACCACAAACGGGGCAACATCATCCACCTACAAATCACTCCACTAAATCTCCACAAAAAATAAATAAATAAATAAAAATAAAAATAAAAATGTAAAAACTTACCTTACCCACGCACACTCAACATTAGGAAAAAAATTAAAACAAAATTACACACAAAGGCAAATAAGTAAACTTTCAAACCCCAAATCAAGGAAATTCAATACACCCAAAATAAAAATGACTAATTGATTTGAAAGAAAATTTCTAAAACTAAATGGAATAACTTTTTTCCAAATGAGATTTATGAATAATTTTTCCTAAATAAAAATATGAAACTACATTATCACCATCCTTATATATATATATATGATAATATTTCTGTACTTTCTGTCTCCTTAATTGTAAAAACTTTAATATTTGTTTTATTTTATTTCTTAAAAATATTTTTATGTTCACCGTAAGTTTTTGTCTGGTTAATTGTAAAAATTTTAATTAGAAAATCACAATGTCAAGATGATAATAATAATAATCTATCTACACTATACATTAGTAAAATGAACTTTGCATCCCAAAGACTCTACAAAGCATTAATCTAAATTTTTAAAAATTTAATTGTTGAGAAATGCACATAGCATAGAAATATTGGTCCCCAAATGAATATTTAATATTCAAGACTTATATTTACCAATTAATATTTAAATAAATAAGTGGGCTAAATAGCTGATAGATTGAATAAGACAATTGTCCAATGACTAGCCTTGAGCTTGGAATTGTTAGTATAAAAATTAACTCGAACTCTATCCTTACACTACAACAAAAATATACTTTAGTGGCACTACACTAGTGGCATATTTTTAGAAAATGTCACAAAAAATGATATTTAGTGGCACATTTTTGAAAAATGCCACAAAACGACAAACATAAAAGGCTCTAGTGACATTTCAATGAACAAGTGTCACAAAACTACAACAAAAACATACTTTAGTGGCACTACACTAGTGGCATACTTTTAGAAAATGCCACAAAAATGATATTTAGTGGCACGTTTTTGAAAAATGCCACAAAACGACAAACATAAAAGGCTCTAGTGATATTTCAATGAACAAGTGTCACAACACTACAACAAAAACATATTTAGTGACACCATACTAGTGGCATGTTCCTAAAAAATGTCACAAAAAGAATATTTGGTGGCATTTTTTAAAAAAATGTCATAGAGCCACAAACATACAAGGCTCTAGTGGCATTTCAATTAAAAAAAGTGTCACTTCACTACAACAAAAATGTCACTACAACAAATTTATACTTTAGTGACACTACACTAGTAGCATGTTTTTAGAAAATACCACAAAAATAAAAATTGGCATTAAATGTTTTAGAAAAATGCCACAGAACCACAAAACATATAAGGCTCTAGTGGCATTTCAATAAAGAAATGTCATATCAATTTTATGACATTTTATAAAATAATGACACAAAAAATTATGTTCGTGACATTTACCAACAGATGCCACTAAACTTTAGTTACAATGGCATTTTTTAAAAAATTTTAGGACAGTAGGTAGGTGCAAATTACTTTTTATGGCACTTAGGTGAAAAGTGTCATAAACAAATATTTTATAGCATTTTGAGAAATGCCACTAAGCCAAAAGCTTTCCAAGCTTATAATGACATTTTTGAAAAAACAAAAAATACCAATATATTTTCTAAATTTTTAAAATGCAGTAAATGATTAAAAATAAATGAATTAAACTCAATATACACTACAGGAAAAAGCATATTCGGCGACTAAATTTCCTGACCAAAAAAATTTGGTCGCTGAAAGTATAGCTTTCAGCGACCAAAACAGCATTAGTTGCCAAAAGTAAAGCTTTTTGGCGACTAAACAATTTTAGTAGCCAAAAGTCTACAATTGGCGACTAAAACTAAGTTTGGTCGTGATTATATGGGTTTTAGTGACTAAAAATTTTTTAGTAGCCCAAAGTAAAGCTTTTTGGCGACTAAAAAAATTTAGTAGCCAAAAGTCTACAATTGGCGACTAAAAATAAGTTTGGTCGCTGATTATATGGGTTTTACCAACTAAAAAAAATTTAGTAGTCAAAAGTAAAGCTTTTTGGTGCCAAAAAAAATTTTAGTAGCCAAAAGTCTACAATTGGCGACTAAAAATTAAGTTTAGTCGCCAAAAGTGGTCATTTTTAGCGCGGGAGAACTAAAATCCTAAGGCGGGAATAAAATTTTTTAGTGACCAAAATTTTGGTAGCTGAAAGTGCATCTTCGGCGACCAAATCCGATTTTGGTCGACAAAAGTTAAGTTTTTTAGCAACTAAAAAACAATTAGTAGCCAAAAGTATAGAATTGGCGACTAAAAAATATTTTTAGTCGCCAAAAGTGGTCTTTTTTTTATTTTGGTAGTAAATAGTTTATTTTACATAAATTATGTTCAATAAAATAATTATGTTTATACATATACTTTTATATTAATATGGATGTATGTACTATATAAATAATATATGTTGCATAGATAATCATGTGGTGCTATAGAGGTGTAGTGGGAAGAGTGTGGTGTATAAGGTTTATGGTGCGGAAGGTTGGCGGTTCGAGTCTCCGCAAGAGCGGATCAAATTGTTCTACAACGAATTATCGTCATGAATGGCACTTGATAGCGTCACGAATAGTGCCTACCATGACATTAAAGTGTCACTGAAAGGTTTTAATCTTGATGGTGTAATGACACTTACAAGTGTCACTAACTCTTTTTTTAATGGCGCTTGATAGTGCCACAAATAATATCTACCATGACATTAAAATGTCATTGAAAGTTTTCACCCATGATGATGCAGTGGCACTTGCAAGTATCTACCGTGGCACCGATAGAAGTGGCACTTGTTCAAAATGCCACAAGACCAAAAAAATGTCATTAGAAGAATAGTTTTGTGGCACTTTCAAATGTCACTAAACTAAGAAAATGTTGTAGTGTTTTTAGATTAGGTGAACAACTAGGTCCAAAATATGGCCCTTAATTTAAGCTAACCTTATCTTAGTTAGCTTTTCATATATAAATATATAAAAAAAAAAATTAACCAAATTTAAATTGTTAATAAATATGCCTAAGTATGTATATATATTTCTTATTTTTATTATAAAAAAATACTTATTGATATCAATTTATCAATTTAATAAATAAATAGGTCAAGTGATTCATAAGTTGGGCGTAGGTAAAAGAAAATAATTAATGATTAGGTCAAGATTAACTTGGAATACAAATTGAGTTGATTAGCTTCTAAGTCACTTTTAATAGTTAATCCAACACAAATTCTATAAGTCAACCCTATTCTATTTTCATTTAAAGAGTCATGATATAAGACAAATTATAAATTTTATTCATGAGTAGACAATGAATAATTAGTTTATTCACAAATGTGATTTATTATATCGGGTGAACTCTATGATAGAATAAATTAAAATTATAAAACTTAAAGGATGTAATGCATTTACCCCTTTTATGGTAAATGTATTTTTTGTAATTTAATCTTTAATTTGTATTTTTTATCATTTAATCTTTAATTTCTACTCATTAAATTATGACACTTATTTCTTATCAATAACTTATTAGTCAAGGTAAGATTAAGCTGATTTGAATATTTAAAAAAAAAAAAAAATTATAACACGCATTTAATGACGTATGAATATTTTTTTTTTTTTTTTTATCTTAAGGTCTTGTTTGGCAACATCACTTTTTAATCTAACGGTCAAAAAATCACTAAAAAAAATCAAAATGTCAACAACCTATACCAAAAAATCAAAGATTTCATTTCTCTTTACTTTTTGCACATCTTTTCGTAAAAAGCTAAACATTCATCCCAAACATACTAGTTTTTTTATATCATATTTTAATCAAAAAGCTAAAAAAGTTACTAAAAAAACATGTTCCCAAATGTAATTTTAATAAAAACGGTTAAAATTTAATTGTCTAAATTATTTTTCAATATATTTTAAACAAATTTTATGTTATTATTTAATTTTAAAATTTAATTTTTGTATATCCGTGCATAGCACTGATATTATGCTAGTATATTATTAATCAAAAGTTGTTTTGTCCTAAGGTTTACAATCATTATTTATAATAAACCTAATTTTTGAAAAACAATAAACTACTAATAAAATAGGAAATACAAATCAAGGCTAATTAAATAGAAAATTTGCGTCATATCAATTTAAGAAATTAAATAATTCTATACGACTTTATACTAAATTAGAATATTCTTAATTAAATTGATATTATTTTGAAATTCGGACTGCATCACATACCCTCTATAAAAGGGGCATTCACAAATTCACAACATTATCATCAACAACCATCTTCACAACACACATCCTAACTAAAGATGAGAACTCTTACATACTTCCTAGTCCTTTGTCTCTGTCTCTCTGTTCTCACAACCCTCTCTTTAGCTAATTATGGTGAAGAAGACTCAAACTCACAGACAGCTTATTCACCCAAAAACTCACAGACAACAAAGGGTCCAAAACCACCAACAACACCACCACCTCAATCAGCGCCACCAACAACATCAACACCACCAAGAACACCACCGACAACACCACCATGGTACAATTAACTACCAAAGGCCAAGGCACCAAAACTAGAATCAAATGTGGACTAGTTTCATGCCAACTTTAGTTTTCAAGCTTTTTACAGTACAATACATTAGTAATAAGAGCTATGCTCAATTGCTGTACTGTTTGAGTTATTATATGATATACTTTTATTGTTCTCTATATATTCCAAATGTTCTCTTCCATATATATTGAACTGTTTTCGATATGGAGTTTTATAAATAAAAGATCATATACCTGGTTGTTCACGCACTTGGAGTGAAATCTGTTCTATTATCAGGCAACCCAACCAACATTATGGCTCAAAATGGTTGATTGGAAATGGAGCTAGCACTGATTTCTGGTTCCACCCCGGGCTCTCTGATATTCCTCTGGTTCATATGCAGCTTGAACAACCTGCAAATAAAACTATTCAGCAATATGCAGCAATATTCAACAAGCTTTAGCAGAATAGCATGATTCAAAAATTAATTTCATCGCAAATAGAAATGATTTGGTTGTCATAAAAAGAGTAGTTAACAAACCTACTAACAACTATGCTACTTTTAAGAATATATATGGGGTTTCGCAATTCAGTTTGATCAAGCATGTCTAAATTGTAAGTTCTTAACATTCTTGTTAAGTTCGAAGTTATGTTTAATAGGGATTTGACTCTCTTCGGTCTAGTAGACTAGATAAAGGTGATACAGTGGTGATTGACTAGAAGTTCATGAAATAATTTGACCATTTGATGATGACACAATAATTTTGCTTATTTTTTATGAATATTAAATCTGGCTTAAAACACTCATATTCTATCTAAAATGACTCAATGAATTCAACATACTGCTGCCAAGTAACTTGTACTATATTTTGAGTGAATTCTATCATTTTCAATCAAGTTTTTTTTGAGATTTTTTTTTTTTAATTTACTTTTTATTTTTACATTCCAAGTTAGAGTCTAATCCAAATGTGTCAATTTGAGTAATCTTTGATTTTATCTAATTTTAGCTTGATTTTATACGTCAAATGGGGTTTGGTCACCAAACAATATTTACTCTAGGGATAACACAAGTTTCGGTGTCCCACCCCCTCATTATTCTTGATCGGGGTGGAAAAAATTGGGATTAGGGCGGAATATCGAGATAATTTGCAACCTTTAGAAAAGGGCAAAACTAAATAAAAGAGATGATGTCATGTGAGGGACAATAGTGGATGAGTTAAAATAATTAACAATGATAGATATGGATATATTTTGGTATTTTAATTGTACTGTGCTTAACAAATTAAATTACATATTATATAATATAAGCAAAAATGAAGAGATTTTGATACAAAAATAACGTTGTTGAGGGCTGGTAGCCATGAGTGACAACAATGGCAGGTTGATAATGGAGGAGGGTGCTCTATGACATGAGACTTTCTTTTCTTCTGTTTTTTCTGTACCAGATCTTGAATTTCTTCTTAACTTTACGACTTTGATTGCCAGAACAAGTTTGAAATCTGTTGGCTTTTTGACTTTCGAATGTTATTTTTATAATTGTAAGCGTGCCAGCAAGGATCAATCAGTCCTTACAAAATATTAATTGCCAACCAATTATCAGACGATTGTATTTTAGTTCTTTCTGCCTCAATGAAAAGGACTTTTACTAGTGGCTTTGTTTAGGAGAATTAAGCAAACAATGATTAAATAAAGAACAATTATAGCATTTCATTAAGCAAAATGAAAGACTTACAAAGATCCAAATCAGCCTCGTAGAGATTTACAGCAACAAGCTACTTGAAATCTACTCCTATGAACGAAATGCAGTGCAGGAATTTGAAATACAAAAATGTAAAGTACAAGAAATATAAAAACTAGAAGGAAAAATAAAGTAGATAAAACTGATTTTTTGGATCTGAGTTCGGGGGCTACTTTCTGAGACATTCTCTGCTATTTATTCTTCTCAATGACAACTGTCGAACTGCATTTCTAACCGTTGAACCGCCCCTCCATAATCGCTAATCATGTTGCCTTATAGTTAGCTCCACTATGCCAATATCTGCAGTTAGGCTTCCCTCATAATTTTGAATTTATATGAGTAACCGTTGAAGCTACATCATTTTGCATCTCTTTGCTGATCCAGTGCTACGCAGATCTTATAAAAACCAATACTAACTACTACGTGTACGATTACGATTGAAGATTTGAATTGTCTTCCCGTATTGCCCTTATCTTGCCACGTGTCGAACTGTAACTGACTTATACAAAATATGTAGCCAACATTACCCCCCGCAATAATATATCCAATACTTTATAATATTAGTGGATCAAGGCATTTTACCCACCTCTTAGAATGTGCATGGGCTCTGCATTTTCCAAAAATGCAACCGTCATTCCTCAATGAAATATTTGCATTAAATTCTCTTCTAACCATTGAACACTCCTACTATCTCAGTATTCGAAAAGATTAGTTCAGCTCTTATGGCCAAGCAGACCCTTTCTTACCTTGATCAAGCATATGAAGAGTTGTTTGATAATGTTCTTCATCCTCGAAAGAATCTACATGCTTTGATTAGCCATCTTTACCCACCTTCATATATTCAAGTCATGGAAGTTTTCGCAAATTATCAACCTTTGGACTATGAACCTGTTATTCACAATTCTTTAACCTAAAATTTTGCAAACATGGATATTGGAAGCTCTTCTTCTGACCCAAAACCTTCTGCGTGGGATGAAGCTGCTGCTTCTTCTTCTTCTGGTGCTTCTGGTTGGAGAAGCTGGCCAAAACCGAAGGAGTCTAAGTTAAGGGAACGAATCAATCACCATTTTGTCTAATTTGTTGATCCTCTAACTTTCCCTCCCTTTGCTCGGAGCTTGATGGTTTACCCATATGTACCCATCGACTGCCGACGCCGTTTAGAAGACAACTTACTTATAGCATGGTACACATCGTCCATGCCTACGAAGATAGTACAAGCCACTCATCGTCCAGAAGAGGCTCAAGGGTACAGGCCGTCATTCTTAGCCCAAAAGGCAAAACTTTGTTCTTCTGACTGGCTTGATATCATCAACAACCCCCAATTTCCGCCTTCTTTCGAGATAGAAGCTCCTGCACCTCCTCTTCCGCAAAACCCTCATTGGATAGAGGAACTGAGACTTACCCTCTTTGAGGACCAGTTTCTCCCCACTATCACCCTCCATCTCCTCCTTCCAAACATCAGCGACAACAAGCCCAACTTCTGCTTACGGCCTTTTCTCACTTGCCCTTCAATGTTCTCGAGGACGATATTCCTCTCAAGAACTTTCGATGGGCTTGTGATGTTATGACCCGGGGTCATGTCCTCAACCCTATTGTCCAAGCAGAGCTCCAAATGTTTTTGGACCAACTCCCATTGCTTCTTCATTGGCACCACATTTCTGTGGCCACTACTTGATCTTTGGATCAAATCTCAGCCCGTCGAGTTCATGCCCAATATGAAGCCGAGAACCTTATCGATGAATATAATGATTTCAACAATAAAGATTCTGCATATTGGGATAACTTAGACATAGATGAGATGGAACAAGGGTTGAAAGAAATAGAATTCGAAATAAAGGCCGAAAAACTTTTTTTACCAAATAAGAGCATATCAACTTCAGCAGCCTAGCCTGGAGAAAATAGAAGATAGAATAAAGAAAGAACAGAAGTTCATTGATCATAGTTGGAACAAATTTCATGACCTTGTTATTTATTCTATTCCTTATTTTTATGAACTCGAATATGTAGCCAAAGAAGGCTTCTGATGTAATTGCTTTTGTTTTAATAAAGCTAAGATGTTTTCTTTTACTTAGCATGGTTTGATTTTACCCCATTTGTCAAAGTCAAACAAACGTAGGGCTTCGAAATCAACAATTTTATCCTTCGAATCTTGATTCGGTCAAACTCAATGAAACACTAAAAACCCAATTTGAACTTTTCCAACTTATGAAGTGTAATTAACAACTTTTGCCGGTTCCCTTTTAGAATCAGAGCTCCGAATTCACCAATTTTGCCCTTCGAAACTTGATTTGATCTTATCCAATCCCCCAACATATGGTTAGCATAATCAAGGACTTTCAAATCAATTTTGTTTCGAACAAACAGTTTATATTTTTCACCACATGGAAACTTCTGTTAAGTACTATACTGTTTTATTCGAAAAAAGTAATTTCTTCTATATACTATCAAACCAACTATTGTTTTGAAACTTAGAACAAACAATTTCTAATCGAAAAGTGTTTCAAGTTCTGCTTCAAAGGATTTTACTCTCATTTAGAAACCTACAAACAGGTCCTTAATCCTTTTGAAGTAAACAAATACCTAAGCACTCTTTCACCGTGAGGCGTGGAATGTGCTTCGAAGTCGACTTCCTACTTTCGAAGCCGTTTGTCATTTCATTTTGGCGCCAAAATTTGGCTTCGAAGCCAAATGTTTTATTTCGAAGCTGACATCAGTATTTGAGATGTGTTTCTCTCCATAATTATCAATATAGAAAGAAACTTTTCGCATCCGTAACTTTAGTACTTCTTTGTGAATTCCGCCCGTGCAACACGACTGGGTATATTTTTCAGACACAAAAGTTTTAAAACCCTTTTATTTCGTGCTTTGAATTCACCTATTTGCCTATCACATAAACCCTTCATCTCTACTGACCTTCCTTTTTCCTCTACTCTCTTTCCCGACTTCGTCTTCTGAGAAAACTCTTCTATCAATGGCTTCTTTTTCTTCGAAAATACCAGTCGTGGAGCGTGCGAGTCCGTCTGTGACCTTGAAAAGGATTATTGACGCAGAGTGTGAGAAGTACAAGGCCGGTGAGAAAAACGCCATTGATGAACGTATCTTCATTCCTTGTAGTCATGAGCAGCAAGAGTATGTGCTTGGGCCCATCTTCAGAAAGATTCCTACTGAGCTTCCAGCTCCATATCCACGTCTAGAGGACCATTGTCTCCTTTACGAAGGTGGTCTTGACTGGGGAAGCTGGAGGATGAACCACCCTCATCGCTGCTGGCCCACAGTGAGACCAGAGTGGCAAGAATGTTATGATCGGGTTGTCCCTGATAGGACTTTGGATCTTCAAGAGCTCTGCATTTTTGACACCCTTCAATTATCCAGGTTCACAATTTCGGAGGACCTTTTCTTAATACCTACTGCCCTTTGCTTTTGGAATTCTGCTTTTAATTTCTTTCAATTCAGATGTTGGATAATGGCTCCTACTATTCTTGATATCTGCCATCTATTAGGATTGTCCCCTACTGGAACCCCTATTGGTCCAGATTATCCTGACCTCAAAACCCTTTTTTCCCTTCCCTCTCTTAACTCATCCTATAGTGAATTTGTCAAGGCTGAGAATAAAAAAGAAGGCCCTGTGACTGATAGGGAATTCTTTTCTTTTATATTATATTGGTTTTGCAAGTTCCTTTTCTGCACCTCTTCTCAGAGGATCATGCCTAAATTCGCCCATTTTGCCAAAGCCCTTGTCTTACAAAGAAAGGTGGCCTTAGCTCCATATGTCTTAGGTCATGTATATAGAGCTTGTTCTCTTTTTTGTGAGAAACCCTTAGATGCCAATCAAGGAGGTCCATTTTAGATACTTCAGTTTTGGCTTTTTGCATATTTTACTGAGCTACAATCTAAATGCCTAAAGTTTTTAAAGCCAAACTCTACTACTCATGGCATGAGGTTAGCCAATGTTTCACTCTATCCTTCCACCTTCGCTTTTTACTTTTCTTTCTTCCACCAACTCCCAGCTTCCCTTTCTTCCCACAGCTTTCGTCCCTTCGAACCTACCAACATTGGCCCATCCTGGTTGAGGACCTTTATGAGTGATAGGTTCTGCTCTTTACCCCAACACAAGAACATATGGGCCTCTATTCTGATCCCTAAAGAGATATTCATTGGGATTATGAACCCCAGAGCTTACAAATGCATTGCTGAGCCCTATTATCCTGCCCAATTTGCTAGGCAGTTTGGCTTCTCACAAGGGGTTCCAATACCTCTCTGCAGCCAGACCAATTTAAATCTTACTAGCAGGGACTTAAAGGTTCAAAGACCCAGATTAGAAGAAGCAACTTCTAAATTCATCCAGGACTTGATTGACTTTGAGTACTTCCCTTTCATTCCTCAAAGTAACATATTGAAAAGGTACCAGAACTGGTGGGTGACCAATATGGAGGTACACTTGGTCATTCCTCCCCAAGACCTATTAATGGTACTGGACGTACCTCAGCCCAAATCGAAAGGGGCTGGAATTGTTACTTCTTCCACTGCTTCTGCTACTACAGTTCTTGCACCTGTCATCACAAAGCCTATTCCTGCTGCCTCAACTCCTTCTAGAGTTACTCGAGCTGCCTAGAAGAAAGGTATGTACCCTTGTTTCTTTTCTCTTCTTCTCCTTTATAATGCTCTTAGCCTTACTTTTAGTTCTTTCTTTGGTGTAGGTGGTGCGGGTGCCTCACAGGGAGATTCTTCCCAAAAGGCTCAAGCTTTAAATCTTCTGAAAAGGAAACAGCAACAAAAGAAGAAGAGAAGGCTCATATTCGACCTTGAAGAAGAAATACTTGAGATTCGTATAAGAGAAACGGAAATAGAACAAGAAGAGATAGAAAAAGAGCAAGAGACACTCTTGAAGAGAAGGAAGAAAATGACTGTCTCTCTGTGTGATTTCACTGGAGATCCCATTCACGAAGCATCTACTAAAGCAGTGGCAGCAGAGCATTCCAAAGAGCTTATTGTATTTCAAAGGGCTAAGAATAGGAAACAACAGCAAATGCTCAAGGATGAAGCTGCCGCCGCTGATGCACTCCAAAAAGAAGTTGCAAGAAAACAACAAGCTGTTGGACACTATACTCTTCGCAGCTCCCCAATCATAGCCACTACTTCTGAAACCAGTAAGTCCCTTCGTACTTCTATTCATCTTTCTCAAATTCTCTATACTGAGGCTTGACATTGTTTTGTATTTCTTCTTTTGCAGCAACAACTAATCTGCCTCCTTCAACAAAGACCCCTTCAATCTCACTTAAAGTTGAAAGACTTCGAATTGTACAGTCAATTCGAACAATACTTCCACCTCTTGATCCCATATTTTCCATACCCTTCTTGAGGCCAAGTATTCATGCATCTCTTTCTTTTGGCTTAACTCCATACTTCCCTCATTTATCTTTCAATTCCACTCAATCTACTCCCCCTTTAAGCCTTGTTGCCTCTTTTCCTTCTGAGAAAATTCCAGCTAATACATTATCTCCAATGATAGCTGATTTCCATAGAGAAGACACTGAAAGCTCTCTAATTCCTTGCTCATTGTCTCTGTCTAGCTCCAGTCCCTCTTCTCTCGATTTACTGGTGGCCAAAACCATAGAAACTGCTAAGGATACTGCACCTTCTCTTCCTATTCCTATGCAGTCATTTCTTCCTTCTACTAGAGCTCTTTCTGCACCTTCCATGTCAATGGATGAGGTGGATATCTTCGAAGCTAGGCTAGCTAGTCTCTTTGACATACCTTCCACCTCTTCAACAGCTAGCAGTGAGACTGAGCCATTAATTCTAGCTAATTCTTTATTAGAAAATTTTGAGAGCTCTTCCTCCAGTGGTAAGACTTCCTTACCTCCAATAGACTTGGACAGCTACCTGGAGCTGCTAACATCCTTTTCGATGATTCCTTTCAAAGCCTTACAGAGGCCTATAATCAAAAATGGCTTCCTCCAGTGCTACAAGATTGTTGAGCAATCCGGCATGACTGTTTCAAGTCATTTATCTCAGGCAGCAGCCACCATCGATTTTTACATCAACATCTGTCATACTGCCAAGGCTTCAGAGGAGAAATTGTTGAGAGATCAGAGTTTTGTTTCCAAAATACATGCTGAAGTGTCAGAACTAAAAGAGCAACATTCCTCTGTCTCCCAATTTCAAGCTCAACTGTTGGAAAAGAAGGCTCAACTTGATGAAGAGTTATCAGCAGTCAACCAAGCTTTAGACCAAACTGCCACCAAGCTGCAAATTACTAATCAAGAGCTGGCTGATCGAAAGCAGGGGCCATTCAGTTGTTTCCCATCTCTCAAGAATAGAGCATCTATTGTAAAAGAACAACTGAAACACTGTACTGACTTTTAGGCCAATCTATGGTTACATGTACTCAACTCTTTATGAAATAAAGTTCTTATTCATCATTTGAGTGTTTTCATGTTCTTTTTACTTAGCATTTATTCTATTCCTTGTGTTTCCCATATGATTGGAAAATAAGGCTTCAAATATCTGTCATTAATCTTCTTGGGATGTACATATCCATTCAAATTTTTCAAATGATATGCTCCCGAAGGCAAGACTCTATGAATTTGATATGATCCTTTCCAGTTAGGTGACCATTTGCCAAACTTGTGGCTTTTAATCCTTATTGGAAGTATTGTCTTCCATACCAAATCACCTTCATCAAAGCTAATGTACTTGATCTTTTTATTATAGTTTTTGGCTGCTTTCTTCTTTTGGAAAAGAATGCTATTTAATGCCAGAATTCTAGCTTCATCCATGCTTTCTAATTCTAAGCACATACTCTGATGGTACTGCTCAGAAATTAACTGATCCTGGCCTCTCACTCTTAAAGACTTGATATTAATTTCTGCAGGTAGCACTGCATCATGCCCATATACTATGCCATAAGGAGTAACTCTTGTACTTGATCTTGAAGATGTCCTGTAGGCCCATAATACATCTAATAGTAAGTTATGTCAATCCCTAGGATTGTCTTCTACAACTTTCTGTATTCCTTTCTTTAAGGATTTATTGGATGATTCTGCCTGGCCATTGGCTTGTGCATAATAGGGGGTGGAATTAACAAGACTAATTCCAAATTTTGCCACGAAAGACTTTACCATCTTCCCATCAAATACAGTCTCATTATCAACAGTTATGGTCTGTGGGATGCCAAATCTGTGGATCAAATCTTTAATGAATCCAATAACTTCAATCTGGTCTACAGCCTTATATGGTTTAGCTTCGACCCACTTAGTGAAGTAATCTATGGCTACTAGGATAAAACGATGATGCTTCGAAGAGGGTGGGTGTATTTTTCCTATCATGTCCATGGCCCATCATCTAAACGGCCAAGGCTTCACAACTGCATGTAGATCAGTTATAGGTACATGTCTTATTGCGCCATGCTTCTGGCATGCCTGGCAACCTCTAGCATATTCTATGCAATCCTTAAGGATGGTTGGCCAATAGTAAGAATGTCTTCGAAGCAACCATCTCATCTTTACACCAGGCTAATGAGTACCACAGATACCTTCATGAACCTCAGCCATGGCTGTCAATGCTTCCTTTGGACCTAAACATTCCAATAATAACCCATCTGTCCCCCTTTTGTAGAGAGCATTACCATACATTATGCATTGCATAGACTGCAATTTGATTTTTCTGTTGGCTTTCGAAGATGGGCCAGCTAGATACTGCATTATTAGATCCCTCCAATCTTGTTCTTGTAAGTCATTATGATTGACTTCTAAGACCATGTTCCTTTTATTCAAAGGTAGTATTACCTTCTGATATGTTGTTTGGCTTATGTTCCTTTGAGTGTTGTCCCTTCTCTTGAAATTCGAAACTTTCTGAGCCACATCATTAGCTTTACTATTCAAGAATCTGGGGACATAAGTTACATTTGTTATCTGAAATTGGGACAGCAAATGCAATGCAACAATATAGTATGGCAACATGTTTACACTTTGACATTGAAAATCTCTTTCACCTAGTTAACTACCAATTGAGAATCTCCAAATATGTCAACTGCATGTGCTTGTAATCCAATAGGTATTTCCAGTCCCAATATTAAAGCTTCGTATTCAGCTTGATTATTGGAACAAGTAATTTCATCCACCCTAAAACCATGTGTGGTTTCTACTACCCTTGTGGTGACTTAATCACCACACCAATTCCAGTCAGACCATTGGCTTTTGATCCATCGAACCACATTTGTCATGGTTCAATACTAACCATACCAAATTTCATTATCTCTTGGCTTTCTGTTCAACATGGATGGTCTGTCAAAAAATTAGCTAAAACTTGTCTTTTTACTGCCTTTTGGGAGACATATTCTAGATGAAATTCTGATAAAACTAGTATCCATTTGCCAATTCTTCCCCTCAACATAGGTCTAGATAACATATATTTAAGCAAATCTGTGGTTGCAATTACCAAGACAGTTGTAGGCAACAGATAGTATCTTAATTTCATTGCAGCGAAATACAATGCAAGGCATAGCTTTTCTACAGCTAAATATTTACATTCACAAGAATTTAAAAACCTACTAAGGTAATAAACAGTTTACTCCTTGCCTTCTTCATTGTCTTGGGCTAGGAAAACTCCCAGTGAATCTTTTGCTGCAGCTATATATAACTTCAAGGGCTTATCACCCTTTGGTGGCATCAGCACTGGAGGGTTAGCCAAATAGGCTTTGATTCCTTCAAAAGCAGTTTGATGCTCTGCTGTCCACACAAATTCCTCTTCATCTTTCAACCTTAATAAGGAAGAAAATACTTTAGTTTTCCCTGCAGTATTAGAAATAAATCTTCGAAGAAAATTAACTTGCCCAAAGAATTTTTGTACTTCTTTCTTACTTGATGGAGGTCTGGCTTCAATGATAGCTTTGGCTTTGTTTTTGTTCTGATCAATCTGTATTCCCTTCTTGTGTACTATACAGCCCAAGAAGTTTCCAGCTGATATACCAAAAGCACATTTGAGAGAATTAAGTTTCAACTTGAACTTTCTCATTCTTTCAAAAGCTGCTTCCAAGTGAAACAAATGTTCCTCCATGGATTGGGATTTTACTACAATATCATCAATGTAGCACTCTAAGTATCCTCCAATGAGATCATGAAAGATAGTGTTCATAGCCCTTTGATATGTAGCCCCAGCATTCTTCAAACCAAATGACATTTTAACCCATTCGAATGTGCCAATGTTCCCAAGACATCGGAATGTTGTTTTATGGATATCCTCTTCTACAATATAAATTTGGTTATAACCAGAGTGTCCATCCATCATTGATAAAATTTGATGCCCTGCTGAACTACCCACCAATAAATCTACTATGGGCATAGGGTACTCATCTTTTAGAGTTGCTAAATTTAGATTTCTGAAATCGATGCATACACTTATTTTACCATTCTTCTTAACTACAGGCACAATATTGGATAGCCATTCAACATACCTGGCTGTCCTAATAAAGCCTGCCTTGAGGAGCCTAAGAATTTCCTCCTTGACCTTTTGAATCACCTCAGGACTCATTCTTCTTGCTTTTTGCTTGTATGGCTTGAAATTAGGCCTCATAGGGAGCCTATGTTCTACTAATGACCTATTCAATCCTGGTAGGTCATTATAAGACCATGCAAAACAATCTTTATATCTCTTCAAGACCAACAACAACTGGTCCCTATCAAGAGCATTCAACCAAGCACTTATATAGGTGGGCTACTGCATAGAACCTTCCCCTAAGTTCACTTCTTCCAAAGGGTCTTGCATCTAAGGACTCACTGATGCTTCTTTTTTTATTTCTTTTATCTTCGAAGCAATCTCCTTGCTCTGTCCTGCTCCCAGTTTCTTTGATTCAATATCTTTGCCCTCCTCCTCATAGACAAAGTCTGTCCACAAAGCTTCTTCTTCTTGTATCTCCTGGACTTTTGTTTCAATGTCTAATGCACAGTATTTTCCCAAGGCCAAAACCTTGACCTGTTGTTGTTCCTGCTTACAACGAATGGCCCTGGCTTCTTCCTCTTGCTCTTGCATCTTCTGGACTATTGATTTTATGTCCAATACTGAGAACTTAATTAAAGCTAAAGATCTGGCCTCCTGGGTTCCATCTTTTTGCCTACAACCAAGCATCATTGTCATCTTTGGCCACAAACTCCTCATCAGCACTTTCTTGGACTAAGTGCTTCAGGTGTGCTAATTCCTCATCAGCTGTCACTTCGGCTGATCCATCAGGTTTCCTTAGTACACTGAATGGTGCCACTCCTTCAGTATACAATTTGGTCTCTGCAAAATCTGCACAAGCTATGAAGGGTTGAGGATCTGCATTAATCTCCTCTGTCTCTCCATTGCCTAAGGCCATCATTATTTTCTAATGTAGAGAGGAAGGCACACACTTGTTGGTGTAAATCCAATCCCTACCAAGTAGAGCATTATATTTAGCATTACTGTTGATAACGAAGAATGCAGTCATACTGTCTCTAGTTTCCACACTTAGGTTGATGGGTAAAATGCCTTGAGACATCTGTTTGTCTCCAGCGAAACCAGCAATGGTTGTACTGGCTGGGATTAGTCTAGGGTTCCTCTTTCCTAGTTTCTTCAAAGAAGATTTCGGAAGCAGATTTACTGTTGCCCCATTATCCACCAACACTCAGTTCATTTGTATCCCATCGAAGAAGGCTTTGATATACAAGGGTTTGACATGCTGTGTCATGGATGTCATGCGATACTCAAAAGGGTATGAGAGGTTAATACTCACCTCTTCCTCACTCTCATCTCCAGTTTCCATTGGTATGGCCACTTTGGATTCATCTTGCACCATACTCACTTGTGAGTCTTCACTGGAAACTGGAATTGGGTCAATTTCTTGACCTTCTTAGTTCTCATCTTCAGCTTGGAATTCTTGTAGTAGTATATGTACCATATTCACTGATACTGGAGGAAACGAGCCAAATTGGGTGACTGGATGTACCTGTTTCTCTTCCTGGCTAACTTGTTCAATTATTTCAGAAGCATCTTCCATGCTGCATTTTGGCACTTCGGTACTAGTCACTTTCTTCGAATGATCTGTTTCTATTGGTTTTTCAACCAAAAATGTTTGCTCAACCATGAAGGCTTCAAACATTTCTTCCTCTACCATCTCCTTCCTTTGACCTAGGCCAACTTCTTCCTCAGTCTCACTATCACTTTCTATCAAAGCCTTTTCTAGTCCTGCCAAACTGGATCTCTCTTTGGCTTTCAATTCGAAATGAACTTTGATCAATTGCTCTCTGCTGCAACTCCTTTGTTTTGAAGAGTCGATTTTGGATTATGATCTAACTTTAAACTTTTTTCTCCCTCTGCTTGGGCCTTTGGCTAGACCAATGAAGAGCTTTCTCCACTTTCTTTCTAATCAATCTGGTACTGAGTGTACCTTCGTTGGATCTTCGTGCTTTGGGATCTAGAGATCACTAGAACCATATCCGATTCCTTTGTTTTTGGATGCTTTAGTAACACCCAATTATTTGGAGCTACAAAACAAGGTTTGACCATCCTATCTTGGTTTCCAACAACATTTCTTTGGATAGACATTTCCCTAGGTTTGTTCTGCATGACAAACCAATCTGGGACTCTAGGCATCCATGAGCCTACTAGCCCAGTTGTTGAACTGTCTCTTTCTTCCTTCGAAACCATCTTCGAAGCTGGCTATGAAGGCCACTACTTAGCCCTGACTCCCTGTTTTGGGCCCAATTTAGGCCTTCGATGAAAGTGGCCACTTTCCATCCTATGAGAAGCTGGTCTAGGAGACCAATCCCTGGCTTTGATCCCATAACTTGAATCTCTTTCAGGTTTCCTTTCAGGATGATTACTCTCCATTCTGTAATAATTAGGTGGTCTGGATTCATGTAGAGGTTTCTTGCCTTTGGAGTGTACTCTAGTGGCTGTTGGCTCAGCCATTAATGGCTGCTGCATAATACTAGTTGGATATGGCATTTTCTTATAAGCACTGGTTGGTTTAGAACGCCTATGCACATCTTTGTAATATTGTTTCCCATCAATCGGAACCCTTTTAGCCACTTGTAGCTCAACCGGCATTTGGGACACATTCTTTGCATGACCGCTGCCTCTAAAGAATCATCATCCAGTGCTTCTTTATCAGAGTCTTCCCTCTGGTCTGGAAAACCTTGTCCAATAGCTGACAGACTTCTAGCATCTTTCTTGATAGTTTGGCTGGCAACATGCATTTGCACATTGATCTCTTCCAATTCTTTCAAGGACAAGTTCTGGAAGTCTGGCACAATAACATTGGCTACCACTTCTCCAATTTCTGGAAATGGATTAGTGTCAATCCCCATGGCCTTTTCTGCTTTAGCTGGGAATTTCAAACTTCCCTTTCGAATCTGCTCTTGGATCCTGTCTCGAAAAACAATGCAGTTTTTAGTTGAGTAAGGTAAAGAATTATGTCATTTACAATAAACTTTTCCTTTAAGTTCCTCTGAAGACGGAATTTTGACTCCTTTTGGTAACTTCAAGAAGTTCGCAGCAAGCAAATGATCAAAAATGTCATCTACCTTTGTCAAATCAAAAGAGTATTTCCTATGAAGGTCTTTCTTTTTAAACTGCTGGTCTATTATTGTGTCTTTATGAATTAATGCTTCACAGATCATAGGTTCTTTTCCCACAATCTCTGCCGCATCAACCTCATAATTAGGATCTCTATAATACGTTTTGTATGATGCATTACTTCGATCTTGCTCTTCCTCTAGTAATGTTTCATACCTAGACATCTTATAGGTTAGTTCCACTAAGTCTCTAAACTCAGTTGAGTCAAACTTCTTTCGAAGCCTAAACTCTAGACCATTTTGAGCCAACCTCACAAATTCAGGCTCTGGTAAGATGATCCTACATTTGTTTCGTGCTCTTTTGAATCTGGCAATAAACTGAGTAGCCTTCTCATCAGGCCTTTGACTCAATCTTGCCAAGTCTGCCATAGACACTTCTGGCTCTGTTTGGAAGAATTGGGCATAAAATGCCTCCTCCATTTGTTGCCAAGTTTGGATAGAGTCAGGTGTAAGGTTAATATACCATACAAAGGCTGCCCCAGTTAAAGAATTTGGGAACAATCTTAACTTCATGTAGTCATTAGTGGTAAATTCACCACACTGAGCCGCGAACCTAGCAATATGCTCAACCGTTGACTGGTTTCTATGCCCATAAAAAAGGGCAAAGTCTGGTATCCTGAAACCTCTTGGGTATTCATGTACCCTATCTACCCATTCTGGGTACGGTTTCTTGTACACAGGAGTCTGAACCCCCCGAGCCATTGGTCCACACATCTGTCTAACAATATCAGCAATTTGATCTCTAAGGACCATATTTTGTGCCTGTTGAATCACTACTGGAGGAACAAACACAGGATTTGGTGGACAACCTTGTGCCTGGGGTCCTCTTGGTCCATAGGGTGGTATGTTTGGGATTGGTTGTCCCTGTGGTGCTAGCTGTTGTTGAGGGTATGGGTGACCCCTTTGAGCCTGTCCTACGAAAGGTGCTGGAATAGGTGTTGTGTCTCTTCCAGTTGCAGGAAACCCTTCCAACTCCCCGGGTATAAATTCGAACAAAGGATTAGTGAACCCCCTCGTACCAGGTATGGCTTCGAACATGGGATTTGGAAACATCCTTACGCTATTTTCTTGTGTTGGACCAAATTCACCAATTTGCATGGCTTCACTGTTAAGTAAGGAGGCATTTTGATTTGACACAGGCCTCGAAAGAGGCTCATACCAAGACTGAGGCGATGGTCTTTCATGGTTTTAGTTACTAGTTTGACCATTAGTATATACATTACTCTGCATAGGCTGTTTATCTCTAGCCAATCTTTGCTGAGGGACATTTGAATTTTCTTCTATATGCCTTGCGTTAGTTGGTTGATGAGTATTCATTCGATCTAAAAAGGATGTTGCCCACCTTTCCATTGTGTTCATTAACTGCTGTCCCATGGCATCTACTAGGTCACCCCATGGATTCATTGGCTGAATAGATGGAACAGTGGATGGTCCAATTCCTTGGCCTCGTCCAATATTTTGAACATGTGGTACTTGTTCCGAAGTACTGGTCTGTTCGACCATAGGTTCTGATAAAATAGGTGCTTCCACAGGATGTGTTATTATATTATCCTCTAGATTAGGCATTTCTACCTCTCCTTCCACGCCTTCTTCCAAGCGTTCATTTTCTTCTTGTCTCCTACGTCTAGCCATTTCAATTGGTCCCACTGGGCGTGCCAAAAATATATGTTGGCTTTTTGGCTTTCGAAGGTTATTTTTGTAATTGTGAGCGTGCCAGTAAGGATCAATCAGTCCTTACAGAATATTAATTGCCAACCAATTATCAGACGATTGTGTTTTAGTTCTTTCAGCCTCAATGAAGAGAACTTTTACTGGTGGCTTTGTTTAGGAGAATTAAGCAAACAATGATTAAATGAAGAACAATTGTAGCATTTCATTAAGCAAAATGAAAGACTTACAAAGATCCAAATCAGCCTCGTAGAGATTTACAACAACAAGCTACTTGAAATCTACTCCAATGAACGAAATGCAATGCAGGAATTTGAAATACAGAAATGTAAAGTACAAGAAATATAAAAACTAGAAGGAAAAATAAAGTAGATAAAACTGATTTTTTTGATCTGAGTTCGAGGGCTACTTTCTAGAACCTTCTCTGCTATTTATTCTTCTCAATGACAACCGTCAAACTGCATTTCTAACTGTCGAACCGCCCCTCCATGATCGTTGATCATGTTGCCTTATAGTTAGCTCCACTATGCCAATATCTACAGTTAGGTTTCCCTCCTGATTTTGAATTTAAATATGAGTAACCGTTGAAACCACATTATTTTGCATCTCTTTGCTGATCCAGTGCTATGCAGATCTTATAAAAACCAATACTAACTGCCACGTGTATAATTACGATTGAAGATTTGAATTGTCTTCACGTATTGCCATTATCTTGCCACGTATCGAACTGTAACTGACTTATACAAAATATGTAGCCAACAAAATCTTATTATGGGTTTGCTTTACTTCACCTTTCCCTTCAATGTTATGTGTCCTAGATCTAATTTTGATTGGGTATCTCTGTTTTGCTTGTATTGATATCTATGTATGTTAGTTCTATAAAATGCCACTAGCAGTGGCTGGTTGTCTTACATCAATGCTATAATTAAC
Source organism: Camellia japonica (assembly GCA_030407325.1). Classification (NCBI taxonomy): domain Eukaryota; kingdom Viridiplantae; phylum Streptophyta; class Magnoliopsida; order Ericales; family Theaceae; genus Camellia; species Camellia japonica. The sequence continues at coordinate 182,015,014 of JAPPVO010000019.1, forward strand.
CTTTGTTTTTAAAAAGAGAGCTTAATTATGTTTTTTATTGTCATTTTAACTCATTTTAAGGTATATGAAATTTGTGTTTTAAGTTTTTAATTGTTTTATAAGTCTTTTTGAAATATGAGATTACCCTCACAGCTCAACTTGCTAATCTACAATTCTCAACTTACATAAATTCTTACAATAAACTCACTATTTTTTTAATCATTCTTAATAACAAAAATTATAATTTTCTGGACTAATATATATGTCCATAAAAATCCTATTCAGGACTTATTGAACAATAGCTCCGACTAATAGGACTAGCTAGTAACTTTGCTTAATTAAAAATCTCAGGCTAACCTGCATAGTCAGTATATTATTTAATATAAATAATTTTTTTTCATATTTTAAAATAAAAAATTAGAATTAATTTAATCATTTTCGTGACTCTTTAACCTATTCAAGACAGGTAATTCCAATTTTATGACTAATTCTTTATAGGAGAAATTATTATAAAATTTCATTTGGGAGAGTTTTGGACCAAGGAGTCCTCCGTTTTTTCTAATAACTTGGAGGTCTTATTTTTTAGTAATGTTACCCGCAAGGTCCCGTTTGATAATTGGGGAATGGATTTGGTGACTCTTTTACTCTTTTTCGTGTTGTGTAACATTTTTTTACAAAGGTTGAGATGAATCTCGGTGATTACGTTGTGTTGTTTGTGTATCTTTTTGGGAAGGACGAACAAAATAAGGAGTGTGGATCGTTTTCTCTAATTTTATGAAATTGGATAAAATAAGATAATTATCTTTCTCAACATTTCTCATCTAATTTATAAACCAAATATGAGTAAGAAATATTTTTCTTATCATTTCATATATATTTATTTTGATAATTCGAATAGTTCATATTGTAGGATTTATCAAATTTATCATTCATGTAAAAAATTAAGTTAATCGGACAATCATAACCCCATAAACAGATCCTAATTATTTTTATAAAAAAAAACACTATCAAAATCACGCTAGTCGTTTTTTCTTTTTCTTTTTTTTTTCCCTTTTACAAACAAATGTAGTCCTTTTATAGGGTTATAGATATTTGATTAATTTGATTTTTTTCATAAATAATTTTTCCCATAAACCTTATAATATAAATATTTCAGATCATCAAAACATACTCATGACAAGTCCACACGAACCTCAGAGCAGTAACAACCCCATATCCATAATTTGACAGTCGTCTCTCAAGGCTAACACAGTGTACATTGGATCGTTAAAGAGTCACTGAAAGTGACCAAAGCATGCTAACGTTTTGGGCAAACCTAGGCCAGCGAAGGGTGATGGTGGCAGAAAGTGGTAGGGGTGTCATAAAAAAATTTTGGAACTGATAAATTGATCAAATTCGATTTAAACCTTCAATTTGATTTGGTTTTATTTGTTTCCATTCTGATTTTGAAATAGTGGAATCATTCGAATCAGTTTGGTTCCATAAAAATTTAAAGGGTTATTTACACAAAGACCCCCTAAATTATAAAAACATACAAATAAATCTCCTAAACTATTGAGAAGTATCATTTTGTCCCGTAAACTATAATAGTGTACAAATGAACCTGATAAACTATAAAAATATACAAATTGAACCTCCTCATGGATGGGGTCAAAGTGAAACGTGCTAGTAATTTAAGGAGTTTATTTATACGTTTTTATAGTTTAGAAGGCAAAGTTATATTTCTCAATAGTTTAAGGAGTTCATTTCTACGCTTTTATAGTTTATGGGGTTAAATTGATATTTTTAAATAGTTTCCGTGTAATAACTCAAATTTTAAAATTCCTTATAAGATTTGAGTACTAGGCTTCATTATAAAATTGACACACTCTTAGGGATGGCCACGAGATGGGTTTGTCATCCCCCGTCCCCACGGATAAATCCCACCTTCGCCCCCTCCCCAACCTCGTTGCGGGTGAAATTTTTTAACCTCATCCCCGCTTCCATAAATATTCGCAGATACCCAATCACATTTCAAATAGCCAAAAAAATTAAAAATCATTTAAATTCTTGATATACTAAATAATTTATCTTATTTTCATATATATAAACAATGAGACTTTTAGGATTATTATTTATTTATATTTAAACAGAATCACAGACTTTTAATATTCTTTTCTTATATCTAATTATATTATATTATATTATATTATATTATATATATTATTTATTTATGAGTTAATTACTTAAAAGTCCTGTTTACAAATATTATGATAGCTCAGGTCCTATCTCAGATTTTTTGAACCAATAAGTCCTATTTAGTAAACTGAGAATATTATCAGTTTTTTCAAATTTTTAAAACTAAGAATATTATCAATTTTGCATAGTAATGTTTCAGATAATTGTTTCACTAACTGATAAAAAAAAAGAGTATGAGATTAAACGTTTTTGTCATTCTACTTATTGGTTTGATTAACTATCCAATAAAACCGAGAATATTATCAATCTTTTTTTCAGTTTAAAAATGAGAATATTATCAATTTTTTCATTTTTAAAGTTTTTTTTTTTGCACATCAATGTTCCATCATCATGTTCATTTATAGATACAAAATTTTCAATTTTGCAAAAAAACAATTCAGTTTTTTCAATTTTTCAAAAAAAAAAAAACTTTTTTTTTTTTTGCACATAATTTTTTTTTTTTTAGTTTTTTCAATTTGAAAATTGATATTTTAAAGTTTTTAAAATCAAAAGAAATGTCAAATCATCATGTTCCTTTATAGATAATCATAAATGATGAACAATTATTATTTGAAGGGCAATTCTGACTATTAAAAATTTAATGGGACTTGAAGGTCCAAAAAATCTTAGTTAGAACTTAATGGAGTATAAGTTCATAAATTAGGATTTGTGTATAAATGTCCCTTTATTTATAAATATTTTTAATTATGTTGGGTCGAGTTTGGATCAGGAGAGGTGATACATGTCCCCGTCCCACCTCCATTGCGGGTGACCAAAATATAATCCACTCCCGCTCCACATAAGTGTTGGGTTGGATAAAATCCACCCCATTCGGGCAGGTATGAACGGGCCCCCGCAGAAATGATCATCTCTTTACTCTAACCAATTTAACTAAATTAATTATTATCAATTTGTTTACTAACATAAAATATTCCTATCATAAAATATTCCTATCATATTTATTATTATATGTTCTGTGGAAAATTAGTGAAATATCATTCTCTAACTTTGGGTAGTAAAAGAGATTCAATATATTTTTTTTATTATTATTAACTAAGATCCCTCAATGGAATTTCGATGTGAAAAGTGAAACTTCTCTATGAAAAAGTCAAAATTTCTCTGTAAAAATGTTAAAGGACCCCAATTATTATGAAAATATTGTATGTCATTTATTTTATAAAACCTTAAGATCATGGGTCCAATTTTTCTAAAATAATAAGAACTATTTTAGTTTCTGATTTACCCTAAAATCAGACTAATCCAATTTGTGGTCACCTATAGAATGTGGTAAAGAGAAAGGAAAAATGACAAATTTATTTTGAAAATAAGTAAAAATACTTTTTTATTTCTAAATTTTTTTAACAATTTTGTTTTGCTATAATTACAAACTAAATTATTAATTATTTTACCAACTACTAAAAATTAGTAATTTGGTTTGTATTTTTATTAACCCTATTAAAAGTTCAAAACTATCATGTCATCCGACTGTACCGTCTGTTCAAATTCCATGTGAATTCTTATGCCAGTTATGCTATTGTCGTAGCCATGTCATACTCTTTCTTCACTACCATAACTGTGTGAATCTTGGGATTAGAGCTTGAACGATTAGAAACACCTATGAGTGTAGCTTTACCGCTAGGAGGTCAAACTTGAGTAGATATCGTATGCAAATCATGTGAACTAAGAGTCTCTAGTTTACGTTTAACTTGCGACCTACGAATCATAGAAATTTCAGACTTTGACGTTATCCTAGGAATGGACTGGTTATCAGCCCATAGAGCCATCATTGATTGCTATCGGAAGATGGTGATTGCTTACTCTCAGGACGGAACGCGATTCCAATTTAAGGGGGATAGACAAGATTCCCTATCACTGACACTTGGAAATTCAAAGTGGCACGATCACCTAGTTGAGTGGCTAGCCAACTTAGTTCTAGAAGATAAAGATCGTATGGAACTAGGGCTACCTTGTGTGGTGTGTGAGTATGCTGATGTGTTCATAGAGGAATTATCAGGACTACCCCCAAAGCGAGAAGTAGAGTTTACCATTGGACTACAACCCGGTACATCACTGATCTTAATGGCATCACATCGTCTGACATCAACTGAATTGAGAAAGCTAAAGACACAGTTGCAAGAATTATTGGACAAGGAATTTATAAGACCAAGCACGTCCCCGTGGGGATTACCAGCCTTATTTGCTAAAAAGAAAGATGGGACACTTAGGTTGTGCATTGATTACCGACAACTCAATAGAGTCACCATTAAGAATCGATATCCACTACCTAGGATTGATGACCTTTTCAATTAGCTAGAGGGGCAAAGTATTTCTCAAAGATAGACCTCAGGTCTGGGTATCACCAATTGTGTGTTCAGGAAGAAGATATTCTTAAGACGGCGTTTCGAACCCGTTACGGCCACTATGAATTCGTAGTGATGCCATTCGGCCTAACCAATGCACCAGGCATGTTCATGAGCTTAATAAACAAAATATTCACGCCTCACTTAGATCAAATTGTGGTAGTTTTCATAAAAGATATTTTGGTGTATTCCAAGTCTGAAGGAGACCATGAATAATATTTGAGAATAGTACTTCAAACTTTGAGAGAAAACCAGCTGTATGCTAAGGCTAGTAAATGTGAGTTCTGGATGGAGGAAGTAAGGTTTTTGGATCACGTGATATCTGACAAGGAAATATTAGTAGACCCAACTAAAGTAGAAACAGTGACAGAATGGAAGCAACCTAAGAACACATTTGAGATTCGTAGTTTCTTAGGATTGACCGGTTACTATCGAAGATTCATTCAAGACTTTTCAAAAATTTGGCCAAACCAATGACACATTTGACTCAAAAGAGGGTAAGTTTGAATGGAACGAGTCTTGCGAAAATTCATTCCAAGAACTTAAGAAAAGATTAACAAGTGCCCCTATTCTCATAGTGCCAGAACGTGACGTTGGGTACAACGTGTATTGTGATGCTTCCAAAGAAGGTCTGGGGTGCGTATTGATGCAGAATGGCAATGTGTTGACATATGGATAAAGGCAACTAAAGAACCATGAGAAGAATCATCTCATCCATGACTTGGAGTTAGCAGCTATAGTTCACGCACTCAAAATTTGGAGACATCGTGGGACGGAAGAGTCAATATGGGAACGAGAAGATATGATACGTGTCAATTACCCTCAGCTTTTCGAGTCTAAAGATATGAGTTAATTTCGAGGACGAAATTTTTTTTTAGGAGGGTAGATTGTGAAAACCCACATTTTATTATTCTTGAAAGAAAATAAATAAATAAATAAATTAATTTTATCTAGAGTCTATCTCAAAAATGTATTAGTGTAAAAGTTAGTTTTAAATTAACCCAATTCAATCACTAACAAGGAAATAAATAAATAAACAAATAAAATAAATAAATAAACAATAATAATAATTTTGTGGGTGTTTAATATTTGTTATTTATAAATTATTTTATTAAGGATTTATTTTAGAATTAGAAATTGAACGTCCAAATAGCCTAAGGAGGTGAAATTGACAAGTTAAATTAGTTTAATTTCAAGTATTGGACCCTATGAAAGTGTAATTAAATGTTCGATTTAGTTTAATAAAACTAAGGTTTGATCAATTGGTTCCGAATTGGAGTTAATTGAGTTGTGAGGATTGAGAATTTAGATTATTATGAACTAAATTTATTTATGAGGTGCTCAATTTAATATGTAATTTATAGATGGAGATTTTGAGTCTGATCAAAAATTGAAGGCTTAAATGATTTGGAAAATCAAAATTGAGGATGAAAATAAGTCTAATTTAATATTTGGAACCTTTTAGGAGTTCGATTAAAAATCTGATTGAGATTGATAAATTGAATTATAATTAATTGGGCTCTAATGGAAGTCAAATTAGACTGATTAAATTATGTGGGATTTGTGACTAGTCATAATTAATTTAATGAGATGCTAATTGAAATTTATTAAGACTAAGTGTTGCTTAATTAAATAAATCCTAAACATAAATTGAATCTAGGATGTATGTGGGTGTGGGTGTGGGTGTGCAAAGAAACTTATGTGGGTGTGTGCATGTGTGAATGATGTGCTGGAATCAAAAGAAAAGAAAGAGGGTGCACGTGTGCTGTGTTGGTGAAGAGAGAAGTGCACGTGTGCATTGCGTGTCAACAAGAGAAGAGTGCTTGTGTGTGTATATGTTGATAGATTGAATGAAGGCTCATTTGGGTGTTCACTGGAAACTGTGTGAAAGAGGGAGAGAGAGAGTTCCATATGCTTGGTTGCTGGGAAATAAAATAAAATGGGGGAGTTGCTCTATGTCAAGAAAAGAAAGAAGACTCAAGAATTTATGATAAAGTCCAATCATTCAACAATTTTAGGTAAGATTTCTAACTCTAATCTTGTAGTAAATCCTTCCTTACATCTCAAATCATGATAATGTTGTGGAATTTGGACTTGCATGTGTAGTTATGCCATTAAAAAGATTATTGAAGATGTTATTTGGCCCTTTAAATCTGCCAGAAGGTTGTACGAATTTTTAGACAATTTTATGCTCAAAATTTGAGGATTATTTCTTCTACAAAGTTGTTTATAATGATGTCTAGTTCATCCACAAAATTTTTCAACAATTATTGAGCTTTGTGCGAATTTATACAAAATTTTAACCAAATCTGCAGCTATAGGCAGATTTTATTATGTGCTTGAAAAATCATTAAAAATTTTACATTAAACCAAATCTGAAAATTTCTAAGCAAAAAATGAAATTTGAGAAGTCTAGTTTCATAATAAATTTTTAGATCATGGAATTGATTTATAAATTTAAGTATGGAATTAGTTTAAGAAAATGTGATAAATCTGTGTCATGAACATTCTTGGAATTTTTAAGAATTATTTATAATTTATTTTTGGAAACTGCTTTCTGAAAAACGATCATAACCTATTTGTTGAGTATTCTGTAGAGTTATATGAATTTTAGAGTTGTATAAGTAATTTATTTATAATTTCATTTGCAAGATATACATTCTGAAAATTTTGGCAGATTAAGGAGAAATCAAAAAAAATAATAATAATAAATAAATAATCTCTTCAATTGTTTTCCTTGGACTAAAATTTAATATGGTGCTAATCTAATCTTGTAGATTAAAAGTCCATGCATGTGTGTAATTATAAATTATTTCTATTCTTTGGGTATTTAAATTATTATTTCATACCATGGTTTAAATAAATTGTTTATTTAAATTTTGTACAATTGTTTATTATTGTGTGACATGTGTAATATTTTATGTTCGGATTTTAATGAGTTGGTATAACATTATTGGCAATTAAATTTTGAATTATTGTGAATACCAGTTGTTCAGGGTGAGTCTTGGTTTTAAAGAGTGTACGAAATTAAGGGTTGACGGTCAATACCGGTTATTTAGGGTGAGCCCTGGTTTTGAGAATTCTCACGTAAATTGTGTTGCGAAACTCTAAGATGGCACGGGACTTATTTGAACCCTTTTCGGTATTCGGTTTTGGAATAAGGGTGGATGTGCAGGTGGCACACAGGGAGGTTACGTACCCCTGGCAGACCGTTTCCTTGGGGCAGACCACGGATGCCACTGCTTGGGTATATAACTCCGGACGTGGGCATCCCTGGTGGTTACGGTTGGTAACACTTAAATATTTGACCAAGGGAGAGTTTCAAATTAACCGTTGCCATGCTTAGTGGTTGGTAAGTTAAATCTCTTTGGTGAGATTTTGAGTGTCACCTAATTTATTAAAATTATTGAATAGTTGTAATTTATGTTTACAATTATATTGTTATCTCATGTTTATAATCTCATTATTTTTCTCTTAAAAAGAATGGTAGGTTGGTGATGTTTTCTCACTATGTTGCAAAACTCATGGCATATATTTTTGTTGCCCTGGCGTTTTATGTCAGGTTTTATGTTCGGATTCTAATGAGTGGGGCATTTTTCTTATGATGAAATACTGCATCTGTTTGTCATTTTTATTTATTTATTATATATTGGTATTATTTCAACTGATGACATTCCTATCATGCTTATTAAATGCTACTTGATATTCTGTTACTACGCATTATTCATTGTGGGTATTATTATCGGGGTGGGTATTTCCGGTTGTAGTATCTTATTGAGCTCGTCGCTCATTGGCATCCTCGTTGCCCTGGCGTTTCATGCCAGGTACCGAAGAAACCGAAGGAAACACCGAGGTGTTGGAAGGCAACATTCAGCCCTGATTAGCTTGAAGCGTGCCAAAGTTCCATGAACCATCTTTCTGAGTTTTCTAGTTTTTTTTCTCTACTGGAGTTATAATTGAAGAACTTTTAGTTTTGGTGTTGTAATTAATGGATGATGGTAAATTTGGTGGCAACATTGATGAGGATTCTTAATTAAGAAAATTGATTTTTAGTTTCAAACCTTATTATGATGTCCCCAAATTTTGGGGCGTCACACTCTTTCTCTCTAGCTCACCAATGACACCATGGCCCCCCTACTCTCTCTTTCTCTCCTCCCCCACTCCTCTTTTCTCTTTCTCTCCCAGCGCACCACCACCACCACCATCTCCCCAACCCAATCCCCCTCCTCATCTCCATCCCCTCATCCTCCTCAACCCTTGACCCAAACCAACTTACAACCCTCCAATCCCTCAACATCTCCACCTCCACCGTCCCCTGTTCTCAACTACCCTCCCTCCACAGCGCCACCGTCTGTAACGCCGCCAAACTCTTCTCTCCCTCCAGTTCCCCAACTGCTCCGCCGATCTCTCTCTCTCCATAACCGCCCTATCTTCTCTCTCCTCCCTCACCTCCTTCCAATTCTTCAACTCCCCCCTCTTTTTCAAGCAAATCTAATTGGGTTTTTGCCAAAACACTGGCATTTGAACCTTACCCACATTGATATGTCTACTAATTTGCTCAGAGGAAAAATTCTCATCTCTCTCTCTTTCTGATTTGGTAATTTGCTAATTTGATTTATCTTGATTTTATTTTATTTTTAATTTCAGATTTTGAACTTTGATTCAATTCATTGAAGAACTTGCAATTCTTGGTGGTTCTCTCTCTCTCTCTCTCTCTCTCTCTCTCTCTCTGTGTTCTTGAATGGATTGACAGGGTCGACACCAAGGCCATCACTGGTTCTGCTACTTTTCTTTCTTTTTCTTTTTTTTCTTTTTTTTTTGTTTGAAATTTTGCCCCAAAACGACATCGTTTTGGGGCTCGAGCCATTCACAGCAAACCTCATTCGAAGTCTGTAGCAGAACTGATATTTTTTATTAGTGAAAAATTCACCATTTTGTGAAATAATTTAGTAAGAAATCCTTTTGTTTGTTTTGAATGATATTTTATTTTTAATTTTATCCCTTAATTTATCTTTTGAATCTTTTTATATGTTAACTTTTGTTCACTATCTGTTCAAAAATTTTCCTATCTGTTCAATTTTTTTACCCCTATCTTTTCAATTTTTTAATCTTTTAAATTCAAATTTCCCTTATCTATTTACATATTTGTCCAAATAAAATTTTATCCATTCAAATTAATATCTATTCAAATTTTTTGACTGTCTATTTACTTTTTTTTTTTCCTTATCTATTGAAATATCTAACCAAATTTGATTATATGTTGAATTTTATCTGTTAAAAGAGATGATTTGTTCAAATAAACCTTTCAAAAAATCTATCTGTTGAAATTATTTGTTAAAAAAATGTATATGTTGCAAATCTATCTGTTCTCTCTCTCTCTCTCTCTCTCTCTCTCTCTCTCTCTCTCGACATTATATGTATAAATAAAATTCAAATTCAACAAAAAAAAACAACTACAAAAATAATAATAATTTGAACACATCTAGATATGAAAAATCTGTTGCAATTTGTTTCATCATCAACAACAATAATAATAATAATAATAATAATCAACCACCAAAAAAAATAGAGATATGTTCGTCTCAGATCAGTGGTCTTCTTCATAGATCCAGATCTACCACAATAACAACAATAACAATAATCAACCAAAAAAAAAAAAAAATTAGAGATTTGTTAGTTTTTTTTCTCCACATTTACAGGTTTACAAACAGAAATCGAAGAGCAAGAATCTCCATTCACCTGTGTCTAATATAATCGTTTGGGTAACTTCACGACCAGTTGGGGCATTTCCATCCCTTTTTCAAACATATATCATACATATAAGCCTATTTTGGGAAGTGGGTCTCTCACAAAAAAGTCAAAAAAATAACTTTTAACTGTCTTTCCAAAACACCCCACATATATATATATATATATACGAACGGTTCAGGGTTGAAAACCAAGAGAGAAACAAAGAGAGAAGACATGCGGTACTTGCTCCAGCTACACCGCTACCACTATACCACAGTGGCAACGGTGGTGGTGTCGGTGTCGTTCAAATTTGTAAAAGAAAAGAGAGAGCCACGAGTGACGACAGTGGTCAGATCACGCTTCTCATCACCTTTGATCGTCGATTGCGCTTCTCCATTAAGTAGATGTGTGTAACAAGGGTGTGTGTACTCTTTTGATTTTTTTTTTATCATGAAAGGGTATAGTTTGCATAATTGTGTATAGTTGTGTGTAGTGAGAAAATTATATAATTTTTAAGTATGTGAATAGAGAGAGATATACACTAAGGTCATGTTTGTTTTACTCTTTAGGAGAGGATTGGACTAATAAAGACCCATCCAAAGAGTGTTTAGTTAGAGACATAAGTGAAGGGATTAGCTACCCCGTGGGTTAATAATCTTCAATGGTAGGACTACCAATCCTATGGGGGATTGGATTAGAAATTTAGTAAAGAGATTAGTGAATTTTTAAATAATTCTTACGTAAAATTTATATTTTTTAGAACCAAAAAAAATTATAATATTAAAAAAAATATTAATTTTATATATTAATACTATCCATAGTATTGCTAATCTGGTGATGTACAAATAAACATTTTTTATCCAACATCTCCAACCTAATACTACCGCACTAAGTTGTTGTTTGGCAAGAGACTTTTTTAGTTAATTTTTTGTCTTTTCGGCTATTTTAGTTTGGGACTAAAAGTTTGTTTGGTTTGGAATTTTTGACTTTTGTGAGAAAAAAAAAAAATGAAATGATTATGGTTTTGATAATTTAGGAACTTGGCTAAAATATTTTGGGTCACATTACCTCTCTACTTTTTAACATGTTTTTTCAAAAAAAATTTAAAAAGTTAAAAAGTCAGTTTTTAACTAACTTTCCAAAACAAGCATTTGTCTTACTAAATTATTTAACCTATTTTGTCTTTTGTATTTTTTTTGTCCAAAAAACCAATGCCAAACAAAGCCTAATAATCTCCTCCCTCAATTATATCATACTCTTAATTTCTTTCATCCTATAGAGTCAAATAAATGTAGCATGAGAGTAAATGATATGTAGAAATAAGAAATTAGAGTAAAGTATAAAATCATATCACTAAGACCCTGTTTGAAAAGAGTTATTTGGGCTAAAATAGTCCATAAAAACAAAATATATTAAAATAGAAAAATGATCCGTACCCCCTTTCCCCCACCCTCTTTGACCCCCTCTCTTTCTGATTGACCAACTTTTTTTTTTTTTTTCCTTCTCCTCCAATCACCACCCGCCACGTGTGTGTGGGTGGTGATTGGAGGAGGTCTCAATCACATTAAAATAATCAATAAAATAAAATATCACATTCAATTAATAGTAATTTTATTTTTTCTCTTCCAATTATCAAATTAAATAAAAATAAAAAAATTCACCTATCTTATCCAACATAATTTTTTAAAAATAGTCAACTTGTGAAACGATGCCTTAATAAATTAAAATTGACAGGCGAAATCCGGAAAAATCCCGGGCCGTTGCCATCTCTGTTAAAAACGCAACAGCAGGAACGGGCGATGTATTAGCTTCTTCTTCTTCCTCTCAGATATCATTTCTCATTCAATTCAATTCCTCTCTCAAACCCTAATTTCTGAAAAATTACACACACACACATATGTATACTCTTCACTCTAGCCCCTAGTGTTCAGTATTATTAGGGTTTAAATCTCAGCTCCCTCTTCGATTAAATGTTGATTCTTTGATCCCATAAATGAACGATTACACCACCACCACCGTGTGCGGCAACTGCGGCACGGCGGAGCAGCGGCGGCTCCTCCACTACGTCCGCCACCGCGGGATCTTCCGCCGCCTCTGCACCACCTGCGTCCTCCGCCTCCACCCTCACTCCTTCTGTCCCACCTGCTTCCTCATCTACGACCTCTCTCCAACCCCCTCAAACGACACCGTTTCCTGCTTCAAATGCTACTCCTCTTCTCACTCTCGCTGTGTCTCCCCCAACCCTCCTAAGCCCTACATTTGCCCCCTTTGTGCAAACCCTAATCTCCCAATTTTCACTTTGAAGAAAGTCGAAGACGAAGTGGGTAACGGTGGGGATGGGAATTGCCAAGAGATTGATTTGAAGGCGGCCAAAGTGCTGCTCGTGGCTGCCAGGATTGCGGCGGCTTCAATGAGTAAAGCGGCGGTGGCGGCGAGGGCGGAGGCAGAGCGGAGAGTGAAGGAGGCGGCTTTTACGAGGAAGAGAGCGAGGAAGCTTTGGAACATGTTGGGTTTCTTTTTGCCAAAGATAAATTGAATCATAAGTGTGGTACTAATAATAATAATGCTAGTAGTGTTGGTGTTGTAAAGGTAGAGGCGGTGAAGAATCGGATTGGTAATCAGGGATTGGATTGTGCGAATGAGGTTTCGGCGCGTTTAAATGCTGTGGGATTGAGGGAGAATGAGAGGTTACAAAGATTTGGAAGACAGAGTAATAACTGTGCATCAATGGCTGTGGAGAGTAATGAAAAACTGAGATTGAACCCAGCTTCTAAAAATGACAGACCTGGTAATTTAGATCACTTGAGGAACAATATTGCACATGGGGAAAAAGTGAATCATGGGTTATATTCAGTTCCTCCTGTAGGAGCTGAGCTGCAGCATATGCAAAACAATCGTGGTAGGGAAGAGAATATTGGCTCGAATCAATAATTTCTGTAGGATGAACACAAGGTGGGAAATTTTTACTTTGGTGGTGTTTTTGATTGATTAAAATGTTGTTTTATTTATGTATTTATTTGTTTTGTATTATTGTTTGAATTGCAGGTGTACAAGGTTTCTGAGACTAACTCTGGGGGTACACTCATGGGATTGTGAATGGAATGAGATTTGCGTCTGTGAGTTGTATTTGCCAGACCAAGTGATATTTTGTTGGTACATACCCTTTGTCAATCTAGTTTGATTCCTTGATCCTATGTAGAGATAATTAAGATGATCTTACATGATTTATATTCAATCTTTCGTTGGCAAAGTCAAGTTTGATCTTTTATATGTTGTTCTGTACTTTGGCTAATCTTATATGTTTTCTGCATCACTGCTGTCATATAATCATTAGTTCCTTAGTTTGTTGAGTTTGGTGTATTTGGTTGTTCAAATAGGTTTGGGATGTGTAGACTCAAGTTTCAGTGTGTGCCTTTGATGGGTTTGCTAATTTCAGCCTTGTTAAGGAATTGATCAAGTCATTTGTAGAATTTAGAATGCCCTTTTAGAAAATATCTCATTTTAGGAGGTTTCTATTTCATTTCTTTTTTTTTTTCTTTTTCTTTTTTTTCTTTTTGATGTTTCCTAGTTTGAATGCACCAAGATTTACAGCTAGATTTGTTTTTATATATATATATATATATATGTACAGATTACGAAACTTAGAGATGGTTTTGCTGCTTCTCTCTGTTTTAATCTTCAACAATTCTTTGTCTCCTTGTGCATTTTCTAATTGATGTCTAGAGATTCCAACAAGGTATTTTGTGAAAAGAATAATAATTGTTAAATATAAAACTCGGGGCGTTCGAGATTGGCTCTAAAATAGCCTATTCCAAGTTAAAATAGCCAATAAAATAAAAACACTCCATTACATCACTCTTTATTTTTTACATGTCTTTTTATAAAAAAAATTAAATAACTAATTAAAATATCCTACTCTCATGGTCTCAATTTGTTCAAATACTAAAAACTATTGTAGGCCTTTTTAATCTCACAATGTTAAACCATCAACTATGGCAGGCCTTAGCCCACCAAAGAAGCAATTGTAGAGGAGCATTGTTTTGAACTTATTAAAATAGTCTGTTTGGAGTTAAGAAAGCATTGGGACCATGAAAATGCAGACTTGAGCCAAATGAGTTTTGTTAACACTTTATGGCACTGGTTAAAGATGCATTAACTCATCTTAATTAATTTTATGATCATAAAAAATTAAATAGGTATTGTTAGAGATCAAATTACTCCTCTTTAATTGCCTCTATTTTTATATACTTTTTATAATAGAATATATATTAACATTTTTTTTTTTTTTATAAAAGTGAATGCCCTATAATTTTAAATGAAACATTTTGTGGCTTTTTAAAAAAAAAAAAAAATTTAATGTCCTTTATTTTAAAAATTTTAATGACATTTTCCTTACACCATATAGTTTAATTATAATTGAACATAAAGGACATTTACAAATTTTTTTAAAAAATCCAGAAAATGTCATTTAAAAATAAAATTTCTTTGTTGATTAATATTATGGAATTTTTATATTTGTTATAATTTTTAGATTTATTTTTCTTACACCATATAATTTAAGTATGATTGAAATTTAAAAATTAAAAAAAAAAATCACAAAATGTTATTTACAGAAATAAAATTCAATTTTATAATTAAAAAATGTTTAAAAAATTCCATTATGAAAAGTACATAAAAATAGAGGCAACTAAATAAAAGGGTAATTTGGTCTCTAACAATACAACATTTATAACCTATTCAATTTTCTTTTTTTGGATAAGTAAGTCATATTATAACCAAAAAAAGAAAGATATACAATGAAGTTCAATACACAGCTTTTGATGGGAGCACAAAATAAACAAAATAAACTACTCCATCAAAAGACAAACTGAGCTTATAGAAAACAAGCACAACATTCCCAACAAAACAAGGATTCAGAATTTCCTTCTAGCATTCTTCAACTCATGAAGTTTCGCTTTAAGTTTCCTTCTGTTATCCTATTTTGAAGTCTCCCCATAACTAGGATCACTTGGAGATGGACTCCCTCTATTTCTCAACTCTTGACTTGAATCTCCATTTCCTAACTCGTCCATATCACACGATTCAAGGACATCAAAGGCATTAGATGTTGAGGGGACAGAAGACTGCGTCTCTCTCGTTTTGTTGATCAATGGCGTTAAACCTTGCCCACCATCTCTCCCCTTTTTCTTCACCACTTCCCATTTAGTCGGAATTTGTGTTTTAGTGTCCTTGACTCTCCACTCATGTTTGAAGGAGGGAGGGTTCAAAGACTTTGGCTTTTGAGGGCACAAATTAGTGGTATGGCCAAAAGTCTTACAACCATCACACCTTTGAGGCTTCCATGGTACCTCAACTTGAATCTCATATGGGTCACCATAACCAAGATTTATTTTGAAAGACTTAGGGATCTCTTTATTTACTGGCACTTCAATACAAATTCTCGCAAATGTAAGTCTGCTTCTCTTGAAAGTTGGCTCATCCAAATAAAGAGGAGTTCCCGAGATGCTAGCTATGTAACCCAAACCCTCTTCACTCCAAAGTTCCAAAGGAACATTGTACAACTTCACCCACAATGGCACACTTGAAAATTCACACTTTGTTAGTTTTAGTCCAGGTTGCCATTTTTTAATAACAATCAATCTAGCCCCAACATAATAGGGGCCATCTTCCAAGATTGTGTCCATAGCCTCTTCACTTTTTACTTTAAAAATAAAAAAACCATTGTCAATGGAGACAACGTCCTCAAGCAAATTTCCCCAAAGTTTCTCCGCCCAAGTTTTCACATAATGGAAAGAGAATCTTTTATCAATGAAGTATCCTACCAAAGCATTTTCCCAATGAGAAAAGCCTTTTTTTGAGATCTCAATAGGGACATTGTAAATGACATCTACTTGGTTCTCAATCTTATAGGCACCTATTTTATACTTCAATTTTGACACCTTGTTAATATCTTCTTTAATTTAAGAGCTCCCAACTTGTAGAGGTTTACCTGATATAGCAAGTGTATCCAGACCTTCACTACCATCTTCCATATGTAGATCAACCGAATCCTCATTTCGACAAGCTCGCACGGGCTTATCACTCTCTTGTTGCTTGGAACCCATTACTTCTTTCCTTTGATCAGCACTAAGTGAGCCAAATTTATTTGACAACATCATTTCGTTTGCCACCAATGGGGACACAGTGGTCAATTTTGGCCACTGCTCAACATCAGTTAGCACTCTAGTTGGTATGTTCCATGCATTAGGTGTTTGATGCTACTTTGGTGATTGCTCATGTGAGGCTTGCATTTCCACAGTCCAGCGAAACTGTGTTGTACCAAGATCACAATCACTCTCAATTGAGCTATCCTCTAAATCTACGTCCCTCAATCCCCTCTTGTTTACATTTGAGGGCCCTTGCCACGATCCCACAAAATCTCCAAGTGAAAGAGATATTGGGGGGCCTCGAATGCATGTAGACCGGCGGGGAAGTACATTAGGCATATCATCAGTAGATAGTTGATCCACCTGATTTACAAACTCCTTCAAAGATACCTTAGTCGAAGATTTGCTTTTTGATTTACTCTTGGCTAGTTTGCTCTTGGCTAGTTTGCCCTTCTTCAATGATAGCTTACTACCCTCTCTGTCCCTCTCATTGTCCTTCTCTTTCTCTTTCTCTTTCTCCTTAATCATCTTATGACAGCACAGTGCCAAGGTTTTCGCTGGGGCATTTTGTCAAACAGGTAGAGGGCGAAACCTTCAACTGCTGCAGTTGAATGGTAATACAAGCTCTGACGCCTGGGGATCTGGTACCCTACAATGGCTCGAATTCACAAAGCTCCAAGGGATTACAATCAGAGGTAAAGGTATTATCGATGGCCAAGGCTCAGTCTGGTGGAACAGCTCACGCTATGTGAAACACTGCTTCGTCTTCTTTGAATGAGAAGCCTCGTCTGTAACAATCTGGTTCAAATTCCACAAAATGCAAAACGTATACTTAATTTAAAGTTTGTGAATGCTCAAGTTTTTAATCATTATTAGTCTTTGTAAGTGCCTATGGATCAAACATAATGGCATAAGCAGAAGTGACCAAAAGGTCGTAGTCTACTATTCAATTTTCTATGATAGTGGGGTTGGTTAAGGTAAGTTAATGCATCATTAACAAGTGCCCTATATTCACCAAAATAAATAAATAAATAAAATAAATAAAGAGTAAATTTACAATGATATAGTTTATTAAAAGTGAATAATAAGTGAGTGTTGCAAATCTTGAAAAATTAAACTCAAGGAAACTTTTCCTTTTTTGTTGTTTGAATCTTGTTTTTATGGGATGAAAGTTGTGTCAGATAGAAAGTCGCCTGGTGGGAGATGGAGAGTAGTAGAGGATTCAATGAGGCTTTGTTACGGAGAAAATGAGTGCTTTAGGTTAATACAACAGCCTTTTTGCGTTCCCCCACCCCCCTTTCCTTTCTCTCTCATTTATTCCAAAACCCTAACCTGTCTTTGAGAGAGAGACGAACAGAAAAGGGCAGGGGCAGAGGTGAAACACAGAGGACGACGGTCGACGGTGACTCCGGTGGCAACGTGAGGGGAGGCGGCCACGAGGTCATTCTCAAGATCTACAAGAAAAACATCTTTGGTCTCTCAAACAATCTTTGCCATTTTTGTTTCTGCAAGAAAACATCTCTTCCAAAGCAATTCAATGAAAGGGTTGTTCACTTCATGGTCATCAATGATATATGGGCAAGTTTACATGAAAATTGCAATTTTAATGGATCATCATATTCTTTAAGGCAATCTATCAAACAGATGGTGTGAATCCCGTTAGAGAATAATTGAATTAGTAGGAAATCCAAAGCCTATCAATGGTGATCATGTAGAAATCGGTTGAGGCAAATTATTGAACAGGTGGAGGCAAAAATACCGAGATTTTATAAACTCTTCAAAACAAAAGCTATGGAATTTTCATGGCTTATTTTTCTGCAACTCAACTATACTCTCTTTCGCGGATGCTCATACTCTCTTTCATGGACACTCTCTTCATGGAATTGTTAGTTTTTAGATAGAGAAAGGAAGAAGAAGAAAGAGGAAGAACGACGTTATTTTAAAAGCATGACAGGGAGAACGGCAGGATTTCACGGCAGAGGATCCAGAACATGACTAAGAACAACAATCTATCATTTGAGTCCAATGATAAACAAACATTTAAACAATAGTGTTCAAAAAGTATGGAGACTTCTAAAATAATATTGTGTTTGTGTTAAAGACGTGTTAAACTCTGGCATTTGTCAGCCACTCAACACATGTCCAATGGTCCTTTTTATTTATTCATTTTTTATTTTTTTTTTCAACTTTTACAATCCATTATGTTTCAGACACTTTGGGGATGTCTGTTGGACACATTTGCAGGTATAACGAAAATGACATGGAAGTTATGATTAAAATCAACACAACTATATATTAATTCCTCTTATTTTTTTAATTTGAGAGAATTACATTAACATGTGTTGACTTAAAAAATATTACAAAAATATGAAAAACATTATAAACATTTAGAAGTGTAGTTACAATATTTTAGTAGGGCTCCTCGCTTGACCTCTCTCTCTCTCTGTTCTTTGTGTATCTTTTTTGGGTCTGACCATAGAGGGGTAACCTCTGGAGCTAGGCCTTAGAGGTCACCCTTAGGTGGTTGTTACATAGCAGGATCACTCAATTATGTAGCGATAAGTCATGGACTCGCACACAGATGAAAATTCAAACCCACACTTCTGACATTGGGTATGGTTCGCCCAGGTTTGAAAAGTTGTCCTACCAAACATATGTGTTGTCGTCCAGATGACTGGTCCCAGGAAGAGTGAAACTTGAGACCTTAAGACTTATACCCTAAAATCTTACCAAAGTGCCACGTCTCGTCGTTTCATTGTGTTTGGTGTAGCTTAATAATACAGATTATAACTTTTTATAAGTGAAAAATCAGCTTTTTGTTGAAGTGGCTGTGGGGGTGCTTAATTATTCAGCTTAAGCGGCAAACTGGGAAGGGAGGGGTTAAATTACTTAAATGGCCCTCATCAACTTCAATTATTACCAAAAAACCAAGATATAAACCCACAACCAAACACTGTTCACTTCTTCAGAGAGAGAGAGAAAGCTTGAGAGGTGATTTTCGGCGGCGATTTCCGGTGACGTGAACCAGCTCTCTCAGGTGGCGTGAACTAGCTCTCTCTCTCTCTCTCTCCCTCTCTCTCTCTCCGACGTGAACCAGAGCTCTCTCTTCGCAATCACAGCAGATCTCTCTCTCTCTCTTCAGCGCTGTTCGCGGCAGATCGCGATAAATCTCTCTCTCTCTCTTTGCGATCGCGGCAGATATGTGTCTCTCCATCGTTGTTCAAGGCAGATCGTGGCAGATCTCTCTCTCTTCGTGATCACGACAAATCTGTGTCTCTCTGGCATTGTTCGCGGCAGATCTCTCTCTCTCTCTCTCTCTCTTCGTGATCGCGGCAGATCTTTGTCCCTCCGGCATTGTTTGTGGCAGATCGCGACAGATCTCTCTTTCTCTCTCTCTCTTCGCGATCGCGATCACCACTGTACCTTCGTCGTCGTCCTTCATCTCCATTCCTTTTCGGTGAACTAGAGTTGTCGTCCCAGCTGGCTAGAGGTTTTAATGTTTTGTTGATAATAATAATAATAAAGAATTTTAAGCCATTAATGAAATAAATTTTATATTAATTGATATTAATTAATAATTTAGTATTAATTGATACTAATTAAGCCATTAATTGATAATAAATTAAATTTAAAAAAATTAATAAATTGGTATATTCTGTAACAATTTTTTAATAATAAATTAAAAAAATATTAATTGGTATTTGTAACAATTTTTAATAAATTAAAAAATATAAATTAATATTCATGTATTTATAAACTAAAATGAATATAATTTGAAAATTTTAATTAATAATAAAGCACTTTAAGCCATTAATGAAATAAATTTTATATTAATTGATACTAATTAATAATTTTAATATTAATTGATACTAATTAAGCCATTAATTGATAATAAATTAAATTAAAAAAATATTAATTGGTATTTGTAACAATTTTTAATAAATTAAAAAAATATAAATTAATATTCATGTATTTATAAACTAATTTGAAAAAAAATATAAACATAAGTTGTCATGATCAATCTCACCATGCATGTTACAATATTAATTTGAAAAAATAAACTATAAACTAAAGAAAATAAAATAAAATGAAAAAAAAAAGGGACAAAAAGGACATTACACAGTAAAAAGCTATTTCATAGCTTATTCAACCAAACACTACTCTGCTGATTAAATCCATAATCCCACAGCTACACGAAATAAGTTAACAACTTATATTTAAAGCTATAATCTATAATCTGTTAAGCCATAATCTATAATCACTTTTCCACAATTCTGCCAAACATGGCCAATATCAATGTCGTGGATCCACAGAAAATGCAATTTCAAATTTATCAAAGAACCTCATAAACACAGGCAATGAAAACAACTTATACTAGGAATATCTAAGAATGAAATTTGGGTATAATAACAATTTCTTAATTAAAGAAGTGCTCAAATCTATTATATCTACAAATATTAGGCGGTGTAGTTTAGGAAAATACACATCAATAGTAATGAAAGCATTTGGTTTGAATACATCAAATCCTATGGCAAACCTAACAGAAACATCTAGAAGAAAGGTAATATAAGATACCCATCTTATTATCTTCACCTTTTTCCTATTCCATTTTTTTTTTTTTTTTCTTTTCTATTAACTGAAAAATTGGTAGCAAGCCACATTATTCAGACAATTTCATCTTCATGGACACTCAACTAAGAGAGTAAAGCATTAAAAGTCTTGCATTCATGTATTGCTTTTTATCATATTATCAATCAGAAAGTAAATAAGACAGACAATAAAAATTAAACAGAACAATTCATCTACATAATATGCAAGATAATATTCTTCTTTCAATGGCATCAACACGAAGGGCTTACTATTAGGATTTTTTGTGGCACGGATTCAAGTCATGGAAATAGACCCTTCAGAAATGAGCGTAAGATTGAATACATCTTGCTATCCCCAAACACCACTTTAACGAGAATCTTATGCAAGGGGGTCATCCTTTTGTCTAGAAGTTATTGTGCCCGACATGCATATTCTTAACCAAAGGCAACAAGTTAAAGCAATCAGACTGACACAAAAGCCAGATTCAAGGTCTTTTCCAACTAGATGACCTCCAAACAGATGGCAAAAACATTAGTGCATGAATATTGAATACTAATTAGTCAAGAATTCCTACAATTTTTGCATCAAGAAGAGAGGGCTAAGATGATAAAGCCACTGCATTGTAGTAATAAGTAAATACCATACAAACATCTAAACTTAAGTTGTGAATACATGCTTTATATGTGCTAATCTGACCTCAAAATAAATTACATCACTTTTGACAAGGGAAATAGAAACAATTACATGACTAGAAACTTTCTTTAACAATTCTGCTAAGCAAGAGCATAATTAAGTTCTTACCGACAAAAATTACATGCATATCTACAAGGTAACTTCAAGAACAGGGTAAAAAGGAAGCATATAGGACCAAGACCTCAAACAAAAACAGCTACAGAATGTAGCTGTGTTCACATACCCCAACAGAAAGCTTGGCTAGATTTTCATGGCTCTATAAACTGCCACCACATTGAAACCTGTAGCAGCATGCATAGTTCTTGGGTGTCACGTTTTCTCTCACATAGTACCTTGGTTCTGTGATACACATCATAGGTGATTAAGTGGTTTCCACCTTAAGATCACCAATTTAAAAGCAAAAAAGTAACATAATCCACTGTCGTAACTTTGGCTGTTCTTATATGTCTGCTGTGTTGCAAGGTCTAACGTTTCTTTGCTCGCTAAACAAATCTCCTTCTCCATCTTGAGTTTAATCACCAACATCAGCAATTAATTTTCATTTTGATTTTCCTTCCACACTGCGATTTAGAACCAACCACCTACACTCGTAACCACATGACCATCGGAGGCAACAAATGCTTACAAAGTAATTCCTCAATGTGTTGCACAAACATATAAGTCTACAATGGGATAACTTGCTTGATGTCTTATCAAGCTTGAACTTCTTCCACATTGTTTCTATGAAGATTTTGTTAACTATAGCCATATTTGAATTCATCAACTTCCGCAAAGTTGAAATATCTAATGAAAGAGGACAGGTGGACCTATGCTACATACAACAGGGGATAGTAGCAAATGTCCAACCTCAGTAAAGTCGTCTTTGTCCAAGCAATCTTTCTAATTTCCCGAAGATTCGAACTACAACCACCACCAACATAATCATCCCTATGCACCTACTCAACCGCCTTGAATTAACTTGCAAAGCTACCAAATCTATAATCGATAATTCTTGGAAAAGAAAGCCTCCTATTAACTATTCCTAGTTCCAACCAACCAGCATGTATGTCATACCCCCACAACTATCTACCACACCCTTTTGCATAATTAAAACTAGGTTCTGGTTGAGTTTATGTACCAGCTACAGACCCCAAATCAGGGTTGGACTCTGCGACAGTGATGTTAATCGGCTGCCATCCTGACTGATTATGTGTAATCCACTTCTTTGCATTGATCACCAGGTGTAAAATCTGAAGTACATCACCCAAAGCAAGCTCTTTTAAACACATCTTCTTTATAATAGTAGCAGCTTCATACCTAAAGGATTAAGGAATATTAAAACAAATATTTGCAGTTGGATGAAATTCAAAGAAGCCAAAGTAAGTAACTTGAAGCAAACTAGTAGGTAGGCATTTTACCTGCATTGAGAAGCCATTATTGCTGATCGTCCAGCGGAGGATATTAAAAATTTCTGGATTTGATCCCATGTTGGTTTTGGATAGTGCTTAGGATTACCCCCTATAGGGTTCACACACTTCCATAGTTTCTCATTCTTACCGACATACAATTGCAAAGCACCTAAATTCTGCTTTACAACCAGCTGCTGCTCAACAGCACTGTCTAGGGCTTTCTTAACATCAGTGTTGGGGTGCTTGGGGTCCCCATAACATATGCAATCAGCTATATTTGCTTCGGTTGGCATAATCTTCTCAGTTTTTAATGTGTTCAAGGCAAGTAAAACTACCCCGATTAGGCCTTGGACATATTCAGAAGGTTTGGGGCACCCTGGAGTCCCCCATACACCATTAGCAGAGATATTAGTGGTGTCCATTGCTGAAGAAGATGATGGCATAACTTCTGGACCATTTGGGTGCCTTTGGTTCGGTGTGTCACGGTGAAATGGTGGTCTGTTCTGCGCGATATGTCCTCTTTGTGGAGCGTTTAAATTTACATTGTTCGGAGACTCAAATATATAATTTTGTTTCAGCTCTACACCATTTCGTGGTTGAGAAGTAGAAGATTTGTAATCATTGCTGGGGTATGCAGAAATATTTAGCTTACCAATATCGGGCAAATTTGTTGGAGGACCTGAGGTGAAGTTTGGTCTATCAGGCCTCAGAGGTATTGAATGAGAAGCCTGGGTGTGCAAATCAAGTGGACGCAAATTAGGTACAAATGCACTTTGCAAAGGGAGGTTGTTTGGTCTTACTGGCTGCGAAAAATGATTTTGGTAAGTGCTCTGAGGGTTATTGTTGTTGGTCCAGGAAAGGTCAGAATTACCAGGAATGAAGTTTGGGGCAGGTCCACTTACAGGGCCTCTGGGATTATAAGCACTAGATAATTCCTGGGTGTCCTTGAATTGCTTAGCATGTGTATATCCAGGTTGACGATTGTTCTGACCTTCTTGAACCCCTATTGGCGCACTTGAAGTTCTTGAAATATTTGGTTGACTCATAGTTCTCCGAGGTTGTTTGCCTTTATATTTAGTATCAATTCCCCTTCCCATATGCGGGAACTTGTGAGTTCCCGAATGAGGGCTTTCATACAAGAGATCCGCTGTTTGGGTTACCTGAATAGGATCAGAAACTGGAATATGTGATGAGTCAGAGTTCTTTAAATAGCTAGAGCCACTTTGAACAAATTGAAGTGAGTCACCATTTGATAATGGTGGTCCTCCAGCCAAAAGACTTGTCCATAGCCACATGCTCTTCGCAGCAGCAAGGAGCGGTGCAGACGCTTTCTGAGGTTGTGCTAGGAGAATATTATATTTCCTCATGCGCAGCTGATGCAGAGCATTAGAGAAGTCCCGATCACCAGAAATTAACAAATAATTAGCAGGTGCAGAATTGTCCACAGCCCAGAACAACATATCCACCAGAATCTTCTTGTCACTTGCATCCTTAACACCTATTACGTTAAATCAAAATCTTTAATTTTTCCCAATTTAAAAAAGTATAAATTAATAGAAGTAATTGAGCCTGCAGTCAAAAACGGTTCAAACACATAGAAGGAAAAATGATATATGCATGTTAATAACAAAGCTACAGAGAGCAAACAATAGAATCCGTGACAAAAATAAATCCAGCTATACAACCAGTAGGCACTGTCTAGTTCATCCACGATGGTATCACTGCACCCTTGATGGAAACCATAAGCAGTAAATTGTCCATTATTGCAACTTGTTAATTGCCACAAAGCTCATGATTCACACACACACACAGATCTCTTTATATGGAAAGAAGAAACTAACAACATCCAACAAAACAACTTGGAAAGAGTGCTTCCCCCTGTTACTAGCTGCTATTTGATATCTACTGTTATTAGTAGTTATACTTGTTTTGGATATTTTGGGCTCTTTAATTATCATCGTTTAAATAAAAAAATAAGGTGTGCACATAACGAAAATCATAAGCAACACCTCTACTATTAATGCAAATAATGAACTGCCATAAAACCAATGTTCTGAAACCCAGACCGTTGATCAAACCGGAAAAGTAACCGGGTCACGGGTCACTGGTTTAATCGTCAGGTGAAATGGAATTGAACCGTGACATCATAATTACCTAATAAATATATTAAAAATTATTTTTAATTTCAAAAATAAGAATTAAGATACATTCATTCAAAAAATATATATATTTTACGATATATGTAATTTTATAAATATTTTTTACCGAATAAATATATTTATACATATATTTTTATATTGATGTTATTTGTAAAAATATTAATTATAATAGTATTTGAGAAAAATATGTTGAATACAATAAATGACATACATCCACTATTAATATCAAATGCGGTATGTTGGTCTAGTGGAAATGCGGCCAACTTATGCGTGCGGGGTGCTGAGTTCGATTCCTCACAGTAGTTTATTGATGCATTGGAAGTTCAGCCGGCTTGCTCCACCCTACTCTAGTTCAGCGGTTAACCCGGTTTAACCACGGGTTTCACTGGTTTTAACGGAAGTTCAGCTGGTTTGCTCCACCCAACTCCAGTTCGGCGGTTAACCCGGTTTAACCACAGGTTTCACCGGTTTCGTTAAAAGAAACCGATTTTTCAAATGAAATGGGTTTAAGGGTGTACCCAGACTGGAACTTGGACTGGTTAACAGGTCAACCGGTCGAACCAACTAGTCCGGTCCGGTTATAAAAACATTGCATAAAACATATAAGATTAAGAGTCCAACATAAAAAATCAAAAATCAAAATAATGGCAGATTTCTTCTATCATAAGCAGAGGTTTTGATTTTTCATCACTTTTTTTTTTTTGATAGAATTTTTCATCACTTGTAATTAGCTTAATGTTGGGCTTGGACATTATTGGCATTTCTAAATCAAGAAACATAAACATGAATCATAAGCTTCCTATGGCAATTCGTTAGTTGCATTAATGATGCTTATGATGTCTGTGACAGGGCTAAAATGTGCAGCACAAGTATAACAACTAGAAACAAAAAATCAAACCTCAGCTAATAACAGAAGAACACATTATCATATATATTACATATTTTCATGAGAACCAAAAGAAAAGGTCATGATGAATTTGTCAAATCACATGACTCTGCAATATCACTTCACCTATCCAATCCAACAAATGTCTTTTTTAAAGTAGTGAAATTACATGTACATCCGCTTCGCCTCTAGTTCTCAGGAAGATCCTTAATTGAAAGACATATTCCAAAATTGAATCTAAAGTCTTGTACTACGAGACTGGAAAGTTGTTAAAAGAAGTCAACTCAACTTCCTTTCGAGTCATTGTTTCCTTACTTGAAAAGAACTCTTTTTTTTTTTTTTTTTTTGGCTTTTCTCCCTTTAAATGCAGGACTTTGGAGCTTAGTTTACTTAGCGGGATAGCCTTATACCCTAAGAAGCAAGGACACGTGACACGATATGGACACAACACAGACACGTAGACACACAAATTTTCAAAAAATGTAGGACACGACACATTGAGAACACGTGCAAAACATATAATTTTATATATTTATTACGTATCATATTTTTAAATATTTAATATTTATTTTATGTCAAATATTTAATTTTATCAAATTCATTAACCTTAAGTATGCTATTATAGTAAACAAAATTAAAATTCTAATTTTTTTTTAAAAAATTGGTACTCGGTGTGTCCTTTGCGTGTCCCAGCGTGTCTTCAGCATGCCTCCAATGTGTCCCAGCGTGTCCAACACGTGCCTAGAGCGTGTCTAGTGCGAGTCGGACGCCTATACGTCACCTCCGAAGAGGTGTCCGTGCTTCATAGCTTCTACCTAGAAAGCGGGCTCAAAGAGAGTAGAAATGCTTTCCTTCATGCAGAGTGTGAACTTCCGATTCCAGGCTGCTGCTATACAAGGAAGATTGCTTACGACATCAATCAGCTAGGTCCGTCTGTTGAATAACCTTTTCAATGCATCCGATATCCCAAGTCGGACTAGGGTGAAGTGTCTCTCACTTTCAAGTTCATTGGCTAGCAATATGCCGACAGGTTTAGAATTGGACCCTCGCACCAACAAAAATCAGAGCTCTTTAAAAAAAGACAGGATGGACAAACCAAAAAATGAGACATTTGCAATTGGTCTCCCTGGGAGGAAAAGTCACTTGCTTCCAAAGATAGGAAGCGCAAGGAAAAAGTCATAAAAAAACAAAAGAAGGCACTACTTTCCAAGAAACATTAAAGAACAAGACGTATCCGGTAATAACAAATAAGAGCCACCGTTGTCTAGAGGAACTATAACTACCAATTAATGGTAAATCAAAACACACATGGAAAAAGTCACTTACTTCCAAAGGTAGGAAGCACAAGGAAAACGTTGTAATAAACAAAAGAAGACACTACTTTCCCAAAAAATTAAAGAACAAGCCGTATCCGGTAATATAACTAATAAGAGCCAACATTGTCCGCAGGAAATATAACTACCAATTAATGGTAAATCAAAACCTCAACCAACATGGAAAAACACACATGCTATACATATGAGAACCAAAGTAATGGATTAGTTGCAAGTCATCAAAAAATATGAGATTCTACAATGTAACACAAAGATTAAAAATTAAAGCAGGGGTATCCAACCCCACCTAATCAAAAACATTCTTGCACGAGTAGAATTCAAGAAGTTTAGAGAGATGTAACATTCTGGATTATAGAAAGAACTGATCAAATAGTTCAGAGACTATAAAAGTAACTATAAAAGTAAAGACTCGCCATTTTCACCTAAAAAACAAAATCCAATACCTAAGCCCGAAAATTTCTCATCTAAATAAAAAGCAAAGAAAATTAAAAGATGTGTCCTTTTTATTTCTTACTCATCCAAACAAAAGGGCCAAAAATCACAATCATTTCTTTTCTTTTCTCACCTGAGTGAGAAACCATAATCTTCTCATTTCTTTTTTCACCTAATTTACCAAAGGGATTATAAAAGGACCACACGATGTCAGGGCAGGCAGTGAAACTGAGATACAGAGAAAACATGGTAAAAAAATTAGTATAAATTGAAGGAATTAGGCACATAGTACTGATCATCAACACACACACACACACACACACACACACACACACACACATCCATTCCTGTTCCATAAAGAGAGATCTCATCATCAACAGACACATAAATACTCAAAACGATTCAAAATTTGACCCCCAAATTAGAGATTACACATCAAAGCCACAAAGCATAAACTGAAAAATAAAAATATATATATATTAGGTACATATTGAACCGATCATCTTATCCGATCAAAAAATTCAACAACTTCAACAAACAATACACATACATCTACTCAATTCAATCAAAACCACAATTGAAACAAAAACTCAACATGACAGCAACAATTCGTCCCGATCCGATCACACCAAACATCAAAGCACACAACTTTCTACTCCAACTCAACAATTCATCAGAATCAAGAGCATAAACTCGAATCGATGTATATATATACCTGCAGGGACATGATTAAGGGCTATGCCGGTGCTGTTGAGGGCTTGTTGAACAGTGGTCGGAATCCGAGTGGTGTCGCCGTAGGCGGTGATGGAGACGGGACCACAGTAGTTCATCTTGACAAGTGCGGAGCTAATGTTCTGAGCGATCGAGTGGGGTTCGCAGCCTTTGGGGACTTGACAGTTCTCGATGTCCCACCACACCGATATCTTCGCCTTCTGGTACTGTGGCTCCGCCATTTCCGCCGCCGCCGACGCCGGAAATCCGCCGTTGTTTCCACCGGCGCCACCCATTCTTCGCGAATCCCAATGATAGCGGTTTTGCTGCTGCACGGACCACAAGCGCACGATAGCACATACAGATAGATAGATAGATAGATAGATTTACCGGTTCCTCTCCCCCTCTCTCTCTCTAGAAAACCGGACTACGTATATGATGTATCGTCTGCGCAATGGACCCTTTTTCGCATTTTGTGGGATGAAATTACGATTTTGTCCTTGATTGGTCGTGGTCGTTGGGATTGACGTATGAGGTTACTGTATATGATTAACATACATACGTTAAGAATACGTGCCTTTATTGTTTTCGATTGGAATTCACCCAAAAAAAAACATGTCCTGTCTTGACTATGAGCATTGTAGTTAAAAAATAGACAACAAGAATCGAATCGAATCAAATCAAATCCATTTTATTGAAACAACGGTTATTCCAAGTGGTAAAAACCCTTTACAACACTAACATCTAATTTCTAAGTCTCACTGCCTCTTCACCTCATTTTGCCTCTCCTCCTCCTATATTAGAATATTAGTGTATGTTAGTACTTAAAGGTTCGGTATAAATAATTTTAAGATTAAAGTGCAGTTATAATTTAGATGTATTATATTCAAATTTATAAAGTTTATATTATTTTTTGATAAAGATACTGAAAAAATATATTGAAATGTGTTTCTTCTTAAAGAATTAGATTAAAATGCAGTTATAATTTTGCTTGTATTACATACTCTACAAAACTCAAATAAAATAGCAATTCCCCCTAATCTTAATGCAAATTAAGAAACAAACATATAAGATTTAAAGTTATATTGCATATCAAAATATAAAAGGCAGTAAAAAAAAGTGTAAACACTGAATAAAAAACAGCAATTAAAGTTATATTGTCATACACCAAAAGAGTAGATTAAAACTTTACAAAAAGTGGGTTAAAGTTTTACAAAAGATGTATGCTTTACAAAAGATGTGTCAATAACATGACATACACCAAAAATTATATTGTCATATACCAAAAATAGAAATTAAAGTTATATTATCATACACTAAAAATATGTACACTTTACAAAAAATGTGTCAATAACATGTCTTCAAATATGTGTTTGCCCAAACTTTCTCTTCATTACTTTCCAAAAAGTCTTTGTATTAACTTGCATGTATCCCCAATGAGGAATATGCACAACAATCTGATAATTTGTGGAAACAAAAAAAATATAGATTAGTACGTTTGTTGGAAATATACATGTCAAAATACTTTGAGATTGAAATTACCTTATTACATCTCATCGAAGCAAGCTAGTCGTATTTCTCCTTTTAAGCTCTATAAATTTTTTGGTCCAATCCTACAAAAGTCCAAATTTCAAATTATTATTCAATTAAAATTTTATAAAAAGTTTTATAATCAACAGAAATAAATCTACATGGTTACCTTCTAATAAAATGTCATTTAATGTACATAGAATACTACAGCAACACTTCAAGATAAATAATATTTGTAGTAGAATCCAAACTATCTTAAGGGAGGAGAATACTTATACGATCAAAAGATGTACATCTAGACAATGTCACATATAATTGTCCATGGCTAAACACTGGTATACACAAATCAACCCCAACAAATGTCACAGATTGTCCTTGAGATTTATTAATGGTCAAAGCATATATCAATCGGACTGGAAATTGACGTCTTGTCATTTGGAAAGGCATTTCTGAAGAAGATGGTGTTAAAGATATCCTTGCTATGAATGCCAAATTGCCAAACTTTTCTCCAGTTAAAATTTGAGCTTCAATTATGCGAGTGCCGCACCTAGTAACCATCAATCTTGTACCATTACATAGTTCATCTTTCGGTGCAATGTTTCTTAACAATATTATAGGACAACCCACTTTCAACTCTAACTTAAAAATTGGCAACCCAGGAGGATCCAATGAATTTAAATATTCATTAGGATATCTATTTGTAATGGTAGGATCAATTTCATTATCTTCAGACATTTTATCTGCTGCAAGATAAGTATATAATCTCCCTAGAAAGATATTCAACGCAGTAGTATTAATGTCACTGACATCATCGTTACGCACAGACAGAATTGTGCGTTCAGTTAAAAATGTTGGGGTTGACGTCTCTATCATATTCAATTGTGGATAAACTGTAGAGAGTAATTCATTCAAATCTTGACATTTGTATATTGTTGATGGAAGGTTAACGATTTCTTGAGGATTGGTCACAATCTAAAAAAAAATGAAATCAATAAAAAAATAAGTGTAAACACAATTTATTAATTTAAAATAATCTATATAATAAAGGTTAAAGTAGTGTTACCTCCACCAAGAAATTTGCAAAATTAGCATTTTCATGACCTTCATGATTCAAGCGCATATTCAAATCCAAAGTTAAGATATATATATATATATATATATGCTTCTATAGAACAAAGTGACTTCATAATGCATTTACAATTTGCTCACGAAATCATTTAGGTATAACTGGTAAGATTTGTCGAAAGTATCCACCAAGAACAATAGTAATACCCTCAAATGACTTTTCACTATCACAAATATCCCTCAATGTATGATCAACCACCTCAACACAATATCTATGTTGCATAGGAACTTCATCCCAAATTATAAGTTTTGTTTCTCTAAATAACTCAGCTTGTAATGATTATTTGCTAAACCCACAAAGTGAATTTTCCAATACATCTAACGGAATGGAAAACGTTGAATGTGCAGGGCGACCTCCTACCAGTAACATTGATGCAATTCCAAACGAAGCCACAGTAACAACGATATGTCCAAGGCTGCGACATTTAATGCAATCGTATTGTACAGAAATGTTTTCCCTGTTCCAGCACCCCCATTAAGAAAGAAAACAGTTCCTTTATGTTGAAAAACTGAAGAAGTGATTGTGTTATAAGCATTCCGTTGTCCATTATTGAGATAATCAATAGTAATTTGTGGATCTACATGTTGTGCCTCACTCTGCAGTTGTTGATGTTCAAATATTAATCGATTACCAACTACTACACTCCAATTTGCAATAGGTTGTGGCACAGGTGGGAAGTCAATTAAACTTTTGCCTGATTCATGAAGCATTTGATTCAAAAGATGGAGACCATAATCTTCAATTTGAGCTTCAGTTAGTTTAGAAATAACAAACAATACAAATCTTATGGGCAAGATCATCACATATATGCGTTGAAAATTGATTCCATAATGCACATGGATTTAGTGGAGAGCACTAGGTGAGAATAATACTAAACAATCTCCTCAATTGATATCCAGTTTTTATAACTGCAGTCTCTTTCAAGCATTGTATCCATTCTTCATCATCTTCTAAAAGGCCCCTTGCAACACATGCTAATTTAAATGTATCATGCACAACATTATCGACTGTGCGTAAAGACTGAAACGACTTTGGTCCTTTGACAACGGTTATTAACAAACGTAGATAAAATCTTTCACCACAATTAGGGCTAGCAAAGTACATTCTACCAATTGCATATCATCTTTCTCTTGATTTCCATTTCTTTTCTGACTTGAGCCAAACAAAATGTTGTGGAAATTCTTGATAAGTGAATGGACATTCATCTTCACTGGCAGCACAATATGCAAAGAAGCCAGTAAGAGTTGACATTTGTTGACCAGCTCTAGATTGAATCGTTTCTAATGACTCTTCTAGGTTAAAAACAACGCGATACATTCCAGGTAAATGAAGTGCCAATCATACAACTGTTAGCATCTCTGCATGCAAAGGATGACCAAATATTCGCCAAGCAGCTTCTGGAGGTCCAATAGACCTTGCATCGAGATATTGTTGAATCTCATTTATCATTCCTAACACCATCGTTGTACGATTATAACCCTTATAAATGTATTTATGTATATACTTGACACATCTCATTCCGGCACAAACTTCCACATTTATATGACAGTTGAAAAGTTTTGAAAGATATGCATTGTATGGTACGACATTCCTGTTATCAACTTCTTGCCCCCTCACAGTATGTACTTGACCATTATTGCGACAACGATAGATAAGGTATCCATCTTGATCCATAGTTGTTGTTTCTGTGAAAGTTCGAGGGTATCTCTTAGTGCATCTACCATTTTCCATATATGATGCTTGCGGATTTCGAGCACCACATGGTCCATGTACCATACAACATTTGATAGTTTCAAAAAGCATAGGATCATCTTTTGGGTTTAGAAATTCTGCACAGACCAATTTGTCTACTTGAGCACATGTCCGAATTTTGTCTGGACCCTTGAAAAATAAAAGTGCATGCATATAAGGAAGGCCTCGTTTTTTAAATTCAATTGTAAAAACATGTGCAACTTTATTTCCAAACACTTTATTTGTTTTTATCTCATTCATCAAACATTTTCTCTTCAACTCAAAAACACGGGTAATTAAATCAGGACGATCAATAGGTTTTTGATATGGTAATAATACTGAAGTAATTTCTGGCCAATTGGGATTTGCAATCATGGTAAGAAAAATATTTGGGTGTTGGTTGTATCGTGTGATAGCCATTGAATCTTGAAAGATTTCAAATATATGTCTAAGACTACCAGCAAATGAAGATGGCAAAACAAACCTATACATACAAAAACTTTAGAATGACAAATAAAATTTTATACACATAAATAAGAAAATTAGTAAAGGGAGGTGATATTACGGTTCGGTGTAAGTCACCATCCACCTATAAAGTATGAGGGGAAAAAAAATTAGAATAGTGATATTGTCCATAGCTGTTGTACTTAAATTTATAAGAAAGATACTTAAATTTATATGAAGAGAAAAAAGAAAAAAAAAAACTTACTTGACCAAAAATAGTGATATTGTCCATAACTGTTGTACTTCAACCTAAAAATGTTTGGTTATATAATTTTAGACACAAATAAACAAAAAATTAGCAATAGTAAAAGTTAACATGGATTTTATTGGCAATAAAATGTTATTTCCAAATCTGTTGCTACCAAATCGAATAATAAAATTCAAAATTTTATTTAAATAAATAACTGCCATGAATAAAAAATACTTAACGGGTTACAATCAAGAGGAGAAGAAATAAATAAAAATATAAACTTCTAAGAAAAAGAAAAAGGCCAACCCAATGTTTAGAATAAACGTATTTTAACAATCACATTAAAATGATAAAATTAAAATCGGAGTACAACAATTGTCCAAATTTAAACTCTTCTTTTTTCTAACTGACTTCAATTTTATAGAGATGAAATTAAAACCAAAATCAAAACCCATTATAATGATAATCACAAATTTATGCCAAAAAAATAATTCAACAGATATCAAAGGCACGTGCCTTCTCTGTTTAGAATGGTACAATTTTTTTTTTAAATTTTTTTTTATAAATACTTGGTGAATTTGATTCAAAGCAAAACGGATTATATTAAATACTTGCGTTAAGTTAAATACTTATAAGTTTAATACATTTTTTTTTTCATAAAGACAACTAAAGTAATACACATACATATACATTGATCAGAATTTTTGAAATACAACATAGAATATTATATTCCCTTAAAAATGTGCCAAAAAAACAAACAAACAAACGTACACTCTCTTGCCATATTACACATAAATGTTAAAATGCCAAGTCTTTCAAATTTTTCTTTTAATTAGGAACTCTAGATATTCACAAAAAAATCAAATGAAAAATATTTATCATCTATACATTAGAATCACACAGCAAATAAATATTACATTTGAATGGTACAACTAAATAAATATATTACACAGCAAATAAAATGTTAAATAAATTTTTCTGAGTGTTAGTTTAATTTTTTTGTTGCAGGAAGATCAACTAAAATTTTTTTTGCACATTTCTTTTTAAATAGCTCCAAACAAACAGTCCCCCCCCCCTCTCTCTCTACATTCTTTGTGAAACCCATAATCAAACTCACATTTTTTTAGTCAACCCAGCATTTAGAATAGATGTTTTTTAACAATCACATTAAAATGATAAATTAAAATTAGAGCACAATATTATTGTCTAAATTTGAACTTTTCTCTTTGTTAACTGACTTTAATTTTATAGAGATGAAATTAAAACCAAAATCACACAACAAATATATTACATTTGAATGGTACAACTAAATAAATATATTACACAGCAAATAAAATGTTAAATAATTTTTTTTTGAGTGTGAGTTTAATTTTTTTGTTGTAGGAAGATCAACTAAATAAATCACCCTTAAATAGCCCCAAACAAACAGTTCCTTCTCTATCAGACTAATTTATACAACACAGAGCACTAACCACAAACTAAGTCCCAAATAATCTCTCTCTCTCTCTCTCTCTCTCTCTCTACATTCTTTGAGAAACCCATAATCAAACTTACATTTTCTGAGTCAACCCAGCGTTTAGAATAGATGTTTTTTAAAATTGGAGTACAATAATTGTTCAAATTTGAACTTTTGTCTTTGTTAACTGATTTCAATTTTTTAGTGATGAAATTAAAACCAAAATCAAAACTCATTATAATCATAAATATTTTGAAGTTCACCATGTAAATTTATGCCAAAAAAAAAAAAAAAAAATTCACCATGTAACAAAGCCATGTAAAATTCACCATGTAAATTTGAATGGTACCATTTTTTTATTTTATTTTTCATAACAAAATGTTAAATACATTTTTGTGGGTTAAATTAAATACTTGCGTTATGTTAAATACTTGTAAGTTTAATACATTTTTTTTTCATGAAGACAACTAAAGTAATACACACATATATACATTGACCAGAATTTTTTAAAATACAACATAGAATACTATACTCCCTTAAAAAGGTGCAAAAAAAAAAACATAAATTCTATTGCCATATTACACATAAATGTTAAAATGCCAAGTCTTTCAAATTTTTCTTTTAATTAGGAACTCTAGATATTCAAAAAATAAATAAATAAATGAAAAAACAACAGTCCATTTATTTTTAGAATCACATAACAAATAAATTACATTTGAATGGTACAATTTTTTTTTTAATTTTTCATAATAAAATGTTAAATACTTGGTGAATTTAATTCAAAGCAAAACGGATTAGGTTAAATACTTGCGTTAAGTTAAATACTTGTAAGTTTAATACATTTTTTTTTCATGACGACAACTACAGTAATACACACATATATACATTCACCAGAATTTTTTGAAATACAACATAGAATACTATATACCTTTAAAAAGGTGCCAAAAAAAAAAAAACATAAACTCTCTTGCCATATTACACATAAATGTTAAAATGCCAAGTCTCTGAAAAAAAAATATTTATGAAAAAATTATGAAAAATTATGAAAAATATTTATCATAATATTTGTGAAAAAATAATTATGAAAAATTATGAAAAATTTTGAACTCTAGGTATTCAAAAAAAAATTTATGAAAAATATTTATCATCTGTACAACACAGAGCACTAAAATATTTATGAAAAAAATATTCAAAAAAAATTTATAAAAATATTTATCATCTGTAAAAAAAAAAAAAAAAAAAAAAAAAAAAAAACTCTCTTGCCATATTACACATAAATGTTAAAATGCCAAGTCTTTCAAAATTTTCTTTTAATTAGGAACTCTAGATATTCAAAAAAAAATTAAATGAAAAAAACAATCCCTTTCTTTTTAGAATCACACAACAAATATACTACATTTGAATGGTACAATTTTTTTTTTTTTTATAACAAAATGTTAAATACATTTTTTTGGATTAAGATAAATACTTGGTGAATTTGATTCAAAGCAAAACAGATTATGTTAAATACTTGCGTTAAGTTAAATACTTGTAAATTTAATACATTTTTTTTTTTCATGAAGACAACTAAAGTAATACACACATATATACATTCACTAGAATTTTTTGAAATACAACATAAAATACTATACTCCCTTAAAAAGGTGCAAAAAAAAAAATAGAAATATTAAAAGGAAATTAAATAGAAAAATCTAGAAACATAGAAAAACACAAATAGAAAATTAAAGCAAACATATCAGTTTAGAAACCAAATAGAAAAATAAACACAAATAGAAATCCTATACACTATCAGTTTATACTTGCATAATATTTTCACTTGTTGTGTCTTAATAGAAAAGTTTACTTAGTTATGCTCCATTGAATTTTCTTATGTTGACATTGACTGATCAATATATATGTATATATATCCTTGATTGCAGTAAATTTTATGTTATTTTGTCATGTGGCTGGTTGACTAAATTGGTGGTTTGGGAACTGCTCCTTTTTAATTGAAATGGGTATGGGATACTTTACTATGCCATAATTAATAGAGCAGAAAAGGGATTATGACCAAAATATATGGGGGAATTGGGAAGCGAGAAAGGATCAACGAAATGTGAAATCTAATTATCCTAATAAGAAAGTTTTGCAAAAAAATAATGAAAATCTGTAAAAAAAAAAAAATATATGAGAAACCTCTTGCATATTATTATAATGAATGACCTATATGATTGCTTCAATGGATACTCATATCAAACATAGTGAATGCTTAATTCAAACTCAAGAAAAAATAAGAAAATAACTAATAGAAATCTCTTGCATATTATTATAGAAAGCATATAGCAAACAAATAAGAAAATGTTTGCTTTATTAGGCAAAATTGAATTAGGGAACTCTCAAGATTTAAAGTTTAATGGTAAATTTCACTTTACCTCTTTGTGGTTTGGACCACATGTGCATAACTCCCTAACACTAAAATAAGCACTTAACTCCCTACGGTTTATAGACACCCCTCCCACCCTCACCTCTGAATATGATGTAATAAAAGTTAGTGTGATTGTTATGTTTAGGGCATCCCTCTATATAATTCCCTCCCCTGCCTTGCCCCACTATTGTCTACCATCCCCCTCCCATAGCAACACTCAACGACAACTCATCTCTTTCTCCTCCACACCCTCATTTGTCTACATCTAAGACAAATGTGAGATATTGAGGTAGAGGGATATGGTAGCTAGAAGTAGTGACAACTAACTTAAGAGTCCCTAACATGGCTATTGAATGCCTTTGGCATGCCCTAGATTTGACCCACCAACCAATTAAACCCAAAGATACTGATGAGAGTGGAATTGGTTTCTGCAACTTTGTAATAAAACTAAAAAATGCTGTGATGGGTTTCTCCAAAGTTACAAAAAGTTGCTTCAATTTGTTTGCCTCAAAAGCATATCAAGCTGAAAGTATGGAGTTTATCATATGTATGGAGTTTATGTAATTTAAAAAAAAAAACAGTGGTACAAAGAAAGCAACCAAAGAAAGTAACAACTTGATAGCAACAATTACTTTGGGCTTTGTTTAAAAGGAAAGAAAAAAAATTAAATTTATGAAAATATCACCTAGGAGAAACATAGAAATCCTATAGACTATCAGTTTTGAAACCAAATAGAAAAACACTATTAGTTTATACTTGCAAACTTATCAGTTTAGAAGCCAAATAGAAAAACACAAATAGAAAAATAAACAGAAATAGAAATCCTATACACTATCAATTTTCACTTGTTGTGTCTTAATAGAAAAGTTTACTTAGTTGTGCTCCATTGACTGATCAATATATATGTATATATATCCTTGGTTGTAGTAAATTTATGTTATTTTGTCATGTGGTTGGTTGACTAAATTGGTGGTTTGGGAACTGCTCCTTTTTAATTGAAATGGGTATGGGATACTTTACTATGCCATAATTAATAAAGCAGAAGAGGGATTATGACCAAAATATATGGGGGAATTGGCCAACTCATCTCTCGTTCAATGATGGTAATCCTTTTCTTAGGGAATATGATAGAAAAACATTCAAGGAATTTCTATCCCAACCAGTTTTTTCTTGGTTTTTTATTATCATTTCACTATCCATGGGAATTACAGCTTAAGCATGAAAGGAGTTCTTATGGCCATGATTATTGAGCCAATTAGTTTATTAATAATAAATTAAAGTACTCAAAATTATTTTCTTGATAAGTGAAGTCTCAATACATTAATCGTATTAGAACAATTAAAAAAAATACATACAATTAGTATGGAGATTGCTAGAATAGTGAATGATCAGGCTGCGGAGTTTGAGAACATGAGTTCAAGTCTAAAGACAATCTAACTTAACCAAGGTTCTGTTATACAATCTATCTATATATATCCAAAACATATCAGTTAGAGCAATAGATACAATATAGAAATGAGACTTCGTTGATGAATACATATAGACTATAAACTATCAACTATCAGATGAACTATCAGTCAGATGAACTATCAACTATCCAAAACATATCAACTATCAACTATAAACTATCAGTTAGACCAATACATATAGAAATGAATACAAATTCATATCCCATATCAGATGAATACATGAATACAAATGACTACAAACTCCATAGCAGATACAAACTCCATTGATACAAACCCAGATATTAGATAAATGAATGAAAGAGAGAACCAAGTCAGCCAGAGTGTTATCAAACCCAAATTAGATCAAGTCAGCCAAATTAGACCAATAGATACGTATACAAACCCAGATATTCCAATATTCCAACAACAACATATCAAACCCAGATATTCCAATATATCAAACCCAGATTAGAATGAGGGCCAAACTAAAATCAAACCCAGAGTAGACCAACCTAAAAAAAGCCCCACCCCAACAAAGACATCAAACCCAAATCATAAAACTAAAATCACACCAAACTCATATTGTAATAAGCTTACAAGAGTGGTCGATCAGAGCTCTGATTTTGCAACCGAGCTGTTGGAGTGAACAACGATCGAAGTGAATCGAGCTGCCAGAGATAACCGAGATGCAGGTCCAAGTGATTTTGAACGACGGTCGAAGTAAGCTCTGATGAAGCCAGAGAGAAATGCAGAGGCAAAAGCTGAGAGAGAAATGGGTAGATAAAGAGTTTAAAATTTGAAATCAAGAAGAGAGGGAGAAGGGGTAGGTGAGAGGCAGACATGAAAGAAGAGTGTTTAATACACTTGGGCAGGAATGAGAGGAGTGTTTGAGAGACAGAAGCATAGTGTTTGAGAGACAACCGTTAGATGTTGATCAGGAAAGATCTTAACCATTGATACAAATGTATCTCTCATATATTTTCACACATTTTCAAAAAGCTTCTTCCCTTATTATATAGATATTTGTTGACTTTTTTTGACTTTTGAGGGTTAATAATACAAATTTAAACGTATTAATAAGGATCAATTAGTCCTTACATAAGTTATAATTGTCAACCAATTATCAAATGATTATGTTGAAGTTCTTTCAGTCTCAATGAAGAGGACTTTTACTGGTGACTTGTTTCAGGAGAAAATTATGAATAGTAACATGTAAATATAATTCAGAAATCGAATTTCATTAAGCAAATGAAAATTTACAATGAAGTTACAATGACCCAGCCTCGATGAGATTCACAGCAACAAACTACTGAAAAACTACTCCTAGGAATTGAAGTGCAGTACAGGAATTAAAGTGCTGGAAATGTAAAAAACTAGAAAGAAAATATGAAGTAAATAACTGGTTTCTAGATCTGAGTCTGGGTCCTTATTCTGGGGCCTTCCTTGCTATTTATACTTCCTAGTGGTAACCGTCGAAGTGAGCTTCCAACCGTCGAAATGTCCTCTCATGATTGCTGAACATGCTCTCTCACAATCAATTCCACTATGCCACTCTTGCAGTTAGGCTTCCCTCCTAATTTTGAATTTAAATTTATAAATAACCGTTTGGCCACATCATCTTGTATCTCTCAACTGTTTCAGTGCTATGCAGATCCATTATTACCAGTACGAACTGCCACATGTTCGACTTTGATTGGCAACTTGTATTAGCTCTCCAAATTGCCCTCCTTGTGCCACGTGTTAAATTGTGATTGGCTTATACAAAATATATAGCCAACATTACCCCCTACACTAATATACCCAATACTTGGTGATATTAGTGGACTAGTACAATATACCCACGTCCTAGGACGGACATGGACTCTGTATGTTCTGGAAGTATAACTGCTTTTTGAATAATGAAGCAGTGAACTTTATTAAATCCTTATGCTTTGCACTTCTATTTTTTGAGTAGACGAAAAGACTGGTACATCCCCAATGGCCAATCACACATTCTCTTACATTGATCGAGTATACGAGGAGTCTTTGGAAGATGATTGCAGGCCTTGAAAGAACCTTAATGCATTTATTGGCTACACCTATCCGCCTCTATTTATACAAGTCATGGAAGCTTTTGCAAATTACCAACCTTTAGACCAAGAATTTGCCAACTACAAACCTTTAGACCAAGCATTTGCAGAAATGGATCTTAGAAGCTCCTCTTCTGCCCCACCACTCTCCGCATAGGACAAAACCGCTTCTTCTTCCTATATTTCTTAGGCTTTTGTTTCAATGTCCAATGCACAATACTTATTAAGGCCCAAAGGCTTAACCTTTTGTTGCTCTTGATTACAACCAACCACCATGGCTTCCCTCTCTTGTTCCTAAACCTTCTGGACTTTTGACTTTATGTCCAATGTTGAAAACTTAATTAAGGCCAAGGGTCTAGTTTCTTGGGTCTTATTTTTTTTACCTATAATCAGGCATCATTGTCATCCTTGGTGACGAACTCTTCATCAGTACTCTCTTGCACTAAGTGCTTCAGGTGTGCTACTTTCTCATTAACCGTCACTTCGACTGTTCCATCAAGTTTCCTCAATATACTGAGTGGTGTCACTCCTTCAGTATATAACTTGGCCTCTGTAAAATCAACACAAGCAATAAAGGGTTGAGGCTCTGCGTTGATCTCCTCTGTCTCTCCATTGCATAGGGCCATCATTATTTTCTAATGTAGAGAAGAAGGCACACATTTGTTGGTGTAGATCCAATCCCTACTAAGTAAAGCATTATACTTGGCATTATTATCTATAACAAAAAACGGTGTCATGCAATCTCTAGTTCTCACACTCAAGTTGATGGGCAGGATGCCCTAAACCATCTGCTTATCCCCAGCGAAACCAGTAATAGTTGTGCTGGTTGGGATTAATCTAGGGTTTCTTTTTCTTAATTTCTTCAAAGAGGACTTTGGAAGCAGGTTCACTGCTGTCCCATTATCTACTAACACCCTATTCATTTATATCTCATCGAAATAAGCCTTGATATACAAGGGCTTAACGTGCTGCGTCATAGATGTCGTAGGGTACTCGAAGGGATACGAGAACTCACCTCCTCACTTTCATCTTCAGTTTCCATTAGTGTGGCCATTTCAGACTCATCTTAAATCATGCTAACTTGTGAATCTTCATTAAAAACTAGAATAGGGTCATCTTCTTGACCTTCTTGGTTTCCATCTTCAGCCTGGAACTCCTGTGGTAGTATATATACCATGTTTACTGACACTAGAGGAAATGAGCCAAACTGAACTGCTGGTTGTACTTGTTTCTCTTCCAAACTAACTTGTTCAGTTATTTTGGAAGCATCTTCCATGCTGCACTCTAGTATCTCTGTGCTAGCAGGTTCATTTGAAACAACCTGTTGGTGATTTACCTTCGTTGGCTTGTCAACCAAAAAGGTTTTCTTAGCCATGAAAGCCTCAAATATTTCATCTTCAACCAATGTTCTCTCTTGGCCTAGTTCAGTCCCTTCATCTGTTTCATCGTCGCTTTCCATTAAAGCCTTTTCGAAGCTTGTTACACTTGATTTTTCTTTGGCCGTTTAGTATGAACTTTTGCCAACTGCTCCATACTGGGACTCCTCTTGATCTTGGGACCAGGCTTTGAACCTATCCCTCCATCTGTCTGATCCTTGACTTGTGCCATGGAAGTACTCTCTCTATTTTCTTTCATATCCTTCTGATACTAGGTGTATCTTCGTTGGATCTTCCTTTTTCGAGACCTAGAAATTATAGGAATCATATCTGGCTCCCTTGTTTTTGGATTCTTTAATAACACCCAATTGTTTGGAGCCACCAATGGAGGTTTGATCATTCTTCCCTAGTCTCCAAAAACCTTTCTTTGAGTTGACATTTCCTTAGGTTTATTTTGCATGACAAACCAATCTGGAACTCTTGGGACCCATGAGCCCACTGGTCTGGCTGCTAGATCTGCTGTCCCACTCTTTGAAACAATCTTTGAAACAGTCTTCGGGGGCCAATTATCAGTCCTGGTCTCATGCCTTGCACTGAATCCATGCCTCCT
This sequence comes from Camellia japonica, assembly GCA_030407325.1. Taxonomy (NCBI): domain Eukaryota; kingdom Viridiplantae; phylum Streptophyta; class Magnoliopsida; order Ericales; family Theaceae; genus Camellia; species Camellia japonica. The sequence continues at coordinate 182,058,083 of JAPPVO010000019.1, forward strand.
CTCAAGCTAACTGTCTACTTTGTAATAATTGGGTGGCCTAGTTTCATAAAGAGGCCTCTTTCCCTTTGACTGCATCCTGGTGTCTGGTGGGGATACCAAGGACGAATGTTGTCTGGGGCCAGTTGGTTATGGCCTTTTGTTATGGGTGTTAGTTATTCGGTCCCTCTGCACCTCTTTGTAATGTTGTTTCCCATCAACTGGGAGCCCTTTCAACCACTTGTAACACATCCTGCACCTAAGGCACATCCTCTGCATGATAGCAGCTTCGAGAGAGTCATCATCCAACATCTCTTCACTAAAGCTTTCTTTTATGCCTGTAGAGCTTTGTCCATCAGCTGGTGAACTTCTTGTGTTCTTCTTGAGAGCAATTTGGCTAGCCACATGCATCTGCACAGTGACTTCCTCCAATTCTTTCAAGGATAGTGTAATGTCCCCAAAATAATACAATAAGTACAACCCAATATATATATATATATATATATATAAATGGCAGCATGAATCAGAGTACAATGTTCTTTCATTTCATAAAGTTAATGATACAAAAGAGTTTAACATAAATGAATGCCCTATAGGCGTACACATTTCCAAGCCTTGACTTGATTACAACAAAAGTGAGACTAGCTTTTACAAATAAAGCCCTTAGCTATACAAAAATACACAATCAAAATAAAGAAGCTCTTACTCCCAAACGTCCCTCCAAGCTATTGTCTTGGTGGAGGCATATCACCAACACCTGAAAATGTTTTTCCCAAATAGGGTAAGCCACAACCCAGTAAGAATCATATAACACAACGTATGAGGTTTAGTAGAAATATAAGTACAATGTGCATTTACAATGTCTGTGGTAAAACATTCATAAATTCATATATTCATATGATACCAAATCCAATTCTTGATCCATTTTCCTTCAATTTATTTCCGGTTCATTTATTTTTCTCAATTCATGAGTCATGACCATTGTATTTTAATAACCAAACTGAGACTACAACGTAATAGTTTTCTAATTATACAAAACAAGCACACACACTTCAATCTGCCATTTTACGGATATTTCGTCCGCAGGATCGGCACCCATGTATAAATTTTGGAACTTTCACTCAGGACACTCCGGCCAACTTAATTTCAATGGAGTTTGTCTCCTTTCTCCTCCCAAACAATGAAGTACATCCCCTTTCTTCTCCCAAACAAACATACATATACAATGTATTTGAAACATGATCATATTCAATGATAGCTAACAATGGATTAGTTTTAATTCACCTAATCCTCATGCAATTTCTACAACAATCATAGCTATCCTCCACCGATAGCCCAATACAGTTATTTCTAAACAGATATTCAATCTCAAAGCAGATAGTTTATTCAAAATTTCCAAAGGTGTGAGATAATACATATCCAAGTCTACCATTCATATTAATAATCCTCTAATTTCACATTTTTAATGTCAATTTCAATTATTTATACAAAACAACCATTTGACCCAACTAGGGCAAAACTTTCCTTATTCCAAATAGCAACCCAAGTATCAAAATCCACTGTTTTAACACAACATAACCTCATATTTAAACCCCATAATCATTTATTTCTCATTCACCAAAAATCCCTCTTTCCATTTCACACCAAAACCCTAGGTTTTTGCTTAAACTACTCCCAAATCTCACAATTATTACACAATGACAAATAACTAAGCTAAAAATCATATAAGAGTGTAGATAAACCCTTACCTCAATAAGAGAAGACGAGCAAAGCAAAGGTGGAATTCCAAAGACGCTCAAACCCAACTTTATTCGGTTCAAAATGTAAATCTTGAGATGGTCTACCTTTTTAACAAAGAGATTAGGGTGAGGAAATTACTAAAATTAGATGAAAATGTAGAAAGATGGAGTATTTTAGAGAGAGAAGGTCTCACTTTAGGGTTTTGAAGTAAATAGATTTGAAAAAAGTAATGTAAAAAGTCATTTTCGCGATTTGATATACACACAGTCCGCTCGAGCGGAAGAGTTGACGCTTGAGCGTCAAAAACAAAAAAGTTGTTCCACTCGAGCGCAATAAAGGCCGCCCGAGCGCCAAGGCACAATGAACGTTCACTACTCGAGCGCAAGAATTTGTCGCTCAAGCGTAGAAAACACACCTCCAGAAGTTTTGCAGATGACAGACCAACGCTCGAGCACAGGAAAAGCCGCTTGAGTGCCCATCCGCTCGAGCGTAGAGAACGCCGCTTGAGTGTAGAAAACACTCTCCCAGTAGTTTTGCAGACCTACAAAGTACTGAGAGTTCGCAAATCCCACTCAAGTGCAAGAAGTGCCGCTAGAGCGGAGGAGCAAAATTGCAAAGCTCGTTCGAGCGCAAGAATGGCCGCTCGAGCGGAGGAGCAAAAATCTGGGCAACAAAAGTTTGGAAAAACATGCAACTAACCTGTTCCAAACGCATAACTATAATCCAATAACTAAAACAGAGGAGAGACAAGGGAAAGAATATATGAATCTCTATTCAAAACCAAACAAACCCAAGTCCGGAATACTACAAGTGACGAGTCAAAATCGGAATCGCTATAGATAGGTTTTGGAAATCTGGCATGCCAACATTGGTTACAGCCTCTCCAATTTCTGGAAACGGGTTGGTGTCAATTCCCATAGCTTTCTTAGACTTAGCTGGAAACTTTAGCCTCCCCTTCCGAATCTATCATTGGATTTTGTCTCGGAAAACAATACAGTTTTTAGTTGAATGAAACCAAGAATTGTGCCATTTACAGTATAGTTTTCTTTTAAGTTCTTCAAGAGTAGGAATTTTGACTCCCTTTGGTAACTTTAGGAAATTTGCTGCAAGCAAATGATCAAAAATGTCATCTGCTTTTGTTAAGTAAAAATAATACTTCTTATGCAGGTCTTTCTTTTTAAACTACCGGTCTATTGTTCTATCTTTCTGACTTAATGCCTCACAAGTCATAGGTTTTTTTCCTACTATTTCTGCTGCATCAATTTCATAATTAGGTTCCCTATAGTAGGTCTTATATGATATATTACTTCGATCTTGTTCTTCCTCGAGTAAAGTTTCATATCTAGACACCTTATAGGTTAACTCTACTAAGTCTCTAAACTCAGTTGAATCAAACTTCTTTCAAAGCCTAAATTCCAAGCCATTCTGAGCCAATCTTACAAATTCAGGCTTTGGTAGCATGACCCTGCATTTGTTCCATGCCCTTTTAAATCTGGTAATAAATTGAGCAGTCTTTTCATCAGGTCTTTGGCTCAATCTTGCTAAGTCTGCCATAGAAACTTCAGGTTTTGTTTGGAAAAATTAGGCATGAAAACTTCCTCTATTTGCTGCCAAGTTTGGATAGAGCTAGGTGTAAGGTTTATGTACCATACGAAGGCTGCTCCAGTTAGAGAACTTGGAAGAAGTCTCAATTTGATGTAATCATTATTAGCAAACTCACCACATTGGCTTATAAACCTAGCAATGTGTTCCACTGTTGACTGATTTCCATTACCATAAAAAAGGACAAAGTCTGGTATTCTAAACCCCTTAGGATACTCGTATACCTATCTACCCACTCTGGGTAAGGTTTTCTATATAATGGTATCTGGACCCCCCGAGCCATAAGTCCACACATTTCTTTAACTCTATCAACAATTTGGTCCCGTGGAACCATATTTTGTGCTAGTTGAACCATTACTGGGGAAACAAACACAGGGTTTGGAGGAACACCATGTGCTTGTGGGCCTCTTGGTCCATATATAGGTACATTCAGGGCTTGTTGTCCCTACTGTACTGGCTGCCGTTAAAGGTATGGCTGGCCTCTTGGGGCCTACCCTGCAAAAGGTCTTGTGAAAGGTACCACAGGAGGAAAAGTAGGTGTTGCTTCTCTTCCAATTGCAGGCAATCCTTCTAATCCCCCGGGTGCAAACTCAAACACAGGGTTGGTGAAACCCCTTGTGCTAGGCATGTTCTCAAACATAAAATTTGGAAATGCCCTCATGCCATTACCCTGGGTTGGCTCAGATCCACCAAATTGTATGGTTTCGCTAGTAGAGAATTGTACATTCTAAGTGGCCATTGGTCTCGAAGGAGTTTCATACCATGACTAAGGTATAGGTGCTGGCCTCTCATGATTGTGACTACTAGTCTGACCATTGACTTGTCCATTATTTTGCATAGCCTGTTTATCTCGAGCCAATTGTTGCTGAGGACTATTTACATTTTCTTCAGTTTATCTTACAGCAGTTAGTTGATGAGAATTCATTCGATCCAGAAAAGATGTTGTCCATCTTTCCATTGTATACATTAGTTATTATTCCATAACATCTACTAAACCTCCCCACAGATTCAGTGGTTGGGTAGAAGGAACATTTGAATGACCAATCTTATGGCCCTGTCCAGTGTGTTGGACATGTGTTATATATTCTGAAGTGCTGGAATGTTCGATCATTTGCGGAGGATCTGATAAGATAGGTGCATCCATCACATTGTCTTCTGAGTTAGGTATTTTTACCTCTCCTTCCACACCCTCTTCCAGGCGTTCATTTTCTCATGTTGCTCTACGTTTAGCCATTTTTAATAGTCCCACCGGGCGTGCCAAAAATATATGTCGGCTTTTTTAACTTTTAAGGATTAATAGTGTAAATTTAAGCGTGCCAGCAAAGATCAATTAGTCCTTATATAAGTTATAATTGCCAACTAATTATCAAGCGATTGTGTTGAAGTTCTTTCAATCTCAATGAAGATGACTTTTACTGGTGGCTTGTTTTAGGAGAAAATTATGAATAGTAACACATAAAAATAATTCAGAAATCGAATTTCATTAAGCAAATGAAAACTTACAATGAAGTTACAATGACCCAGCCTCAACGAGGTTCACAGCAACAAACTACTGAAAAACTATTCCTAGGAATTGAAGTGCAGTACAGGAATTGAAGTGCTGGAAATGTAAAGAATTGGAAAGAAAATATGAAGTAAATGATTGATTTCTGGATCTGAGTCTGGGTCCTCATTCTGGGGCCTTCCTTGCTATTTATACTTCCCAGTGGTAACCATCGAAGTGGGCTTCCAACCATCGAAATGTCCTTCTATGATTGCTGAACATGCTTTCTCACAATCAGTCCCACAATGCCACTCCTATAATTAGACTTCCCTCCTGATTTTGAATTTAAATTTATGAGTAACCGTTAGGCCACATTATCTTGTATCTCTCGACTGTTCCAGTACTACGCAAATCCATTATTACCAATACGCACTGCCATGTGTCTGACTTTAATTGACAATTTGTATTAACTTCCCAAATTACCTTTCTCGTGCCACGTGTTAAATTGTAATTGACTTATACAAAATATACAACCAACAATATTGTTATATTGTAAATAATATAATATTTTTTAAAAAAAATTATTTTATTTTAAAGTTCCGCTACATCTCCAAAACCAAATAGAGACTATGTGCCTGTTTGGTGCAGCTTAAAAGCTGCTTATTTCAGCTTTCAGCTTAATTTAAGCTATTTTAATGTGTTTGGTTTAGCTTATAGCTTATAACTTATAGCTTTTTGGAAGTCAGAAATCAGCTTATTCTTTGAGTGGGGCAGGAGATGCTTAATTTATAAGTCAGAAATCAGTTTATATTCATAGTTATAAGTTATAAACTGTTTAGGCATAAGCTATAAGTATTTTTCCACAGCTCTACCAAACAGGGCCTATGAAACCAGCACCAACTTACGTATCTTTTGAAAACATAAAAAATCAATATTTTATATTGCAGTTGCAAAAGCAGGTATATGAAACACACAACAAAGAAAAACAACACATTTATATTTCACTTGCAAAGGAAAAGAAGCAAAAGTTTCAGCTCTCTTTCGCTCTCGCTCTCCCTCTCCCTCTCCAACAACTCTCTCACTTTCTCTTCGACGACTCTCTCGCTCTCCAACTCTTTCTTACTCTCTCTCTATGATGACTTTCTCTTCGCAGTAACTCTTAGGTAAACTCTTTCTCTCTCCCGGGTGATTAGATCTTTGAGGTGGTCGGTGGTCAAATCTCGTCGTTGTAGTGATTGGTAATGTTATCATCACGAGAGGATAGAGGACGAGAGAGAGAGAGAGAGAGAGAGAGAGAGAGAGAGAGAGAGCAGTTTGAGGAAAGAAAGAGATAGAGTTTGGGTAGAGCTCTCAATGTCCTTTTATTATCCATCGGGTGGGCATAATTTCATGTGAGCTCAACCACGTCATTCAATGGAGACTTTGGAGTGTATTATTTGGGAATGAAGCATTTCTTTTTATTTTTATACTAAAAACGCTTTGCATGAGATTGTTTTCTTTTAGTGAAAATGATTGTTTGGGATGACTTAAATAAGTGTATTTTTTGTTTTTTTACGAAAAGATGTGCAGAAAAGTAGAGAGGTGATGTGATGGAAAAAAGATAAAAAGATGGATTATTTTGTAGTAGCCAAACTTGGCAAGTTTGTAAAATGTATGTTCTTGAAATATTTTATGAATTTGAAAAGACCAAAAGTTGAAAGGAAAAAAAATCAAATTTAGAATATAACTGAATAATGATATAACTATTGTTATAAGGATTCTTATGGATATTTTTGAAAGAAAATTTTTTTTGACATAAACATCAACTTTAGTGTTTGTTTTATATATAGTATAGAAGATAATTAATTACATTTATAATAACAAAAATAAAATATAACACCTAAATAATATTTAAAAAAATCAAAATGGAAGAATAAATTTCAATCAATACACGGCAGCTAACAAGACCTATAGATGGAAATTTTTGAATCCCTTTACCTCCTAATAAAAAGCAGAGTTCTAGCTAAAAGAACTAGTCACATTAGCTTTGAAAATTAAATTTAGATATAGGAAAAGAAATTTGAAGAAAATAAATTTTCACATTTTACTTATATTTTGTGAGTAGTTTTTTATTACAATTTTGATAAATGGTTGGACACAAAAAATAATAATAAAATAAATAAATTGTGGATCAAGCATTGCCTACTGGATTGATTTGAAAAAAATATATCGTAGTTGATTTAAGTAAATACAATTCTGTAAAAAAAAACATGCATTTTTAGAATAATTTTTAAAGGGTTTATTATTCTTTCAAATCCGCCCAAACTGAATCCCATTTTAAATTTCTCTCATTACAAACATTGATCTTATTTTAAAGGGTATCTTAAAATAAATGGTAAACCAGCTTGAAATGATTATACATTTTTGGGTAACTTACAACTATACCTTTTGAGGTTTGTTTTAAATACAATTTATCCTCTGTAATTCTGAGAATTACATCATATCCCTTAAAATTTTTAATTTCATAATAAATAACTTTTTATTAATAAATTATTAAGTCAATTAACAGTTTTTAATAATGTCATAAATATATTTTGATTAATAATTTTGCTAATTTTATGATTGTATATGAGATCAGTTAAAAATTTCATTTTTTTTTCAATTATTTTTGTTAAATAAAAAAATTATAATAAGGAAGTATTTGTAATTTTCCAAACCACAATGAATGATTCGTATTTTAATCAAATCTCAAATGGTGTATTTATAATTTATCCTACATTTATTTTATTGTACTTACTTTCATATGAAATTTACAATCATTTTAAATTTCTTAACATGTTTCTTAATAGCATACATTAACAAAGTTATATTTTAAAATACCAATTCATTTTAATCTGCTCAATGCAATAGAAATTGTTCAATATTTTTTTGAGTAATGCACCATTTCATTTACTCATTGACATTATAAACCTTGTTTCCTAAAATTCTTATACAAAGTGATGACTCATATAATTTAAAATATCACCTAAACTTGTTTAAAATATTAAATAATTTTTTTCAACTTAAAAAAATATTAAATAATTTGTCTCATTCGAAACCCAACGTTAATAATGTGCTTATTTAATGAATCACATTATAGATTACAAGAATAATTACCAAAAAAAATCACATTGTAGATTACAAAAATCATTTAACAATTTCCAAAGAAACCAACATTTTAGATTACGAAAATCATTTTTGGTGATGAGTTACCAAACATTAACCGAAGTTATTTATGTAGTAATAAGTGGGTGTTTGGGATTGGATTTTTAGCAATTTTTTTATTATTTTTTTAAAATTAAAAAAGTACATTTATAAGTTCTATTCAACTAACCGATCAAAAAAATTGAAAATAAAAAATCATTAAAAATTTGAAAATAAAAAATTCACTAAAAATTGAAAAAAATTCACTAAAAAAAGTGTTTTTTTAACTTTGTTTGATTTTAGTGAATTTTTTTAAGATCTTTCTATATTATATGGACTAAAAAAGTATTTGAAAAAAATTGACACAAGTTTTTATAAAAAAAAATCACCACGGATAAAAAATAAAATTACAAAAATATTACATTTTTAGCTGAATGCCAAAATAATGACCAAGTGAATTATAATGAAAGTTTCTTTTCTTTTAATGAAAACATAAACTCAAAACCATGACTTAACTAGCTTTTGATAAAGCTTTTCATTAATCAACTAAAAAATTCTTAAAAAGTTCAACACATACCACTATTATCAAAATATGACTAATTTAATATTTTAAACTTTAAAATTATATTACTTTTGATCTAGATATTAGTTTTTAATAATATTTTTAGAATTCTCTCATTAGATCTATCAAATAAGATCTAAGTTGAGAATGAAATTCTTAGAAAAAAAAAAATTACCGTCGAAATTGACATAAATAATAATATTTTACTTTATTTGATTATAACATTTTACTATGTTTCTGTTGACTTTTTGGCTTTCGAAGGGTATTTTTGTAAATGCGAGCGTGCCAGCAAGGATCAATCAGTCCTTACAGAAATTATAATTGCCAACCAATTATCAGACGATTGTATTTTAGTTCTTTCAGCCTCAATGAAGAGGACTTTTACTGGTAGCTTGACTTAGGAGAAATTAATCAAAATAACAGATAAATGACGAACAATTGAAGTATTTCATTAAGATGAAAACTTACAATGATCCAAACTCAGCCTCGTAGAGGTTTACAGCGACAATCTACTCGAAACTACTCCTATGAACGAAGTACAGTGCATGAATTTAAAGTGCAGGAAATGTAAAGAACAGGTATTTAAAGTGCAAGAAATGTAAAGACTGGAAATGTAAAACTGGAAAAAAAAATATGAAGTAAATGACTGGTTTGTTGGATCTGAGTCTGGGGGTTTTTTCTGGGAGCTTCCCTGCTATTTATACTCCTCAAGGATGACCATCGAACTGCACTTCAAACCGTCAAACTGCTCCTCCATGATTGCTTGATCATGCTGCCTTAGAAGTAGTTCCACTATGCCATTACTCGCAGTTGGGCTTCCCTCCTATATTTGAATTTGAATGTGAGTAACCGTCGAAACCACGTCACCTTATATCTCTTCGCTGATCCAATGCTACTTAGACCACGCAAAAACCAATTTTAACCGCCACGCGTACGATCATGATTGAAGATTAAACATTCTTCCTGTATTGCCCTTACTTTGCCACGTGTCGAATTGTGATTGGCCTTTACAAAATATGTAGCCAACAGTTTCATAGCAATATGTTACTGTCTACTAAAGTGTCACGACCCAAACCCGGCCCTATGGGTTTAGCACCGTAACCGGCCAGTAATCCGTAATTACCGAAGGCCTGCTTAACAGTAATACAGTATAACAGAGTTCAGGGCCTGGTGGAAGCCAATACAGTAAATAACTAGTGTCCATTGAGCTGTGAAAATCTGTATGCCAAAAACATTTTTCATGCATTCGTACAGTTCAAACAGTACGGTCTATACAATCACACAAACATTCAGTTCAGGGACTTAATCCCTCCGTAACAGTACAGTAAACATTCAGTTTATACAATGATACAAAACTGTGAGGAGACCGATGGGAAAAACTCAAAACAAAATCCCAAAGCCAATACATGGCAACACGGAACCTCACGGTGAGGCACATAGGCTGGCTGACAAAACTGGAATAACCCCCGACGCTTCTAGCTCTGGTCCGGTGCCTGCACACCTACATATATATATGAGCAGTGAGCTAAAGCCCAGTGAATAACATAATGTATAAAGAGGTTAAGAATGTAATGTCCTTACAGTAACGAAAATAGTTCATTATTTCAATCAGTATTACAGTCGTTCAGTACAATAAACAGTCATATGTGGTACATCCATTAGCGTAACAGTAACAGTAGGTCAAAGACCGAACAGTAATGATGGCCAGTCATTCAGTAAACAGTATGGTTCCACAAGGGAACCGACAGAGATCTCTGTAACAGTAACAGTCAGTAACAGTAGTGCTAAGGATGCCACAATACAGTTCAGAAATAAAGGACATACATTCATTCAGTAAATAATTCCAGTTCAGTAAACAGTTCAGTAAACAGTTCAGTTCGGTATTCAAAAGATAGCCATTTTGAACATATCTTTATACAATTGTTACTCACAGTGATTGGGCTACAATGTGCTAGAGCGCATCTCTCCAGTCGCCAACCCTAAACAGTTGACAAATAGAACGCACACTAAGTTTAACAGTCGGGAAGGATGATAATTGAATCCTTAAATTTCCTCGGTGTGGTTCTATGTCTAAATCCTCATTAAGATGTCTTAAACTAGGCCTAAGAATGCCTAGAATGGGATGAGGATGCAAAAATACAGTTGGAAGGCATTTTTCAAAAGTTGCTGAAAATAGGCTCCTCGCTCGAGCGAGCCTTCCTTCGCTCGAGCGAGATTCCAAAATCAAAGCTTCGCTCGAGCGAACTGATGAACAGTAAAAGTACTGGATGCTCGAATTTTACGCGCGATACCACGCTCGATGCTCGCTCGAGCGAGCTTGCAAAACCAAAGGGCTCGCTCGAGCGAGGAATCCTTCGCTCGAGCGAGGAAGCCAAATCTGGAATTTCCAGATTTGTCTCCCAAGTTCGAACTAAGCATTCAAACATCCAAAACTCAACCTCTTGGCCCCAAATTCTGGAAAATACATCCCAATACAATGAATAACAAGTTTCAAAAGCCAATTTACACATGCAAGGGCCAAGAGTGGACCAATTAAAGCCATTTTTCAAACCCATTTCAAGAACAATTTCAAGACATGCAATGCATGAACTTTAAACAAATTTTGAACTTCAGATCTTGCTCTAATGAGCTCAAATCTGTGAAAACAAGATAAAATCATGGTCTTAAACATTAACATGTACATGCATGCATCATTTGCCATGAAATCAACTCAAAACTCTTCAATATACACATGCATGCATGGAATGAGCTCTAAATCAACATTATAGAACTAATTTATGGTGTAATCCTACAATGGAGCATGAACCATACAAGAACAAGTTTAAGGACAACAATAAGAGGTTCAATGGCCTACCTCAAGTCTTGAAATCAAGGTGTGGGAGCTAAATGAGCAATCTACTCTTCAATTCTTAAGCAATTCTTCAAGCAAATTCAACAAATGAGCTAAAATCCCTCTCTTAACTCTCACTCTCTCTTCATGGTCGGCTAGGAGCTCAAATGAGCTGATGAAATGCTTTGATTGAGTTGTATAAGGCTCAAAGGTGAATAATAAACAATGGCTCCACTCAATGGCATTTTCGTAAATACGTCAAACTCTTCAATTGACTCTAATTAATCTAATTTAATCATTCCTAATCAATTTTCAGGTAAATATGCCATTAAATCAGAAATATTCTACTGATCATGGAACACTAAACGGTTTCTAATTCGGCCGCCGATAAGGCCTTCAATTTGTAATTAAACACACGAATTCAAACAGATAATCAATCAATCAAACAGATGCAATATGCAATTCAATAAATAAGCTTATTCACTTTCAGTTCCGATTTCAATCAGTTTATTCAGTAACTCAATTCATTCAATTATCAGTCATTATCAGTTCAGTTTAGCAATAATCAGTATATAATTCAGTGGTTTATCGGTAATCAGTACGAGGGTTGTTACATAAAGTAACACTTTATTCTTTTCTTGAATAGGATATCAATGACAAAAATATAAAATATGAACTGAATGAAGTTTTATGAGTTCTTTCACTACAAATTCACAAACAAATCAATACAATTCAAATCAACAATTCAACATTCAACAACACTTTCGAAACCAAACAAATCCTCTCTCTCTCTCATCTCTCTCTCTCTCTCTCTCTCAAACAAACACAACGCAACACCACACACACAAAAAACACAACCAATATCGGAACCCAAAACACAGTTGCATGGGATTTTACTCTATAAAAACAAAGAGAGTTAGGGGTATTTAATATGCACACCTCCACATGTAGTCGAGTTCAGTACTATCGCTCTCTTCAAGCTTCAATAGTTATTCTTCTACTCGTTGATATTGCTACTAGAGTTGTCGAATAATTTAGGGTTGAATCAGAGTCCGAATTCGATGATGGTTTTAGCTTCACAAATGAATAGGAATTCAGTGACGTAGATTAGGAACGATCAGAGACAAAGAAGAACATGAAGAAACAAAGGGCTACAAAGAGGATGAAAATGGTGATTTTGAGTTCCTTTGTGTGTATGAAGATGAGCAACACTAGTCGACGATGGAGATGGTGGAGGTGATGATAGTTAATCTGCTGACATGATGAAGATTTATGAGAGAGAGCTGTGTGTAAAAGAGAGAGAGAGAGAGATGTAAAAGGTGCTTTGAATCACATCAATGCTACAATATAATGCAGGATAAAAGTGTCCCAAAAAATATACTTTCAAAATTTTTTGTCCTGGGTGAAGGATAATCTAGTATTTAGAAGGGTTTATAAACAAATAAAATATTCTCTATTTTTTTCACAAGATACAATTTCAGTGAGGGATTTTTAGCTAAATTTTCCATAAAAAAGAAAAGAAAAGAAAAGATGAAGGACTAAAGTAGGGATGGCAATTCCATGCCCTGTCTCAACTTATCTTGTCTTGTTTCATCCTTGCATCCTCTGCTCTAGTTCACATGAGATTTTCACATTTTTAATAAGAAATGAAAAGGGAGCACCATTTGCTTTTCTGACCTGACTTTTATATCACCGTCGTAATTATATTAAATAATTAACTTTTATATGCATATAGTTATTATTAATTTAATTTGTTAAATATAACAAGATTAAAACACTTTAATGTTCATATATATTGTGATGTCCCGGGTGCTGAACTTGGCTAGTATTATGTAGTTTGATAATGTGCTTTACTTTTGGCGTTTGTTTATCGTATTGGATCGTTGATAATTCTTTTCTACGCTTACTAAATCCCCCTTAACATTTCCGGATTAAAATTTTTAAGTTTTGGGCGTTGGAATTTGTTTTGGGATGCAAAATCAATTTTTGGGTTTTCTGGGCAAAATCGCTTGTGCAGATTTGGGTTCCGCCTAAGCAGATTTTCTATAAAAATTTTGGGATTTCTCGAAAGCAAACTGCCCGTAGAGATGACAATTTGAACCCGACCCCTCGACCCTGATTAGAACTGGTTTTTCCCAAAAATACCCCCGATAGGCCGAGGATGGTATTCGAAAATAAATCCCTGACAATTTTCAGGACGGGGATGGTGATAGTTTCCTCCGCCCCAGCCCTGGCCCCGTTCTCGTCCCTGTTCCCGTTTCTGTCCCAAACTGAAATTACTATTATACCCCTATATATGTCACTACAAGGAATTAGTCTTTTAGAGACCAATATTTAAGGACTAATTAAATTTGGTCGCTAAAAATAATCTTTTAGGGACAATTTTAAAAGTATGATAATTTACATATAAGATTATAAAAATGACTATTAATATTCTCACTTAATATTTACATAATTTTTTTAGACCAATAAATTTGGTTGCTAATATATTATTAATATCTTTAGGGACCAAATATTTTCGTCATTATCCATTAAAAACATTTTGGGACGAAATATTTTTATCATTTTAACGATTAAAAAGTCGGGGCCACACTTTAGTCATAACTTGCTCATTCCCTCCTCTTCAACGGTTGCTCAATCTTCAGCCCTAAAGTTGAGAGCTCCAAGGCAGATTGGGAGCTCATCGTCTTTAAATTTGGTGCCTCTCTCTCGCTCTCTCTCTGTAATCGATCTCCGTAATCAACCTGTAAGAGCTCCAATTCGAACTTTCAATTTCTTATCGTAATCGATCTCTGTAATCGACCTGTAAGAGCTCTAATTCGAACTTTCAATTTCTTATTATTTCATAGATTGAACTTTTTTTATGTGTATATATATCTCTTAATGTGTATGTGTATATATATATCTAATCTGATGCGTGTTGGAGATGAAGAATTGTTTTCTCGCACAGTTCAATCAATACTGTCTTTCGTAGGCTGTTAATTTATTGTTTCAGTGAGTTTTCAGGTGTTACACTATTATTTTTTGTTTTTTGATTTTCAATTTCTGACTGTTACATAGATTGAACTTGTGTGTGTATATGTATATGGCCTTCTTCTCTGTTTTCTCTCACTAAGAATAAGAATGACAAATGAATCGTCTCTCACTGGGCCATATGTATCAAACTCTCCATATGTTATCAGATTGGGTTTATCTCTGTTTTCTCTCATTAAATCATTGTCTTCTTTGTCGATGGATTGAAAATTAGGAGAAAAGTGGACTAGTTAAGGATGAATTTGAATAGAATTGTCCTGTTCTTTTGCATCTTTTGGTTTAACTCTTAGAACTGGGCAATCGATACAAAATTTTCATTTGTGAGGAAGTTTAAGTCCTTAAGGAAAAGTTGGAACTTGCAAAGTAATTGGGCTATGGAAATTGGGAGAAAAGTGGACTAGTTAAGGATGAATTGGAATACAATATTGTTGTTTTGTATCTTTCTGTTTAACTCTTGGAACTATGCAATCAATTCAGAATTTTCATTTGTGAGGAAGTTTGAGTCTATTTTTTGCACTTTCAAAAATGGAATTTGAAGCTCCACATTGCAGTGCATTGAACTATCATTATATTTTCATTTGTTTAATTTTGTAAAGATCTTTTTTTGTTTCTCTTTTTAATTTTTAGTGTTTTTAGTTTTTATTTTCTTGTTTCTATGACGAGAAAGATTTTAGTTTTGGTGATATTGGTTGTCTAACATACAATTACTACTACAATAGTTGAATTATTCATCTCCCTACTGATGTTGAGTTTCATTGTAGCAACATAACTCAGTAACTGGAGTGGATTCTTTGTGTTTCATTTAGAGTATTCTTCTTTCCCTACACCTTGTCTCCATGCTAAAACTCTTCAGGCATCTCTATCCCTTCTCCAACCGGGCACCTTGCGCCTCATGCTATCTGCATGATTCAAATTCTGTGTTATTTATTCTGGATTGCTTTGTTTGGTGACTCAGGAAATTCAGGAAAACTAAAAGAAATTGAACACTGAAAATGGATTATGATATTTAAGGTTGAAGAAAGACACTTACAGTACACCTAACTGGGTACTTTTGTTTCATTTTCTGAGTATATTTTCTATGTTTTTCCATGTTATTTAACAAAGAGAGTTTTTGCAGGTGCTTATCTTGGAATGACTGGAAAAAGGATTTCTACACCTGCTGATGCACTCTATGTAGGTCTTGGAACGCACTACATACCATCTACGAACTTGGGTTCATTGAAGGAGAATCTCTTGACAGCCACCTTGTATGTCTCAGATCTTCATTCAGTTCATAATGAGTATATTTGTTTTTGTGGAACTGAATTGTCTATTTGATATATCAGAATTGTGTCATATTGATTCCATTGCATGACCTTATGTTTCATTTGCCCAATATATGTTACTCACCTTCATTTTCACCACCCAATATATTTTACTAAACCCTTCAGTAATGCTCTGTTTTATGTCTAACTGGTGTGCAACACTGTCGATTTGAAATAAGTAGGCATCCATGTCTTTAGTGATAGTAAATTAGTATTGTTGTTGGTCAATCTCTTCCTAGACATGGAGCTGTGAAGATGCCATTTCTTTGACAAATTGATGAATTTTCATTCTGTGAATCTGTGATTCATTTTTCACATTCATACTTGTTGACATCATATGGAAATAATGCTCAGCTAATCTGCTGTGTTCTGCAAATTTTAGAGAGATTGTTTTCATGTATTCAAGGCATATTGCTCTTATTTATGCAGTTCTGAGGATCCACATCAGGACATCACATTTTGGCAAGATACAGCAGTAACCCAGAGTCTGAGCCCCAGTTGAAGCAGCTTATACCTCAAATAGCTTCATCCTTCGCAGGAAATAAATCTGTTAATGAAACAATACAAGAGCTGAAAAAGCATCAGCTGAGCACTGATGCCTCAGGTGTGCTACTTAGTGCTTGTTTTTCTATTTTCTTATTTGGTTAGTTAAACACATTTTCGATGACAAAAGATCTAAGTAGTGTTTGGAGCATATTAAACAAATTTTCAGATGTTTGCTTCATATATGTATGACAAAAGATCTAAGTAGTGTTTGACTTTATATTAAATTATGTTTGCTTCATACCCGTATGGCTCCAAGGGCATCAAATCTTATTATACAATGAGTTTAGTTAACCTAAAAATTTGTGGTCAATGGTTGTCTTTGGCATGTTGTCAATATGCCACAAAATTCGAACAAAAGTCAGTGTTCCTTTATGAAGTAGCTGCAAATCATTTTTGTGATAACATTGGCTTTGTGTAAATTCTTGTTTTTTTTTTTTTTTTGAAAAGTGTTCCTTCCACAACCAGCTACATGGAATTCCATTGTCCACCCGACTATGATTTTTCCTGCATGCACGAGGGGAAATTTGACAATGTTAGAAGTTGTAGTTGTCTTCTTCTGAAACCTGCTTCTGCATTTTGCTCTTTCCTCTTGTTCATTAACATTGCAGTGTTCTCATTTCCTCTTAGAATTGAAGATATATTCTCATTAAGTGGGTATTGACTGCAGGAAGAGGCTTCTTCATTCTCTTGCACTGGTTTTTGGTTGTATAATTGCTTCATCTTTGGTATGTTTTTCAATGAGCTCTTTCCTCTTCTTTATTTTTATTTTTGTTAGTAATTATTATTATTTTTGGCCATGTTGGTGGATTCTGAACTGGTTTCCTCCTTGCCTTTATTTTGCTGCTTTGTCATCAGTTTGGATGGGTAGACTGTTTTAAAGAAATATTTGACTTCTAAAAAATGACTCAAACTTTTCATTATTTTTTTTGTTGCTGTTTATTTATTTATGTTTTATATATAAAAAAAAGATGAAACACAAAAACGACAAAATAAATTCAACATTTTCATTATTTTCCAACTTATTTTTTTATTTAACTACCATTAGAATCCGAAATACCAATGAGATATTATGTGTCCTGATGTTTTGCTTTTGTTTTATGTGGTGTGCCTTGGCAATACATCCCTGAATTTTTGTTTGTCAAAAGATAGATTTGAATCACATAGTCAAAAGTAGATATACATATTAGTGAAACTTCTTCAAGAATTTAGTTGTGTTTCTCCCTTAAGACCACATATAGAAAGTAACTAGATATTGGAATTTAAGGATAATGTCTTTGTGTACTACATAATAGGGATTTCGGGATGGATAGGAGTTGGATGCAACTTCATAATAGAAGGTTACATCAATACATTGATGGGGTAAAAGAATTTATCATGTTAGTATTGTTTCACACTTAAACATTTCAATTAGCTCTCTTGGGATAGTGTTGCTTTGTGAATCATTATCACTTGTTAGTAGATCTTGTGGGATTTGAAAATCTTGGTTTGTTCGTGTTAATTATTTGTAGTTTTTGCTGCTTTGAAGTGTATGAGGGATATTACCTATAGAATTAGCCAGATGAATCGACTAGATTTAGTGCTTCTTGGTTCTCTTTTATATACTTTTCTGCTATTGTAGACCTGCTATATAGAGAGATAAGTTTATAAAATATCAACTTTGAAAGGGTTGATTATGATAATATGCTTGGATTATGATAACCTTATTGTATTGATTCTAGGTGACTCATTTTCTTGTTGTGTTGATTCTTATTATAGCTCACTACTACTACAAGTACACTGAGATAATTTGTTTTTTCATTATTTGTAATTTATTTGATTATGAATGACTATTGATTATTTAATGAGTTTATGTTGTGTTGATTCTTATTATTTGATTCTTCTTTTTGAATTTTGGGTTGCAGGGATGTCCAAAGGGTGTCACACCTAAGTACAACTTGAAGCCTCTTGTGCCAATGCTGTTTGATATAAAACATGACATTGATGTTGAGAAAATGCTTTTTTAGATATTCTCTTTGAAGAAACTGTTGCTATTTTTCATTTGAACGGTTACTACTTTGATTTGAATTTGGAAACTTTCAGTTTTAATTTTTGTAAAATTTTACTTTTTATATACTCATTGTGGTTTGGGAATAAAATGTTTTTGATGTGTGGATGTCAATTTTTTTTAATATGATTGGATGACATTTAATTTTGTGCATTTTTAGCTATAAAATTAAATGATTACAAAATTCTTAACTTTGATTTTTAGCGACGAAAATGTGTTGTAGAGAAAGTTATATCTTTTAGCGACCAAATATCATTGTCGTTAAAAATACCATTATTTTGTTTTTTGCGACCAAATTGGGACATTTTACGACGAAGTATTAGCGACCAAATGTTTAGTCTTGTAAAATTAAATATTTTGTGACAATATAAAATTGGTCGCTAATAAAATTAAATATTTTGTGACAATATAAAATTGGTCGCTAATTGTCATTTTTAGTGACATTTAAAAAAATTCGTCGCTAAAGACTTTTCTAGACGCACTTTTAGTGACTTTTTTAGTGACAAAATTAATTTTGTCAGAAAAATCATTTAGAGACCAAAATAGTAGTTTTAGGGACCAAAATATTTGGTCGCCAAAAGGCTTATTTGTTGTAGTGTGTGTGTGTGTGTGTGTGTGTGTTTCTCTAGGGATTACTGACTCATTTTAGGGATTTAGGTTTACATCGCATTCTCTCTCTTCTCTCCTCTGTGTTTACATTGCCGCCGTCGCTCACTTCTCCCTTACCGCCAACGTCGTTCCTCTCTCACCGACGTCTCTCTTCTCCTCATTGGTGTCTTCCTTCTCCTTCACCGGTATCTTCCTTCTCCCTCATTGGCTCTCTCTCTCTCTTACAATTGCGGCGTCTCGCCTCAAACTCAGCCCAGCGGTATGTGCTTCTCTCTTTCTCTCTCTCTCTAGTCTCACTCTTCTTTATCCCTTTTTGTAGATACCATCTGATTTTTGTTAGGAAACAATTGCTTGATTTTTCTTGGTTTTTACGATATATATGTTGCAATTTTCTTGATTTTGTTTCGGATTTATGTATTTTGGTTGTTTCTGAGATATAATTGATTTGTATAGTTGTTCTACTTTCAAATCTATGTATTTTGGCTGCAGAACTTAACTTCTCATTAATTGTTTCTTTAAGGTTGTCATAAAATGGTATTGACATAATTTAAAAGTCTATTTTATCTTTTTAAGATGATATATTAAAAACCAAGGTAGATTAATGTTTCGGGCTGCTCCCACAGGAAGTCTTTTAGCCATATCCTTTAGCTATTTTACATATAAACAACAAAAAAAACAAATGAGTTGCCTCACCAATTGGTTTTAGAAATTATTCTAAATACATAATAAATAAAGTTTAAAGCTAATTAGAATGAAAGACTATATAGAACATGACTAATAATGTTTGAAATTTAATACATTCATAGAAGAATATTTTATATTACCTATAATGATATTAAGAACCAAATCAAAAGAAAACTGTGTATGTGTGTGTCTAAGACTATGGTATTAAGAACCAGTTCTTCTGTTGCTGCACCATTATTTAAGTTGTTAGTTGCCTCTGTTTATTCATTTCATGTTATTTTTATAAAGATAAAAAATGTTAGATGTTAACTCTTTCATGTTATTTTTACAAAGGTCAAAAATGTCAGATGTTAACTCTCAAGTACCAGTTGAGAGCGAGGCCTCACAACAATCATCGTTAGCTACCAACTCACCGTCTCTTCTCTCTGTTAGACTTATTTATTTTGATAATTTATTTAATTATGTTTTAATTTATTTGAAAGAGAAAAATAGAATCCAAAATTTATTTTGATGATTTATTTAATTATATTTTAATCAAAATTTATTTTGATGATTTATTTGAAAGAGAAAAATAGAATCAAAATTTATTTTGTCCCATTATTTCTCACCTAAACCTTTACCCTAAATGTTGTTAGAATGTATTTAATATTTGATTAAATCAGGAGTTCAAACAGCCCAAAACAAAGGTTCAAACAGCCTAGCACAGTAGCAGGCCAAAAGATTCAAAAGGTTCAAGTGGAAGATATTCAAATTTGTAATGATGGAGTGGAAGATATTCAAATTGGTAATGATGGAAGTACAACGGCTATAAATTCAAATGACTACAACGGCTATAAACGGCTATAATTTTCATTATATATACCAAAGCCTCTAATGTAAACAAGTTAAAAAAAACCTGAAAATATTCTTTGATCTATAATCACTCACATCTATTCTCAGAAATTATACACTGAGCCTTATAGCATTAAGCTTATCTTTCCTGTGTGAGATTTACAGAAAAATCAAAGCTTCATTTTATATATCTATCTTTGAGAGATATTTATTGTAAGCTTTCTTTGAAAGCAAAAATACCATTTCATCTTGTAAAAGTGTTGCAAACACTGTGTTCTTGAAATCTTGAGAGTGATTGTGAATCACCTAAGATTTGCAAGGGTTTGGGCTTGTGAAGTCTGTGTAAAATCCGTGGAGGATTGCTCCATTTGTAAAGAGGTTGCTAGCACCCCTGTGAAGCTAGAAGATAGTGGAAAATCTCAAGTGAAGCTTGAGGAGTGGATGTAGGCTTGGTTGAAGCCGAACCACTATAAATCTGTTTGTCTCCTCTTCCCTAATCTCTTTACTTTCCTACTACTGCTATAGCTATCTAATATTCATGTGTTAATCATTTGATTTACCCTGTATGTTAGTTATACTTCATTGTTATTTTGCTTGATCATTTACTGCTAAGTTCATCATTGTGCTTGTTAATAATTTGTTGTACTAGTAGTTAATTTTATTGGGGTATTATTAATTTTAATTTGTAGAAACCTAATTCACCCCCCTCTTAGGTTGCTTTTTGGGTAACAATTGGTATCAGAGCCTGGGGCTCTTGTTTAGATTTAACAATCTTGAGTTTTTGATCCATAGCAACCATGTATTCTACTTACTCTGCTGTAGGACAAGCTAGCAATAGGCCACCTCTCTTTGATGGTAGTAATTACATTCATTGGAAAGAAAAAATGACTTTGTATCTTCAAGCTACCAATTATGCTTTGTGGCTCATTATCACTAAAGGTCCTAAAATCCCTACCAAGGTAGTAGACCATATCAGTGTGCCTAAACTTGAGGATGAATTTGATGAGCGTGATTATAAACTCCTTCAAGCTAATGCTAAAGCCAAGCTTATTCTTGTGTGTGGACTAGATGCAAATGAGTACAATAGAATTTCTGAGTGTATTACTGCTAAAGAGATTTGGGATAAACTTGAAATCACCTATGAAGGAACTAGCCAAATAAAAGAGTCTCGGATTGACATGCTTATTCATGATTATGAACTCTTTACTATGGAATCATTTGAATCTATTTCTGAGATGTTTTATAAATTTACCAATATTATTAATGCTCTAAAATCTCTTGGTAAATCTTATACTAATGGTGAGCTTGTGAGAAAAATACTTAGGTCTTTGCCAAATGAATGGAAAGCTAAGGTTACAGCTATCCAAGAAGCAAAAGACCTAACAAAATTAGGCATTGAAGAACTCCTAGGCTCACTCATGGCTCATGAACTTTCAATGATGGATGGCAGCAAAAAGGAAGCCATTTGGGGAGAAAATGATGGAGTAGCCAACCTGTGTCTCATGGCTCTTGGAGAAGAAGAATTCACTCAAGATGAGGTAATTTCTAATTATGTAGAACTTGAAAGTGCTTTCAATGAATTACATGACATATTTAGAAATGTTTGTGTTGAGAATTCTAAATTAAAAAAATTAGTTACTTCTCTTTCAAATGATGTGGATGTTTTAAAAATGAAAAATGCTACTTTGAAAAATGACTTTACGTCTATTGCCAATGAGAAAAACATTTTGAAAAACAATGTTGAGGATTTAAACAAAACTCTTGAAAATTTTGTAAAAGGAAAAGAAAACCTCAACAAGCTTCTTGGAAATAAAAGATGTGTTTTTGACAAAGTAGGCATTGGTTTTGATCCTCCTAAACCTTTTATGAGATTAAATGTTCTTGAGACTAATCCCATGGACCCAAGAAAGTATGGGTACCAAGAAAGAAATCAAGATATTTTGTAGGTGGAATCTCAAAGAACACCAAGGACTTCGAGAGGAAATGCACAACAAGAGTGTTCAATCTAAAGAGCAAAATCAGCTCCTACAAAAGAAGAATGATGAAATGAAAATCACCAAGATAAACAATAGAGGTAATGTATGGGTGAAGATTCCAAAGAGGTAAATGAAGGTATAACTCCTAACACACCTTTAAGCTTAAAGTTCTATATTCTTTAAGGTGTGATTTGTGTACAATAGGTTGTGTCTAATCATTGCTTCCATGTAACCTAATTGTACTAAGTTTGCTAAGTCATGTTCTGCTAGTTTCTTTCAAACATTCATTGAACTCAAAAATGAGAATTATATTATTTTGATGAATGCCTATTAGAATATGAATGATTCATGTATTCATTAACATTTTATATCATGTCATCCATTGCTATGAAAAAGAGATAAGAAGTGATAAATTTTTTTGTGAGCATACTTTTCACATCTTATATATGACTTCATACTAATATGTTAATTCCTTTTTGAGTCATATCTTTGTAAATCAATTTTGATGTCATAGCATGTTTTTGAGATGTATACTATCTATATTTTGAATTGTACATTTGTGATCTCAAGAATATGCTCAATATGAAAATTTCATGCTTATATGCTTTACATTGGAATATTTGAATGAGTTGTGAAATTCCTTGATTATGATCCATCAACAATGTCTAAATGAAAAGTATCATACGTTTGTAGAGACATTTCATCTATCCTATTGAATATCTTTTGAATATGGATTATATTGGCATACATCTCATGAAATGCTTTTGATTGATAAATTGTTGAATTAATTGTTTATAGCATTCATGTTGTGTTCCACATTGAGTAAAATGTTTTATCACACTTGAGTATGTGGATTGAATTGATGAAAATACCTCTTGATAATGTTATGTGATTAAATGAGATTGTTGCATCATTTTTTAATAAAACAAAGAGCATAACACTATTTTCTTATACATATTATGCTATGTGCTACAACTTGAAAATTCTGAAAATAGCATTCCAAACTTTTGTTTGATCATTGAATTATTTTTCACTTTTTGAGTTTGTGATAAGAAGTGATTTGTGTTGTATTTTTATTGAGTAATAGTGATTGTTCTATGAATGCTATATTTACACAAATCACATTAGAAAAGGGTAACACCAACTTAGGGGGAGAAATCATTTTGCTAACATACTTGTTAAACCCTTTTGAGATGAATTCCTTATGAAAGAAAATTGAAAATTAAAAATTAAAAAGCTTCCATCTCTTGAACCTAACGTATGCCTCATATACTCTCTTAAGCTTTTGAGGTAAAAATTCTATCTTATAGCCTTTGAGCTAATACTGTTATTAGTTTGATATGAAAAAGATTGATTATGCTTCATATGATTTGCAATGTATACTCTTTGATGATGCTCTTGCCTAAAAATCATGCCTATGCTTAAATGTGTGCTATATATTGAAATTCATGATTTTTTTGGCATATGGATTGCTATACTTGAACATGCTTCATTTTTTGGATTTACATTAGCTTCCATGAGATTATATTGAGTTTAACCTATTATGAGCAATATTTGGTATTCTACATAATGCTTGAGCTATGATTGTTAAATATTCTAGATTGCATATTGGTATCCTTGGTAGATTGCATGTTGGTATCATTTTGACATCCTATTTGATATTATTGACGAGAACATTTCAGTTATGAGCTTTCATTTATCATATCTCCTATTGATTTTGCCAAATGAAACAAGGAGAAGAATTTAAACTTGATTATTTTTTAAAATCCCCTCAGTTTCTATTCTGTTTTTTATATCAAACTTATGGGCTTGCACCTTCACATGTTACTATTTTTTTTGCCCATTATTGTCAAATGGTATGAGCTTCAATTGTATGATCATTATGTGCAATCATTTCTTTGGTATCATAGAGCTACCATGATATGGATGATTATTTGTGCTATAATGAGACTTTCATTCTTTCATCCTATATTTTGTACCATACTCCCTCCTTGTGCTTAATTTTGTTGAAAATGTCATCAGGGGAGAAAAAGAGACTTGATTGTTTTAGTATCTCTGATTATTTTGGTATCTCTATACTTTTGGTATCTTAATTCTTACAATATGACCTTTGAGCTGATTAGTTGTTGATAATGTAAGAGGAGGGTCGTTTTCCTCAAGGAAGAGTGCCTTGAACTTTAGCACCATATTTATGCTCTTGCTTGGCAACCTTGTTTGATCTATGCCCTGTTATGTTTATTATAGTCTTGAGATTGGTATGCTCTTGCTAAGAAATTGAGAATTTGATCATGCTCAAATGTTTCTCATATACTAATTAACAATTTGGTCTCTCATTATTATTTTTTGTTGGGCTTAATTTTCTTATTTTTTTCTCTACTTTTTAATTTTGTTTTTCCGTACTTAAACATACACACAACAACAAATCAAAAGTACAAATATTTACATAAAAAAAAAAACACCCTTCATTTTTTTTACGGCCACACGCCGATCAAAATAAACATAAACAAAAACAAAAAAAACAAAAAAAAAAACCCTTCATTTTTTTACGGCCATACGCCGATCTTACTTACTCGTCTCTTCCATCGTTTTCTTTTTCTTTTTATCACCTTGGGCAACCCTTGACGCCCCTGCCCCCGTGCTTTCGTCAAGAGCGATGACTCCTCGCTGACTATCAAAGGCCAAGAATGACGTTGCTCCAAATCGGGCCATGGAGGTGGTCTTTCGTTTAAGCACTTTATTTTCGGCCTTCAGTGCGCCTATTTTTGCTCGCGCATCCTTGTACATGCGCTGGAGCAAAGAGAGTTAGGCGTTGACCTGATAGAGCTCACTCGTCCTGTTCTGCAATCGGTAAGCCAATTTTGTGACTACCGTCACCGTCTCCATACAGGACGTCAGTGTGAAATGATTGACTTCTATGTCAGATTGAGCTACCATGATTTGCTCAATCGACATTATAGGAAGGTTAGGAAGAGGAATGACAGGAAGAGTAGAAATAGGGGCACTTGGTCCAGCAGAGCTTATGGGATCGTTCAGGTCCGAAAATAGAGTGAGGAGATGTGAGGAAGCCATGGTTTAGATGTGAGAGATGTAAACGAAATGAGTTGCAGAGAAATAGAAGAGAATAGACTGAGAGTGGTGAACAAGAGTGAGGTGAAAAAGAAGAAGAAAGGCGAAGAGAGTGATTAAGAAGAAGACGGAGGAGAAGACGACAAGAGGAGCGAGAGCCGAGGCAGCTGATTGACCCATCTCGCTTTTGTCGGTCGGTTGACGCAAAAGCGAGGACGCGTGTTCGACGCGATTTTCGACAGAAAAAAGAGACGCGGGTGAATCCTATATATATATATATATATATATATATGTATATATATCATTTTTCTCCTCCTCCTCTAGATTTTAACCCATGATTTCCTTTTGATAATATCACAGGGGGAGAAAACTTATGATGTTATGATGTTATGTATTATGGTATTATTTTTAAACTAATATGATGTTATCTTAGTCTCATATCATGTCTCTAATTAAAGCTTATTTATTACACATGTGCTAACCTATGTATTTAGAAATGAATTCAGGGAGCATGACTTGAGAGGGAGCCTTTCTTACTCCCAAATCAAATCAAAACATTATTGTGTGCCATCATAAAAAAGGGGGAGATTGTTAGACTTATTTATTTTGATAATTTATTTAATTATGTTTTAATTTATTTGAAAGAGAAAAATAAAATCTAAAATTTATTTTGATGATTTATTTGAAAGAGAAAAATAGAATCAAAATTTATTTTGTCCCATTATTTCTTACCTAAACCTTTATCCTAAATGTTGTTAGAATATATTTAATATTTGATTAAATCAGGAGTTCAAACAGTCCAAAACAAAAGTTCAAACAGCTTAGCAGAGCAGCAGGCCAAAAGGTTCAAAAGGTTCAAGTGGAAGATATTCAACTTTGTAATGATGAAGTGGAAGATATTCAAATTGGTAATGATGGAAGTACAACGGCTATAAACGGCTATAAATTCAAATGACTACAATGGCTATAAACGACTATAAACGGTTATAAATTCAAATGAATACAACGGCTATAAACAGCTATAAACGGCTATAATTTTCATTATATATACCAAAGCCTCTAATGTAAACAAGTTACAAAAAACCTGAAAATATTCTTTGATCTATAATCACTCACATCTATTCTCAGAAATTATACACTGAGCCTTATAGCATTAAGCTTATCTTTCCTGTGTGAGATTTACAGAAAAATCAAAACTTCATTTTATATATTTGTCTTTGAGAGATATTTATTGTAAGCTTTCTTTGAAAGCAAAAAATACTAAAGATGGCAATTTGAAACCGACCCGACGGGGACCTGACCCCCCGATCCCGATTGGAACGGTTTTTCCCCAAAAAATACCCCGACGGGCCGGGGATGGTATTTAAAAATAAATCCCCGACCATTTTCGGGCCAGGGACGGTGATATGTTTTACAGCCCCGGCCCCGGCCCCGTTCCCGTCCCTATACCTAGTTCCCCGATATGAAATTACCATGATACCCCTGCTTATATATATATATATGTTTTCTCTCTTTCATTTCTCATTTCAGGGTTAGAGTTAGAGACACGGAGTCTCCTCCTCGCTCCTTATCCCGTCGCCTCCTCGTCACCGTCGCCGCCTCCTCCTCCTCCTCCTTCTCCTTTTCCGTCGTCTTCTCCTTCAGCAGATCTGAGCAGATCCCCGTCGTCGTCGTCCTTTTTCCTCCTCCGTCGTCTCCTCTGTCGCCTCCTCTTTGGACAGATCTAAGCAGATCCCCATTGTTTGATGTTGATGATGTTGATATACATATAGTTGATTTTGATTCTTGTCAATAATCTCTTTGTTGTTGTTGATATATACAATACATATATATATAAATATATATTGTTGATAATGTTTGTTGATTTTGATTCTTGTTGATATATAGTTGATATAATCTGTCTGTTTGTTGTTGTTGATGTTGATGATGATGAGATGAAACAGATGGATCTTAATCTATGTTTTTTTTTTTTTTTTTTTTTTTGTCGGGGAATTTTCGGGTTCGGGGAAACCCGATCCCCGTTGGGGACGGGAGCGGGGACAG
Source organism: Camellia japonica (assembly GCA_030407325.1). Classification (NCBI taxonomy): domain Eukaryota; kingdom Viridiplantae; phylum Streptophyta; class Magnoliopsida; order Ericales; family Theaceae; genus Camellia; species Camellia japonica. Next base: position 182,085,574 of record JAPPVO010000019.1, read on the forward strand.
TGATAGCTTCCTCGTCGGGGATCGGGAAATATTCAGCATCGGGGATCGGGGACGGGGAATATGATCCCCGGCCCCGCCCCGGCCCGTTGCCATTCCTAAAAAATACCATTTCATCTTGTAAAAGTGTTGCAAACACTGTGTTCTTGAAATCTTGAGAGTGATTGTGAATCACCTAAGATTTGCAAGGGTTTGGGCTTGTGAAGTCTGTGTAAAATCCGTGGAGGATTGCTCCATTTGTAAAAAGGTTACTAGCACTCCTGTAAAGCTAGAAGATAGTGGAAAATCTCAAGTGAAGCTTGAGGAGTGGATGTAGGCTTGGTTGAAGCCGAACCACTATATATTTGTTTGTCTCATTTTCCCTAATCTCTTTACTTTCCTACTACTGCTATAGCTATCTAATATTCATGTGTTAATCATTTGATTTACCCTGTATGTTAGTTATACTTCATTGTTATTTTGCTTGATCATTTACTGCTAAGTTTATAATTGTGCTTGTTAATAATTTGTTGTACTAGTAGTTAATTTTATTGGGATATTATTAATTTTAATTTGTAGAAACCTAATTCACTCCTCTCTTAGGTTGCTTTTGGGTAACACTCTCTAATCAAAATGTTATTGATTTAGAAGAAGAGTCTAATACTTGTGGAGGAACTAGAAGAAAACCTAGTGTTGTGTCGGAACACTTTAAGAAACAAGTAATCAATGGGGGTGTGGAAGGCAATATGTAATTATTGTAATAAGCATCTTGGAGGTGATTCAAAAAATGGAACTAAGCATTTGCATGATCATTATAAGAGTTGTACTAGGAAAAAAGTAATGGACATGAGACAAAAAGTTTTAACTAAAAACCTTAATAGATTGTCCAAAAATGAATTCTTATATTTTTTATTAGTATTTTGCTAGGAAAAAGTTGTCACGTGCCATAATATTGGATGAATATCCCCTCTCTATCGTAGATCATGTTGATTTTAAAATAGGGGTGTAACTCGAGCGGGTTCGCTCGGGCTGGAGGGTTGCCCAGGGCCAGTCCAAATTGTGTTTGGCAATGCCCAAGCCTGACCATCAACCCAAGCTTGGCTATCAAAGCCCAGACCGAGCTTTATAATCTGAACTCGAGTTAGCCCGAATTGCCCAAATTTCACAAGAAATATGATGATATTACAACAAGAGGCCCTTTTTTATCCGTTCATATTGACATGAGAAATTAGGAAAAAAAACTTAAGTTAAACATGATTTGTATAGAAGCATACCCTGATTAAACATTAACCACAACAATCTAATAAGCAGTTAATTTCATCATTATTCGAACTTTCACAAATGCAGCAGCAGAATGCATCCAAATCTAAAATAGAGGACTGACAATGGTACATTTCAGTAGATTTGAACCATAGCTCAAAATGATCAACATCGTCATGATTACACTATTGCAATTCATGGATGAAGGCTAGGATAAACATTCTGCTATCAATATATAAGCTAGACTAATAAAATATTAATCAAGACACAAGAGTATAACTGGATTGCTTACTTGGAATCCTTAAGAGCATGAATATCTACACAGATGGAATCCTTTCCTGATTAAACTTCATGGTCCTTGTTCCTCTCTCTGCCGTTCTTCAACTCTTTGAGGAAAAAATGAGAGTTTGAGACACAAAAAGAGAAGAAAATAATAGGTAGGGTTTAGTCTTTACTTTTATTCTAATGGTCCAAATACAAAATTCTAATCTAAGGGCCAAAGCCCAGCAAAAAAATAAAATAAAATAAAATCTAAGGGCCACCTCTTTATACATATATTATATAATTTTTATAATATATAAAATGCAACTAGGGTTCGGGTTGCTCGGTTACACGCAGCTTCTACCCAAGCCCGGCCCAAATTGCAATTCAGGCATCAAAAATTTGCCCAGACCCGTCCAAATTACAATATATTGTTGCCCAAGCCCTAAAAAAACTCGGGTTAGGTACGGGTTGCTCAGGTTGAGCCCGTCCGAGTTACAGCCCTATTTTAAATGATATTCAGCGACACTCCAACCATTATTTAAAGTACCTTCTCGAAATATGATAAAGAGTGATATTTTAAAGATTTATGATGTTGAGAGGGTGAAGACATTGAGTTTGGTGGAGAATAATAAAAGTAGGGTGGCATTCACAACTGATGTGTGGACTGCTAGTAATAAAAAAAAAAAGGATTCATCGCTGTCACAACACACTTTATTGATGATTCATGGACATTGCAAAGTCGCATTTTAAGGTATATATTTGTAAATTTGCAAATCATTTAAAAGTTCTATCTTATTTAGTTCAATTTGCATTTTGTTAATAATTGTTCATGAATATTGTATTTTAGGTTTATTTATGTTCCATATCCACACACAAAAGAAGTTCTTTGTGATACTTTGCTTGAGTGTATGATGGACTGGAATATTGAAAGAAAAATCTCTACTGTTACTGTTGATAATCACAAATGATGCCATGATTACCATATTGATGGATAAGTTGAGTAATACATCGTTTTTATTGGGTGGTACTTTGTTTCATATGCATTGATGTGCGCATATTTTGAATTTGATTGTCAAAGATGGACTGGATGTCATACGAGTGGGTATAGAGAAAATTCGGAAGAGTGTAGCTTATTGGACAGCAACACCTAAAAGACAAGAAAAATTTGAAGGAACAGTCAATCAATTGCGCAATCCACATACTAAGAAATTAAGACTTAATTGTGCAACTAGGTGGAATTCAACATACTTGATGCTTCAAACTGCCTTATTGTATAAGAATGTCTTTTCTTGGTTGAAAAATAGAGAGCCCTAATATAAGATCGTGCCAAGTGAGGAAGAATAAGAGTTTGCTAGAGAGATCAGTGGGAGGCTTAAGATATTTTTTTTCTATCACTGAGTTATTTTCTGGTACTAAGTATCTCACAGCCAATGTTTGTTTCCCAACTTTATGTGAGATTAGGATGACACTATCTCAATGGCTCTCTTGTGAAATTGGAGTGGTTAGAGCAATGGCATAAAAAATGGTGAAAAAATTTGATAAATATTGGTTAGTGATACATGGTGTTATTGGAGTTGCTGTTGTACTTGATCCTAGGTACAAGATGAGTGTATTGGAGTTTTATTTTGAAAAACTTTATGGAGACAAAGCTGAAGAAGAAATTGATAGGTTTAGTCAGATTTGTTATGATTTGTTGCAAGAGTGTCAGAACCGAGTTGGTATGGAGACCAATGTTGTTGGTGAATCTTCTATCCATTCAAAAACTGTTACAGAGATCCTTTCAGAGTATGATTTGTTTATTAGTAGAAAGAGAAGTAAAAAAAATGATGAATGTAAGATCAGAGTTAGACCATTATCTAGGAGATGATGTCTTGTCTAGAAGATGATGTTTTGAATTGATGGAAGGCCAATGGACCAAAGTATCCGACCTTACAAGCAATAACTAGGGATATTTTAGCTACTCCTGTATCCACCGTTGCTTTAGAGTCAGCATTTAATACTAGTGAAAGGTTGGTGAGTCTACATCGTAATAGACTTCATCCAAACACATTAAAAACATTAATGTGTGCACAAAGTTGGTTGTGAGCTGCAGAGATGAAAGGTACTCAAGTAAATTTACATATTATTATTTCAGTTTTATATTACCATAGAATAATTTCAATACTTAATTTATATTCTTTTCTTTGACAGAAATTCAACATTAGAATCGGTGGACTATATGACTATATATGATGATGATGATGATGAGACTGACTTGGATGAGTTGTGTGGCACTTTTGTGTTAGTTGCCATCTTTTTTTATTTTAATTGTTAACATTTTTACATCTTATTATTAGTATTGATTTTTGTTTTTTTTCCTTTTGTTATTTAACAGGAATTCAAGTTGAAGGAGACGATGAAAGTTATGGTTATATCAGATTTTTGGAGAAATAATGTTGTTTTATTGTTGTGATATTGATGTTATATAGTTTATTTGAACAACTATTGTTCCGTGTTGTAATAAACTAATGGTACTATTTTTTTTTTTTTATTGGACATTTGAGATATTATGTTGCATGGATTATTTTGAAGGGATGGACCTGTGGAATATCTTTGAGAGATGCCTATTGATTTTAAAAATTAACTTAGCTAATATTATGTTTGGACATTGCTGGATTATGCTTTTATATATATTATTTTTATTTGCCTAAAAAAAAAAGAAATAAAATGGGATATACAAAATTTAAAAAAAAAAAAAAAAAAAGAGAAACAAAGTGTCGGGGATTTTTCGGGGTTAGGGAAACTCGATCCCCGTTAAGGGGCAGAGACGGGGGGTGATGGGTTCCCCTACCGGGGATCGGAGGCAGGAACGAGAAATTTGTACCTTTGGGGATCGGGACAGGGGAGTGTAATCCCAGCCCCGCCCTGGCTTGTTGCCATTCCTAACCACCCGTGGAGGTATCAGAATCCGCTCGTGCGAAATTCAAACCGTTCATGTGGATTTCGGGTCTATCTAGAGTTTCATGCTCTTTTCCTCAAAACTAATGTCAAAAACGTATTTTGTACACTTTTTTACTTCTTTCTCTCTCTCTATACTCATTTTTTCTCTCCATTCTCTCTACAAACACACCCAAATCCAAATTTCTCTCTAAAATTTAGCTAAAATCTTTAAGAATTTGAGAGGGCTTTTTACACCAAATCGTAGAGGGCGACGAGAGCTACGTTTACACCGATTGAATCAAGTTTTCTTCAATGTTGAGCTTTAGGGTTTCGTCTCCTTCCTCTCTAAAGCTTAAGGTAGGGATAATCTTTGAGTTGTATATATGTTTTTTGCAAGTCTATACTTGTTTGGAGTATTTCTTCATGTTTGGATCATGATTTTGGGTTGATAAACCTTAGATGATATTAGAAGTAGATTTTCTCTTCTTTTTTTCCCCAAAACTTTTGAGAATATGGGCTATGTTCTATAGTGTGGGTGTTATTGTGGAAAAATCTTTTCAAAAATGGAACCAAAAACCTAGTTTTGGTGGAAACTCTAGAATTTGGCGATTTTGGAAAAAAGTTGAGATATTGTGAAATTTATGCTTGATAAGTTGTTATGTAAATAAATGAGGGAATTTTTATATTTGTATCAAATGAGAAAATTTCATAGAGGAATGAGAATTGTTTATTTTGAAGCTTATTGTTGATTTGTCTTGGAAAACCAAGTTTAGAAAATGATGATTAACATGTGAAAAAAACATATATGTTGATATTGTTATATTATCTCTTAGAAATATATTATGATGTTATATTGATAAGAGATGTGTGAATTTGATCACAAAGGAGGATGTGTAATGGAATTGAAAATGGAAACTATATTAATGCATTTTTACATTTTGCATTGCCATTCCATTTAATCGTTGTTGCAATTAATTTTGAATCTTGCATTAGAAAATTATTATTTTGAGAAAGGAATTGTTTTGTGAAATAAGATCATTTTGAATTGTTTTGGGGTAAATACGTTGGTAAGTTCGGATAGAGGGTATAGTTGGTATTAGTTAAGTTAGCTTGAGTGTCCATGGTGAAAGACCGAAAACACGCGCGGAAGAAGTACAACGTGCCTTTCAGTTAGCAACTGGTAAAATGGTGATTGGTAGTGCTTGATATGCCATTTGCAAACACCAACCTAAGGAATAACTTGAGTCGTATTTATCACCCTTTAAACTACATTGAAATTATTGAATTGTTGTGTTTTCAAATTGCATTGTGCACAGGATTTTCAAAAGATAGAGATATATGTTTTGAGCATGACATGACATACGCATTCATCTTCGGAGACCGTATAAAATGTATATACTTTGTTAAGATCTTCCTACTGGGCTTTGTGTTCACCCTAAGAGATTATTTGTGTAGGAAATGATGTGGTGATCCCGCCGAATTAAAGGTGTGGAAATGTATTTTGAGAGCACAAGACTCTTTACTTTTGTTGTAATTATTTTAATAAGCCAAGGGCTTCACATGTATGGGTTCGAAAACCATTTTTGTGTAACTGGGCTTAAGTTTTGGAATTTGTAGCCTTTGAAGGTATTGAACTGTACTTGACTTATTGTGCCACATGCTATAGATTCATATTTTAATAATATTGAATGTATAATCGCATGTGAAGCATTTGTTTGTATATCTCTAGAGTTTAATGAATACAAATGTTAGAGATTGATGATGATGTTAATGATGAGGCTCTATATTAGTATATTTTAAGAAATAGAAACTATTAATTTAGAAAATAAGATTATGTTGTTGGAAGATAATGAGTCCATGTAGAGATAATTTTACCTTCCACAACAAGAATTAAATTATTTGATTTCTTTAATTTACCTTTTTAGTTGTATAAGCTTAAATGATAGTCAGGAAACGAAGGGTTGGCCAGGCTGTGTTTGCACTATATAATAAGAAAGTATGTGCTATTGCAAACTTGGCCCATCCCGATATCAGATTTAATTTAGCCATCCTAATGTTATGAATTATTTATTTATTTATTTATTAAAATCTCAAGCCTACTCACTTAACCCAATAAATATATGCTATTATTATTATTTTTTATTTTTGTCTTAAAGTGATATTAATTATTTATTTTAAGTATTATTGAAATTTAGAACATTAAACAAAATCCCATAGTAAAATCTGATATTTTAATGAATGTTTTAATATAAGTCTCATAAAAATTATATATAATATATTTGTGTTTTATAATTTATTTTATAACTAAAATAATATAAAATTATAATTAATATTTTACAGGATAAATTACAAAAATACCCTGAGGTTTGATTAAAATACGGATCATCTCTTGTGATTTTGAAAATTACATTTCACCTCCTGAGGTTTCTGATTTTATAACAAGTCGTCCATTTTATTAATAAATCATGAAGTCAATTAATATTTTTTGAATGATGTTATAAATATGTTTTAATTAATAATTTAAGTAATTTTATTATTATATAGGAGAGCAATTACGAATTTTATTTTTTACTTAATTCTGTTAAATAAAAATTTCTAATAAGAAGGTATTTATAATTTTTTAAATTACAAGAGATAATCTGTATTTTAAATAAATTTCAGAGATGTATTTTAATTTACTCTCTTTTATAAATCTCAAACACAATCCAAATATTAAATAGGTGTAAAATTTCAGCACAACCTGACTCTATAAATTAAATGTTTTATTCAAAGTCCTACATGCATCGGATTGGATTGGATTAGACGGGTCTTCAGCCCATGGCCAGCTCATTATGATAAAGAAATTATATATAATAATTTACACACACTCATGTTTCTCGAGTAATATTAGATATATAAAATAATTTATCAAATACTATACTCATATAAATGTTTGGTAAAACTTTTAACAAAAATATTTATCTATCAAATTTGAATTCGCCCCAAATAATTTGAATTTTGCAAGATTAACGATTGTTTGAACGACCGGTACATCTTTGCCAATCACGACTATCACCTGTGGGGATATATTTTCTGAGTACCAACACGTGGCATGGTGACCGTGTCGACCAGTGCCAACGTGTCGTGGTAGTTGCGCCGAGGTGATCGCGGAGTTGCCGAGGTTCTATATGGAATCCGAGATAAACGGATAGGGACAAGAGTCCTAGATGGAGAGAATACTTCAGTTTGGGTAAGATAAGACTCTTAAGAGTTTATCCTGATCCCACTGGGGTCCCAATTAGCAGTAATCTTAAGTCCATTAGGGCCAGCTCCTATTGGGACTAGGATGTATTGCTATAAAAAAGGCACCCCCATGGGTCTAAGGTATGTTTTGATACTCAAGCTTGTGAGTTGAATACTTATTATCTTTGAGAATAATTGACTTGATCGTTGGAGTGCCCCCGGGTGGAAGAACCACCCCGGAGCCTTTTCTTTTCGTGGCAGGACAGCAAGGTCCCATCTATTCTGCTTGTGTTCTACACTGAATTACTAAGAAGGGCAGTGTGATCGGAAAATCACTCACACAATTTGGCGCCGTCTGTGGAAAGAAAGACATAGATGCCAGTAATGCACAAAACGAAAAGGTTAGGGACACGCTCCCGCTGAGTGGCAGGCCTATCGACCTTGACGTTGAAGAAGACAACCACAACGAAGAAACCCGCGACCAGCATGGAGGAAAAAAACGTCGGCCAGGAGGCGACACCTCAAAAAAACAGACCAGGACAGATACTACAACGAAGATAACCTCCAGGTATGGAGGATTGGTGCCTACGAAGGGATGAGGAAGTAAAAGAATTGGCAGACAAGTTGGCAGATCTGCAGTCGGTCGTCAACTTTATGATGCAAAACAAGGTCATGCAGCCACCATACCCGCTGCAGGACACGCCAATTCCAGCGGTTAATACTCAGAAGGGAGGAAGGAAAGTAATTCCCAAAGCACCTCGGCATACCAGGAGCGCCAGGCACTCCCACCCGCCTTCCAGGGAGATCGGACGAGAAGAACCGAGACAAGAGAAATCCCAGAGGACATACCACACGAAGGACCCAGAGCCCAGAGAACATCAGCATGTCCAAAGGCAGGCACTCTGCTTTGACACAACCCATGGAGAAAGATCAAAACGGGCCCACCACGAGGCCGAGAGCAGTGAGTCGAAAAGACTGAAGTCAAAAGATAGCCGAGCTCCAGGGAGGAGTAAAGAGGACTTGAGAAACTACCTCAAGAGGAAGGAACAGAATGCTAAAGCTGAGGTTAATTCACCCGACAAGCCCAGGACACCGTTCTCTAGTAAACTAGACAAATTCGAGATACCAAAAAGATTCAGCATGCCGAGGTTTCAGATATACGATGGTAAGTCAGACCCTAACTTTCACGTTGGTCTTTTCCTGAATTCAATGGCATTAGACAGTGGAAACGAGCCACTGCTCTGCAAAATGTTCCTCTCGTCCTTTGGGGAGATTGCATCAGATTGGTTCCCACATAGCGCAAAGCAAGAAGCAATGTGTGTGGATATGGGGCCAAGCTGGATGGACGCAATTGTTGCATTCCTGAAAGAAGGAAAGCTGCCAGAAGATCGCAAGGAGGTACACAAAGTCAGGTTGAAGTCGGCAAGATTCAGCCTGACTGCGGACGGACATCTCTACAGAAGGTCCTTCACTGGACCCCTTTTAAGGTGCGTACACCCCTTACAAGTTGAAGATTTTTTATATGAAATTCATGAAGGAATTTGTGGAAGCCACACTGGGGACAGATCATTAGCCCATAGGGCCATTACCCAGGGTATTGGTGGCCCTACATGCAAAAAGATACAGAAGCATACGTAAAGAAGTGCGAACAATGCCAAAGGTTTGTACCTTTGATTCATCAGCCAGCTGCTGACCTGAATCCAGTATCCAGCCCTTGGCCGTTTGCCCAATGGGGCATGGATCTGGTTGGACAACTTCTCCAAGCAACTGGGCAGAGAAAATACTTGCTGGTAGCAACAGATTACTTCACAAAGTGGATAGAGGCAGAACCTCTTGCCAAAATCCGAGATGTGGACGTCAAGAATTTCATATGGAAAAACATTATCACTAGATTTGGCATTCCAAGAGCCATCGTTGCCGACAACGGAACGCAGTTTGACAGCAAACTTATCAAGAACTTTTGTGTGAAATTCAAGATCAAGAATTACTTTTCAATACCAAGTTTCCCCCAAAGTAATGGGCAAGCAGAAGCATCCAACAAAGTAATTTTGGATGGAATAAAGAAGAGGCTGCAGGCAGCAAAAGGAAAGTGGGTAGACGAATTGCCCAACGTACTTTGGGCATATCGGACTACACCGAGAAGATCAACAGGGGAATCCCCCTTTGCCATGGCTTATGGCACAGAAGCAGTCATTCCACTAGAAGTCGGCATCCCAAGGATCCGAACCCAGGGAGTTGAGAATGGGACCAATGACATAATTTTAGCCCGAGGTCTGGATCTTTTGGAAGAACGAAGAGAGAAGGCTGCAATTCAGCTTGCAGTATACCAGCAGCAGCTGGCCAGAGCTTACAACAAGAAAGTCAACCCAAAAGATTTTCAAGTCGGCGACCTAGTCTTGAGAAAAGTCGTCGGCAACAAGAAGGATCCCAGAGAGGGCAAGCTTGGCCCAAACTGGGAAGGACCTTACAGAATTACTTCGGTACTAGGCAATGGAGCTTATCGGCTTGAAGACAATGAGGGCAAAGCATTGCCAAGACCCTGGAATACTTGTAATTTGAAATTTTTCTATCATTGAGATATTCATTGTATTTTGCCGACGTCATCAATAAAATCTTTACAGAATTCCCCAAGACTTATGAATGCATAATGTTGTCTCTAAATAATGAGAACCCCGAGTGAAACTCAGGTTTCACATTGGGAGCAGAGAGAAGGCAAAGAGATACAAAGTTTACCACTTGTTGAAATTTGTAGCAATTTACAAGTCGGTCAAAACCGATACAAAGTTTACCACTTGTTGAAATTTGTAGCAATTTACAAGTCGGTCAAACCGATACAAAGTTTACCACTTGTTGAAATTTGTAGCAATTTACAAGTTGGTCAAACCGATACAAAGTTTAACTTGTTGAAATTTGTAGCAATTTACAAGTTGGGAGTTAAGCCGAGATTACTGTTTCTCTTCGCTTGTTGAAATTTGTAGCAATTTACAAGTCGAAGTGAAGCCGATGTTATTACTTACAGACTTATGGCAATCTACTGGTTGGCTAAACCAAAAAAGATGCTTAACACTTGTTGAAATTTGTAGCAATTTACAAGTTGAAGTTAAGCTGACATATGATCATCTGTTGAAATTTGCAGCAATTTACAGGTTGAGGTAAAAGCTAAGTATATTATTTAAACCCTTGTTGAAATTTGTAGCAATTTACAAGTAGATCACTGTTTAACACTTGTTATAAACTTGAGAAAAGTTTACTGTCTATGTTAGTCCTTGTTGAAATTTGTAGCAATTTACAAGTAGGTTAGAGTAAAATTACTGTTTACACATTTATTGCAACTTGAGAAAAGTTTGCACAGTTTACATTGAAAAGTATAGATTGCAGGTCAGTATCTTGCCGAAGTAAAATTTGCAGTACTATACCCGAGGTATGTAACCCCAAGAAGATTGTGCAAAGGAAGAATTATGCAAATCATGCAAAATATTCTAAGTATAGAACCATACAGAAGCAATGAAGAGAAATTAAAGACTAAAGCATTCAGAGAAAAACAGTTGCAGTTGTATATAATGAAGGCACTATGGCCTAGCAGAAGTAAATTGTTCACAAGTAACAAAGAAAGGCACATCGGCGTTCCGAGGAAGCTTACATTGTTCAGAAAACAAAAGAAAGTGCAAAAAAAAAAAGAAAAAGAAAAGAGTACAAAAGACATTCAGGATTCTTCAATATCAGCAGTTGGTTGGGCTAGGACCTCGGAGGACTCTGGAAGAACCACCTCGGCATCTTTTTCTGCCACAATTTCGGCATCAATCTCAGCAAGTGTTTGATCAAGACTCTTCTCAACTAGAGGAACATCGGATGATGCTTGTTCAGGAATAACATCCTTAATAACCTCCTCATCCTCCTCATGAGTCAGGTCTAGGACTTGATCATCCTGAGGAGGAGATTTGGTCTCGTTGGCACCCTTGGGCTTCCTTACTAAAGCATCATCGTCATCCTTATCCTCATCCTCGGCTTCAGACTCAGATTCCTCTTCAGCTTGACTTGGAGGTGGAGGAGGAGGAAATGGAAGAGGAATAACATCAGTGTTACGAAAAGGGGAGTCAGCAAGAAGATCAAGTTTTTTTATCAGGGACATCCAACCAAGGGAGAATCCCCTGTTGCATGCCTGCCTGACTTGAAGCTTGTAGTCCTCAGTAACGTCGGCCACGCCCTGGGCATAAGCCTTCTCATCAGCCTCTTTGATTTCGGCTTCCTTAGTGGAAAGGGCTTCCTAAAGCTCTTTCTCGGCTTGGGCAGTTTTCGCCTCTGCCTCATTCTTTTGAGCTTCAGCAACTTTCTTAATGGCCTCAGCAGACTCAGCCTTTTCGTAGGCTATTTGTTCGGTGGCAGTGCTGAACAGCCTGAAGGAGCATAAAAACAGAAGTTAGTACAGAAGTTAGTACAAAATTTACAAGTATAGAAAGATGAAGAAAGACAGGTTACAATGTGAAGACACTTACTTGAACGCAACGTTGAAGCATCAGAGCATAATTTTCATACTCACTGAACTCGGCGTTCTTTTCTAGATCTCCTGGGAGAAGTAAGGCTATGCTGAGTGCAACGCCGACGTTGATGTCGTCGGCGCTGTCGCTGGCAAGGGCTTATTCTCCAGGGTAATCTCAGGTGTCCAGGGGACATTTGGTACCTTTGAAGTCGTCGCAGAAGAAGACCTCGGCTTCTTTGATTTTTGGGATTCTGATGGTTGCGTTTCAGCAGACCTTTTGACCGAGGTAGAAGCGGTCTTCTTGCTCTTGGCCAATTGAGAGATGAGTAGAACATCTTCAGCCTCAGCCCCAATAGCCTTGGACTTCGGCTGGGCCTTCTTGGTTCTTTTTGGTTTTGGTGGTGGCATGGACTGAGTGGGGACAGCGTCAACGTCGGTTGGGAGGTCGGCTAGGAGATCTTGGGCGACAGGCTTTGGACGAACCATTTCGGCAGTTTTGACAAGTCTGCATCGGCGTTTTCGTTCAGGTATTGGTACCAAGTATGGTGCCGAGGTGAAAGGCTGATTGGTTGGGTCAGATGTGGACTCCTGATCTGTTCGGGATGAAGAAGCGGCTTGAGTTGTGACAGTAGGTGGAGAGAGGCTCTTTTTCTTCCTCCTTGGAACGTCGGGCAAAGTGGATTTGTACGTGTGGATAAAATTCAGTACCAATGGAGCCTTGCTCTTTTGGATCGGAAGGTCTAGGAGCTTCTTTAGGTCTTTGCCAAGAAAATAGGACTGGCGAAAGTTTTTGGTGGCTTGCGAACGTCTGCAAAGAGGAACATGACATCAGAAACAGATAAAAATTCTTGAGGACCTAAAAAAAAAAAAACAAAAAAAAAAAAACAACTAAGTAATTGGCAATGGGCTCTTACCCTTGCCCTCTTTAACTGTTCGAGGAAGAGGGTAAAGATGAACATCTTCGACTGGGCCAAACTCCCAATTTCCAGAAGCAATCAGATAGTCATCTCCAGCCCCTTTGTTGGAGTCTGGGAGGTCGGCTACAATTTTGAATTCAGTGGACCTCGGCTTGAGGTAATACACATAACCTTTTTCTTTCAGGTTAAGGGCGCACATAGTATAATAGTATTGGATGTCGGCGAGAGTAATCCTAACATTCTTCTGCCGAGCTAAGGCTATGGTACCGTTAAGCACTCTATAGGAGTTGATGGTGAGTTGCATAGGGTTCAAGGTGTAGTAGTGAAGGACTTCACGAAAAAGGGGATTTAGTGGGAGCCGAAGTCTACATTCAACGAAAGCAACAACAGGAAAAGGCATTGTATTATCCGTGGGCATAACAGAGTCATCCTCCCCAGCTAGTCTCAGGTGGACATCATCTGGGATGGAGAACTCTTGCCTAAAGAATTCGAGTTTTGTTGGGGTGTTTACCCTATGTCTCCACATACCCATGGCGTCAGTCTAAGTATAAAGGGCTAGGTTTCAGAAGAGAGTTAATTCAGAAGGGTTGTAAGAACCTCGGCTACAAATCTGGGTAATTACAGGTAAGGCTTGTTTCAGTTTTTCCTAAGAATCGAAGGTTCTATAAACAAATCCCAAACCTAAAACTATGATGACGAAGATCAAGGGCACAGATCTGGAAAAAATACAAAAGGCAGAAAACAAAGGCGAAGTTTTAGATTCAAGAACAAAAAATGGGCTATTAAAAACACGAAGATTACAAAGGAGGGCCAAGAACAGTGGTGAAACAGTGCAAAGTGTTCACGACATGTGCAAAATCATAAAATAAGATGCATTCAGGTGAATGATTCACAAATTAAATGCTTGAGCAGAACAGTAAAAGCAGGAAATTCCAGAAACGATCAAGAACTGGGAAAGAAGGGCCAGTTGCTTACCAGATAAAGTGAGGCCGGAGTGAAATTTGCCGAGGGCAGACGACGGTTGAAACAGTAGCAAAAGCTTCGCAGGAATGGCAGAATAAAGACAGTTGCAGAGCTTAGAGCAAGAGCAATGGTGGATTTGGGAAAGTTTAGAGAGAGAGAAAGCAAGAGAATCGAAATGTAAAAGTGAAGAGAAAAAGACGAAGGAAAGGTTTTTTTGTCAAAAACTCGAAACGGCGGCAAAATGAAAACAATTATTACGCCTGGAGCATCGCATACGTCAGGCAGCGCACGCAGAGAAGACGATTTTCAGGCGCGTCAGTGATACGATCCAATGAGGATCACACACGTAAGAGAAACGATTGAGAAGTGATGCATGACAGCTCATGCGCGTAGAGGAGTTCATTTGAATTCTTGTTCTTGAAAGAAGACATGTCGGCTTTAAGAGAATGACCTCGGCTGAAGAGTTCTGACGCCGACATACTGGAAAGAAAAACAATATAGATTCCATCACCTCAGAATGCCGACGTAATAGAACCTAGGGGGCAGTTGTGGGGATATATTTTCTGAGTACCAACACGTGGCATGGTGACGCCGACGTGTCGACCAAGGTGCCACGTGTCGTGGTAGTTGCGCCGAGGTGATCGCGGAGTTGCCGAGGTTATCTCCGAAGATATCGGAATCCGAGATAAGCGGATAGGGACAAGAGTCCTAGATGGAGAGAAGACTTCAGTTTGGGTAAAGATAAGACTCTTAGAGAGTTTATCCTAATCCCACTGGGAGTCCCAGATTAGCAGTAATCCTAAGTCCATTAGGGCCAGGCTCCTATTGGGACTAGGATTGTATTGGCTATAAAAGAAAGGCACCCCCATGGGTCTAAGGTATGTTTTGATACTCAAGCTTGTGAGTTGAATACTTGATTATCTTTGAAAGATATACTGACTTGATCGTCGGAGTGCCCCCGGGTGGAAGAACCACCGCCGGAACCTTTTCTTTCTGTGCAGGACAGCAAGGTGCCATCTATTCTGCTTGTGTTCTACAGCTGAATTACTAAGAAGGACAGTGTGATCGAAAAATCACTCACACTTTATTTTTAGATGCTGAACGACTGACATGTGCAAATTCAAATGAAGCAAAATTGTCCAATAAAATATTTAGAATTTTTAACATTTTTGATATTTTTCCTATTTTATTTCAAACATGTGGCAGCTAATATAGAACATTAGTTATGAGTTATGGTAAGAATTTTAAATAATTTATAAAATTATTTATCAAATTTTTTATATAGATGTGAAATTCATGCACATGTAAATTTGTACTCCATCCGTCTCAAAATATTAGTCCCTTATTTCATTTTTTATTGTCCCAAAATATTAGTCCCTCTTCAAAAATCAAGTACAAAAATAATATAAATTTATTATTTTGCCCTTCTTTTAAATTAATAAACAATATAAAAAGTACAATTATGACATTGATATTTTCAAAAAATGTACTATCAAAAGGATAATTTTGAAAAATTAATTTTTTCCAAATGCAATAATCGTACTATCAAAAAAAGTTAAATTTCTCAAAAGGGACCATTATTTTGGGACGGAGGGATTATGAATCTCTTACCATACAAGAAATTTAGGGTTGGTTTGGGGTGTCTTAAAAAAGTGCACTTTTTGTTTTTTTACGAAAAAATGTGCAAAAAAATAGAGAAATAATGTGATGAAAAAAAGATAAAAAGATAAAAAGATGGATTATATATAGTATATGCCAAACTAACCCTTAATAAATTATTTACAGTCCATGACTTTTTTTTATTGGTTATTAATGCAGTTTTATATTTTCTCAAACACGTGGCCGACAAAAATGTAGCTATTTTCTAATTTGCTACCGTACGATACGAATCTTTTCTTTTGTATTCACATCCGACGGTCAGTGTCTGGACACGTGGACAAAACCGTGCATCAGTCCAAAATTTGGATTTGCCGCGCTCAGGTCAAAACCAGCGATAGATTCGGTATTTGTCAGTTCATGAACCCGAAGGCTCGGGAACTCCGAACCAGGCCCACAATCGACACAATTGAATTAAATTAAGGATAAATTACACTTTGTCCCTTAAAATTTCATTTATTTTTTACTTTGGCCTTTTAAGTTTAATTTTTTTTTATTTTAACCCTTTATACTTGCCATCCTTCCCATTTTGATCATTTAAATTTGATTTTTTCCACTTTAGTCTTTCATGTTTTCAATCCTTCCCACTTTGATCATTTATGTTTGTAATCATTTTCACTTTACTCCTAGACTAATTTCCATCTAAAAAACTAACAGAATTTATCACTCACCAACACATCAATTTTATTTGTGATGTAAAAAATTCACTAAAAATATAAAAAATAAAAAATACATCTATAATATAATAATATTTATGAATAAAATTTTTAAAAAAAGTTCACTAAAAATTTAAAAAAAAATTTAATTTTTTTATTTTCGATTTTTTATTTTTTGCAACTTTAATATGTCAGTGATGTAACAGATTCTATTAATTTTTTGAATAAAAGTTGAAAGAATTGTAAATATAAAAGACTAGAAAATGAGAATGATTATAAATATAAATGGTCAAAATGAGATATGGTTGAAATTTTAAGAAGGCAAAGTGTAATTTATCCTTAAATTAACTCTCGAATCCGAACCTCAATCGTCACCCCAGCGTCTCTCTCTCAGACATGTTAGACGGAATCCCCTAAACTCACGCCCACCATCTTTGCTCTTCTCTTCATTGCTCAGCTGTTTGATTACACCGTACAGATAGATCTTCGCCGGTGAATCGGATTACAGTTATGATTTTGATTTGTGAAGACGATATATAGCTTCGATTTCAATTGCAGAGAGCTATACAGTATCTGTGAATCGAAGATTTGATTGGTACGGGCTTCTCTCTCTCTCTAGAGCTACATATGTATGTATGTATGTATGTATGTACGTATATATCTGTGGACTGCTTTGAAGTGTTTTTGTTTGTTTTGGTAGAAAAATGAAAAAGAAAATAAAAGAAAATGTTTTTGCTAATTGAGAATCTCGTTTTTGTGATTTCTAGCAACTAGCAGCAAACTTGTGGCTCAGATCGGTTTTGACATTTCTTTGACAGTCCCACTCAAAACACTTGCTTTCTTCTCTCCTTAAAAATCTTTCCCTCAATTTTGTTTTTTTTAATTATTGTCCGGATCAATTTAGAGGTACCTAAAGTCTTAAAATTAACTTTTTCAGTGATTCGAGGGTTCATTTTCAAGTTTTTACTGCTGGATCAGTCTCAATTTCTCTTTCAAAATTGAGAAGAAATTAGATTGGATTTTCTCTCTCCGAAACTCTCGGTTTCTCTCTGTGTTTGAATTTGACTACAAATGGTCAAACCGTTTTACAGTACTCAAAAAAAGGAAAAAATTCTGTGTTGGTTTTGTATTTTGAAATAAATTTTTAAAATTTTTTTGGGGAGTGAGTTTTGAGATGTTTTTGATTTATTTAATTATATATTTTGAAAATAGTTGTAAAATTTGAGAGTTTAGAATGATTTGATATTTTGTTATAATTGAGTAGATGTGTGAGAAAAAAAGTGTTTGAAAAGGAGAGAGGGGAGACGAGAGAGAAAAAGTAATTGATCGATGTGTAAGAGAGATTGATTTTGAATTTTTTTTCAAAAAATTTGAACCAAGCAAAAATTAAAATTTTTTTTTCAAAAATTATGTCTTATACAAACCAAACAAAGCCTTACAGTCTTTCAATTTTTCTTCTTTCTCGAGACTATAAATTATTGCTATTGTTTATTCAAATTAAACGCGTAACCACCCTTCTCCACATGCAGAGATGTGGCTAGCCTTCGCTACAAGAAGTACTCATCCAACTCGTTTTAGGGCTTGATACAGTGTATCAACGCTGCACCACACATTCGGAGCTCAGAAATTTGAATTGACCGTTGATTTAGATTACTTCGATTCCGCCATTGATGTCGAGTTCAGAGAGGCCTTCATCGTCGTCATCGTCGTCGTCGTCGTCTTCGCTGAGGAATATCGATCCGTTGTTGAAGGATCTGAGTGAGAAGAAGCAGAGCTTCCGGCAGAACGTGGTGTCGCTGGCGGTGGAGCTCAAGGACGTCCGAAGCCGTCTCGCTTCGCAGGAGCACTCATTTGCTCTCCAAACCCTATCAAGACAGGCATGTGAATCTGTATATTTGTTTATGTGTTTGTATGTATATTTGTTTGTATCTGTGTGTACTTTGGAAATAAAATCATTTCAACTTTTTGTTCTTCTCTGTAAAGTGATGTTCTTTGTGGGGCCTTCTCGAATTTTGTGATTTCTTTTTGTGTTAATTTTGTTAATTTTTGTTTTTGTTGTTTTTTAAATTTTTGCAGGAAGCAGAGGCCAAAGCTAAGAAGATGGAGGAGGAGATGTATAGATTGCAGAAGAGCTTAGAGGAGAGAAATGGGCAGCTTCAAGCATCCGCATCTACTGCTGGGAAGGTATGATTTTGCTCTGTTTTCTTTTTATGCACTTGATTGTATAGCTTTCTCTTGATTTCTATTATTATTATTATTTTGAATTTGGTGACTAATTCCATGATTGAGGTTTTGGTTGATTTTGCATGAGTTTATGTGGTTGATTTGTGTGGTTCCAGCATCTTGCAGTTTGAGGCTTCAACTTGCCAGACGCATCTGATCCTCATCTTTTTGGGCTCTCTTTTGGCTTTTCTTGTTTGTTTTCTGGGTGAGTGGGAATATTATAAGAATCATACTATAATATTATTTCTTTTCCCAACTTTACCCAATAAATAAAGACACAGTTATTGAACTAATCAAACCACAAAGAGAAACGATAATATCTAATCATGAATCTCATGTCACACACCTAACTTAACTCAAGGGTTGTGTCATCGATTCACAGGTACTTGTACAAATTTAGGAGGGTCCATATAACATAGGCAACTGCATAGTATGAATAGTATAGTACTGAATTCCCCCTGTGGAGCGTTTCTGCAGGGAAAATATTTGCAACATGTATTGAGGTTTCTGCATTGCGTTAAAATAAAATATTGTACTTTCTTGTCGTTGTTGGTAACACAGTAAAGATTGTTATTACAAATAATAGTGAAGGGTGATAAATATCAAACAAGAAAATTTTAGCTTGAATATTACTTCATTTTTAATTTTCCTAGTTTTCTATACATAATGCTCACTTGTTTCTCATCGGATTTCAAGTATGTATTTAAAACTGCTCTTCGTCAGGGTTTGAAAATACAACGCTTGAGGAAACGTGTTAGACAAATTAGCACATCTCTCAAAATAAACACAGTTGTTTTCATCTTTGAAGCCCTCTATATGGCAATATGAAGGGAAACATAGCACAGTTTGAATTCACACTTCAAACACTGACATATAGGGCAGTTCGTTGAAGTTAAAATATCCATTTTAAAACTTGACTTTTCCAACCTAGCACAATGAGTTGATGTCAAATAAACATGAAAGGTGTGGAGCGTGAATGACTTGTTAAATATGCAGTATCTAAAGGATTGTGTATGCCTGTATGGCATAGTTAATGTAATGTAAGAAAAGTGGATTTCATGACTAAAGAAATGATTGGATGATTTTTTAAACTGTTTTAGTATGTAATTAATTATGTAAGGAGCATGTAAGTTTGATAATAGGGTGCCTTTTTTTTAGTGAATACTGATATGATATCTAATAATGTACTTATTAATGTTAAGTAATATCAGAATCACTGAACTAAGTTGCTTCCTTCTAGAATTTCTGATAGAATAGTTATTAATTTCTTTAAAAAATGTACTATTTAGGAGCTCTTTTGTCTTTGAACCACTTTTTATTTCTATTGGATCTCAACTGGACCTTGTCTTTGAACCTCGTCATAGTTCAAGTCTCTACTTATGGGTATACAGAAATCATATTTTGTTACTTCAGAACCTGAAAACTTCTTTTAGAAGTGAATCCATAGGGACCCTAAGGGCCTGTTTGGTAATGTTTATGTTTAAATTTACAAAAATTTTGAAAATTATAAACAAAAATTCGTTTGGTATCTATTCTCGTTTTCAAAAACTTGTAAATAATTTACAAAATTTACTAAATTCTTGTAACCACAAAAAATTGGTTTCATATGTTTAGAATATTTTTTCATTCATTCCAACTCCCATCCCCTCTAGCCCCGCCAACCACTCATCACCGCCACTGGCCACCGTCCTGACTCTCGAGTTACCTCCTCTTACAACCTCCTATTGCTACTAACAACCACCTCTGACCGCTGCTATCCACCGCCAACCAGTGGCAACGGCCACCACCTCTTGCCAAAAACTACTTTTGGTCACCATCTCCGACCGTTTGTCACCATCTCCCGTGGTTGGAAACCATCTCCGGCCACAACCAACCACCTCCGGCCACCACCTTGGCAGCCAATAACCATCTCCAGGCACCATCGACAACCACCTTCGGCCACTACCTCCAGCTGACCATCCTGTCTCACTTTTTTTTTTTTTTGGTCAAAATAAAATTTTACAATACATGTGTATCAAACATGTTTTTGTTTTCATTTTTACCAAAAATAAACATAAACATTTTAATGTTTTTCTTAAATAAAAATAGTAAATTGTAAATTTATCAAATGACACCTAAATATTATTTTGTTTTCTATCTTCAATTGGAAATGCTTACTTGGTATTTTGTTTCTAAGTTGAAGAAAGACGAGTTGTAGAGCTCATTTTATGAGAATGTTCAGCTTTCTGAATTTGAATTATGAAAACCCACATCAATTTCACTGACTTCGCCTGGTTCTTGGATGGTTACCTGCTGATGGATATTAGTCCTATGTTTATTATGTTTACTTGTATGAATTCTTGGGTTGCGGTGAATTGTACTCGTAACTTTACCAAGTACAGGAGTTGTTCATGTTAGTGTTGCTGCACTGGTGATCCTCAATGTAATTTTTAATGCAATGCAGCACCTCAAGGAGCTGGATGATCTGAGATCACAGCTTTCAGCCACTCGAGCAACTGCAGATGCAAGTGCTGCATCAGCTCAATCAGCCCAACTTCAGTGTTTGGCAATGTTAAAGGAATTAGATGAGAAGAACAGTTCACTAAAAGAACATGAAGTTCGTGTGAATAGGCTGGGAGAGCAATTAGATCTTTTGCAGAAAGATCTTCAAGCAAGGGAACTCTCACAAAACCAACTGAAAGATGAAGTTTTAAGAATTGAGCATGATATCATGCAAAATATAGCCCAAGCTGGAGCAAGCAAAGATTGTGAACTAAGGAAAATATTAGATGAGATTTCTCCAAAAAACTTTGAAAAGATCAATAAGCTTTTGACTGTGAAGGATGAAGAAATACGCAAACTGAGAGATGAAATCAGGATTATGTCTGCTCACTGGAAGCTCAAAACCAAGGAATTGGAATCCCAGGTACATTGTGTTAAATGTGATTTTAGTTTCTTACTCTTGGTTCTTTTTTAACTCCATTTTCTGGGTTTATTTTGTTTGTAATTCATGTGGTTCTGGTTTGTTTAAGAGCTTTTGATTTGTTTGTTGTAATAGTTGGAGAAGCATAGGAGAGTGGATCAGGAGTTGAAAAAGAGGGTTTTGAAGTTGGAGTTCTGCCTCCAGGAAGCTCGTGCTCAGACACGAAAGCTGCAAAGGGTAATATTATCATTCCTACCCAAAATGTAACTGGTTTTTTTTTATTCTTAGAAATGGAATGCATTTATGCATGTCATTCAAAGCTTCAGATGTATTCATTTGGTTGTCACTGGTTCAATACTCTCAATTTGCTGTAGAAGTGAACCCATACGAGTGCATGGTGCCAAACCTCAGTTATTAGAAAACTTGTTTTCAAGATGCAAGTTCTTAACTTATTTCCCAACCTTATGTTGTTTTTGAAGTTGTGTTTTGAAAATATGACTTCAAGATGTTTTATGGTAAATTAATTGAAGTCGTTTTGAAAACACAATTTCAAACCAAAGGAAGTGTTTACGAAACACTACTACACATAACAACATGAGTTTGGGAAATGAGTTTAAAAGTGGTTAAGTTTGGGAAATTTGTTGGGTTTGGTAGAAAAACTCAATATACATGTCTTTGGAGAATTTATGTTCTTATCATCTAGATGGCTCCATACTTTGAACGAAACTAGTGGCATCATAATGTTCTAGCATATCAAAGCTGCCCTGGTTGAGAATTTATATTATCTTTTGTGAAAAATGTGGTCCCCATCAAGCTAAATAATCAACAATCAGCTAATGTGCTTCCAGATCCTCTATGCAAAAAATGGACTGCCACGGCTCAGATAACAACTTTCTTATGTTATTGTGAAAAGGCCAAAAAAGGGGAAAAAAAAAAAAAAAAGAAAAACAAAGAATGGCACTGCAGTTTCTATAATAATTGATGAAGGGCTATCTACTTTAAGGAGAGGCCAAAATCTACTGTTTAAGAGACTGAAATCTCTATGGGCATGTTTGATTGGGTGGATTAGAGTATGGAATTGGGATTATTAATCCGTGGGCACAATTATTCTATGTTTGTTTTAACATTTTGGTTTAGGATTATTAATCCAACGGATAATTAATCCAACAAATTAGTAGGATTATTAGTAATGGGGTAGGGGTGGGATTATTAATCCAATGTATATTAATCCAATTGGATAGTGAATACCACACTAATTTAATATGTTTTCCTTTATTGCATCATGCTTTTTCACTCATGTTTCTTGTAACCTTTTATTCATTGAAACAGATGGGTGAGCGGCGGGACAAAGCTCTGAAAGAACTCAGGGATCAGCTAGCAACGAAGCAACAGGGTGGGGATTTGGGCAGTGAGAAACAGAATTTCTGGGAAAGCTCTAGTTTCAAAATTGTGGTTTCTATGTCAATGTTGATCGTGGTCTTGTTTTCGAAGCGGTAAATTTAGTCTTCTTTAGGTATTATGGCGTAAAAAGCAACAGTACCTAGGAAGTCAATTTCAGGAGATCAGAAAAGGCTGTAGATGCTATTTTATTCGTAGAAATGTTAGTGAGAGAGCGCTTTTTCTTTTTATATATGTCACAGCAGAAAACCCTCTTTTTGTTGCTCCAATTTTTAAACTTAAAGTTGTTGGCATTGTATAGTTAAAATTTCAATTGAAGTCTTGCATATGCTTAGTTTTGTGAACTAAATTTGTTTAATCATGGAAGATGTCATGTCCGCTGGAATAGGATCTTTTGAGGTTCACTTAAAATGGCACTTAAATTTTAAGCTTCAAAATAAATTTTCTTGTCAGTGGTTGCCGTTTTATGGCTCTATTTCCAGTGGTGAAATCTTCTCTTCTATTGCAGTGCGAAATACAAACAAATTTTAATTCAAGCAAAAGGTTGATACATGTAGTCATATAGTCATGTTTATTTCCCTTCGCAGACTTGGCCTTCCTGAAAATGACTCCATGACTTATGACACATGTACTGATTAGAACTACAATTTCATACAAAATATGGGATAGCAAACCCTTTTTCACAGCAACCTAACTGACTTACTACGTAGAACATATATAAACATACATGTTTGTAGCTCAACATGAAATGCAGTACATGTTATGGTGTTTTGTGCAAGCCACTGTACCTTCGTCAATTCACATCTTCACATCTCAGGTAGTGTTTACTAGCATCTGAACAAAATATAGTTAGAATTTCGTCTTGAAGGACTCTCCACTTGTTTCTTTCTTGTGAGAATTGATTTGTACTGAGCTGGAACGGCCTAACCCCTGAATTCAAGAATCTATGAGCTTCTGATCTTGATGTCCATGGCGAAGTCATGCCTCTACATGTCCAGGACAAATCTTCCCGCAACTATGGATGTTGCTAGAATGATACAGTCGATGAAAGGTTGCAAACTGGTTGCCGTGGATATTGAGGAGGTGTTACTTGGAGGACTACCATCAAAAATGGATGTGCTACCTGATGCAGAAGGGTAGCTTGAATTTAACACTGTGGGAGGAGAACCAGAGCTGGAAATGAAGTTGAGAAAAAACAGACGAGCAAGTGTTATTTAGTCATACCAAAAGAGTTGTAGCACAAAGTTCCATACATAGCAATAGAGTAGAACACTATACCCGGGTATTGTTGCCCCTGCTGTTGATGCTGTTGTTGGTGTTGGAGTTGTTGCTGTCATTGGTGATGAAGATGAAGACAGTGATGATTGGTAAACGCATGTACCAGTGCCTGCAGATGTGTCAGGAGGATGAGTAATGAATTTGATCTATTGAAGCATCTAAAATAATACTGTTTCATATGCAGGAAACGAAATGAAGACTGAAGAGTAACACCAATTGGCATTTCTACTCTTACTTGGATTCGTGTTAGTTACCATGGCAGCCCCTCCAAAGTCACAGCTAGTTTGCATCGGGTTCTTTTGATAATAGCTGTTGAAGGCATACGAAGCATGGTTTTCAAGAGTATTCGGATTGTAACAGCTCGCACCCTGCTGGATTGCTGAACAATCTACGCTTCCAATCCCGCACGCATAATCAAGTGCTGCCTGAATTGCAGTCTCCAACGCTCCACTCTTCACCACGCACCAGCTCTGTCCTGAAACCGCCGGTGCACCTGTTGTTGCAGGAGGTGCCACGGGGTTTGTGACCGGTGTTGTGACAGGAACTCCGGTTGACGGATCTGGATTGGTTGTTACAGGGTTAGTTGTTGGTTGCGCCCCAACAACTGTGCTAGGTGTCGTAACAGGATTGGTTATTGGTACTGGTGAATTCACGGGATTTGTAGAGGGCACGGGGACAGGTGTGGTGGGGGTAACTGTTACCGGATAGGTAGATGGAATGGTGACAATTGCTGGTGAGGGATTACTATCTGGAGGGACAGTGACTGGTGCGGTGGGGAGAGTTGGTGGGTAGACTGTGTCGAGGAGTTCTCTTTTAAGCTCTTTTTGCTCAAATTCTTTCGGTGTAGACACTTCTGCAAGCAACCCAATTATCTTCCCCGTCACTTGACTGGTATTCTTTATAGATCTCAAGACCTTATCACTGAATTCAGACACTTCTATGGTACTAGGAGCAGCAGAGCTCTTAATTGTCAAGACCATGGAAACATCTCTACCAGGAATTACGGAAGAAGCCGATGTAGCTCTTTTGATCACGGACTTGACAAACCCATCTCCCATGCTCAATTCACCATCAACAGTGGCTTCTACAATGACGAAAGACCTAACTTTCTTGATAAAATCCAACACCCTATGTAGGTCCTCCTTTTGTTGTCTGTTCAAGTTCTCCAAGAATGACAGGGAAAATGATACTGATGCCTTCATTTGATCCTCGAGATGAAGACTCCCAAGGACTGCATGGATTGATTTCAAAGTGGAGAGTAGCTTCGGAATGTCATTTTTTCCAGGCAAGTCATGTTTGCTTCCATTTACTATTATGCTTTTGATGTTTACATGTGGAATCAAGGTTGTCAAATGGGTTTTAAGCCATGATACCGTAGAAGGTTTGTAGTTTATCAGATTCTCAACAAGGGTTTCTATTAAGTAGAGATCAACAGACACACTAGTGTTGGATAGACTATGTAAAACCTGGTGATCTGCAACAAAGACCCTAATCTGCGATGGGTAGACCTTGTTGAGCTTCAGGAATGATATTGTGTCAACCGACGATTGTTTCCTTGCATCATAAGAGAAACCCACTAGAGTTCCTGCTAGGATGAAACATAAAATGATGAATTGTATGAATTAGGAGTTAAAGATTCTTACAAATGAAGCATGAGGTTTAAATTTTAGTTAAGCTACTAGCTAGTACTGATCTATCATAATAGAAAACAAAATAAATAATAGAAATAAGAAGTGTCTATGAAAATTCACACAAGTAATTGGCTTCCAGGAACAAAAACAAACAGAATCACAGAAATTCGAGCACTTGAATACAATTGGAATGTGCTTAACTCTTGGTTTTTACATCAAATTCTTAAACATGAAGAATATGAATGCTCAGTATACATACCTGAAGAGCATATAGTAAGAACAGACAGAAGACATAAGAAGAGGTACTTTGAAGCTCCTTCAGCCATTATAACTATTGGTGTTTCTGGTATAGGAAGTGACTCAACTGGACTTTTATTGTGAATTATACAATGACAGTTTGAAAAGACAATGCAGCACATTGAATTGGAAAAGGAACCAATTTAGAGAGAGAGAGAGAGAGAGAGAGAGAGTTGAATAAAGGTGAGAAAAAGTATGACGAATATTGTTGCAATGATAAAGAAAAATGGTTACTGACCCTAAGATTCATCATTAGGGTCTCTAGTGACATGATTTTGAGTCACGGAAACAACTTAAACTACCCGTTTTAGCAGGTGTCTCTTGCACTGAGTCGTATTTCTTTTTCCAGTACCCTGTTTGGGAAAGACTTTTTAACATGGTTTTTTAGCTTTTATAGGGGTGTTTGGGAAGTTAGTTTTTAGGTTTTTTTTTTTTTTTGTATTTTTTTTCACTAAAAGAAAAATTAGTTACAAAACCAAAAAAAACAAATCCAAACAAAATATCAAATCAAATCCCATAATCATTCTACTTTTTCTCTCACAAACATCACATTCAACCACAAAAAAATTCAACTATCTTTCCAAATACAAAATTTTTTTTCTCCAATAATATCTTACAACTAAAAAAACTTACAAAAATATTCACTTTCTAAACACCCTCATACTTTGAAAAATGCAAGGGTGTTTGGCATAGGCTTTTATGGTGTAAAGAAGCTCAAGTATAAAGTAGCCCTTAACTAGTGGCAAAGCACATGGGTATACTTGTACAGAAACATAAAGTAGCTGATGCATGAGGATTAAAATGATTTAGCAAAGGCAAGGTGGTGATAGGGTAAATCAATGTTTGTCATAAATGGAAAAATATTTTTGTTAGGAACTTTATCTTTACACTGAACACTAGTTGGTAGGAGTTACATGCTGCACAACCCATCAAATCCATCTAAATTCTTTATTCTATTCTCTTGCATCTATTAAGGTTAATTACCTTTTTAATATCAAAGTATGTTATTTGGGTCATTTTATTTCTTGATTTTTAAACTATTTCAATTTAGTCCGTAATGTATGAAAAGTGTTTTTTATTTTTTATTTTTTTTGCACCAAAAATGTCACCAAAATTACATTTTCTTGTAGTGACAAATATTTCCAAAGCTTACGTTGATGATTTTTTCGTCAAGAGAAATGCTTTTTCTCACGGTGCGCCATCTAGTATTTTTTTATATATAGTTTTGGATGACAAATATTTTCCATCTTTTATTGATGTGTATTTTTGGTTTCTATGTTTTGCCTTTGGTTTAGATGGAAAGTGGCAAAATTAGGTTGGGAGATCAAATTGAAACATTCATTTGTAAATTGAGGAATGAAACGCAATTTAAATATTCAGGATTAAAATGACATAGTTTGTATACGTTGAGGACTAAAAGTGTAATTGTCTTAATTAAATTTTCACATTTATCTTTGACTTTTGTGACAATTACAAATGAAGTTAGGTTAGTGGATTTGATTGAAATACTTTTTATATAGTGGAGACTAACCTCGTTGGGCAATAGGTCGGTTTAGTCAAAAAGTCAAAAAGTTATTAAAAAAGTCAAAAAGCCAACAATCCATATCAAAAAGTCAAGATTTTTTTTTCTCTCTATTTTTTACATATCTTTTCGTAAAAAGTCAAAAAGTCATCACAAACATATTAATTTTTTTAGTTCATATTTTAGCAAAATAGTCAAAAAGTTATTAAATTAGCATGTTCTCAAACGAGGCCTAAATTGATATAATTTAACATTAATACTAAAATTACACAAGTCGCTTACTTTGAGGACTAATGGGGTGTTTGTTTGGACGGACTGGATAAGGAAGAATTATAATCCATCGGACTGTTAGTCTTGGGATATATTGTCTCCAGACTATTTGATTAGACTAGATTTGTATCCTATGTTTGTTTAATCATGGGATTAGATGTTTAGAGTGGACTATTTTGGTGAATCTAATGTTTGATTGGACGGGCTGGATGAGGATAAAATATTCGAAAGATTATTTTACCCTTATAATTTATAATTTTTATTTAATATATAATTTAAATTTGTAATCTATAATTTATAATTTATGATTTAACAACACTAAATTTTTTAATTTATAAGGCCATAATTTTTAATTTATTATTTTTAATTAAATTTAAATTCATAATTTATATTTTTTATTTAATATATAATTTTAAATTAACAACACTAAAAAAATAATTTTATTTAATATAAATTTAATTTTTCAACAACACTAAAAATATAATTTATAAAGCCATAATTTTTAATTTATTATTTTTAATTAAATTAAATTTATAATTTATATTTTTTATTTAATATATAATTTTAAATTAACAACATAAAAAAATAATTTATAAATGTTCAAAAGATTATTTTATCTTTTTCTAATTGTTTATTAAGTAATAGTATGAGGGTAAAATGGATTCATAGGATACCAATCTTATGGAAATAATCATACCTCTCCTCCTAGGATACAATAATCCCTCATATGAGACACTAATAGTCCGGAGTAAAAACATTGAACCAAACAATAGACTATTAGTCCGGATGGACAATAGTCTAATCCATAGAATAATCCCTCAAAACAAATACACTCCAAGACTATGTTTGATTCACAAGATTAATAGTGAGTTATTAATAATACTATCAGATTAGTGTGGTATTCACTATCTAATTGGATTAATAATCTACTCCTACCCTATTACTAATAATCTTAAAAATTTGTTGGATTAATAATCCTAAACCAAAATGTTAGAACAAATATAGGATAATTAGGCTCACGGATTAATAATTTCAATTTCATGTTCTAATTCATTCCAATCAAACATGTCCTAAATGTAATTAACATTATCTATTAATACCACATTATAACAAATTTCTTATGTGAAGTTGGTGGGTGGCTATTATTTGGGTGATGAATTTAGAAAAGTTTGTTTGGTTTGGTTATGTTTTTTTTTTTATTATTATTATTTTTATTTTTTTATTATGTTTTTGGAAATAAATGCAACGAAAAATTCTAAAACAACTATGGTTTTTGTTTTTGTTTTTATTTTTTTATGCGAAAATAGCTTTTGAATATTTGAGAAGAACTTTTTAAAAAGTAAGTTATTTCTTTTTGAATAGTTTAAAAAACAAATTATTGGTGTTTTTTGATTAAAAAAAATGCAAACCCAATCAAACGAAGTGGCTTCCATCACTTGGCCAAATAAAAATAATGTTAAGTGGTAGTCAGATGGAACCAATAAACAAACTTGGATTGAAGTGAAGGCAAGCCTCGGATTGTGCAGTATGCATTACTTTTGGGCGATGTGTGATTGTTGAATTATTTTTTTTATCAAATTAAATGAGATTAATGATACGATTGTGAGGGATAAATTATATTATAGAATTAGATTGGATAAATAATTAGATATATGATAAGATTATAAAATAGATGACATAAATGATTGGATGAGGGGAAAAAAAAAAAAAAAATCCCAGAAATCTCTATACCCTCTAATTTCACAATATCTATGGTATTATTTAATCTCATTTTCTTCTATTTAATTGTTGATTCTAGGATTAAAATTATTTAGGGTTTCAATCTATACTATTGATCTGTATAAAGTCGAGGATTAACATAGTGACTTAACGTAATTAACTTTTTTCTTTTTTTGAAAGATAATCTCACTGACAAAATAGTTACAACTATTTATTTTTTCATTATATCTATACGGTATATATTTATATTTAGGCCTTATTTGGCAAGTGACTTTTTTAGTTAAAAAGTCAAAAAGTTACTAAAAAAATCAAAAAACCAACAACTTATATCAAAAAGTCAAAGATTTCCTTTTCTTTCTACTTTTTGCACATCTTTTCGTAAAAAATTAAAAAATCATCCCAAACATGTTAGTTTTTTTACATTATATTTTAGTCAAAAAGTTACTAAAAAAATCTGTTCCCAAACGAGGCTTTAGTTGTACATACGGTATGTGTATCTTCCTTCTAATACTATATGAAACATATACTAAACTAAAATTGGTGTAGATTCTACATGTTCATTTTTAATCTCTTTCTCTTTATCATACAATCAAACATCAGATAAAAAATTCTATAAGACGCACATATTTCTTCTACTTTGTATCCCATTTTAGTGATGCAAGCAAATGTACTCTCTTTATGGTTATGTTTCTTGACCTCAAAAACTTTATGGAAACTCGACAAAACTAGGATCAGCAGAGGATGATTTTGCTGTTGACACTTGAGGCTCTCAAGCAAATTAGGATATGCCTAGGAGTCATGTGTATTTTGCTAAATTAATAATGTTTCATTCGAAAGATGCTCCAACCAAAAAATAATGTATTGACATCAACATCCACTTAATCTACCAATTATTCTAATTAAAAAGAATAGGGCAATAGATGATAACACATTTTTTGATAACTCAGGGTGTCTGAATCAGCTTGTGCGCATCTCGACTAATCTCTGGGGGATCAATCCCACCGTTCACTAGCAGGGGGTCCATTTAAAGCTAGAGCAAAGCTCTGTATGGACTGGTCTAACACAAGAATTAATAGCACCTAAGAGATTTTGAATTTGAGACTTAGAGAAGAGCAAACTCCTAAGTCCCAAACCTACACCACTAGATCAACCCTTGAGGGTTCAATAGATGATAACACATGATAGAAACAAAAGCAGATATAACTCAATTTTCAATTATAACATTTGTTGGAAAATTTTCCCACTTGATTCTTGCAAATTTTGGTTCTTATCACATTGAATGTGTTGTATTGGGATAAGTGAGAAATGTTTGGGAGGCAAAAAATGGATTTTATTTATTTATTTTTCTCTTCAATAGTGAATGAACTCAAGAGACGTTTAAAGTGAAATCCTAAAATAGGTGCAGATTCTTTTCATTACAATCTTTATTGTATCATTTAAATGATTATGTCCTTTTCAGATAAGTTCAAATTTCAACCATTAAATAATGTAATGAAAATCATCCATTTTGAGTATCTCAATCCCTTTAAAAAAACACTTTCAATTGAGCAAGTAGAAAGCATACTATAATTTCAACCTGCCAAACCTTGAATTTTATCTTGCAAAAAATTTATATAGTTCTTTTAAGTGGATTTAATTTCTGCTTAGGCTTGTAAAACAAGCTAAACTATTCAAGTTTATTTCATTAAAAGCTTGTTAGAGATTAGTTGTTATATAAACAAGCTAAGATTAGACATATTTTGAAACTTGTTAAGTTTGAATAACCTCGACTCAACTCTTTTAAAAACTAACCTACTCGAATTTGACTCGTGATTGATTTGATTAAAGCTTGTTGAAATTGGTTCGAACGATAAACAAGTCAAACTTGAAAATATTTTGTTTATTTGTTAAGTTTTTAAATCAAATTTTAACAACCTAATACTCAATTTGATTCGGCTCATTTGCGCTTCTCTCTAATTGCAAAGAAGTTATGTTCTTATGCAGTCTAACTCGTGGTGCCTGTTATGAGATAATTTTGATAATTATATAGTATAATTATAAAAAAAATAAATAAATTAATTTGATCATTATAATCATATAATTGCATCAAATGTATTAAAAAAAATAAAGAAATAACAAGTATGATTTTGATAGGGTTGGGCTTCCTTAGATCTGCATTGAAGGGGCTATGAGTTTTATTTTGATAACTTAAATTGTTCATTTTATACAACTCTTTGTGTACATCATACACAAAAAAATTTGATTGATTTGATAATCGTAATTTGTTCAATTTATTATTATTTTTTTTTACCTAAAAAAAGTGATGATATATTTTAAAAATATTTGTAATCTATTTTTTTTGTTTTTGTTTTTTGGAGACAAATGTGTTAATTTGAACAAGTTACGATTATCATATTGACATAATTTTTTTCAAGGATGATATACATAAAGGATTTTACAAAATGAACGGTTCGAATTATTGAAACAAAACTCATGATGAACCTTACATGTTTAGACAATACTCTCTAGTCTAAATTTTGGACTAGAGACATATGTTCCCATCTTGATATATGTCATTAATTTAATTTTTTTTTTAAAGACAAAAAAAACATGATTAAAATTATTGATTATGAAGTGGGTAAATTACAAAGATAGTCCATGTACTTTTGTCATTGTATCATTTTGGTCTCTATAATTTTAATTGACTCGATTTTGATCTTAAATTTATTATTTTGTCTTAATTTGGTCCAATTGATTATAATTCTTTAACTCTTTTTTTTTTTTAAAATGAAAAATACACACATTAGTGGTATGTATAAACTTACTTAACTCAATGAGTTAATCTCAATTAATTTATTGATAATTTTTCGTCAAAAACACTATTGACATTATCAATTGGATCAAATTGACAAAAAACATAAAATTAAGAATCAAATATGAATTAATTGAAAATGTAGAGACTAAAACAACACTATAAGCAAAATGTAAGAACCACTAAGTATAATTTACCCTTATAAAATTCATGAAGGAAAATTACATTCCAGTGGAATAGTGCTAAAAAAATTACATTTTCATGATGGTACAATTCTCCTGTGTACATGATGCAAATTCATTCTTGTGTTTAGTGCAATTCTTCTTGCATGTCTGAGTTGCACAAAAAATAAAAAATTTCATTTGTAATGCAATTATTTTGTAATTATCCCATGCATTTGCAATTTCTCCAAATTCTCGGTCCAGACTAGATAGAACAGGACACCCTGTGACATAGGGTGTGCACAAATTGTGTATCTAACTTTTTCTTTCTTGTTTTTTGCATGCATACCAAAAATTGCATGATGCACAATTTAGGCAGCCCAAAAAAGTAAAGCTTTTATGCACAAAACAAGTGCTTCGGCTGCTTTTCTTTTGCTTTCTGCGCTACCTACAATTTTTATCTAAACTTTTATTTACAAATATCAACATGGGTTCTAATTTTCTAATTTCATTCTATACATGAATCATAAAGTACCTCAATTCAATCTTAATTACACAATCATATTCTGTGTAAAAATCTGGACACTTTTTTTTGGGTAAATAGGTTTAGGGATTATTGAGTGTGTATATTAATGACATCATCTTATATAGTATTATCAGTCAATAAAAGATATTAATTGTGATTAAGTAGACAACTCTTGTCTCCAATTAACACAATTATATAGAGTCCACACTATTGTAATATGTGTTTATTAGTAACTGGTGATAATAACACGTGATATTGCTGTTATATCTAATATTTATTCGTACATATTACCCTATTCAAATTCTATTTTTAAAGAAGTCTCATGTATGGAATTATCAATTTTGGTGTTTGAGAAATTGTTATTTTAGTAGGCTATTTTAGTTTTTGACTATTTTAGTAAGTTAAAATTTTTGTATTTGGAAAGATAATCAATTTTTTTTGTAATTGAATATGATTTTTGTGAGAGAAAAAATAAAATAATTATGAATTTGATATGACATTTTGTCTTATTAACTATTTTAATTTATTTTATTTGTTTATAAATTTTAGCCTAAAAAAGACTAAAATTTCACTTCCCAAACAGGGCCATAATATACAAAAGATTGGGACAAAGCCATGTGGGGGGAAATAAATCTCTTCAGCCTTCTCTTCTTCTTTGCATCAAAAGCACTGGCCTGAGTAGGAAAGCAAAAGAGGTGATAAGGTGGTGGTGGAATTGAATTTGGTAACAAACTCAAATTAAATTAAAAAGGAGTCTGTCAGTATCTGCATCAAAATCAAAAGTGACATAAAAGGCAGAGTCAACATGCAGATATATATAGATAGATATAGATATACATGAGCACATGCAATTTCCTGCGTTTGCTTTTTTCTTTGATTTGTTGCTTTGTTAATTAAAGTTTGAATGTATCACTTAAAGTTGTCAATAACTTTTTTTTTTAATGGTACTGTTACAATCACAAAATTAAATATAAAATATATACTAGAGAATAAAATTTCATTGGATTTGATGGTAGGATCAACTCTTTTTTGATTTTTATTTTGGATAAATTACAAATACATTTCCAAGATTTACTTAAATAACAAATTATCCCCTATGATTTTAGAAATTACATTATGTCCCTAAAGTTTCTAATTTCATAACAAATAGGTCCTTTTGTTAATAAATCATCAAGTTAATTAACAGCTTTTAACAATGTTAAAATTTTATTTTAATTAATAATTTTGATAATTTTATTATTGTATACGTGAACAATTAGAAATTTCAATTTTTCAATTAATTTTGTTAAATAAAAAATTTTGACAGGGAGATATTTGTAATTTTTCAAATCACAGGAGACAATTTATATTTTAAGTAAATCTCAGAGGATGTATTTGTAATTTACCCTTTTATTTTTTATAACTGCATGTTTGGATCAGTTTATACGCATTTTAATTAATCCTGAAATCTTAAGTTAATGATTGGGCAAACTTGCATGGCCACTTGAAGTAACTCAAACTGAGATCTTGAATCTTATTTCAAGTTTTTAAAGCTTATAATAGGGTCGACTTCTAAAAAATATTATCAAACTATATATAATATGTGTTCAGTTCTGTGTTAGTAGAAAAACTGATCATGATCTATTCTTTTGTAGTGCTCTTTCCTTCACTGCAATTTACATGGAAAGTACTATCTCTAATGCACAATTAGACATTACATAAACCAAAAAAAAAAAAAGAGAGAAAAAAAAAAAAACATTGCAAATGACATGAGATTTGAAGTGCATGTTCCCAGTTTTGGAACAAATCATGCAACCTTCTGGCCAGAGTATAAAAAGTGGCCAAGCTTATCTGTAAAATTCTGTAAAATTAAAGCTGTTTGGACCTTTGGATTGTGTAGCAGATGCATCATTTCTGGTGTAAAATGAAAATTGGGTTTTCCTAAAATTTTAATACTAGACGGTGATAGAGAAATCTCTACAAAAATCTTCTTCTAATGGCGAGCGAAATCCATTGTAAAAAAATGGCCAAATCAAAATATTGTCTCAAATTTGGCGAAAAGTTTGGAAAACAATTCTTTGCCATTTCAAAAATTGGGTCTTAAAAATTCAGCTGGTTTTTCTGCCAAAGTTCACTACTTCAACAAATGAAAATTCACAACTAAAAATTCTCCAAATTACAAAATTCCAAAAATACTAAAAAATTGTAATTTCAAAAGTTAAATTACACCAATAATCACAATTTTTTAATCCTAAAAATTAATAAATCAAAAAATTAATAACTTCATACTCATCTAGATTACAAAGAGAGGGTTCGATTGATATAGAATGGAGCATGCAGTAATGGTGACAGGAAACTTGGTTGTGCCGAAATTGGAGTAGTATGGTCAAAATATGATTTTATTTTATTTTTTTTCACCGTAATATGTCAAAAAATGACATTAGGATCGTCATTTTGATTTTGACCATTGGAGTTGCTCTAAAATTGTGTTTGGATATTGAAAATTAAATGAAAAGAAAATGAAGTAGAATTTAATTTTTTTATTTATTTATTTTTTTATAGTAATTCTGCGCATTATAAAAAGTTTCATGAAACTAATTCAAGAACGATTGTATAATATATAATAAAACACTACAAACTAATCAAATGGTGGAGAATCTTCATAGAGATTTTTCATGATATTTCTTTCATGATGTCTAGTATTATTAATTTTTTTTCCTTTATTTTTTGTTTGTCTTCACAAATGTAATATCCAAACATGCTATAAGATTTCAAACTTAAAAGACACAAGTTCCTTGCACATTAAGGAATGGAGTGATTAGATACATTTGAATCTGTGATGTGAAATCATGGAGATACATATTGCATCTTTTCATAAAGTTGCGTTTGTTCATTTATTAATGCAGACACTCTTTTGAAAGAAACAAAAGATGTGCTTTCTGATGATTTTTGTTGAAGATGAAAAGTTGGACGTACTTTAAGATGTTATAAAGAGCTAAAAGATGACAAAATAAAAGAAGAGAACATATTCTTGTGCCTAACTAATCCGTCACTGAATTATCAACAAGAATTCTAATTTGACATGGACAGTAAAAACCTTCGTGATCCTGCTTTTGTTTTGTTTTGTTTTGTTTTTTTTTTTTTTTAAATTTAAATTATTTATTTATTTATTTTATTTTTTGCACACAATTGATATGAGAATAAACAAAAGGAGAAACTGCATTACAAAAGTGATTTTTGATAGGCCCATCCCAATATGATCAGGGTCTAATAGGTGAGAATCGTTATGTTCTCGTGTCATGTTATTGTGGGTTCATATCCAAAATATGTTAATACTAATCAGTGTGTTTGGTTTGAATTTTCTGAATTAAGTTTTTTGAAAATTGAGTTATTTGATTTTCATATTTTTTTGTTTTTAGTGAATATTTTAAAAATTTTAAACATTTTTTTTACTTTTTTAGATGCACCTTACTTAGATGTATCTAAAAAGTAAAAAAATTGTGAAAAAATATTTTAAAAAATTAATAAATACATAAAAATACAGAAAATGTACTAAATTCTTATATTTTTTTTTGTATTTTTGGTATTTAGTGAATTTTTAAAAAAAAATTTTAACAATTTTTTTACTTTTTAGGTGTATTTATGTAAAGTGTGTCTAAAAAGTAAAAAAATTTCCTAAAATATTAAAAAAATTTAGTAAAAACAAAAAAAACACGAAAAATAAGAAAGTAGAATTTTCTGAAAAGTATTTTTTGAAAAATGAAAACAAGCAAAATGTGTCAATAATCTTGATACTAACTTAATTTATTAATAATTGTGTCAATCTGAACAAGAGCCGTCTAACTCAATTAGCATAATTATAAGTAATTGTATAACTAATTTCAAGCAAGCATATTTCATGTCATATGCATTTAAATATTAACACCCATGAGGATAATATATATGCTAACATTCATGAAAGTAATTCGAAAGATTCATTAGTAATCCCCTACATATTCAATATGAATACTTGTGGCCCATTAATATTCAAACATCTAACAAAATAAATTTTTTTAAGTACCAAAAAATAATACAATAGCAGCAATAATATATATAAGATTTTATGGCTACAAATATTCAGATTGCATTTGGTTTCTTGCGGATGAATAATAGTTTTGTATCCATGTGTCAATACGAATTTTTTATATGAATTAGACGGATCGTGTTTAAGTTACGCGTGTTCAATCTTAATGCAACTCATTTAATATTCGTATTATTACATCGTGCCATTTCATATTTATATCAAAAAATAACTAACTCTAATCCTTTAAATAGCTATATAATTCGAGTCGTGTTAATGAGCCACGTGTCAAAACTCCACACCAAGGGTTGAAAGTGAAATTTCAAATGTGATCTTTTAATATTTAAATAATGCTTATTATTTTTTACATTGTCAAGTTTTTATTATTATTTAAAACTCTTCTTTTTTTCTTTTTTTTTTCCTTACATATTATCAAAGATGGGTTTCAACTCCTTTACTATTGGAAGGAATTGGATCACGAGAGGTTTTTTACTTGAATAACCAAGTGACCAACCATGACTGCTGTATTACCCTATTACCTCTGTTTATTATTTTGTTGGGCTGACCGTTCTTTATTTATTTATTTTGTTATTAAGGTCTCGTTTAGCAATATTAATTTTTAGCCTAAAAGAAAAAATTTATTAAAAAAATTAAAAAACTAACCGCCTATACTAAAAAGTCAAAAATTTTATTTTCTCTCTACTTTTTGCACATCATTTCGTAAAAAATCAAAAAGTCATTGTAAACATACTATTTTTTTATATCATACTAGCATATCACCCATGCTATGCACGGATTGTGTTTATAATTATCTATATATGTGAATTGTGATTTTTAAATGTTTTTTTTTTTAAATGTCTTCTTTTTTTCCTTTTTTATACTATATTAAAGTTTAATATTTTGACAATAATCATATGTGTTGGACTTTCAAGGAATTAATATTATATTAAAGTTTAATATTTTGATAATAATCATATGTGTTGGACTTTTCAAGAAATTTTTTTTATGCTTACTCTTAATGCATTAAAGTGTTATTATGAGAAATAATAATCATATGTGTTGGGACTTTTCAAGGAATTCATATGTGTTGGATTTCAAAGAATTTTTTTTATATTTGTTCTTAATGCATTAAAGTGTTATTATGATGGTAAGACTTGGGAGTTGGGAGAAGTTAATAAATGCCAAGATTTTTTTTTTTAAATCAAAAAATCAGGAAATTTAGATTGGGAGATTGGAGTTCCCACAAGGCTTGGGGTTAAAAATCCCATTTTATTTAATATATAGTATAGAAGTATAGATTTTAGGCAAAAAGTCAAAAAAGTTACTAAAAAAATATGTTCTCAAACGAGGCTTAAAAAGGATGTTCAAAGAGCAATGTGAGTAAAACTTTGGAGCTTTTGTGTTTGGTTGAGAGATTTGGAAAGAGAAAGGGAAAAGGAAAAAGAAAATATGTGTAAAATTAGGTGAAATATAAGTATATTTTATTCAAATTTTACTTATTTTTTTCATTTTTCTTTCTAAATTTCTTTTCAAATCTCTCAACCAAACACAACATTAAAAAAATTGGTTGTCTTGTTCTGAACAATTTTGAAAACGGTTGTGATTGAGACCCCCTCAATCACCAACCTCCACCACCTCCACACATATGTGGCGGGTGGTGATTGGAGGAAAAGAAAAAAAAAAAAAATTAGCCAATCAAAAAAGAGAGAAAGTCAAAAGGGATAGAGGGAAAGGAAATCTTAATTATTTTTCTTATGAAAATGAGGTTTAGTCCAAAATTTTTATGTCGCATTTCTTTACCCTTCGGTTTCCATTAACCTTTTATAAAGTGTTTATGGGGTTTTTTATAAAGCTGGTTTTACACTTTTTTTTGGTTTTTTTTTTTGGGGGGGGGGGGGGGGGGGGTGTTTGTGGGTGTGTGTGTGTGTGGAATTACACTGACATCTCGTCTCTTGTAAAGTGTTTATGGGTGACATCTCTTCTCTTGTAAAGTGTTTATGGGGCTTTTTATAAAGCTGGTTTTACACTTTTTTTTTGGGTGGTGGTGTAAATTACACTGACATCTCTTATATTTCTGTTTAATATAGATGGATTTCTTTACATTTGAAAATTATATTTTTTTTTTGAAATTTGTAATTTTATTATAAATTATTCTCTAGATTATTGATATCATATTTTAAAATTTTTTAAATGATCATTTTATCATTTTTTTTATTATTTCTTCTTCCTATCATGATGACTACATTCTACAACTTTCATCATTAAATTCTACTTGAATATATTCTTATTGAGTGATGATATAAAAACATAAATTTTTTTATAAAATTTTCAAATACAATGATATAGCTTGATAATAGCCTTTCAGTTTCAAACAAAATACTCATAAACATGATTTATATTTACAATAATATCACTATCATAATATTTTTATGATATTTTTATATATGAATATAATTTTTCATTTTTATTTCCATCATTATATCTAGATTAGATCAATTTAATCTAGATATATTTAAAAAGGATAAAATTTATACAATTTTTTTTTTTAAAATTCCATTGAATACAACAAAATAAGATAATGTATTTTTGTATTTTTCTTGTATTTGGTGAATTTAAAAAAAAATCACAAAATATTATACTTCTTAAGAATATCTAGATTAGATGTATCTAAAAAATAAAATAATTGTTTAAAATATTAAAAAAATTAGTAAAAATAAAAAAAAAACACGAAAAATAAAAAAACCTCAATTTTTTGTGAGTTAAACCAAGGAAAATGATTGTTATTTCCTTTAAAATGATATAAACAAAATATCGGTATTATTTTATTATTTTATATGTAAAGATTAAGGGCCAAATATGTCATTTTTAATCTGATAAGGAATAAGTGTAGTTTTCTAAATATGAGGAGAAATTTGTATTAATCAGAAATGTCAGATTGTCAGTTTGAGTTACCCTTATTTATTTTTTATTTATTTATTTATTTTTTTATAAAGTGTTTTTTTATGCCTCTGTTGAGAGTGTAAAGTTGTTGTAAATTAATTTTTTTTAGAATATATATATATATATATTTAGAATTTTTTTACAAAAACGTGTATTTAACATGGAAACTTCTATGTAAGTCTAATAATGAGGCCTAAGTTGAATCAAAAAAATAAAAATAAATAATGAGGCCTAAAACAAGAGTGGGGCTTGCTTAATGGTTAAGTTGTTTGAGTTTTCCCCTTTTCGAGAAATTTATAAGATTTTGTTAACAAGTAGCTTAAGGCATGAGCTAAAATCTTCTATCTCAAAATCTTGTCTTAATCCTCTGTACCATTGCTCTACAATTGCCATGTGTCCTCAAATAAAAGTTAATTTCACTTTGGCTTGTTTTGAAAAGTTGGCTTTTGGTCACTTTTTTTAGTTTGTAGCAAAAGTCAAAAGTTGACTTTTTTGATTTTTTTTTTTCATTTGGGAAGTTAGTTTTTTAGCCAATGGTGAAATTACAATTCTACCCATCATAGGTCAAAATGTGTTATATGAGTAAAGTTATAAATATTTTAAACTAAATGGGGGTAGTTTGGTCATTTTATTATGATTTGACATCATAAACAAATATTAATCAAAAAAGCCAAACGTCACTTTTTACTAACTTCTCAAATCATTTGACTAAAAAAATCAAAAACTTAATTAAAAGTCAAAAAATTACTTTTTACCATCTTTCCAAAATAAACCTTTGTCAAATTATCTATAAACTCACCGAAAACTAATCAGCTATATCAAACCACTACAGTTGTGTCTTTCCTCTTTTCCTCGGCATTTTTTTTTTCAATCGACCACCATTGTTGCTTCTCTTCTCCTTTTCTTCAACAATTGAAGGAAAAACTTTTAGTTCTATTACAGTGATTATTAGATATGAATTAATGATGGTTGATACTCCCTATTCAAATATTTTTTTTTCAAAGCTGGGTTGACTTTTTAATTTTTTTGACTTTTTTAACTATTTTAGTCCCGAGCTAAAAAGTCTCATTTGAAAAAGATTTTTGGTTTTTATTTTTTATTTTTTTGAGAGAAAGAATGTAATGATTATGAGTTAGATGTGATGTTTTGTCTTATTAAATTAAAAAAACTTATTTTATTTTTTATAACTATTTTAGCAAAAAAAAAAAGCTTCAAAACTACCTTTCCAAACAGAGGCATATATATGGTATCAGAGCCATGTTGTTATCTTTGTTGGCTGTATTGAGTTATTCCTTCTGCTTAAACTTTCCATTTGATTTTGTGTTATTAAATTCAAGCTTCCTTATTCTTGATTAACTTATCTCTTATTTCCCACTTTGTCAGTAGCCACCTACCTTTCGTCCAAATTCAGAGTAAATCCTTAGGTTTAGGCAATTGAAGGATATAGGGGTTTTCGGGAAAGGGTATGAGTGAACACACCGTATGCGAAAATATGATAAGTTATAATTGAATTTTGGAAAATTGAATTTAATCTGATAAAATCATAATGAGTCGGTTATTCAAAAGTAATTCTTCAGTTAGCTCCAGATCTACAACTCTTGCTCCTATACCTAGTACAGAGTTAATCTTAAATGAAGAAGCACATGAATATCAAGATATTAAAATTCATTTAGGATGGAATATTCCTAAAATTAAAACTAAAGAAATTTATAAAATTAGTTTTTTACAATCTACTTTTAACGTTGATTTACAAGTCAAAACTGTTGAACAAGTTTATGCTTTAAGTAAACCACGAGAAACCTGTCAATTATTAACTAAAGATGCTATTAGAAAACATCTAAAAGTTGGTCATAATTTTATTCATTTAGGATTAATCCAAGTAGGAATAAATCCATTAACTCAACAAGGTAAAAATACTTATGTTTTGTTATGTTTACGAGATGCTCGATTTATTTATTATAATACTAGTGTTATGGGTATGATGGAATCAGGCCTCCATAAAGGTCCTGTCCACTTTAATTGTTTTCTTGATTTTACTTTAAGTTTACGTGATCCTCACATATTAAAAGCCTTAACATTGAATATTCAATTATTTGGTGAATTTACAAATATGTTAGAAAGTGTTCATAACATTGCCTTAATTTATCTAATTTATTATAAATGTATTAAAACTAATTTAAATGTCCAAGCTTTAACTAAAAGTCCAAAAGATAAAACCTTATTAATCCAAGGTAGTACAACAGCAACTAATATTACGGTTCCTAAACTGATTCAATGGAAAGATATCAATCTTCCTGATGATTGGGTTACAGTCAATGAAAATTATTCCCACAATCAACAATCTTCTAATAGTCAAGATATTCAACATATTCAACAATTTACTGATGGATCTGTTCATATTAGATTTAATCGAACTTTCAGTTAATCTACTCGACATAGTATATCTAGTTTACCCACTGAACCTGATGATGATGAAATCTTTAATACTCCTTTATTTACACGCAAAGATAGGAAACTTCACCTTAATGAATCTACTTCCCAATCTCAACCTATTCATAGTAGAATGAAAGGTATAGATAATTTCTCTACTTCTCAAATAAGTAAACCTGTTTATTCTACTCACACCCATCTTCAAGAAGAAGATACTATTTCTCAAGATTCACCTACTCAAACCGATTTTGAAGTAGTTCCTCATATTAATCCACAATTAATGACTCTTAGTAAACCTTTTAGTCCAAATCTTAATCGACTTCATGCTGAATACAAATCAAAAGAAAATAAATCAAAACGACATGAATATTTCAAACAATATGATTCCACTCAACAATCAAAGATTACTAGGAAATGGTATAAATTTATGTTAGAAATCAACACTGAAATTACTTTCTTTGATTATTTAGAAAATTATTATCAAAACTTAAATG
Source organism: Camellia japonica (assembly GCA_030407325.1). Lineage (NCBI taxonomy): Eukaryota > Viridiplantae > Streptophyta > Magnoliopsida > Ericales > Theaceae > Camellia > Camellia japonica. Next base: position 182,128,505 of record JAPPVO010000019.1, read on the forward strand.
TAATTACAAAAACTAAATGGAAGACCTCTTCCAATACTATTGTTTCAGCCAGTCATCCTCCTTTAGAGAAACTTCTTATTGAACATAAAGGCTCTGTTATCCCGGCTTCTCCCTTCAAACTCCCCGGTGATGAATCATCTGAAGTTAAAAAAGTAATTGAACAAAATAATTATACAAACCAATATTTAAAAACTATTGGCAAACAACTTGATAAAATTGAAACTTCTTTTGAAGACTATTCTACTAGTCATGCTTCTGTCAGTAAACCTTTAGATAAACTTCTTATTAATCTCCCTAGTACTAGAAAACGATTAAGTTTAAATACACAAGATCATACCACTGTTGATGCGATTGAAAAAATATTTAGTCAATTATCTACATCCACAAGTAAAGAAACATCTACATCTAATACTAAAGGTATTACTGTCTTAATACAACAACCTCCACTTGAATTTCCTACTCAGTCTGATCCTACTCCGTCTGATACATCTAGTAATGATGAAATAAATCAATTAGCCCAACAATTTCAACTTAATAAAGTCACACATTCCAAAGTTAATCCAACTACTCTTACAAAAAATTGGTATAGTAAACCTGCACCTCCTGATCTCCAATTTGAAGAAACCAATATTAGTAATCAATTTTCTATTTCGGCTAAAAAATTATATGAATGGAATATTGATGGTCTTAGTGAACACCAAATACTTCTCAAACTTAATCATTTATCTATCGTTTCTAATAGTTACCTTAATAATTATTCTGATTATACCAAACCTGAAATTGTTCTTTTAATTACTACTGGATTTACCGGTACCCTCAAATCCTGGTGGGACAAATATCTTACTTCTTATCAACGCGAATCCATCCAATATGCTGTTCAAATGAATGATGAAGGTTTTCCCATTTTTTATGAAGAAATAGGTTCAACCATACCTGATGGTATTAATACTTTAATATATACCATAGTCAAACATTTTATTGGCACACCTACTAATATTCATTCACGCATTCATGATCAACTTAGTAACCTTACATGCCCTACTTTAAGTGATTTTAGATGGTATAATGATGTTTTTACTTCTAGAGTAATGCTTAGAGATGATTGTACTAAGTCATTTTGGAAAGAGAAATTTATTAATGGATTACCCAATCTTTTTGTCCATAAGATTAAAGATGTTCTTAGTCAACCTTTTGGTATTATCGAATATGATAATTTAACATATGGCGACATTATTAGCACCATTCAGAAAGAAGGTTTAAAAATGTGTATTGATTTAAAACTTAGTCAAAAAGCTGCTAAGGATAAACATAAAGCTAAATATGAATTAAGTAATTTCTGTGAACAATATGGCTTATCACTTGTTGCTCCCTCACGGCGAAAAATTAGTAAACGTAAACATAAAAATAAAAAAAAAATCTTCCTACAAATATTCCAATAAAGGGAAAAAGAAATATTATCTTTCGAAATCAACTGATAAATATTATAATAACCCTAAAAACAAATATTCTAAGAAACCCAAAAAAGAATCCAAACCTTCTCAGGATGTTACCTATTACAATTGTGGTAAAAAATGTCATTGTTTTAATAAATGTAAGGTGTGGGAGCCGAATTAATAGAAGAGTTGTAAGGGATGTATCCCAGAAGTCAGAGACTGTTCGGCTCCGTACTAATCAACTAAGATACCAAATACATTGAGATCGCCGAATAGACAGGGAGATGTATGTTGGAATAAACAAAAGGATAATAAGTAAAAAGTGGGCTCTGGACCCAAGGTCCAAAGAATGAGTATAAATACAAGAGCTTCAGATTTAGAAAGGTATGTAAGAATCACTTCACTAAACTTAGTAAACAAGCTTTCTTGAGTATAAGAACTGACTTGCCCGTCGGAGTGCTAACCCCGGCACCCCCGACCGGAGTGTTTGTCCTTGCAGGTGACTAGCTGAGGATCAAGAGCGTCTCCCAGGATCTGAAGAGTATTTCCAAAACCACTTCCCCACAATTGGCGCCGTCTGTGGGAATACTCAAGTACATCCATGGAAGGCGTGACTCAAGATTCTCCGATAGCCACCGACGCGATCACACAGAGAGTCGACCTCACTCCGGCAAATATGCTCGAGAAGGAAATCATCGCTACAAGACGTGCCTTGAATGTCGATTCACAAACGACTTCAGCACAGGAGACGATGCTAGCCATCATGGAACGAGCCAAAAAGACCAAACACAGTTTAGACAACACCATCGCTGAGAACGAGCGCCTTCGCCGCGATCTGGCCTTGGAAATAGCAAAGTCCAAACAAACAGTGCGCCAGGTTTCTAAGCGACCCCCAAGGGCAGGCGATCTACGGTCTCGGGCCCGACAGCAAAACACCGACGCTCGTTGTGCTTCAGCCGATTACTTCGAGGAGTTGACAAAAGACGAACGTCTCCAGCGAAGTGTTCCGCGTGATAACATCCATATGATATACAGCCTGCCGAAAGCCCCGGCCGTACATGCAATCCAGTCCCTCCCAGGCCCTCAGCAGCAACTCACGCCAGCAAAGCGACCCCGAGAATCGCCAAGCATCACCTTCGACGACTCTGATTTGATCGGCGTAACACTCCCTCACATCGATCCATTGGTTGTCGCGCTACGCGTAAACCGGTTCACCGTCGAACGCGTTCTTATAGACCAGGGCAGCACTTCGGAGGTCATGTATTATAAAACCTTCATCAAACTCGGGTTCACCGAATCGGACCTGACTCCGGCCCCTTATCCACTATTCGGCTTCAATGCCAACCCCGAATACCCACTGGGAAAGATCAACCTACCCGTTCGAGCGGGTTCCAGAACGGTGGATGTAGAATTCCTGGTCGTCCGGCTGCCATCGCCGTACAATCTCATCATGGGGCGATCGTGGTTGCATACCTTGCAGGCCGTCCCAAGCACCTACCATCAATTGTTACGTTTCCCAACAGAACACGGCATTGAGCAGATCCGCGGCTCCCAAAAATCGGCACAAGCATGTTACCTCCTGGCCGCCAAAATGCCAAAGGAATTGCAGGTAAACTCCATTGAGGTACCCAATCGGGAAATCCTGGATGACGTCGGGCGGCAGCCAAGCGAAAAGGCCACAGAAGGTTTAGACCGAGTTGACATCGATGGAAGCCCGGAAAAGTTCTTCATGATCGGCACCTCTTTAAACCAAGCCGATAGACAGCAGCTGATCTCCTTTCTACTCGCCAACCTCGACGTCTTTGCGTGGACTCCGTACGAGATGCCGGGTATAGACCCATCAGTTTCACAGCACCACCTGAACGTCGACCCCACATGCAAGCCCATCATTCAGAAAGGCCGTCGGTCTGCCGCAGAGCACACTGCTGCCGTCATAGAAGAAGTTGACAGACTGCTTGACGCCGGGCAATTAGAGAAGTCACCTACCCCACGTGGCTCTCCAACACAGTGGTGGTGAAGAAGAAAAATGGAACTTGGCGAGTGTGTGTCGACTTCACGGATCTGAACAAAGCTTGGCCCAAGGACTGCTTTCCCTTACCTAGAATCGACCAACTCGTCGATGCAACGGCGCGCCACCAACGCATGAGTTTCCTCGATGCTTACAGAGGCTACCATCAGATCGCCATGCATCCAGATGACCAGGACAAAACTGCATTCCTCACCCCAAGAGGAACCTACTGCTACAAAGTTATGCCTTTTGGGCTGAAGAATGCAGGGGCAACTTACCAAAGACTGGTCACCGTTATGTTCAAAGAACAACTCGGCCACACTATGGAAGTCTACATCGACGATATGGTGGTCAAGTCCAAAGAAGAACAGGATCACATAGCCGATCTAGAGAAGACATTCGGCATCTTGCGCAAATACAGAATGAAACTGAACGCCTCCAAGTGCGCGTTTGGAATCGGCTCCGGCAAATTCCTGGGTTATATCGTCAACCACCGTGGAATCGAAGCCAACCCGAGGCAAGTCACAGCAATCTTGGAACTCGGTTCCCCCCGATCAGTGAAAGAAGTCCAAAAGTTGATGGGGATGGCCGCTGCACTCAATAGATTCATCAGTCGGTCAACAGACCGCTGCAGACAATTCTTCCAGACGCTACGTCAAGGCAAAGCTTTTGAATGGTCCGCCGAGTGCGAAGCAGCTTTCACCGGGCTCAAGACTTACCTCCGGTCAGTACCTCTCTTGACAACACCAGCTGCCGGTGACCCCCTCATTCTGTATCTGGCAGTCTCCGATAGGGCCGTCAGCGCCGTACTATTAAAAGAAGAGGAAGGGCAGCAACGGCCAGTGTATTATGTGAGCAAGGCAATGGTCGATGCCGAGACACGTTATCTTCCGCTGGAAAAACTCATCCTAGCCTTGGTCATGGCAGCAAGAAAACTGATGCATTACTTCCAGGGGCATAGCATTGGGGTGATAACAGATTATCCCCTCCGATCAGTACTACGGAGTGCAGAAGCATCAGGACGTGTTTCAAAATGGGCTCTTGAACTCGGCCAATATGACATTCAGTTTTTACCCAAAACCGCAATCAAGGGACAGGTGCTGGCCGACTTTGTTGCCGAATTCACAGGCGGGCTTTCCGACCTTAAACCTGCCGACGTTCTTCCAAAGGCTGAAGTTCGATCAAAGCCGAACTGGAGAATTTATGTCGGGGATATTTGGCAGCTATACTGTGATGGATCGTCTAACCAACGGGGCTGCGGCGCCGGCGTAGTAATCATGTCTCCCGACGGCGCAGTAATAGAGCAGGCCGTCAAGCTTGGCTTCGAAGCATCAAATAACGAGGCCGAGTATGAAGCCCTCTTAGCCGGTCTACGAAATGCACATATTCTCGGCGCTCGGCGTTTGCTAGTGTTTTGTGACTCAAAATTGGTCATCAACCAGCTAAAGGGGGAGTACGCTGCAAAAAACGACCGTATGGCGGCCTATATGAAAACGGCCAACTCTTTGCTAACGAAGTTTGACCATCACGAACTGAACCAAATAACACGTGATCAGAACACACACGCAGATGCCCTGGCATGCCTAGCCTCCGCCATCAATTCTGAGCTCAAACGGACCATTGAAGTAGGTTTCATCCCGGAGCCGAGTATTGGCCCTTCGGAGGAAACCCACGTCAACGTTATAGAATCCGCATCAAGCTGGATGGACCCCATTGCCGGATTCCTCTCTTCTGAACAACTCCCAGAGGACAAAAAAGAAGCACACAAGCTACGCAATAAGGCCCTGCGATACTATCTGGATCCACAAGGAGGGCTTTATAAAAAGTCCCTCTCCGGTCCCTATTTGGAATGCGTACACCCGGATAAAGTGGAGGAGCTTCTAACTGAGATACATGAGGGCAGTTGTGGTGCCCACTCTGGCGGACGCTCCCTGGCCCATCGAGCTATAACACAGGGGTATTATTGGCCGACAATGAGAGCCGACGCAGAAAATTATGTTAAAAGATGCGAACAATGCCAAAAGTTCTCCCCACTAACCCATTTGCCCGCCGAAGGGTTGAACTCTATCACCAGTCCCTGGCCGTTTGCTCAATGGGGGCTTGATATCGTAGGACCGTTGCCAAGGGCCCCAGGAAACAAGCGATTCTTAATCGTAGCAACAGATTACTTTACAAAATGGGTCGAAGCGGAGGCTCTAACACATATACGAGATGCCGACATAAAGCGATTTGTATGGAGAAACATCATTACGCGATTCGGCATTCCAAGAGCTCTCATCTCAGACAATGGCACCCAGTTCGATTGTGGCGTATACCGAGAACTGTGCAGCAAATACGGTATCGTGCCTTACTTCTCTACGCCCGCGTACCCCCAGAGTAACGGTCAAGCCGAAGCCTCTAACAAAACCATCTTGGACGGCATCAAAAAGAGGCTGGAAAGAGCTAAAGGCAAATGGGTCGAAGAATTGCCGAGTGTATTGTGGGCGCATCGCACAACGCCGAGGAGGTCCACCGGAGAAACGCCGTTCGCTCTATGCTTCGGAACCCAAGCAATCTTACCCCTGGAAATCGGCCTCCCGACTTTGAAATCGCAAGCCTTTGATACGGGCCGAAATGACATGATGCTCGCCCTGGACCTGGATCTAATCGAGGAACGAAGAGACCGCGCCCTGGCCTCCATGGCACGGTATCAGCAGCAGCTCGCTAAGTCGTACAATCAACGAGTTCAGTTGCGCCGTTACACTCCAGGAGAGCTGGTCCTGAAGAAAGTACTTCCAGCCGACCGGAGACCGGCCGACGGAAAGCTGGGTCCGAACTGGGACGGCCCCTATCAAGTAGACTCCATTGCAGGAACAGGGGCATATCGGCTCTCGGACATGTCAGGAAGAAGCCTGCCACGGCCTTGGAATTCAACGCATCTACGAAAATTTTACCAATGACCCGATTTGTGGGCTTGGTACTTGTACATACTCTGCTGTAATGCAAAAGTTTCTCGTTTTTATGCCTCAGCTCATACGCTTCTTGATGGCCGAATAAGTCTCCGGATTCGGAGCGCCCTTCGTGGATACCACGATTGGCCAAACAAGTCTCCGGATTCGGAGCCCCTTTGGGTGCATGACATCTAAGGGCCGAATAAGTCTCCGGATTCGGAGCGCCCTTCGTGGATACCACGATTGGCCAAACAAGTCTCCGGATTCGGAGCGCCCTTCGTGGATACCACGATTGGCCAAACAAGTCTCCGGATTCGGAGCCCCTTTGGGTGCATGACATCTAAGGGCCGAATAAGTCTCCGGATTCGGAGCGCCCTTCGTGGATACCACGATTGGCCAAACAAGTCTCCGGATTCGGAGCGCCCTTCGTGGATACCACGATTGGCCAAACAAGTCTCCGGATTCGGAGCCCCTTTGGGTGCATGACATCTAAGGGCCGAATAAGTCTCCGGATTCGGAGCGCCCTTCGTGGATACCACGATTGGCCAAACAAGTCTCCGGATTCGGAGCGCCCTTCGTGGATACCACGATTGGCCAAACAAGTCTCCGGATTCGGAGCCCTTTGGGTGCATGACATCTAAGGCCGAATAAGTCTCCGGATTCGGAGCGCCCTTCGTGGATACCACGATTGGCCAAACAAGTCTCCGGATTCGGAGCGCCCTTCGTGGATACCACGATTGGCCAAACAAGTCTCCGGATTCGGAGCCCTTTGGGCATCATCTAAGGGCCGAATAAGTCTCCGGATTCGGAGTCCCTTTGGGTGCATGACATCTAAGGCCGAATAAGTCTCCGGATTCGGAGCGCCCTTCGTGGATACCACGATTGGCCGAATAAGTCTCCGGATTCGGAGCGCCCTTCGTGGATACCACGATTGGTCAAACAAGTCTCCGGATTCGGAGCCCCTTTGGGTGCATAATATCTAAGGGCCGAATAAGTCTCCGGATTCAGAGCGCCCTTCGTGGATACCACGATTGGCTGAATAAGTCTCCGGATTCGGAGCCCCTTTGGGTGCATGACATCTAAGGGCCGAATAAGTCTCCGAATTCGGAGCGCCCTTCGTGGATACCACGATTGGCCAAATGAGTCTCCGGATTCGGAGCGCCCTTCGTGGATATCGTGGATACCACGATTGGCAAACAAGTCTCCGGATCCGAGCCCTTTGGGTGCATGACCTCTAAGGGCCGAATAAGTCTCCGGATTCGGAGCGCCCTTCGTGGATTCCACGATTGGCCGAATAAGTCTTCGGTTCGGCCACCCTTCGTGGGGATCACGATTTAACTGACCAACTACATGGTTCCTAATTGGAGCCGATCGATGCATGTTCGAACATTTACATCACGCAATACAAAAGCTGACAATAAATTGAGATAGGGCGTTTAATTACGCGCAAAAACATTTCAAAAGCTGCTAATAAAGAAATTCTATTTATTCAAAGCCGCCAAATATTTTCAAGCATTTGATAAAGTAATTCTATTTATTCAACATTATGGCCCACTAAGTCGGCGTCTTCGTCGTCGCTTTTCTCAATTTCGAAACTCGGGATACGGAAGGTATGCCGATGATATAGGGGCGAAGCCGAATTTATGCCCACGAACCCAAGAGCTTCCACGGTTTGAAGGGCCTTGATCTAGCCATGCTTGAAACCACGATTTTCGCATCGGCAGACTTCCTCAGCTAGGTCTGTTTTGGTCTTCTTGATCCCGGCCTTCAAGCCGTCCTGATATCCGCTCTCATAACCCGAGGCCTCTCGGTTCGCCCTCTCCATACTTTTCGCTTGGCTGTCCACCACCGACTCGGCCGCTCGAACACTCTTCAGCTCCCGAAGCTCACTCTCAGCCTTTTTCGCGCGAGCCTCCAGACTACGATTCATTTCGTTGTTTTTCTCACTCTCGCATCGGGCTTCGTGCAGACGCATCCCGACTTCATAAGCGCTATACAGTCCCTTGACAGCCCCATGTATGCCATCCCGAAATACTTCGAATCTCGACGTCCGACCATCGACTGTTGGACCTCCGGCGGGAAAATCTGCCGAGCGAACTCGACTGCTACATCTGGGTCTTTAATTATAGAATCCGCCTCCGTCATTGGTCTATTCTTCACGAGAGCCGCAAAACTCAACGGTTGTGGCGCCGCGTCAGGCTCAACGAAGGGTCGTGGACGCGGGGAATCTCCCCGTTGTCCGTCCTTTCGGGGTGATCTACTTCGACGACTAGGGGCCCGCTTCTTTTTCCCGATCCATGGATGCTCTTCTTCCTGTGTGAATAGGCTCGCTTCTGCGATTCATTTTGACCTCTAAACCCAGCCAATGTTGGCCCCTGCCAGGTTTGGATCAAGCCTGAATAAGAAATGATCAGTTGTTGGCATGAACTCGCCCATTTATTCTGGGGTACATGCAGCTCCCCCGAGAAAACGTCAGAAAGACTGAGCGCCAAACGTCGTATGCCCCTCAGCCCAGCCCTCGCTTCAGAGCCATCGGCTCGTTCGGTTCTCAAGCTCGCGCCCTGGCTAAGGCAAGGGCAGATTCATTAATCTATTCGGCTATATTTCAAGCGCTATCGCCGGTATCGCTGGGGCAAGGGCTAGATTCATTAACTAGCCGGCTATATTTTCAAACATAACGCCGAGTAATTTACGCCTCAGCCAGCCCATGATTCAGAGCCATCGGCTCGTTCGGTTCCTCAGGCTCGCGCACTGGCTAAGGCAAGGGCAGATTCATTAATCTAGTCGGCTATATTTCAAGTGCTATCGCCGGTTAACCTAAGGCAAGGGCGGATTCATTGATTTAGCCGGATATATTTTCAAATGATAACGCCGAGTAATTTATGCCTCAGCCAGCCCTCGATTCAGAGCCATCGGCTTATTCGGTTCCTCGCTTGCACCTTGGCTAAGGCAAGGGCAGATTCATTAATCTATTCGGCTATATTTCAAGCGCTATCGTCGGTATCGCTGGGGCAAGGGCTAGATTCATTAACCTAGCCGGCTATATTTTTCAAACGATAACGCCGAGTAATTTACGCCTCAGCCAGCCCACGATTCAGAGCCATCGGCTCGTTCGGTTCCTCAGGCTCGCGCCCTGGCTAAGGCAAGGGCAGATTCATTAATCTAGTCGGCTACATTTCAAGCGCTATCGCCGGTTAACCTAAGATTGCCGGTTAACCTAAGGCAAGGGCGGATTCATTGATCTAGCCGGATATATTTTCAAATGATAACGCCGAGTAATTTATGCCTCAGCCAGCCCTCGATTCAGAGCCATCGGCTCATTCGGTTCCTCGCTCGCGCCCTGGCCAAGGCAAGGGCAGATTCATTAATCTAGCCGGCTATCTTTTCAAGAGATCACCGAGTAACTTATGCCTGAGCCAGCCCACGATTCAAAGCCATCGGCTCATTCGGTTTTCGCGAGCACCCGCGCCCTGGCTAAGGCAAGGGCAGATTCCTTAGTCCGATCATCCGGGCTCAAAATTAAGTAATATCATTCTTCATCAGCAAAATTGAGCACAACTCATGACATTTTATATATGCAAAATAAATAAGCTATAAACCTGCACAAAAATGTCTGACAAAACAATTGTAACAATACATTTGTGAAATCCTAATACATTTGTGAAATCCTAACAGTCAATTGCCCAGCTCAGCCTTCGGAATCAGTCTCCAACGGCTCGACATCCACTTGCTCATACGGCACTGGCATAGTCAGTGAAACTCCAGCTGCAGCAAGGGCTTTGTGCCAGCCATGCTTGAACCCCCTGTTTTCGAACCGCGGGACCTGGTCCACATATTCGGCGAGCCCAACATCTTTCCCCGCTTCGAATACTTTGGAAGCAGCCGCCTTCATGTCAGCCAACTCAGCCTCCAGGTTGGCAACCGCCTTCTGGGACAATCTCAACGCCGCTTCGTTCGCGTCCGCCTTCTTCTCGGCGTCCGCTCGGGATTGATCTGCAATGCGAGCCTTTTCTACCTCGGCCTCGGCCCGAGAAGCTTCCTTGTTCGCTCTCAAAATTACATCCTCGGCCCTCTTCCTCTGGCCCTCTACTTGCTTTCGTAAGCGGTCAATCTGTTTGACGGCGTCGAGATGCCGACGTCCCATGTCGGTTATCCTTCCGACGGTCTGCAAAAGAAGAACCCAAAAACATAACCTCAACAGTACTTGGATAAAGTGAAGAAAAGTCAGAATACGTACCAGAAGTGCCGATTGCGCGGCTAGTGCTGTCGCATTCAGATCTGGTTCCACCCGGAAAGCCTTCATATCAGACGGCAACGACATGGACATAGCCACACCGAATGCAACTTCTGGATCTTTAAGCGCCGAAGTGTTAGAGGGAACCGGCATGTCCTTTACCATTGGACGAATGACAAAAGGAACAACCTCATTAGATCCCTCCAATCGTGGACGCTTACCACCTTGTTCGTCTGAACCAGCCTTAAGGTCAGCAGAGCGTTTCTCTGCCTTTTCCTCAACTTTTTGGCCGACTTCCCCGACCAACGGAGATTCGGCATTCTGACCTTTTTCCGTCTCCTCTACAACCCCCAAGGACTCTGATTCAGCAACAGGGAGAGGGAGTCGAGATTCGGTGGCGGGCGGTATTTCAGACGAAAGGCCCTCCGCTCTTCGCCGTGCGGCTAACCTCTCCGCATTCACCTTTTTGGCAAGCTTTGTCAGACTCAATCCGGCCATATCCGCGGAGTCTATGACGGGAAGATCCTCTAAGCGTTGAAAAACGTCTGCAGAAGGAAGATTCCCTGGTCCCGATGTAAATGGAGGATCGGCGGAATCCAATACCTCCTCAGACTCGGTCTCGGATTGATCTGATTCGGCGATATCAGCTACCTCATTTTGCTCCGAATCGGACCCTTCAAAGCCTACCTGCCTCAAGTTTTTGAAGTCAGACAGAATAAGAGCAATAAGGGAATCTTTACCCTTCGGAATCGGTATGTTTTCCGCCGCCGAGAAGGTTGTGTATGTCGGCTCGTAACAAAGCAGAATGTGAGCCGCCCTCCCCTGTTTCTCAAGACTTCGACGGCCGAAATACCTGAGAGCAACCCTAATAGCTGAAAGAACGGCGTCGTGGGTTGAAGATAATACCTTTTTCAAACCCCTCCCTGCACGAGACGAAGCCGTAAGATTTCAATGGAATAGGTTTTATAATAAAAATGAACACATGACAAAAACAAGGAGATACTCGGCGACCTGGCTCGCCCCTCTGTCTAGGAATAGGGTCAACACGATCCTCCCCTTCGCCAAATTCCCAGTTACCCTGGACAACGACCATAACATCATCAACTCGTTTCCCAGAGTTGGAAAGCATGGTGATTAGCTGATGGTCGGTGTCCTTAGCTCTAAGGAAATAACGCCCTTGCCGACCGGAGGACTTAGCCAAGGCATAGCAGTGCCGGATAGCCGGAATGCCAAGGTTAATTCCAAGGCGACGATTCAGCACTACAATCCCCATTATAATTCTAAAGAAATTCACGTTAGGTTGAGAAGGGATTAAATCCCAATGGCGAAGCACAGCCCTTAGAAATGGGTGTAGAGGGAAGCGGACTCCACCCTCTGCGATTGACAAGAGAGGAAAGACGATTGTGGTTTCGTCCTCCCTCTCCATGTCAAGGGTGCCGTCTGCCAAAAGTGACAGACGAACGTCATCAGGAATAGAGAAACGGCGTCTAAAACCAGCAATTCGATCTGATGAGAGGAGGTCTTTCAAATGTTTCGCCATACCCTACAGTTGACACAGATATGCCAAAGAATAAAATGGGAATAGTTCTCGAAGCAAAGAAGTGAAAACTTACAAAGGGTGAAGAAGATATAGGAGGAGACAAATTGCAAGAATGATCCAAAAGGCAACCCAGCGACCAGTATCATGGAATGCGAATCCGAAGGGATGCCAATCTTTAAAATCACAATGAATAGGTATGTACGAAGAGGCGGGAAGTCGGTACGACAACCAAAATGGGGTGTACTTAGACGTATGCTTTGTGGGCCCAATCACCAAAATTTTAGTTGGGTATTCAAAATTCGGAACCAAACACTCCAGCCAAAGGAGAATGCTTGGGGGGCAATTGTGGGAGCCGAATGAATAGAAGAGTTGTAAGGGATGTATCCCAGAAGTCAGAGACTGTTCGGCTCCGTACTAATCAACTAAGATACCGAATATATTGAGATCGCCGAATAGACGGGGAGATGTATGTTGGAATAAACAAAAGGATAATAAGTAAAAAGTGGGCTCTGGACCCGAGGTCCAAGAATGAGTATAAATACAAGAGCTTCAGATTTAGAAAGGTATGTAAGAATCACTTCACTAAACTTAGTAAACAAGCTTTCTTGAGTATAAGAACTGACTTGCCCGTCGGAGTGCTAACCCCGGCACCCCCGACCGGAGTGTTTGTCCTTGCAGGTGGCTAGCTGAGGATCAAGAGCGTCTCCCAGGATCTGAAGAGTATTTCCAAAACCACTTCCCCACATAAGGTTAAAGAAAAACTTAAGACTAAACTTAATCAATTACAAATTACTGAAGAACATCAACAATAAATCTTTGATATATTTAAAATGACCAATACTCCGACTCAATCTCCTAATCAATCTACTGCTTCATCTGACCATCTTCTAGTAGCACTTCTACTTATTATTCTCCTACTGATAGTACGGATAATGAAATTGAATTAGGATGTAATGATACTTGTTGTAAAACTATTAATGTTCTTAGTAAATCTCAGCAAGAAGAATCTGCTCTTATTGAATTAATTGCTAAATTAGAAAATCCTGATTTAAAAAGACAATATACGAATAAATTAAAATCCTTATTAACAAATAAAGATAAAAAACGCAAACATGATAAACCAATCATTAGTCTAAATAAGACTTTAGATCGCTTTAAAAAAGAAAAACATAAAGACGTCACTTTACAAGATTTACAAAATGAAATTAATCAAATTAAATTAAACATCCAAGAATTAAAAAGTAAAGACAAATTCTTAGAAGAAGAAATTACCATATTAAAACTCAATAAAAGTCTTGATGATTTTCAACAATCAAATAAATCTGGTTCCGAACATGAAGATGGATCTGAGACTGATCCTGAAAAAGTCATCTTTGATAATCATCTTACTCCACACCAAAGTGATCCAGATAGTAAACGATTAAACATAATTCATCAGATTAATATTCAGAAATGGCATTCAAAAATTAAATTAGTTATTAATGATTATGAAAAAGAAGTCATTGCTTTAATCGAAATTGGTGCCGATTTAAATTATATTCAAGAAGGATTAATTCCAACCAAATATTATCACAAAACTACTGAACAATTAAGTTCTGCTAATGGAAGTTAAATGCATATTAAATATAAACTACCAAAAGTACATATTTGTCAAGATAATGTTTGTTTTAAAACTTCTTTTGTTTTAGTTAGAAATTTAACTGATAAAGTTATTTTAGGTACACCATTTATTTTCCTATTATATCCCTTTACTATCATTAATCATGGAATTACCACACAAGCTTTTGATCACACTGTTACTTTTAAATTTCTATCACCACCTGACGTCAAGGAATTAAATCAACTCAAAGATTGTTCCATTTCTCAATCTATTAATCGATTAACTAAACAACTTAAATTTCTTAAAGAAGAAATCAAATATAAAAGAATTGAAACTCAATTAACTGATCCTTTATTAATATCTAAAATTGACAATTTTAAACAACAATTAGAAAACATTGTTTGTTCTACTTTGCTTAGTGCTTTCTGGCATAGGAAAAAACATGTTGTCACACTCCCATACATTAAAAACTTTAATGAAAAACAAATACTTACTAAATCTAGACCTATTCAAATGAATCATGAATTAGTCGAAATGTGTAAAAAAAAAAATTAATGAATTATTAAAAAATAAGATTATCAGCCATAATAAGTCACCTTGGTCTTGTCCTGCTTTTTTTGTTAATAAAAATGCTGAACTTGAACACTGCGTTCCTCGTCTTGTCATCAATTATAAACCATTAAATAAAATGTTAGAATGGATTAGATATCCAATTCCTAATAAAAAAGATTTAATTAAAAGACTTAGTCACGCCGTAATTTTTAGTAAATTTGATTTAAAAAGTGATTTTTGGCAAATCCAAATACATCCTAATGATCGTTATAAAACTGCTTTCACTACCCTTTTTGGTCATTACGAATGGAATGTCATGTCTTTTGTATTAAAAAATGCTCCTAGTGAATTTTAAAATATTATGAATGAAATATTTAACCCATTTAGTCATTTTTCTATTGTCTACATCGATGATATCCTCATTTTTTCTAAATCTATAGATGAACATTGGAAACATCTTAATGCATTTATCCATCTCATTAAATACAATGGTCTCGTCATCTCTACTCCTAAAATTAAACTTTTTCAAACTAAGGTCTGCTTTTTAGGTTATGATATTCACCAAAGTACTATTCTTCCAATCAGTCGCTCTATGGAATTTGCTTCTAAATTTCCTGATGAAATCTTAGATAAAAATCAATTACAAGGGTTTTTAGGTTCATTAAATTATATTGCTGAATTCTATAAAGATCTTAGGAAAACCTGTCATCCACTCTTTGATCGGTTGAAGGATAATCCTCCTCATTGGTCGTCTATTCACACTGATATTGTTAAACAAGTCAAAAAATATGTCAAGTCTCTACCGTGTCTTGGTATTCCTGCTAACAATTCCTTTAAAATTATTCAAACTGATACTTCTGATATTGGTTATGGTGGTATTCTTCTCCAGAAACTTATCCCTCAGTCATCTGAACAAATTGTTCGTTTCCATTATGGTGTCTGGAATAAAGCACAGAAAAATTATAGTACTATTAAACAAGAAATTTTATTTACTGTTTTATGTATTAGTAAATTTCAAGATGATATTCTCAATCAAAAATTTTCACTTTGTGTTGATTGCAAATCTGCTAAATATATTTTAGAAAAAGATGTTCAAAATCTTGCTAGTAAGTAAATTTTTGTCCGTTGGCAATCTATTTTAAGTATTTTTGATTTCGATATTGAATATATCCTTGGTAGTCAAAATTCTATCCCTGATTTTCTTACCCGGGAATTTTTACAGGGGGAATAGGGATGGCCACTCCTTTTATTTCCTACCATAAATCACAAGTCACCCATTATCGCACCCTTATTCACCAAACTGCCCATCATATTGCCTACCTCAAATTAGCCAAAAAGTCTACTAAATGTGCTCAATTTATTTGTTTTCATACAATTTGTAGTCTTCGTCATTCCCTTGCTGACTACATCAATTGTGCTGATTATCATTTACGCAAATTAGATAGGCCCTGTTTGGTAAAGCTGTGGGAAAGTGCTTATAGCTTATATCTTAACAGCTTATAGTTTATAACTATGAACATAAGCTGATTTCTGACTTATAAATTAAGCTTCTCCTGTCCACTCAAAGAATAAGTTGATTTCTGACTTTCAAAAAGCTATAAGTTGTATTGTTAAGCTAAACCAAACACATCAAAATAGCTTAAATTAAGCTGAAAGCTGAAATAAGCTGAAATTAAGCTCTACCAAACAGGGCCATCCTTAGTGGATGCTAAACTCTGTTTCCTCATTTTACAGATGTTTGGTCAAAAACCCTTGAGACCTTCCAGTAGGGCTCTTGTTCCTACTAGTCCACCAGTTCCTCTTTTGGAACTAGTCACCTGATACCATCCTGCTGAATTAGTCAACCATTACCAAGTTCTTGGTAATATTCCTAAACCTAGTTATACATCTGCACTTGCTACTGACCCCTTTGCTTCTTCATCCCAGTCAGTTACTCCTTACCCTCCTAACCCTATTAAATCTGCTCGTTCTGATTATGTTCAATCTCATACCACTAATCTCTTTTTCAAAGAACCTAGTCACAAAAGTAATCAGACTGTTCTTGACCTGGTCAAATCTTATTTTCCTCCTGGATGGCATTTTGTTTCTCTTCATCCAGAAAAGTCAATCACTTACTACAAAGACATTCTGTTTAACTATCAATCCATTGTTATTAAACCCATTTATGATCGCATTTACACCAGTAAAATTGTGTACCATTCATTATATATTCACAACATAGTTTCTTTGAATGAATGGGGTCCTCCTTTCCAACTCCATGATTTACCTGGTCATACCATTCAATATAGTTACTATGATTATATTGATGCCTGGTTTAAAGTTCTTCTATATCAAAATGAGTCAAACAGTCACTTTTGGTTTCTCCAATTTGATCATAAATTTAAGTCAGAATTCCCCACTTGGTTCCTCCATTGGTGGACTCAGTATGGGGCTATTAATGCTATCTTCCCCTTCATTATGATTGATCAAGTCAACTTCTTTTCTACTGTTTTCTCCTTCAGTCCACAACAAAAGAAATTTCCTACACTGCTCATTTTTTTATATCCAAATACAAAGTTCCATGGATATTCAAATGGCAATATGATATTTCTGATGATATAATATTTCGTCGACACTCTGTTAAATGGTGGGATAATTTCAAAATTCCACGCATCATTGAACAAGTTCAAGCTGAATTCCCAGTCAATCTTCATGCTCTTACTCCTGCAATGGTCAAAGCTCAGCAGAACCCAACTGCTTCATTAACTTAAGAAAGCCAACTTCCTCCAGTCAACCTTGGAAGCCCAACTACTAGTTCTTCCAAGCCTAAGTCAGCAAAGCCCAAATCTGATCAATCCAAGTCTAAAGCAAAGTCATCATCCTCTCAAGCTAAGCCCAAAGTCAAGTCCAAATCCAAGTCATCCAAAGATGAACTGCTACAAATAGCCCGTCTACTCATGGCCCAAGCCAAGTCAGAATCTAATGCAGACCAGTCAGACAAGTCAAACAGTGCAGAAGAAGGGTCACATGGCTCACACTCTTCTTCCGGATCAACCAGTCAAAATCCCTATGGGTCCCAGTTTCAAGATGCTCTGGACCCATATGCTTGATATAGTCAACCGAATTTATATAGCTATAATTATCAGCTTCAATCAATACTCTCCTTTTGAGAAAAGTTGCTGATAAATATATCTATATTAAATTCCTTCAGTCACATGTCTCCACCGAAAGCAATGAATAGTGAAAAAGTCAAATTTACTATTCACTATTCATCAAGCAGACAAAGTCACTACAGTCAGAGGCATCCATCAGTCACCGAAAGTTGCAGCTGGCTCCCATGTTCTTCTTTCAGTCAGATTCCTTCACAAGGCTCACAGTCACACCTCGTTTGCTTATAAAAGAGCCTTCAGTCAATTGTAAAGGCAGAGTTACAAAAATTGAGAGTTTCAGTACCTCAAGAAAATATCTTTGTAATTTTATTTTCAAACATATTATGTATTTTGAAGAAATGATTTCTGCTTCAATCCAGTAAACAATTGTAAGTTTTAAATTTTATTTTGGATTAAAAGTTTCATACTGAAGTTTCATATTGAGATATTGATTGAACTGTGTTGCTCCCACACTTTGCTTCCACGCTTTGCGTGCTTCCGCTCTTTTATGGTTCCAAAATCAATTGTTAATAAAATTCATATATATATATATATATATATATCAATTGTTATTTGTGTATTTGACCTGTAGACAAGGGCGGAAGGAGGAATTTTTTCTGGGAGGGATCAATGTATATGCATCTAAAATAGAGAGTTAGTTTTGACACATTACTAATTTAACATAATTTTTTATATAAGTATTGTGAAAGAAGTATTTTACGAGAAAAATAATAAATCTAACAAACAAATTTTTCAATTTTTAAAAGTTTTGAACTGTTGATTAGATTGCACTATACAATCAGTTAATTGACTATTTTAAGATATTTTAATGATTAATATAATCTATCTAATAAATAAAAAAGTGAAAAATAAGACGCTTAAAACATAACTCTTAAATCTACACTCAATAATGTTGAATATTACATGTTGGTTAATATTTTTAAAATCAATCATTAAGATACAACTCCTGTCATGTCATTATGAATAAATTTAGGGGTGACATTTGAAGTTCTCGAGTATTATTCATAAAAAAATATATATATGCTATTTGATTTTTAAAATAAAAAAAAAAAACAATTGACATATATCTCTTGTATTAATAGAATCGATTCGATAAAATTGATATTATTATTTAAAATATGAAATAATTAAAAATTACTAATGAATTAGAAAGTTTATTAAGTAAATTTTATTAAAATTAAGAAATTATACCATCAAACATTTTACGAACACTCATAAATATAAAACTAATAGTAAATTTCCAAAAATCGAAGGAGGCCTGCCTAGGGAAATCGTAAAAGGAGAGAAGAAAAAAGGGGCGGAACGGAGTAGGGGGCTGGTTGGCCAACGGCGCACAGATTCTGTGAGAAGTTATTTTATACATTAGCCTTGTTTGGTGCAGCTTAAAAACTGCTTATTTCAGCTTTCAACTTAATTTAAGTTATTTTGATGTGTTTGGTTTAGCTAATAGCTTATAACTTTTTGGAAGTCAAAAATTAGCTTATTCTTTGAGTGGGGCAAGAGATGCTTAATTTATAAGTCAGAAATCAACTTATGTTCATAGTTATAAGCTATAAGCTGTTTAGACATAAGCTATAAGCACTTTCCCACAGCTCTACCAAACAGGGCCATTGTGTTTGGTTTGAGTTTTCTGAATTAAAATTTTTAAAAATTAGGGTCTGTTTGTTTGTGCTCTGAAAGTAGTTTTCAACACTTGAGTTTGAGCATGGTGTTTGGTAAGAGTGTTGAAAACTAATTCCAAAACTCTGCCGAGAGTTCTGCCAAGAGCTCTGTCTATATGTCATACCATTCTGTGACAGCAAAGGGCGCGCGGGATGTCCGGCCGGTCATCCGGCCGGCTGTCCGAAACAGTGATTTTTTTTTTTTTTTTTTTTTTTTTTTTTTTTTTTTGATTTATATAATCATGAAAAATATTTTCTGAAATTTTTTAAATTTTTTATGTGTTTTAAAATAATTTTGAGTTGTATATTTAGTTATGAGTTGTAAATTTTTGTATCACATATCAAATGTCACATCAACAATTCCCCACTCAAATCAAACCTCTTTTCCAAAACTATTTTCAAAACTCTTTACCAAACAAATTTTCTACACTCAAATCATAATTCCACAAACACAAACTCAAATATAACTCATACTCTCAAATCACATTTACAAAACTCTACCAAACGCTACCTGAGTTTTTTTAATTTTCGTATTTTTTTGTTTTTAGTGGATATTTTTAAAATTTTAAATATATATTTTTTATTTTTTTATATGCACCTTACTTAGATATATTTAAAAAGTAAAAAATTTTTAAAAAAATATTTTTAAAAATTAATAAATACATAAAAATATAAAAAATGTACTAAATTCTTATATATTTTTTTTTATATTTTTGGTATTTAGTGAATTTTTAAAAGATTTTTTTACATTTTTTTACTTTTTAGGTATATTTATTGATGATACTGTTCGTTCTGGTGGATGGATTGGACTGATCCAAGCTCCTCAAGCCCACGTCCGAGCAACGAAGCCCACTGGAAGACCTGCAAACAAGTTCAACGGAGAACAGGGTAGTCCCCCGGCGAACCCTCCGGTGTGTGAATTAGAAGTGGAAGTAAGGAATGTAGAAAGAGAGAGAGAGGGAGAGAGATAGGAAAAACTTAACCTTCTTCTTGTCTTCAAACCTTACTTATATCCTTTGGTAATCATTTCACTGTCCCTGCCGTCCTGCCCCCATCGCCGAAAGCTTGTGTTGTTGCTTACCTTGTTCAGGGTAAGGGGGTGCTATTCCGGCTGAGGGGTGTTGTCGCAATAAATGCTGTGATGAGCTGCATTAATGGTGATGTGCTGTGGCAATAACTTTGCAGATCTTTGTCTGCTGACCTGGCCAGTGTTTCACCTGCCACATGTCCGAATGCCATTGGCCCTCCATGTCCTGTTGGTCTCCGGTTGTCCTGGGCCTTTCTAGCCGGGTTATGTTGTGGGTCCTAAGTAATAGGCTTGAGGTTGTTCACTGTGGGCTGTAGTCTTTATGGGCCTATACATGTTAGTAGTCCCCCATTCCCGAGTGCAGCTTCAGTCCAACGAAGGGAATAATAGTGAGAGAGGAGAGTTCGGCCGGCAGGGGAGGACCGATCGCAAGGCGTGCCAACCGCGAGGGTGGCCGAGCGGGAAAACCGATCGCGAGGGCGGTTGAGCGGAAGAGGCCGACCGTGAGGAGTGCCGACCGCGAGGGTGGTCGAGCAGGAAAGCCGATCGCGAGGCGTACCGACCGCGAGGGTGGCCGAGCGGGAAGAGGCCAACCGTGAGCAGTGCCGACTGCGAGGGTGGCCGAGCGGGAAAGGCCGATCGCGAGGTGTGCCGACCGCGAGGGGTGCCGACCGCGAGGGTGGCCGAGCGAGAAGAGGCCGACCGTGAGCAGTGCCGACCGCGAGGGTGGCCAAGCAGAAAAGGCCGACCGTGAGCAGTGCCGACCGCGAGGGTGGCCGAGCGGGAGGGCGCGAGGCTCAAAAGGCGGCGTGTCACGTGATGATTTGAAGTGGAAAAAACAAGATAAGGGCAGGAGTCAGTGCATCGTGACCATACATGTGGCAGGATCGTGGGAGGGGGGGGGAAAAAGTGAGGCGTTGGAGTAAAAATGAAACGATAGGTCATTATGGGGTTGAAAAGACTGTTTTGGCGGATGATTTGAAAAGTTTTCAAACTGGCAAAAATTAATTGGGATCCTTGGAATACGGGCAAACCGTGGGCTTTTGGTATCATACGATTTACCTACTTCTTTACAAAAACTCAAAATATCCCTAGTGTAAATTCCTTCGTTGCTCACGACACACCTTTGCAACACTTCTTCAATTTCCTGGCACCTGCATCAGAAGCGATTCGCAGACACAGCTTGGAAATGGCCCAAGAGGAAACTGCGATTGTGAGGGTAGATCCACTTGGGGAGGATGATGCTGAGGAGTTGGCGCAGCAGTATAGAATGGAGAGGACGGGGGAAACGGTTGCACGATTCTGAAGTTCCACCGTGATAGCAGTTGCGGAGCCAATCAGCCAGGCAGAACCGGAGCACTGGCATACAAAGGCGGATAAATCAACGGTTACTGCGGCTGATTTGGAGGTCATTCGTGAAAAATATCAGATTCCGATGGAGGTTGTGTTATCGCTGCCAACATCAACGGAGAGGCCGTCCGACGCCAGGCCAGGAGAGTTTTCCCTTTACGAGGAGGCGCTGAAAGGTGGACTGAGGTTGCCACTGCCCCAAGTGGTAGTGGACGTACTTAACCGTCTGGAGGTGGCACCGGGCCAGCTGATGCCTAATGCATGGAAGATCCTGCTGGCGTGTGCAAGCTCGTGGCCGAAGGCGAATGGAGGGGAGGCCATGACAGTTGATGAGTTTTTCGCCTGCTACAAAGCCTCGGGGCAACAAGAAACGTGGGTCACCTTGCAGGCAGCGATGGGGAAGGGGTTGGTGGCTGGGCTGCCGACATCGATCAAGGGCTGGCGACCACGGTGGTTTTACGTGTCTGCCAATGGGGGGCTTGGGGTGCGCACCGTCTGGAAGGTGCCCACCAGGTCGATGGAGGCAAGACTAGGGGCGGCGGCAGAGGAGAGGGTGAAGAGGGTGAAGGAGTGGAGGGAGAGAGAGAAGGCCAAATGGGATGAGCTCGTGCAGCCGTCCGCGTTGTTTGAGGCAGGGTTGGGTCCGCGACCGATCGGTGGGGACCTCGACCGGGCGGAGTTAGAAGCGAGGAGAGAGGCTCAAGGGGCAGAGGATCAGGCTATCCTTGCTAGAGCTACAAAGTTAAAAAAGGCGCAGGAAGGCCGACCGGCTCAACCGATCGCGCGGGAGAGGATCCGACCGCGCCCAAGGCCGCTGGGGGGGAAGGACTTAAGCAGTTTTGAGCCGCGGCCGCCCCCAGTGGACCCTGTGAAAGAACAGGCCAGAAAGGAGGGGGAGGCTCTGAAAAGGAAGAAGGAGAAGAAGAGGAGTGCCCCAGAGGGGGCTGCAGGTGAAGCTGGGCCCAAAAAGGCTAAGGTCGCCCCAGCTGGGGTGGAGGCCCCTGTGGCCAAAGATACCCCAGAGGTGGTGGTAGTCAGCCCAACAGTGGAGGTTGTGGAGGGGGCCCCCGCAGCGCAAGTAGGAGTTGGGTTGACTGGGACTGAGCCAAGTAGGAGGGAGCAGATCCAAAGGGGCCCTGCACCCCAGGAAAGAGGAGTCGGTCTGGGTGCAGCAATTTATCACGCGCGTGCTGTGGCTGGAAGGCTGGAGGGAGAAGAAGGCCCAGCCAGGGCGGGGGCAGACCGCCTAGTGAAGATTGTGGAGGAGACAGCCCTGCGCTCGGCATCCGGATTCAATGAGGCCGACCTGCTGAGGGGGTTATACTCCGCTCAAATGGAGGTAACCACCTTGGCAGAGGCCCTTCTGAGGAAAGCGGGGGCTGCCAAACTCAAAGCTGAAGAGGCCAAGTCTCAGTTGGCCAAGTTGACGAAGGAGAGTGCCGACTGGAAGACTGCCCACACTGAGCTGCAAGCAGTCAAGTTGGAGCTGGAGGACGCACGCCGCCAGGTTGTGTCGCTCGAGTTCCAACTTACTGGCGAGCAGCACAAGTTGGAGGAGGCCCAAAAAGCTTGCGCTGTTGCTGTCGAGCGGCATGAGGAGGCCATGAGCAATAATGAAGAGCTCGTCAGGCAAAAAGATGAGGCGGATGCTAAGGTTGATGCTCTGCAAAAGAAGCTGGAGGGCGAACGTGCCAGGGGGGTGGAGTAGAGGAAGAGCCTGCATAAGGAGTTACAGGCAGAGAGGGGTAAAGTGACCATAGAAATGGAGGCTCTGCAGAAGGAGTTCGAAGCAGAGAGGGCGAGGGCAGCCGCTGAAATGGAGGTGCTGCGTAAAGAGCTAGAGGCAGAAAAATCCAAGACAGCCTCTGAGAAGGAGATCCTACAAAAAGAGCTGGACGAAGAAAAAGCGAAGGCGGCCTCGGAAAGGGCGGCCTATCCTGATCTTTACGTTGCGGCAGTTACTCAATTCAAAGGGTCTCCTGAATTTCAGATGGTAGTGGATGCCGCAGTCGCAAGTAGCCTAGCTGGGGTGGAGTCTGGGGGGGCTGGCCCATCAAGGACGACTGCTGGGGGGAGAAGTGAGTCTGAAGTCATTGCGAGCTTCCAGCAGTCAGACTTCTATAAGCACGAAATGGCTGAGTACTGGGACAGCGGGTGGAAGATGTTCAGACGTAGAGCTGAGGAGCTGTTCCCAGAACTTGACTTTAGTAGTGTGACGATTGGGGAGGATGATGTGGCACAGACCCCCCTGGATGAAGGAATTGAAGAGGCAGATCTTGTCTCCAGTGAGGAAGAGGAGTGAATTGGAGATGTGTGTTTTTAAGAGTTTTTGTTTTGTTTTTGTGTACACATTGTACTTTTATTTTTTTTTGGTGTAATGGACTTGTCTATATATTTGTGAATGAATAAAACTTCATTGATGTTTCTATCAGTCGATTGTGTTTGGTTGTGTACAAGTCAGTGTGAACTCAATTTGGCAATGCCTCCATACAGAGGTGCCGTAAAAATTCAATATTGAGTAAGGTTAAAAACTCCTTTATGCATAGTGATGCTGGACCTGTATAAAAACTTAAGGTGGAGTGGAATTGGATTAAGTAAAAACTCAATGCAGAGCAAAATTGGAGTGGTATGAAAATTCAGTGAAATTCAAAGTGGTGTTGAAATTGGACTTGGGTAAATCTTCAATGCATAAATGAGACTTGTATAAAATTTTAATGGATGAGAGTGGTTGAGCGGAGTTATGCTAGGTGGTGGAAGAACTAATCTGAGTAGTGAATGAAACTTGTGAGAACGTCTGTGGAATTTGACTAAGTGAGGAGTGGTGCAGAAAATTTTAACCTGGAATTGTGACTGTCAAATCGTGACTTGTGTAATTATGGAGTTTCACTGATGATGGAATGATCTTATTTTGGGTCTGGAATTGAGGTTGCAAGTAACTCATGCTGGACCTGCATTGGTAGCACTCAGTCTGGTCGAGACTTGTGATGTTTATTATAGCTGAGGCTTTGAGTGCTAAGTCTGGCTGGGGCCTTGGGGTGCTCGGTCTGGACAAGGCTTCGAGTGCTCAGTCTAGTTGAAGCTTTTAGATGCTCAGTCTGGACGGGGCTTTGAGGTGCTCAGTCTGGCTGAGGCTTTGAGTGCTCAGTCTGGCTGAGGCTTTTGAAGTGCTCAGTCTGGCTGAGGCTTTTGAAGTGCTCGGTCTGGCCGAGGTTGTTGGAGTGCTCGGTCTGGCCGAGGTTGTTGAAGTGCTCAGTCTGGCTGAGGCTTTTGAAGTGCTCGGTCTGGCCGAGGCTTTTGAAGTGCTCAGTCTGGCTGAGGCTTTTGAAGTGCGCGGTCTGGCCGAGGTTGTTGAAGTGCTCAGTTTGGCTGAGGCTTTTGAAGTGCTCGGTCTGGCCGAGGCTTTTAAAGTGCTCAGTCTGGCTGAGGCTTTTGAAGTGCTCGGTCTGGCCGAGGCTTTTGAAGTGCTCGGTCTGGCTGAGGCTTTTGAAGTGCTCGGTCTGGCCGAGGCTTTTGAAGTGCTCAGTCTGGCTGAGGCTTTTGAAGTGCTCGGTCTGGCCGAGGCTTTCTGGAACTTAAATCGTCATTGAGACACCAAATATATGACTGAGAGATATAAATGTCAATAAATTATATTGCACAAAAAGGATGACAGGAATGTTCAAGCGTGTTACTTCTTCGAAAAGAAAATACAATAACTGAGCAACTCAAAAGCAGTAGTTTATTGAAAATAACGTTTCAAGTGTTCGGCGTTCCAGGGGTGTGGAAGGTCTCGTCCTTCCAGATCCTGAAGCCGGTAAGTGCCTGGACGTGGTCTGGCCTTCACAATGTAAGGTCCCTCCCATTTGGCTGCCAATTTACCCTCAGTCGGATTCTTGGTGGCAAGGGTCGCTTCTCTCAACACTAGGTCCCCAACAGCGAACTCCCTTGGTCGGACCTTGCGGTTGTAATGTGTTCTCATTTTTTGTTGGTATGAGGCTAGTCTGACAGCAGTGGTCTTCCTGAGTTCTTCAATTAGGTCCAGGTCGGCTCGGCGAAGCTCGTCAGTGAGTGCTGGATCCGGATGTAAAATTCTGGGGGTTGGCAGACCGACTTCCACTGGAATAACCGCCTCAGCGCTGTATGTTAGCCGGAAAGGGGTTTCCCCGGTGGGAGTCCGAGCTGTAGTTTGGTAGGCCCAGAGTACATTTGGTAGTTCTTCGGCCCAGAGTCCCTTAGCAGCTTCCAGCTTAGCCTTGATGATCTTCAGAAGAGAGCGATTGGTGACCTCAACTTGGCCGTTGGCTTGGGGATGACCGGGAGAGGAGAAACATGGTTGGATCTGGAGGTCTGCACAGAACTTTCTGTATCTGGCGTTGTCGAATTGTTTGCCATTGTTTGACACGATGGCCTGAGGGATGCCAAATTTGCAAACGATTGACTGCCAGATGAACCTGGTTGTGTTCCGTTCGGTGATGGTGGCAAGGGGTTCTGCCTCGACCCACTTGGTGAAGTAATCAATGGCAACAATCGCGAACTTGGTCTGGCCGCGGCCGGTGGGAAGTGGACCAATTAGGTCGATCCCCCATTTGGCGAACGGGTACGGGCTGCAGAGCGTGATCAGTTCAGTGGGAGGAGCATGGGGGATGTTGGCAAAGCGCTGACACTTATCGCATTTGAGGACAAAATCAGTAGCGTCTTGATTGAGAGTCGGCCAGAAATAACCAGTACGAAGTATTTTGTGGGCCAAAGACCTGCCACCCGAATGATTGCCACAAATTCCCTCATGGATTTCTTGCATCACATAGGTTGCTTGGGTTGAGTTGAGGCATCGCAGATATGGTCGGGAAAAACCTCGTTTGTACAAGACGCCATGGACCAGGATGTAGTTAGACGACCGAGCCCTGACCTTGGCGGCCTGTTGTTGGTCATGCGGGAGTTCCTCTGTTGTCAAAAATAGGATGATGTCGGATGCCCAGGGGATGTGTTCATTTTGGAGGAACTGCACCTCGTGCGGGTCGGGTGAGATAGCCGGGTGAGTTAGGTATTCAAGGTGGACTCCGTGGCTGAGGTCGGACTGATCTGCAGAGGCCAACTGAGCCATCTCATCAGCTTTGGAGTTTTCCGCCCGAGGTATGTGCTTGATCTGGAAAGTATTGAAGAAGCGAACAAGAGGGAGTGCTATGTCCCTGTAGGCCCGCATTGTGCCGTCCTTGGCATCGAACTCCCCCGTAACCTGACCGACGACGAGCTGTGAGTCACTGAACACACGGATGTGGCTGACACCAATATCCTTGGCCAGACGGAGTCCTGCTATCAATGCTTCATATTCGGCCTCGTTGTTGCTGGCCTTAAACAGAAGACGGAGAGCACATTTGAAGTAACCACCCTCCGGGGAGGTGAGGATGAGGCCAGCCCCACTACCTTCCCTCCAGGATGACCCGTCGACGTTGAGAGTCCAAGAATGGGGGTCTTCTGGGTCAGCAGGGGTCGGTGGGGGCGGGGAGGTAGTGGTTGGGGTAGGGTTGGTGAATTCCAAGATGAAGTCGGCTATGGCCTGTCCCTTGATTGCTGTGCGAGGACGGTAGGAGATATCAAATTGGCTGAGTTCCACTGACTATTGCATAAGTCGGCCAGAAAGCTCTGGTTGCTGCATGACCTTCTTCAGGGGTTGGTCGGTGAGGACCACTATAGAATGGGCCTGGAAGTAAGGACGAAGTCGTCTGGAGGCGATGACCAAGGCCAGGGACAACTTTTCTAGCAATGGGTAATTCTGCTTCGCTCTTGAGAGCTCGACTGATGTAGTAGACTGGCCGCTGGACTGAGCCGTCTTCCCTGATAAGAGTTGCGCTGACGGCGGTGTTCGATACTGCTAAGTAGAGGAAGAGGGCTCGCCTGTGATTGCTTGTGAAAAGATGAGGGGATTGGCCATACATTGCTTTAACTACTGAAAGGCCTCTTCGGATTCAGTTGTCCATTCAAAAGTCTGCCGGAGGACTTTGAAGAATGGTAGGCACTTATTTGTTGCGCGGGAAATGAAGCGGTTGAGAGCCGCCACTCTGCCAGTGGGTCTTTGAACTTCTTTGACAGTTTTGGGTGACTGCATCTCAATCAAGGCCTTGATCTTCTCAGGGTTGGCTTCGATGCCGCGCTGACTAACCATAAAACCCAAGAACTTTCCAATCCTACGCCGAAGGCGCACTTCTCGGGGTTGAGCTTCATCTGATACTTGCGAAGGGTGGCAAAGGTCTCCCGTAGGTCGGTCAGATGGTCAGTGGAGAGTTTGCTCTTGACTAGCATGTCGTCCACATACACTTCCATGTTCCGACCGATCTGTTCTTGGAAAACAGCATTGACTAACCGTTGATAGGTGGCCCCAGCATTCTTTAGTTCGAACGGCATTACACAGTAGTGGTAGGTACCTCGGTCGGTAATGAAGGATGTGTGTTCCCGATCGGATGGGTGCATCATGATTTGGTTGTACCCAGAGAAAGCATCCATGAAGCTGAGCATTTGGTGACCGGCCGTGGCGTCGACTAGCAGATCTATGCGGGGGAGTGGATAACTGTCTTTGGGGCAAGCTCGGTTCAGGTCAGAGTAATCGACGCAGAGTTGCCACTTGCCATTGTTCTTGCGGACCAGAACCACATTGGACAGCCATTTAGGATAGTCCACATTTCGGATGAACTGAGCCTCAAGGAGTTTGTCAACTTCTGCGGCTATGAGATTATTGCGCTCTGGGTGGAAAATACGTTGCTTTTGTCTGTAAGGTCGGAAATGAGGTTCGATGCTGAGGCGGTGAGTTATGAAGGCGGGGTCAATGCCTGGCATATCTGAATGGGTCCAAGCAAAGACGTCATTGTGCTCGGTCAAAAGGGCAGTAAGATCGGATTTCGCTTGGGGGGATAGTTGGCTGCCGATCTTAGCAGTTTTCAATGGGTTGGTGGGGTCAATAGAGACCTCAACGAGCTCCTCCACTGGTTCTCCCCTGACCAGCTCGTCCTCATCCCGGGCGTCAAGTCCTTCGATGATCATTGCCTCCTTCAGCTTAACTTCTTTAAGTGAGGCAACATAACACTCCCTGGCCACGGTCTGCTCTCCTCTGACTGTTCCGACCCCGAGATCGGTAGGAAACTTGAGGGCAAGATGATAGGTGGATGTGATGGCCTGGAAAGCGTTTAGGGCGGTGCGGCCAAGGATGATGTTGTAGGCAGATGGGCAATCGACCACAAGGAAGGTGAGCAACTTCGTGGCCTGCCGTGGGTATTCGCCGATGGTGATGGGAAGGTCAATGGAACCAATGGAGGTCACACGGTCGCCAGTGAATCCGACCAGGGGGGTTTGGAGTGAAGACAAGCTTTCTTCCCCAATCTTGAGCTGGCGGAAGCAGTTGAGGAAGATGATGTCTGAAGAGCTGCCATTGTCGATGAGAACTCGTCTGACATTATAATTGGAGAGGATGGCGGAAATGACAAGGGGATCATCATGAGGGTAGCGGATGCCTGTACAGTCGGCGTCCGTGAAGGTGATGGGCTCTGTCCACTGCTTGGCTGTTTGGGGGGTCGGTCTACCATGGTGACTGCCTTGTCTGAGCCCTGCCGTATTTTTCTAAGCTCTGCCTTCTGAGCCGAACGAGATGGTCCCCCACAAGCAAGACCACCTGAAATAACTCTGATTTTACCAACTGGGGGAGGTGGATTACCTTGTGGCCGGGGTTGCTGGGGAGGTCGGTCGTGGCCTTGATTTGGTTGAGCTGGGTGCCGCGGCGGGGTACGTCGGCGATTATCTTTGTGGGGTTCGGTTCTTTGCCTTTGCTGAGGGCGGGTGTCTGTGAACCGGCTTAGACGCCCCTGTCGAATGAGGGTCTCCACCTGATCTTTGAGGTTGATGTAGTCGTCAGTATTATGGCCATGGTCCTGGTGGAAACGACAATATTTGGACTGGCCTTTTCGACTGGAAGGGTTCCGTGGAGGGGGAGGCCATTTGAGGGGGTAGTCCCGCTGGATCTGGTTGAGGACATGTTCCATGGGAGAATTGAGGGATGTATACCACTCGAACCGACCGAGCGGTCGGATTGGTGCCGACCGGTCTGCACGAGGGGTCGGTCGGTATAGCGGGGTGTTTGGCTATGATACTGGGCGTTTTTGGGTTCTGGGTCCTTTCTCTTTTCTCTGGGGATCGGGTTTTTAGCTGTTGGATCCTGCCGAGCGGCTAGTGAATCTTCGGCATTTATGTATTTTTGGGCTTTAGTGAGTAGGGCTGCCATTGAGGTGGGGGGTTTTTAGAGAGGGAGAAAAGGAAATCAGATGACCGTAGACCGGCCATGAAAGCTGTGAGAATGACCTTGTCGTCATTTTCTGCAACTTGCAGGGCTTCGGTATTGAAGCGAGTAACGAAGCTGCGCAGTGATTCCCCCTCGGTCTGACGAATGTTGAGAAGTTGAGTCGCCGGGCGTCGCTGGCGCTGGGCTCCGATAAAGTGGCTTAGGAAAGAGTCACTAAGATGTTGAAAGGTGGAGACAGAGTCTGGTGGTAACTGGCTGAACCACAGACGAGCTAACCCCTTCAGTGTCACGGGAAAAGCTCGGTACATGATCTCGTCTGGGAAGGCATGGAGAATCATGAGGGTGCGATAGGTCTCCAGATAGTCGACTGGGTCTGTCGTACCGTCAAAGGAGTCGATGGAGGGCATTTTGAACTTGGGGGGCAGAGGTTTGTCTCGGATGGAGGCAACAAATGGTGAGTTGGCTGTAGTGGAGGGCTTATGCTGGATGTTCTGCATAACTCCTTGGAGCTGGAGTTTCATGGCGCGGAGTTCAGCGTCCCAGAGGGGAATGTTGTCACCACCAGAGGGAGACAGGTATTGGATGCTGCTGGCCTCTCCCTCTAGGGCTGGTGCTATGATCGATGGGTGCGGGGGAGGAGGTGGCGGATTTATATGTGGGTGAGGAGGTTGCAAACCCCCCAAGTTAGGTGGATTGGGTTGTGGGGCAGTATGGCCCAGAGTTTGTTCTAGATGGGGTGGAATATCTAGAGGTGGCGATGGAGGAATAGGGAGGTTTCTTTGGAGCAGAGCATTGATTAGGGTCTGGTTTTGTTCGGCCATGCGGTTGATACTGTTGGTAAGCTCTATGAAGTACTATGGTGGGTTGTTTGGATTGGGAGGGTCGGTTTGGGGATCGGTAGCATTATGGTGGGAAGCCATGGATCTAGTCGTGACCATACACTTGACGGGTGAGATGTAGAGGTTACTGGAACAGGGTCTCCGGCGGCAATGAACACAACTGGCGCACGGATCAACCAGTTCCCACAGACGGCGCCAACTGATGATACAGTTCGTTCTGGTGGATGGACTGGACTGATCCAAGCTCCTCAAGCCCACGTCCGAGCAACGAAGCCCACTGGAAGACCTGCAAACAAGTTCAACGGGGAACAGGGTAGTCCCCCGGCGAACCCTCCGGTGTGTGAATTAGAAGTGGAAGTAAGGAATGTAGAAAGAGAGAGAGAGGGAGAGAGATAGGAAAAACTTAACCTTCTTCTTGTCTTCAAACCTTGCTTATATCCTTTGGTAATCATTTCACTGTCCCTGCCGTTCTGCCCCCATCGTCGAAAGCTTGTGTTGTTGCTTACCTTGTTCAGGGTAAGGGGGTGCTATTCTGGCTGAGGAGTGTTGTCGCAATAAATGCTGTGATGGGCTGCATTAATGGTGATGTGCTGTGGCAATAACTTTGCAGATCTTTGTTTGCTGACCTGGCCAGTGTTTCACCTGCCACATGTCCGAATGTCATTGGCCCTCCATGCCCTGTTGGTCTCTGGTTATCTTGGGCCTTTCCAGCCGGGTTATGTTGTGGGTCCTAAGTAATAGGCTTGAGGTTGTTCACTGTGGGCTGTAGTCTTTATGGGCCTATATATGTCATTTATGTTAGATGTGTCTAAAAAGTAAAAAAATTACTTAAAATATTAAAAAAATTCAGTAAAAATAAAAAAATATAAAAAATAAAAAAATAAAATTTTCTAAAATGTGTTTTTGAAAAAATGGAAGCACGCAAGTTTATGTTGGGTTGAAGGAGGGTTAACAGAGTGCTTGACGGAGTGAAATTATTTTTTGTGATAGACACGTGGCAATTGTGGAACACTGGTATAGAGGTTGGGACACGATTTTGGGATAGAAAATCAATCGTTAAGCATGCATTAAATGATGCTTATTGATTTCACTATTATAAAAGACCAAAATACCCTTTTATGCATTTTTTTTTATTTAATCTTTTATTTATTTATTATTTCATATCCCGTTGTATTTTTTCACATATTAACATATTAGATAATATTTAACTAATGGTGGAATACACCAAAAATTTTCTTTTTAACCATATTTAATAAAATTTGTCCCATAATAAAAAGTGGCAAAAAATGAGGCACATAATAAAAAATTGAAGGAACAAAAACACAAAAAAGGTGAGATATTTTAGCTATATAATATGATGAAATTTGCCCCATTATAAATTTATGATGAAAAGAATTGTTAATTTTTTTTTGAAATTTTCCCCATAATAAATTTATTTATGATGAAAACAATGTTTAAATTTTTTTTTTCTCGTTCAACTTTTTATTATGTGCCTAATTTTCTACCAGTTTTTGCAAATTTGATTAAATATGTTTAAGAGAAAAAGAAAAACTATTGGTTTATTTCATAATTAGTTGAATATTATTTAATATATTAATTATGAAATGATAAAGAAAATAAAAATGATAAAATAGAGACAAATGTATAAAAGGGTATTTTGGTCTTACCAGGAAAAAAATATTTATTATAGTGCTGTATATTTATTATCTTTTATACTCTCTATAATAATAGAGTTAATAGGCATCCTTTAATACACTCTTACCAAGTATTCGAGACACTTGTTAACAAAATCCAATTTTATAATACACATCTATTAGGGTCTGTATTATATGTCTCCGTTTTGATGTTTATAATATGTAGTTATGGTCTATTGTAGTATTAGTTATAATTTTATTATGACTCGTTGATGTTGGTTTGAATTATTATAATTATTATTTTGGTTACAATCTCAAAGATCTTTGCTTATATTTTATGTGATATTTAGTTATAACTCATTATAATTATTTTAATTATGACGGAAAAGTATTCAGTTTTGATACTTGTGATAGTCAATACCATAAATGTCATAACTTATATATGGTACACATTATTTTGATGCTAGGATGGCAGGGGTGACCATTGATTCAATATTTAAATCTTTACCTAATTATCTTGAGGTTATAGGTTCAAGTCTTGCAGCAATTACTTTGTGTACTATGCCAAAGGTTAAGTGTGTACCTAATCTTTCTCCACCCAAACACACATTAATGTGTACTAATTGGGACGCTGCTTTTTTATTATTATAATTTATATTCCAGGATGGCCCTATTATTATTTATTTATTTATTTTTTTAGATTTTTGTTTTTTTTTTTTGAATTTTTGGAAACTAAAAAAACTAATTGAGAAGTTGCTAAAAAAATTATTTCTTTGTAAGTAAAAAAATTAATGTAACGCTTGATTTTTTTAAGTTGATGAGAAACAGTTTAGTGACTTTTTAAGCTAGCTTTTTAAAGTTGTCTTCCAAATTTTGAGCAGAGGTAAGCTCTTAGGCCCCATTTATTTGACCGCGTGAGTGGTAGAAGTGGCTTGTGTAGTTTAGTGACTTCTTAAGCTAGCATTTTAAAGTTGTCCTCCAAATTTTAAGCGGAGGTAAGCTCTTAAGCCCGGTTTATTTGGCTGTGTGAGTGGTAGGAGTGGCTTGTGTGGGAGAAGGGGGGGTTCATGTGGAACGTTTGGTTTGAAAATTCATGGGAGGATTAACATCCAGGTTGATCAACAACCCACTACAGTGGCTGGACTAGCTCACTTGTTGGGGGCATGGGATTGAAAAACAATCCTATAGAATTGATGCTTAAGTAGCAAAACAAAAAATAAATAATTTATTTTTAAGTGTTTTTAGATTAATTGACCTTAAAAAGTACCCAAAAAAAAAAATTATAATAATATTTGATGAT
The DNA here is from genome assembly GCA_030407325.1 of Camellia japonica. NCBI lineage: Eukaryota > Viridiplantae > Streptophyta > Magnoliopsida > Ericales > Theaceae > Camellia > Camellia japonica. The sequence continues at coordinate 182,162,022 of JAPPVO010000019.1, forward strand.
GCAACGTGTTCCAGATAGAACGAGTCGGAATGATCCACGCTTCCTGAACCAGTGTCCGAGATACCAAGCACGCAGTGGAACCTGCACAAGAGTTCAACGGGAAACGGGGAGTCCCCCAGCGAACCCTTCGACGAGCAAGTTAGAAAGAGAAGTGGAATGTAGAGATAGATTAGAGCTAGAAAACTTAACCTTTTTTCTTGTTTTCGATGTCTGCTTATATCCTTTGGTAATCATTCTGTTGTCTCTTCCGACCTGCCATCTTGGCCGAAAGTCTATGCTTTAGCTTGCCTTGTTCACGGTGAGGCCGTTCTGTCTCGACGGGGAAGGGTTATCGCAATAAATGCTGTAAGGGGCTTCATTAATGGCTGATGTGCAGTGCAATAACTTTGCAGGATCTTTGTTTACTTATGTGGCATGTCCTTCACCTACCACGTGTCTAAGTGTCATTGGTTCTTGATGACATGTTGAGCTCCAGCAACGCTGGGCTTTAGTATTTGAATTGTGCATTGGGCCCTAAGTGGTGGGCTGTATCTTTTATGGGCTTACCCATGTCAGTAGTCTCCCATTCCCGAGTGCAGCTTTAGTCCAACGAAGGGAATAAGGAAGAAAACGGTGGTTGTGAAAGACTGGCGGGGCGAAGACCGACTGAGAGGTGGGTCGAAGGCAATGCGTGACAGTGGAGGAAGGCCGGGTGAGGGGCCGACCGAGTGGTGGGACCGACTATGAGGAGGGCCGACCGCGAAGGGTGATTGAGTGGTGGGACCGACCATGAGGAGGGCCGACCGCGAAGGGTGGCCGAGTGGTGGGACCGACCATGAGGAGGGTCGACCGCGAAGGGTGACCGAGTGGTAGGACCGACCATGAGGAGGGCCGACCGCGAAGGATGGCCGAGTGATGGGACCGACCATGAAGAGGGCCGACTGCGAAGGGTGGGTGGTGTGGCGTGGGGCTCAATGGGCGGCGGGGCACGTGGTGAAGTGAAGTGGAATAGACATGGAAAGGGGAAGGGGCAGTGGATCGTGGACGTACACGTAGCGGAATCCCGTGATGGGGAAGGTTAGGCGTTGAGCAAGAAATGAAACGATAGGTCAATATAGGGTGTTGAAAAGACAATTTTGGCGGATTATTGAAAATTTTCAAACTAGCGAAATTTAATTGTGACCCTTGGAATATAGGTAAGCCTTGGGCTTTTGGTATTATTCGCTTTACCTATCTTTTTGCAGAAAATCAAAACGTTCTAGAAGTAAACTCTTTCGTTTCTAGTGATACACCCCTGCAACATTTTGTGAACTACCTTGCCCCAGTATCTAAAGCTATACGCAGGCATACCAGAGAGATGGGTCGAGAGAAAGTGACCAATGTGAGACTAGATGCCTTGGGGGATGACGACGTAGTGGACGTGGCGGAGCAATACAGGACTGAGAGGCGAGTGGAGAGTGAGGGAGAACCGACAGGATGACCCTGCTCATCCACGCTGATAGCAGCTGCAAAGCCAATCAGTCAGGTCAAGCCAGATCACTAGCACACGAAGGCCGACAAGTCGACCTTTACTGCGGAAGAGTTGGAGGTTATGCGCGAGAAATATCAGATTCCCGCGGAAATAGAGTTAAAACTGCCGACATCAAAGGAGAGGGCGTCCGATGCTCGACCGGGGGAATTCGCCCTGTACGAGGAGGCGTTAAAGGGGGGTTTGAGGTTGTCACTCCCCCAGATAGTGGTGGACGTGTTAGATCGGCTGGAGATGGCTCCTGGCCAACTGATGCCCAATGTGTAGAAGATCTTACTGGCTTGTGCAAGTGCGTGGCCGCAGGCGAACGAAGGGGCTGAAATGACGGTGGTCGAGTTTTTTGCATGCTACAAGGCTTCGGGCCAACAAGAGACTTGGGGTCACTTTACAAGCGGCGGCAGGGAAGGGTCTGGTGGCGGGGTTGCCATCGTCAATTAAGGGGTGGAGGCCGCGGTGGTTCTATGTGTCCGCCAACGGGGGAGTAACGGTGCGCACCGTGTGGAGAATGCCGACCAAGTCGGTGGAGCCAAGGTTGAGGGCAGCGGTAGAGGAGAGGGTGAAGAAGGTGAAGGCATGGAGGGAGAATGAGGGGGCCAAGTGGGACGACCTCGTTCAACTCTCAGCCTTGTTTGCCGCAAGGCTGGGCCCTTAGCCGACCGAAAGGGATTTTGCGTTGGCAGAATTGGAGGCGAGGAGGAGGGCGCAGGAGGCGGAGGATAGGGCGAGTTTTGCCAAGGCTAACAAATACAAAGAGTCACAGGCAGACCGTCCGCCGAAGCTGATCGCGAGGGGGAGGATCCGACCGCGCCCCAAACCGCTGGGGAAAAAGGACTTGGGTAAGTTTGAGCCACGACCGCCCCCAGTTGATCCGTTGAAGGAGAGGGCCAACAAGGAGGTGGAGGCTGTGGCGAAGAGGAAGAGAAGAGTAAGGGAGAAGGAGGAGGGGCTAGCCCTGAAGAGAACAAAGGGGGAGGTGGCAGAGGAGACCCCTGAAGTGGGGCTAGAGGAGGGGGCGAAGGGGGAGGAGGGTGGGGCGGCTGCCCCTGAAAGGCAAGTTGAGGGTGGGGAGACTGGCCCCGAAGGACAAGTGGAGGGTGGTGAGACTGGCCCCTTAGAAGGGGTGGAGCAGCAGGCCAAGGGGGCTCCTGTGCCCCAAGGAGAAGAAGAGAGGGCCAGGTTGAAGACCACTTTTTACCATGGCCCTGCAGTGTCTGGGCGGCTGGAAGGAGAAGGAACTGAAGCCAGAACCGCTGCAGATCGCCTCTTAGGAGTAGTAGAAGACGTAGCCGTGTGCTCGATGGCCAGTTTCACTGAGGCTGAGCTGCTAAGGGGGTTGTGTTCTGTCCAAATGGAGGCGACCGCCTTAGCAGGGGCCTTTCTGAACAAGGCGGTGGCTGCAAAGGGCGAAGTGAGGCTACTGAAAGGCCAAGTTGGAGAAGGTGGAGGCCCAACTTGAAAGCTTAAGGAGGGAGACTGCAGGGTGGCGGAAGACCGCATGAAGTGCGTGTGCTAGGGAGTTGGAAGAGGCTCAGAAGGCCAAGAAGATGGAGGTGTTGGCGGTGGTGCAGGGCAATGTTGCCGACCGTGCCCATGCTGAGTTGCTCGCGGCCAAGTTGGAGCTGGAGACGAAACACTGTAAGGTGGGGTCGCTCGAGTTTCAACTGGTTGGCGAGCAGAAGAAGCTGGAAGAGGCGCAGAAGGCTTGCACTATCGCCAACGAACAGTGGGATGAGACGATGACTTGTAACGAGGATCTACGCGCCCAGTCGATCAAAGAAAAGGAAGAAGCAGATCTGAAGATCGCTGGGTTGGAGAAGGATTTGGCAGACGAGTGTGCCAAGGCAGCGGCAGAGAAGGCGAGGCTGGAGAAGGCCTTGGAGGAAAAAAGGGCGAAACTGGCATCTGAGAGGGCAGCGTACCTCGACCTATGTGTTGCAACGGTTGAGCAGTTCAAGGGGTCCGCCGACTTCCAGATGGCCATTGATGCCGCGATCGCCAGCAACTTGGCAAGAGAGGGGGCTGGAGGGGTTGGCTCGTCGGGAGCGACCGCTGGGAGCAAGAGTGAAGAAGAAGTGATCCAGAGCTTCCAGCGGTCGGACTTCTACAAACATAAGATGGCTAAGTTTTGGGACAGCGGCTGGAAGACTTTCAAGCGCAAAGCAGAAGAGCTGTTCCCAGACTTGGACTTCAACACTGTTAGAATAGATGAAGACGACGTGACCCAGACCCCCTTAGATGAAGGTGTTGATGAAGAAGATCTTGTTTCGAGCGAGGAGGAATGATGAATGTAAAATTTTGGCACTTTGTTTGTAAATAAAATTTTTATTGTTGTTTTGTTTGTAGTTTTTGTTGGGCGTGTAACCTCTGTAGTGAACTGTTGTGTAAGTTTGTGAATGAATGAAATTATGAGTTGTGTGTTGTTTTTTTTTTGTTGTACTATTGTCTTTATTTTTTGTGGATCGGCAAAGGATGAGAATGGTTACTCATGTAAGGCTTGTGTAAAAATCACACTGAACATTGAGAAGTAGGGAGCCAATCTATCTTGTGAGGAAATTATGATGCAAAGAATGTTGATAATAAAAATGTTGAAATGTAAAGGTCTTAAAATTGAGAGTCTTGAAGTGTTAAGTCACATGGTCAGGGTGTTGAGAAAATGTGAGAGTGAAGAGGTCTCAAAATGTGACAGTCTTGAAATGTTAAATGGTTGGAAAATGAAAGTTAAAAAATGTAAAGAACGTTAAGAGGCGTGGAAGTTGGACCTGGAATCTAACCAAGTATGGCAACTATGCTATAAACATGAAGTTGTAATGATGCTTGAGCCATGGTTAACTTAGTCTGGCTGAGCCTTTTCTGCTCAGTCTGGCTGAGCCCTTTGTACTCAGTCTGGCTGAGGCTTTAAGTAACTCAGTTTGGCTGAGCTCTTCGTGCTCAATCTGGCTAAGCTCTTCGTGCTCAGTCTGGCTGAGGCTTTATGTAACTCAGTCTGGCTGAGGCTTTAAGTAACTCAGTCTGGCTGAGGCTGTAATCAGGGCGTTATTGAAATACTACACAGATAAATGAGATATAACATTGTTGTCATGTAAAGTGTAGCCCATTTGATCATAAATTTACACCATATGAGAAGAGAATAAGAACATTCAAGTGCGTAGATTGTCAAAAAGAAAATACAGCGACTGATCAATACAGAAATAGGGCTTTATTGAAAATAACGCTTCAAATGCTCGGCGTTCCACGGATGGGGGAGATCTCGACCTTCCATGTCCTGAAGTCGGTAAGTACCCGGACGAGGTTTGGCCTTAACGACATAAAGTCCCTCCCACTTGGCTGCCAACTTGCCCTAAGCCGGACTTTTGGTGGCAAGAGTTGCTTCGCGCAAAACAAGGTCTCCCACGGCGAACTCCCTCGGTCGGACTTTGCGGTTGTAGTGAGTTCTCATTTTCTGTTGATATGAGGCCTGTTTGACAGCAGTGGTCTCTCGGAGCTCTTCAATCAGGTCTAGGTCGGCTCGACGTAGTTCTTCAGTGAGTTCTGGATTTGGGTGCAGATCGATTTCCACTAGGATGACTGCGTCAGCGCCGTATGTTAAGCGAAAGGGGGTTTCCCCAGTTGGGGTTCGGGCTGTAGTATGGTACGCCCAAAGTACATTTGGTAATTCCTCAGCCCAGAGTCCCTTAGCAGCTTCCAGCTTAGTTTTGATGATCTTCAGAAGAGAACGGTTGGTAACCTTAACTTGGCCATTGGCTTGGGGATGACCTGGGGAAGAGAAACATGGTTGGATTTGAAGTTTGGCACATAATTTCCTAAACTTCGCATTGTCAAATTGTTTGCCGTTGAAAGAGACGATGGCTTAAGGGATGCCAAATCGGCACATGATCGATTGCCAAATGAATCTGGTGGTGTTCCGCTCAGTAATTGTGGCAAGGGGTTCCGCCTCCACTCATTTAGTGAAGTAATCAATGGCGACAATGGCGACAATTGCGAATTTGGTTTGGCCTCGGCCAGTGGGCAATGGGCCAACTAGGTCGATCCCCCATTTGGCGAACGGGTAAGGGCTGCAAAGTGTGATCAACTCTGTAGGAGGGGCATGAGGGATGTTGGCGAAGCGTTGGCACTTATCACATTTAAGCACGAATTCAGTGGCATCTTGGTTGAGAGTATGCCAGAAGTAACCAGTGCGGAGTATTTTGTGGGCTAGTGACCTGGCACCCGAATGATTGCCACATACACCTTCATGGACTTCTCTTATCACGTAGGTCGCTTGAGCAGGATTGAGACATCTTAGGTATGGGCGTGAAAAACCACGTTTGTATAAGAGACCACTGATAAGAATGTAGTTGGACGATCGGGCCCTGACTTTGGCGGCCTGCTGTTTGTCGTCTGGCAGTTCCCCCGTCATCAGAAATAGAAAGATGTCGGCCGCCCATGGAATAGATTCATTTTGGAGGAAGTGGACTTGCTGCTGGTTTGGGGAAATGGCGGGGTGGGCCAAGTACTCAAGGCGGACACCGTGGCGGAGGCCTGACTGGTCGGCAGAAGCTAATTGAGCCATCTCATTTGCCTTAGAGTTTTCTGTCTGCGGGATGTGCTTGATGTGAAAAGTGTTGAAGAGGCGAGCAAGGGGGAGTGCAATATCTCTATAAGCCCGCATTGTGTCTTCTTTGGCATCGAATTCCCCCGTGATTTGTCCGACAATGAGCTGGGAATCGCTGAACACTTGGATATGGCTAACACCAATGTCTCTGGCTAGGCGGAGACCTGCTATCAATGCCTCATATTCGGCTTCATTATTGCTTGTGTCAAACAGGAAACGGAGAGCACATTTGAAGTAACCACCCTCGGGGGCGGTAAGGATAAGACCAGCCCCACTGCCTTCTTTGTGAGATGATCCGTCGACGTTGAGGGTCTTCTGCCTCAATCTGGGGTCGCGGAGGTGGTGGGGCCGTGGTCGGAGTGGGATTAGTGAATTCCAGGATAAAATCGGTGACAGCCTGCCCTTTGATCGCCGTTCGAAGTTTGTAGGAGATGTCAAACTGGCTGAGCTCGACTGACCATTGCATAAGTCGGCCGAAGAACTTTGGTTGTTGCATTATTTTCTTCAACGGTTGGTCAGTGAGGACGACAATAGGGTGGGCATGGAAGTAAAGTCAGAGTCGTCTTGAGGCTATGACCAAGGCTAAGGCCATTTTTTCAAGCAATGGGTAGTTCTGTTCTGCTCCCCTAAGAGCCCGACTGATGTAGTAGACCGGTCGTTGGACAGAGCTGTCTTCCCTGATGAGTGCTGCACTAACTGCGGTGTTTGACACGGCTAAGTAGAGGAAAAGGGGTTCACCCGTGATTGCTTGAGAAAGTAGGGGGGGTTGGCCATGCACTGCTACAACTGCTGAAAGGCCTCTTCGGATTCTGGCGTCCACTCAAAAGTTTGCCGAAGAACTTTGAAGAAGGAGAGGCACTTGTCCGTTGCGCAGGAAATGAAGCGGTTGAAGGCGGCGACTCTGCCAGTAAGCCTCTGAACCTCCTTAACCGTCCTGGGCGACTGCATTTCTATCAAGGCCTTGATCTTTTCGGGGTTAGCTTCGATGCCTCGCTGACTGACCGTAAAATCCAAGAATTTCCCAGATCCTACGCCGAAGGCGCATTTCTCCGGATTGAGTTTCATTTGATACTTTCGTAGGGTGTCGAAGGTCTCTCGTAGATCGGCCAGATGATCAGCGGAGAGCTTGCTCTTGACTAGCATGTCGTCGACATATACTTACATCTTCCGGTCTATCTGATAATGAAAGACGGCATTGACCAACAGTTGGTAAGTGGCCCCAGCATTTTTCAACCCAAATGGCATGACACAATACTAGTAGATTCCCCGGTCGGTGATGAAGGAGGTGTGCTCCCGGTCAGACGGGTGCATCAGAATTTGGTTGTATCTAGAGAAGGCGTCCATGAAGCTAAGCATTTGATGGCCGGCCGTGGTGTCAACGAGCAGATCTATGCGAGGAAGGGGATAACTGTCTTTGGGGCAAGCTTGGTTAAGGTCAGAGTAGTTGACACAGAGTCGCCATTTACTGTTGTTTTTACGAACCAAGACCACATTTGATAGCCATCTAGGGTAGTCCATATTTTTGATAAACTGTGCCTCAAGGAGCTTATCTACTTCGGAGGCGAGAAGAGTGTTGCGCTCTGGGTGAAAGATGCGCTGCTTCTGGCGGAAGGGTCGGAAGTGGGGGCTCAATGCTGAGACGATGGGTTATGATGGAGGGGTCAATACCCGGCATATCTGAGTGGGTCCAGGCAAATACGTCGTTGTGCTCAATTAGGAGGGCAATAAGGTCGGCTTTTGCTTGGAAGGATAGTTGGCTGCCGATTTTGGCAGTTTTTGTCAGGTTGGTGGGGTCGATGGGGACCTCAACAAGCTCTTCCACTGGTTCCCCTCTGACCAGCTCGTCCTCGTCTTTGACGTCAAGCCCTTCAATGATCATAGCCTCCTTTAGCTTGACCTCTTTAAGTGAGGCGACGTAACATTCCCTGGCCACGGTCTGCTCTCCTCTTACTGTGCCAACCCCCAGGTCGGTGGGGAACTTGACGACAAGATGGAAAGTGGATGTGATAGCTTGGAAAGCATTTAAGGCGGTGCGGCCGAGGATGATGTTGTAAGCAGAGGGACAATCGACGACGAGGAATGTGAGTAACTTTGTGGTCTGTCGTGGGTATTCCCCGATTGTGACGGGAAGATCGATGGAGCCGATGGAGGTCACCCGATCTCCAGTGAAACCGACTAATGGGGTTTGGAGAGGGGATAGACTTTCTTCTCCGATCTTGAGCTGGCGGAAGTAATTTAGGAAGATGATGTCTGAAGAACTGCCGTTGTCGACGAGAACCCGTCTGACCTTGTAATTAGAGAGGAGGGCAAAAATGACGAGAGGGTCGTCATGGGGGTAACGGATGCCTGTGCAGTCGGCGTCCGTAAAGGTGATAGGCTCCATCCATTGCTTGGGCTGTTTGGAGGGTCGGTCCAACGTGGCAACTTCTTTGTCTGAGCTCTGCCTTATTTTTCTGAGTTCTGCCCGCTGAGCCGAGCGGGATGGTCCTCCACAAGCAAGTCCGCCGGAAATAACTCTGATTTCTCCAACAGGAGGGGCGGGGTTACCTTGTGCTCGAGGTTGCTGTGGAGGGCGATCCTGACCTTGGTTAGGTTGTGCAGGTTGCCGGGGAGGGGTACGCCGGCGGTTGTTTCTGATGGGTTCAGTCATTTGCCTCTACTGAGGGCGAGTTTCCTTGAATCGACTGAGACGTCCCTAACGTATCAAGCCCTCGACCTGATCTTTGAGGTTAACACACTCCTCGGTATTATGGTCGTGGTCCTGGTGAAAACGGTAGTATTTGGACTGGTCTCGTCGATTGGAAGGAGACCATGATGATTAGGGCCATTTTAGGGAGTAGTCTCGTTGGATCTGATTGAGGACTTGTTCCATGGGGGAATTGAGGGGTGTGTACCATTCGAACCGGCCGGGCGGTCGGGTTGGTGCCGACCGGTCGGCTCGGGGGGATCAGTTAGTATACTGAGGTGTTTGGTTATTGTACTGGGTGTTTTTGATTTCTGAGTCCTTTCTCTTCTCTCTGGGGGTCAGGTTTTTGGCTGTAGGATCTTGGCGAGCGGCTAGGGAATCTTCGGCGTTCATATATTTTAGGGCTTTGGAAAGTAGGGTTGCCATGGAGGTTGGGGGGATTTTTGGAGAGGGAGAAAAGGAAATCAGATGATCGTAGGCTGGCCATGAACGCCGTGAGGATGACCTTGTCATCGTTTTCCGCCACCTGCAGGGCTTCGGTGTTGAAGCGAGTGACAAAGTTGCGCAGCGACTTCCCCTCAGTCTGATGGATGTTGATGAGCTGGGTTGCCGAACGCCGCTGGCGCTGGGCTCCAATGAAATGGCTGAGAAAGAAGTCACTGAGGTGCTGGAAAGTGGAAACGGAGTCTGTTGGCAGTTGACCAAGCCAGAGTCGAGCTGACCCCTTGAGTGTTACGGGGAAAGCCCGACATATGATTTCATCGAGGAATGCATGGAGGATCATGAGGGTCCTGTAGGTTTCCCAGTGATCAACCGGGTTTGTTGTACCATCGAAAAAATCAATTGAGGGCATTTTAAACTTAGGAGGTAGGGGTTTATCCTTGATGGAGGCAACGAAAGGGGAGTTGGCTGTGGTAGATGGTTTATGCTGTATGTTTTGCATGACTCCTTGGAGCTGGAGTTTCATGGCTCGGAGTTCTGCATCCCAGAGAGGTATGTTGTCACCACCGGAAGGCAGCGGATGCTGGACGCTGCTGGCTTTTCCTTCGGGGGTTGGTGCCGGGACAGATGGATGAGGAGCCTAGGGTGGCGGGTGTATATCTGGGGGAGGGGGTCGCAAGCCTTCCAAGTTGGGTAGATTGGGCTGTTAGATAGTATGGCTCAGGGCTCGTTCTTGGTTGGGTGGGACATTTGGAGGTGGTGGAGGAGGTATAGAGAGGTTTCTTTGGAGTAGGGCGTTAATTAGGGCCTGGTTTTGCTCGGCCAGGCGGTTAACGCTGTTGGTGAGCTCGGTAAAATACTGCGGTGGGTTGTTAGGATTGGGAGGATGGGCTTGGTGGTCGACAACATTGCGGTGAGAAGCCATGGATCTAGTTGTGACCATCCACATTCGCAGGTGGTAAGAAGCGGTTATTGGGAAAGGGTCTCCGGTGACAATGAGCATAACTGCCGCGTGGAGCAAAAGGTTCCCACAGACGACGCCAACTGATAATGCAATGTGTTCCAGATGGAACGAGTCGGAATGATCCACGCTTCCCGAACCAGTGTCTGAGATACCAAGCACGCAGTGGAACCTGCACAAGAGTTCAACGGGGAACGGGGAGTCCCCCAGCGAACCCTCCGACGAGCAAGTTAGAAAGAGAAGTGGAATGTAGATATAGATTAGAGATAGAAAGCTTAACCTTTTTTCTTGTCTTCGACGTTTGCTTATATTCTTTGGTAATCATTCCGTTGTCCCTTCCGACCTGCCATCTTGGCCGAAAGTCTATGTTCTAACTTGCCTTGTTCACGGCGAGGCCGTTCTGTCTCGACGGGGAAGGGTTATCACAATAAATGCTGTAAGGGGCTTCATTAATGGCTGATGTGCAGTGCAATAACTTTGCAGGATCTTTGTCTGCTTATGTCGCCTGTTCTTCACCTGCCACGTGCCTAAGTGTCATTGGTTCTTGATGACATGTTGAGCTCCAGCAATGCTGGGCTTTAGTAGTTGAATTGTGCATTGGGCCCTAAGTGGTGGGCTGTATCTTTTATGGGCTTACCCATGTCAATATTAAAAATTAAAAAATATTAATTTTATATATTAATACTATTCATAGTATTACTAATCAAGTGACATATAAACAAACACTCTTTATTATGTATCTTTAATTTAATATCATCACATTACTAATCTGCTCAATCAATTCCACCGTACTCATAATTTCATCCAACATAATCTGCCAAACAAACATGGCCTTAGGGCATCCATACCAGACTCAACAAATTTTGAGTTAAATTATAATCAAAAAGTTACTTTTTCTATTTTATCTAGCATTTTTTTTTTGTATGTACACACCTCTGTCAGATTCTCTATTTTAAAATTTAATTTTATAAAGTATTCATTTTAATGATCTACTAGATTATGCACACAACTCTGCCGACAACAGCTTCTAGAAGGTTCTAGGAAAAGTTGCCATATTCCTCATAATAATAATAATAATAATAATAATGCTACACAACCGGTCATCCGGAAGGTTGTTTGGTAATAAATGATAAAATATTATATTTCATATTCTAACCAAAAAAAAAAAAATGGTGTATCAACCGGTTGTCCAGTTGGATGTTTGGTCACTCTTAAGAATAAATGATAAAATATTGTATAATATGTGAACAATGCATCGCTACATATAACGATTTATTATAACAATATCAAATTTAATTTTGGTGTAAGAAAATTAATGAAGAAGTGATTTTGCATCTTACTACGCAAATTTTGCCTTCAAACCATAATAGCCAACCTGACGGGGATGTACTTAGGAAAGGCGAGCAAGACACTCTTGGGAAAGGCGAGCAAGACAATTACTTTGAATTCTTAGGCCTCGTTTGGGAACCCTAACCAAAAAGTTACTAAATTAGCCAAAATGTCAAAAACCCATACCAAAAAGTCAAAGATTCTCTTTTCTCTCTACTTTTTGCACATCTTTTCGTAAAAAGTCAAAAAGTCATCCCAAACATACTAGTTTTATTTAGCTCATATTTTAGCCAAATAGCTAAAAAGTTACTAAATTAGCCTGTTCCCAAACGAGACCTTAAATTTTGTTTAAGCAATAGGGCTCGCCAAATAATTTAAGTGAAGTGGATAAAATATATCATTTCATAGTAATGTTTATTTTTGCATTTGATACATTAAAAATTAATAACATTTTAAGAAAATTTATCCATAAATCTCATAATTAGTCTGGTTGATTTTGGAAATATAAATTTAATATATTTTTTGACAATTAAATTTATGATTATGTCATTATTTTAATTATGTTTCCTTGTTTATTTTTTTTAAATAAAAATATAAAATGCAAAATATATTATTTTATGAGATTCAGTTGAGTGGATCATGGTTTATGTGACAAACAATGTTGTGATGTCCCAAATATATATATAAATAATTTTTTTTCCGTGGCCCGTCACCACCGTAGTATATAGGGTGATGATTATGCATAAAAAGCATAGGTGAGTCATCAAACGAGACATGGGAAAATAGGAAACAGGGCAACCTGTGAGGACAGGTGGCCAAGTTAAACTTGCCCCACGTCAATAAGATACCATGCATTCTTCCCTATAAATAGTCAGCACAAGTAGCTGACATCGCTAAGCTTCGGATAAGAAAGAAATATACCCACGAGTAATAACGAGACAGTTATTGAAAAGAAAAAGTTGAGGATGAATATTAAAATAAATTATATTATATTTTAAGTTATTATAATATATTTTATGTATATTTTAAATAATTATAATTTATTTTATATAATTTTTGTTTTATAAATTATATTAATATTTTGATTACGTTGATTATTTTTTAAATTTTATTTGCTTAAATTAAAATTCATGAATATGTTTGTTTAAATTTTAATAATTATTTGATAATGATTTTGTAAATAATTATTTTTTGTAAGTATCACCACGAGAGTCCCATGCATTGGAGGACTTAAATAAACCATTGGCTTTTGATTGGTCACTTTGTGACCTTCTGTTTGTCATGGATCAATTGACCTTTGTTCTGATTGTCACTTCGATAATTTTTGTTATGTTCTGTATTGTGGCTATGATTATTTTGCTTATATAACTTTTGAATTAAAATTTTATAGTTTAAGTAATTTATTTATTCAAACTGAATTGTTCATTATTTTGGTTTAAATAATTATCTATGGTGATTTATATATCCTCATACTCACTGTATAATATTTATCACTTTGCTATGTGTTTATGGTTGTTATCTCCTTTTAGGTAATGAAATTTAGTAGGATCGAGATTGAGAATAAATTGCAGTGTTTTCTTTTTATTTTACTAGCTGTAATTCTGATCAGACTCTTATAATAAAATAAAGCCCAAATGGCTATTTTCCTTTTAAATAAATTTTTTGGTACCCATTTATTTTATTTTACTTTATTTGCTTGTGCTACTAACACAGAAAATTTTAAATTATTTTATTTTTATTGTCTTATTACCACGCTAAACTTTTAAATACTGAGTTTGGGTCGTGATAAATGTACTTAATTTCATGCCAACATAATCACATTTGATATGTCACATTAAGAGTGTTACGACCCAAACCCAGTACCCAAAGGTTCGGCGTCGTAATAAGATAAACATAAAATAATTCAAATAATTTTGTAGTCGTAGCGCAAGCGGTTAAATTAAATAAATTAAAATAAAATAATTGGGTACCAAATGTTTAATAAAAGGAAACAAACACAGTCATTTGAGTTTTATTGTATTACAAGAATCCGATAAAAAAAAATAGAAATCTTAAAAAAGAAGGAAATAAAAAAAAAATAACACAGCGATTCATTCCCCATATTGATCCCACTAAACCTCGTTACCTGAAAGGGGTAACAGCTATAAGCACATAGCAGATTGAGAAATATTATACTATGAGTATAGGGGCACAAAATAGTTATGGATAGTTATTTAAGTTAAAACATTTAAGACTGAAATAAAAATTACGTAAATAACTATAATCACGGTACAGAACAAGGGTCACTAGAGTGACAATCAGGACAGGGGTCAATGGATCCATGACAAACAGGGGACCACAAAGTGGTCAAACAGGGGCCAATGGTTATTTAAGTCCCTCAAGGCATGGGACTCTCGTGGTGGTACTTACAGAAAATAATTGGTTACAAGATCATTGTCAAATAATTTTTAAAATTTAAATAAACATATCCATGGGTTTTAATTTAAGCAATTGGAGTTCAGAAAATAATCCACGTAATTGAACACTAACATAACCATAAAACATAAATTATATAAAATGAATTATGGTAACTCAAGATATTCGTAAAATATATTATTATAACTCAGGACATATTTAAAACATGTTACGGTAGCTCAAGGTATAATATAACTCACCTCTAATGTAAATTTATCCGTATTTTTCTCGCACTCCAGACCCTCACTTGCTACGCTCTTCCTTACACTTACTTCGGTTCTGTGCTTCATCAACCTACTTCACTTCACTATTTATACCCGAACAAAGTGTAAGGCCCAAGCCAACAATTACACACGTTGATGTTCCCTCTTGTGTCACCTGTACGTAGATGTCTCTATTTAGACCATCTATTTGGCCCTTGCTTTTGTCTCCATGAATTCACCAAGGGCTATTGTAACATGCCCGCGAGGGACCTCAACGGGTTACAGTTCGGACTCAATTTGCGTCACAGTTCTTAATCTTGAACCAAAGAGTCCAAATCCGGCAAATCGTTTTGAGAAAAACAGATTTTTGAAAAGAAGTGCCAAACATGGACTGCTTTGCCAAATACAGAGTCGCCACCTAAATATTTTTTTAATGGGGAAATTTAGGAAACCCTGACTCGGTGCCAAAGGCCACGTGTCCGTCATCACCAAAGTTGTCTTGGCTCGGGAGCTTGGGTACGATTTGGGAAGGTCAGCTATGAGCACCCCCTTTCGCCCGGTCCGAAGACCGGCCTCTACTAACCATGATATCCGATTTTGAAAACGTTATGTGTTCTCATTCCGGTTATTAGCCTTGAATTACTATGTTATGCGCACAGCAAACAAGTATAGACTAGATTGCCTAATTCGGAAATAAGCATTGCATATCCGTTCGTTTTGAAAGTGCTTTGGAATTTGCTACTCGCAAGTAGGCTAAAACACGGATTTCAACGGGTTTTTCCAACTCAAGCAATCCAACCTCCACCCATAGGCATTCAAACAGTTTATCTCATGTAAGCATTTAGCCACATGGTAATCATGCTGTCATGTTAACATTCACACGCATGCGAGATGCTAAAGCATAAATACTTACATCGTACTCCGTGCCAAAACAATAAACTAGTTAGCAAACATGCATGTCCTAGTTCATGTTAAAATGACTAATGCATCGCAGGCAATGGTGCAATCTAGAGTAAGCTCGGCTAACCCTAAAATGGCATGTGAAATACAATCATTCGATACACGTATTCAATTTGGAATCGAAAATACAATGCGGTTTGTATGATGTACCGAGCCCGATGCATGTAAACAAATGCATGAATGCACGCATGCATTGCATAAAGTATGCTAAAATGAACGTGCCCTAATCTACCATCATAAGCGGGTAAATAAAAGGGAAGAAAGAAGTGGGGTTGGAAGACATGCGCACCACTCACGCACACTTATTACAGATTTGCCCTCGCCCGGAGGGACCAAAAGAATATACAAATTAATTAACTACGCAAGCTAATTAAATTACAGACCCATTAAATTAATTAAACGAATTAATTAATCTAATTAAAACTGTAAATCGCCTCGGGAAGAGGGCCAGATGCAGCGCATGCTCGGGACTTGCTCGGAATCGCACTGCCATGCATAGTCTGCCTCTGTTTTCCCTGCTTTGCTCCTCTGAAAACTGCCAAGGTCTCAGAAATGCCTCTCAGGACACTGGGGGATACCACCGGCTAAGCAAAATGACCACCGGCAATAGGATGTGGCCATCGGCACAAAATGAATCCATCGGCTGAGGACTTACTGCCGGCCGGCAGAAAATGTTGCCGGTCGGCAAACAATGCCTGCAGAACCTGCAACTCACAGCAGCAGAGGGCAAAACTTGCATGGCAATACAATTCAAACAATGTATGCATCAATCACATTCCTTATCATGTTAATGACTCAAAGGGGTATGTGCCTCGATTCTCGGGCCACCAATCACACATTTCCATGCATGATGGCCTAAAGAATCAAGTGTGCATTTTCATGTCAAATGAAATGCAAACCAATCAAACAAAACAAGGCCCAATTCCTATCACCAAATCAAGGAACAAGGCATGCATGCAAGATGCAATGCAACCTAGGCATGTTATCTAAGGATGCAACATGGCATGGCAAGATACTTATGCAAGTATACAAGCAAACATGAGGTAAGCATGCAACCAAGCAAATGATGGTCTTAAACATGACTTAGGCAACTCTAATTAGGCCCAAAATCAGTGGCCAAAACCAAGGAAACGAAGGCCAAAATGCACACACACATGCATGCAATCATGGTCCAACACCTTAAGCATAAACAAGGCAACTCTTAAGCACACTTAAAGAGACCAAACAATGGACAATTAGCATGCATACCAAACTCTGAAATTGCACAAAATAGAGGTGCCAAACCAACTAATTCAAGCAAGTAAAGCATGCAAATGGTCCAAGTACTTGAGGTAAGCCAAGAGGCTTAAACCAAGGTCAAACCCACCAAGCTTCACAAGGCTAAGGGGACTCAAAACAGGTCAAAGGCAGGCCTAAACAACACCCAAGGGGCACCTAGATGGCATCTAAATGGCTCAAATCCAAAGGCATACATAATGACCAAAACATGGAGCATACAACACGAGCTTTCAAAGCAACAATGAAGCCTCTAAGGCAAGTATGCAAACATGTTAAGTGGACTGAAATTTCATGTTAAGTGGTTCCAAACCACTGAAATAATGCAAACGATACATGCTATACACTTACATACTTAAGGCCAACAAGTCCAAAAATGCAAAGAGGCTATATAATGCATGCTAGGGTCGACTCAAACAACCTAAGACAGACCTAAAGCATGGCAAAATAAGCACAAAAGCTTCACAAATCTAAGCCTAAAACATGCTAAAACAAAGGCACACAACCTAAGGCATATTAAGGTAATCACAAGGTATTACAAGGAAGGTATGCAAGGCATGCATGGTATACCAAAACCAACTTAAAACAATGTTATATTATGGCAATATAAGCATGAAAAACAGTCATGGCATGCTCAACAAACATTCTCACAAAGGCTTTCTCTAGAGGCCAAAAATGGTCCTTTTCAAGGACAATAAGGAGAGGGGGTGGCCCTCTCCTTCTTGAGACTTCAAGGCACTACCTTCATCACTGAAATCCCTTAAGATTTCAGTGGTGAAGAGGCCCAAACACCAAAGTCTCGAAACTTGCACAAAATAGCACAAAAATGGGGCCTTTCAAGGCTCAAGGGTGGTCAAACGCACCCAAACCACAAAACACTCTTAACCAACAATCAAGAGGGCCTAAAAATAGAACTTTTTTATGTTATACACTAAACACAAAAATAGCTCTAAGATAGGTAGAAATAGGATGCAAAAATGGGGTAAAAAGGGCCAGTTTCTTACCCTTGAAGCCTTTCTTCAACAATGGTGATCTTGTTGCCTCCTTAAGCTTCAATCCAGCTTCAAAGCTCCAAAAACAAGCCTCAAACCCTCAGTTCCAAGAGGATGGTGTGATGGTAGGTGTTTGTGCACAAAACTAAGCCTAAAACACACACAAAGGCAAGAGAGGGAGAGATATAGATATAGGTTAGATACACTAATTTAAACCCTAAAACCAGAGCTCTCTAACTCTCTTCTCCAATTTTGTCTAACCCTTGAACAAGGGAGAGAAGGCCTCCTCTTATAGAGGAGCCAATCTTGTAAAGCTTACAAAGTAAGCTAACAAGAGGGGCATCCCTCCATACACGTGTATGGAGGGGAAGCAAATGCCAGCCAGCTGTTTCAAAATATCTCCAAAAGCAGCTGAACAGTAGTCGGTTGGGCAAAAATGTCATTTTGACAAAAATGACTGCCGACCGGCAATAAAGAGTGCCGACCGGCAACATAGATTGCCGATGGCAACAAAAACCAGCCGGTGGCCTCTAGCCACTGCCGGTGGTGTGTGGGGATGCCTCACAAGGCATTCCCTGCCCCTCCAAGGCAAAACACAAGTGTTTGGTGCAAAACCAGACACAAAATGGTCAAGTTCGGAGATCCTGAGGCAGGGCGCGTAGCCGAGGACTCCGGGAACTCCAAACGAACACAAACATGGATAATCACCGGGTGTTCAAACGGTGACGTCCAAGTCTTGAGGACGGTCAAAAATGGGGTGTCTATAGCTATATTGACCCTTGGCCCCACCGAAGTCTTGGTTCTTTATATATATATATATATATAATGTTATTCCAATTCTAAAATTCATAATTCCTAAAATCACCTATGATTATACGTTAGGTTCACGTCTAAAAAACCTCACCACCCATTTATAAAACATCACTTACCCTTACTAAAATATTTAACGTATGGTATCTCACAATTTATTTCCTTAACAATTTAATCGATTAATTCCCAATTTATTATTATTATTATTATTATTATTATTATTATTATTATTATTATTATTATTATTTATTGATTTTTTTATTTATTTTGAGTTCTATTTATTGTAATATTAAAATAAAAAAAAAGAAATTCGAGTGTCAGATTTCTCCTCTCCTTAAAAGAAGTTTGTCCCCAAACTTGACGTATCTCGGTTTTCGAAGAGATGTGGGTATTTGGTTCGCATTTGGATTTCAATTTCCCATGTTGCTTCTTCGACATGATGGTTTCTCCATAAGACTTTTACGAGAGGTATAGTCTTATCTCGAAGGACCTGATTACGGCGATCAAGAATTTGTACTGGTTGTTCCTCATAAGAGAGGTCTTCTTGAACTTCCAAGTTCTCATAATTGACAACATGCTTTAGATCCTGAAGATATCGCCAAAGCATCAAAATGTGAAACACATTGTGGACATTGGATAGTTCTGGTGGAAGCGCAAGGTGATATGCCACAAAACCAATCCTTTTAAATATCTCAAATGAGCCGATGTAACGTGGGTTTAACTTTCCTTGCTTTTCAAATCGGATAACCCCTCTTGTTGGTGAGATCTTTTTTGGAGCACATGATCGTCTATTTGAAACTCTAAGTCTCGTCTCCGGGTATCCGCATAGCTTTTCTGGCGGCTTTGGGTAGTGCGAATTCGCTGTTGGATGAGCTAAATCTTATCACTTGTGATTTGCATGACTTCGAGGCCTAATAATTTCCTATCTCCGACTTCCGTCCAACACAGAGGTGATCGACATCTCCTTCCATACAGTGCCTCGTACGGTGCCATTCCAATGCTTGCATGGTAGCTGTTATTATAGGTGAACTCCACCAGAGGTATCCCAATTACCTTTGAGGTCTAGTATACCCAAACGTAACATATCTTCCAAAGTCTGAATCATCCTTTCAGATTGCCCATCAGTTTGCTGGTGATAAGCCATGCTAAACTTCAGAGTGGTTCCTAAAGCTTCTTGCAATTTGTTCCAGAAGTGACACACAAAGCGGGGGCCTCTATCGGATACGATTGAAACCGAGGTGCCGTGTAAACGAATGATTTCCTTAATGTATAGAGTGGCAAACTTAAAGAGGGAGTACATGATTCTGATTGGTAGAAAATGCGCCGACTTCGTCAATCGATCTACGATAACCCATATTGCATCATTCTTCGAGACTAATTGTGGTAGCCCGACCATGAAATCCATAGTAATATGCTCCCATTTCCATTTGGGAATAGAGTGTGGTTGCAACATTCCTGCAGGTCTCTGATGTTCTGCTTTGACTTGTTGACAACGTAGGCATTTGGAGACATGGCTTGCTATGTCTTTCTTCATTCCTGTTCACCAGAAGTGTTCCTTTAGATCGTGATACATCTTTGTATTGCCAGGATGGATCGCAAACCTCGAGCTATGAGCTTTCACCAATATCCTTTTCTTAAGTTCTGGAAGGTCGGGTACGCAAATTCGATTCCAAAATTTTAGTATCCCATTGCTTATCGTGAAATCAGGATCAGGCGTGCTTCCTTGTTCTTCGTACTTTTTCTTCAAAAGTTTATCTTCACATTGGCGGATTCTAATTTCTTCAATCAACTCGGGTTCCACGATTATGTTGGTGAACAGTCCATTGATCTTGCGGGGAATGAGGGTACATGCCAAACTTTTGGTCGTTTTTCGACTTAATGCGTCTGTTACTACGTTAGCTTTGCCGGGATGGTGATGGATCTTTATATCATAGTCCTTCATAAACTCTAGCCATCGTTGTTGCCTCATATTCAATTCCTTCTATGTAAACAGATATTTGAGACTCTTGTGATCAGTGTAAATCTCACAGGTTGCACCGTAGAGATAATGACGCCAGATCTTGAGGGTGAAGATCACCGCAGCCAATTCTAGATCATGAGTTGGGTAGTTCCTTTCTTGAGTCCTTAGTTGGCGGAAGGCATAAGCAATGACTTTCCCATTTTGCATAAGAACGCAACCCAAACCATTGTATAAGGTATCGCTATAAATTACGAACCCTTCTGTTTCCGCAGGGAGTGCTAGTATAGGAACCGTCATGAGTCTGTTCTTCAATTCTTGGAAGCAACGTTCCTGCTTTTCGGTCCATTCAAAAGGTGTGTTCTTCTGAGTTAGCTAGGTCAAGGGTGAAGCTATCTTCAAGAAATCTTGCATGAAGCACCGGTAATAGCCGGCTAGGCCCAAGAAGCTTCGAATCTCAAACACGTTAGTAGGTCGTGGCCACTCCACGATTGCTACAACCTTTTGGGGATCAATTGAGATGCCATCTTTGTTAATGACGTGATCGAGGAAGTGTACACTAGTGATCCAGAATTTGCATTTCTTCAACTTGGCATAAAGCTTGTGATCATGTAATGTCTGTAGAACTCTTCGCAAGTGGTGTTCATGATCTTCTGGTGATTTGGAGTATATAAGAATGTCGTCAATGAAGACAATGATGAACTCGTCAAGATAGGGTTTGAACACTCGATTCATGAGGTCTATGAAGGCCGCTGGAGCATTTGTGACGCCAAATGGCATGACGAGAAACTCGTAGTGCCCGTAACGAGTTCTGAAGGCAGTCTTTTCAATGCTTTCTGTTTTGACTTTTAGGTGATGGTAACCAGAACGCAAGTTAATTTTTGAGAATACTTGGGCGCCTTGCAGTTGATCAAACAAGTCGTCAATTCATGGTAGAGGGTATCGATTCTTGATGGTGACTTTGTTCAGCTCTCGATAATCGATGCATAGCCTCATTGTACCATCTTTTTTCTTTACAAATAGTACCGGAGCTCCCCATGGTGAGGTACTTGGTCGGATGAAGCCTTTGTTCAGTAGTTCTTGGAGTTGGGTTTTTAGTTCTTTCAATTCTGTTATGGACATGCGGTAAGGGGTCTTTGAGATTGGTTGTGTACCAGGTTGGGTTTCAATGGTGAATTGGATTTCTCGGTCAACTGGGGTACCAGGCAGGTCTTCAGGAACTATATCCGAGAATTCTCGAACCACAGGGATTGCATCAAGTGTGGGGGTCTCTTGTTGAGTATCGATCACATAACAGATACAACTACAACAACCCTTTCTTAGTAGCCGTTGGGCTGTCATGAAGGATATAATACATGGAGGGGGAGAGGCTTCAATTCCTTCGAAAACAAGCTCGAGTTGGTTTGGTGATTGGAGGAAGACCTTTTTGGCTTCACAATCAATAGAGGCACGGTTGGCAACTAACCAATCCATTCCTAAGATCACATCAAAGGTACTAATGCAGAGGGGAATCAAATCTACACGTAAGGTTTCACCTTTTAAGATATAGTACAAGATTTGTACACATTAGTACTAAGGGCGGAATTACTAGAAGGAAAAGACACAGACAATACATATCCTAAGGGTTCGGGTGTTGATGCCAACTTAGGAGCAAAGTGTGGTGTAACAAAAGAATGAGTTGAACTAGAGTCAAAGAGAACATGGGCTAAGTGACCACAAACAGAAAGTGTACTTGATATGACGTTCTCTGTAACTTCTGGGTTTCCAGGCTCCAAGGCAAAAGCTCTTCCTTGGCGTTTTTGGTCCTTTCTCACTTCTCCAGGTACTGCGGGTTTTCGGACTGGTTAAGAGGGGCCGACTGTAGGATTGGCGAGCTTTGGACAATCTCTCAGCAAGTGGCCAACTTGGCCACATCTAAAGCACGCTCCCGTATCTCGACGGCATTGTGCCCAATGAGTCATTCCACAAGTAGGACAAGCTGCAATGCTGCCACTTCTGGGATTTGTAGGACCTTGATTGCTTGAACTTGTTGAACTGGTTGTGCCTGTATTTACCCTCTTGGGAGGCGCGACACTGGGCCTTCTGTTATCTCTTTCCCAAAATCGCTTTCTCTGGCTTGGTTCTCCGAAGCGCAAGGTTTTAATCTTTTTTTCCCGCAATGTAAGCTCGATCTTCCACTACTACATAGGTTGGTAGTTTCAAAACCTCCAGCCTGTTCTTAATTTCCAGATCCAATCCTGCTTCAAATTTTCTAGCTTTTCGAGCTTCGATGGGGATGACGTATGTCGCGAATCGGGGCAGTTGCGTGAATTTGCTTTCGTATTTGGCCACTGTCGTGGTTTCTTACCTTAGATGTATGAATTCTAACTCCTTTTGTTCCCGTAGTGAATCTGGAAAGTATTTTTCATAGAATACCTCCAAAAATCTTACCTAAGTCACAATATCTTCATTCTCCAGGGTAAGAAGCCACTATTCTTGTGTATCGTCTTTGAAAGTGAATGTGGCAAAAGTTACCTTCTATCTCTCTATGCAAGGTAGCGCATGAAAGATTTTCTCCATGTCCTTAACCCACGCCTTTGCCACTAGTGGGTTTGGACTGCCGATAAACGTGGTGGGTTTCAGATCTTGAAATTGTTTAATCGTAGTCGGTTCTTATTGTCTCTCTAGTGTCCCATTGGTTATCCTGGTTTGCAAGGCCTGCAAAAAGTTGGTGACTGCTTTTTCCATGATTTGCTCTATTGGGATGGTACCGCTGGCTGATGATCCGGTTTCATTTCCTTCATTGGCCATTACTACAAGGTAAAATGATATAAGCGTGACATCACATTGATACAACTTTGATACAACGTTATATATAACATATTAGTTTTACTATTTTTACTATCACATTAATATTACCACATTAATACCACATAAAACATCATCTATACATCATTGTTACTATACATAAGGCGTTAGTCTAGCCGTCAAGAGTTAATGTCTAATCCAACTGATACAAAATTGGATTAGATTAATCATGGTCAGGTCACAAAAAAGATCTCTTGGTCAGACATCTAGAAGGGACCGTTAGGCCACCACCATGAGAACTGGCCTCAGAAAACAGGCCCATGAAATAACCCCGCGAACTCACTCTGTATGAGGGACTCGAACTCCCACCCACTGTGCTCTATTCCAAAGCAACTCCATACCACTTGGACTATGTAGACAGGAACACCATGATCATAACCCCAAAACTCCCATTCGGTAATTTGTACCGGTACCTCCAAGTATGATGCACTGTCAGTGAAGTCCACAGCTGGGGTATGGACAATGTGTTGTGGAGGAGGTGTCGTGGTCCGGATGTGGCTGCTAGGATACACGTGTCCCCTCCTCTCTGCAAAGCCTAGGGGTAGAGGTGCGACCAGAAATTGCGGCTGCTCTAGGTCCGGAGCAAGACCAACGACGTGGGTCGGTCCTATGTACCTCTCACGAGTGCTGCCTCGGCTAAGTCTCCAGAATAAGAAATCCTCATCAGGGTCGGCTTGCAAATACATAGGTTGTCCCATGAGTCGGTCAAGTGCTGGGTGGGCTTGCTTGATAAGACTCTTTGAATCACCCCAGCCCTCTAATAAGTTTGGGACAAGATGAGCTCCCGGAGGCTCGAACCAAAACAACTCCATAAGGTTAGCCATTTCTTACAATACAGGAAAACTTAGCCTAGACATTATAACATGGTTTACTTGTGTTAGACATACCACATAATATCAAATAATACAGGGTTAATAATTTTTTTTTTTTTTTTGCAATTCAAATAATGTAAATTTAAATTAATGTGAATAATTGTACAGGAAATTTCAAAAAACTATAAAATTTTGTTTTATAGAATTTAAAAAAAAAAAAAAAAACCATTGCTCTGATACCACTTTTGTCACGACCCAAACTCGGTACCCAAAGGCTCGGTGTCGTAACAAGATAAACATAAAATAATTCAAATAATTTTGTAGTCGTAGCGCAAGCAGTTAAATTAAATAAATTAAAATAAAATAATTGGGTACCAAATGTTAAATAAAAGGAAACAAACATAGTCATTTGAACTTTATTGTATTACAAGAGTCCGACAAAAAAAAGGATAGAAATCTAAAAAAAGAAGGAAAAAAAAAAAAAAAACAACACAGTGATTTATTCCCTATCTTGATCCTGCTAAATCTCGTCACATGAAAGGGGTAACAGCTATAAGCACATAGCTGAGTGAGAAATATTATACTGTGAGTATAGGGACACAAAATAGCCATGGATAGTTATTTAAGCTAAAACATTTAAGACTGAAATAAAAATTACGTAAATAACTATAACCACGGTACAGAACAGAACAGAACAGGGGTCACTAGAGTGACAATTAGAACATGGGTCAATGGATCCATAACAAACAGGGAACCACAAAGTGATCAAATAGGGGCCAATGGTCATTTAAGTCCCCCAAGGCATGGGACTCTCGTGGTGGTACTTACAGAAAATAATTTGTTACAAGATCATTGTTAAATAATTTCTAAATTTTAATAAACATATCCATGTGTTTTAATTTAAGCAATTGGAGTTCAGAAAATAATCCACATAATTGAACACTAACATAACCATAAAACATGAATTATATAAAATGAATTATGATAACTCAAGACATTCGTAAAATATATTATGGTAACTCAGGACATATTTAAAACATGTTACGGTAGCTCAAGGTATAATATAACTCACCTCTAATGTAAATTTATCCCTATTTTTCTCCAGAGCCTCACTTGCTACGCTCCTCCTTACACTTACTTCGGTTCTGTGCCTCATCAACCTACTTCACTTCACTATTTATACCCGAACAAAGTGTGAGGCCCAAGCCAACAATTACACACGTTGATGTTCCCTTTTGTGCCACCTATACGTAGATGCCTCTATTTAGGCCATCTGTTTGGCCATTGCTTTTGTCTTCATGAATTCACCAAGGGCTATATTGACCCTTGGCCCCACCGAAGTCTTGGTTTTTTTTTTTTGTTTTATATATATATATATATATTTATTATGTTATTCCAATTCTAAAAGTCATAATTCCTAAAATCACCTATGATTATACGTTAGGTTCACGTCTAAAAAGCCTCACCATCCATTTATAAAACATCACTTACCCTTACTAAAATATTTAACATGTGGTATCTCACAATTTATTTCCTTAACAATTTAATCGATTAATTCCTAATTTTTATTATTATTATTATTATTATTATTATTATTATTATTATTATTATTATTACTGATTTATTTATTTATTTATTTTGAGTTCTATTTATTGAAATATTAAAATTAAAAAAAAAAGAAAATTCGGGTGTCACAAAGAGACAAACCATGTGTTAGAAATATGGTTTTGAAAATTTTGGAAAACAGAATTTTTCTTAAACTTTGGTTTAATTTTTAGGTGGGACCCATGCGTCGATTTTCGCGGGTCTAAGTGGTAACGCGTTCTATGCCGCGTTGTGATTCACGTGGTATATTTGGTTGCTCAAAACCATTATTGGATGAATAAGAAATTGAAGCCAAAGTGTGCTCCATGGGAATGGAGTATTGGTGAAAATTCCTTAAGGTTTGTATAATGGCTTGTCTTATATTGATTTGATGGGAAGTTTTTAGTGAGTTTATAAGGCATGGGATTGGAACTTGGGGTAGGCTCCAAGGGACACCCAAGTTTTGTAGAGAAGGAGGTTATGGGCAAAATGGGATAGACACATTGGACCAAAAAATAACCACACGCCGCCGCCCGTTTTGGCTGAGATTGGGTTGGGTTGGGCTTGTCCGGCCTAATACTAATCTTTTTTGGCAAAAAACATTTGAATTTTATTTTATTTATTTGTAAATAAAATCTGTCCGCTTTTTATTTCAAATTCTGGTTGGAAATAAAATTCAAATTTTGGTTTGCACCTCTTCAGAAATTTTGTACAGTTTCGGATCTGTCCAACCGAATCTGTTCAAATTCAAATCCACCCAAAACAGGTTGTTGAATTGTTTGAAATTCAAACCATACAGTGCCTATAGATTTTATATCTGTTTAATTTAAATTGAACATGTATTGTACCTGTTTAATTCAAAACTAGCAGCCACCAAGCCACCACTTCACTTATATAAATAGGCAATCCCTCATTTGGATTTTTACTCCAATTTTCGTCCTTAAATCTGCTACTGCTCTCTGCATTTTGCTGCATCTATTATTTTCTGTGAGATAGATTATAAACACTTAGTGTGTTCGTTGTACGAAAAATTTGTAATACTGCTATTTTTCGTTGATTGATCATTTTATCCTGGAAAATGACGTCCATATTCTAAAAGTACCGTGGAGCGGACGAATCTGTCTTAAGGACATAGTGTCTAACACTCGACTTGATCATAATATTGTACAAAAAATTAATCAAGTAAGTTAATTCTTTATCTGTTTTATTATTATTATTTATTTAAATCAGATTTTTATTTTGTTATTTTGATTTTGTTTTGGTAACAAAATAAAAATCTGTTTTTATTTATTGGTTTGATTTTTGTAATCAAACATTCTCTCTCCTTTCCTATTTTTCTTTTGTATTCTGTTTGCCGTTTAGTACCCAAACAGAATTAATTTATTTAAATACAGTGAAGATTGTCCAACAATCTTAAGACAGATTTTTTGTGTGTGTCTTCATTGTATTTAATTTTCTGTGTTTTCACAAAAGTGATATTCTGGTTGGAAAACAAATGGTAGTAATATACTGTTTGATAGATAGTAGTAATATGCTGTCTATTTTCTTTGACAACTAGTAGTAATATAAAAGTGTTATTAACAATTGCAAAATATTAATTTGTGTTACAGAAAATTATTGTGATATTTTATTTTTCTAGTTTTAGTAACAAGGAAAATAAAATTATTTTGTGTCATAATTTATTTTCTAGTTTTAGTAACTAGAAAATTAATTTATGTTTTGGTTTTTTCTGTTTTTTGTAATAAGATATTATGGCTACTGCAATTGAAACTGCAACTGGAAGTGGTACACCTATCGTTACACCAACTCTGGTCCCTATCCAAAACCATGTTCAAGTTCTAATAAATCATGGAGAAAAATCGAAAAAATTTAACAGTACTGAGTTTAAGAGATGGCAACAAAAATTGTTGTTCTATCTTACAACTTTAAATTTGGCCCAGTTTCTCCATGAAGAGGCTCCAGCACTTAAAGAGGGTGAAAGTTATCGACAAGTTGTTGCTGCTGTAGATGCTTGGAAACATTCAGATTTCCTGTGCAGAAACTACATCCTCAATGGCCTTGACAACATGATGTATAATGTTTACAGCCCTTTGAAGTTAGCAAAAGAATTGTGGGATTCTTTGGAGAAGAAATACAAGACAGAGGATGCCGGCACAAAAAAATTTGTTGTCGGTAAATTTCTGGACTTCGTTATAGTAGACTCCCAAACGGTAATTTCTCAAGTTCAAAATTTTCAAATAATTTTGCATGATATTCATTCAGAATGTATGTCTCTTAGCGAGTCTTTTCAAGTCGTTACTTTAGTGGAAAAGTTACCACTGGCTTGGAAAGATTTCAAAAATTATTTAAAACATAAACGCAAGGAGATGACCATGGATGAATTGATTGTAAGATTGAGAATTGAGGAAGATAACCGAAAGGCTGAAAAGAGGAATGAGAAAGCCCATTGAGTCCAAGGATAATGTGGTTGAACAAGTTCACAAACCACATAACAAAAAGAGGAAGTTGACTGGAGATGATCCTAAATAAGGCGACAACAATGGCAATAAGAAATTCAAAGGAAAATGCTATAACTGTGGAAAGACTGGATATCGAGCTTCTGATTGCCGCTGCCCTAAGAAGGATCGCGGAAGTACAAGCAGATTTTGATTTTGTTTTTGTAATAAAATAAAAATCTGTTTTTATTTATTTATTTTTATTTATTGGTTTGATTTTTTGTAATCGAACATTCTCTCTCCTTTCCTATTTTTCTTTTGTATTCTATTTGTTGTTTAGTACCCAAACAGAATTAATTTATTTAAATACAGTGAAGATTGTCCAACAATCTTAAGACAGATTCTTTTTGTGCGTCTTCATTGTATTTAATTTTTTTGTGTTTTCACAAAAATGATATTCTGGTTGGAAAACAAGTAGTAATAATATACTGTTTAACAGATAGTAGTAATATACTGTCTATTTCTTTGACAACTAGTAGTAATATACTGGTGTCATAAACAATTACAAAATATTAATTTATATTACAGAAAATTATTGTGATATTTTATTTTTCTAGTTTTAGTAACAAGGAAAATAAAATTATTTTGTGTTATAATTTGTTTTCTGGTTTTAGTAACTAGAAAATTAATTTGTGTCTTGGTTTTTTCTGATTTTTGTAATAAGATATTATGGCTACTGCAACTGAAACTGCAACTGGAAGTGGTACACCTATTGTTACGCCAACTCCGGTCCCTATCCAGAACCATGTTCAAGTTCCAATAAATCATGGAGAAAAACGGAAAAAATCTAACAGTACTGAGTTTAAGAGATGACAGCAGAAAATGTTGTTCTATCTTATAACTCTAAATTTGGCCCGGTTTTTCCGTGAAGAGGCTCCAGCACTTAAAGAGGGTGAAAGTGATCGACAAGTTGTTGCCGCTGTAGATGCTTGGAAACATTCAGATTTCCTGTGCAGAAACTACATCCTCAATGGCCTTGACAACATGCTGTATAACGTTTACAGTCCTCTGAAGTTAACAAAAGAATTGTGGGATTCTTTGGAGAAGAAATACAAGACAGAGGATGCCGGCACAAAAAAATTTATTGTCGGTAAATTTCTGGACTTCGTTATGGTCGACTCCCAAACGGTAATTTCTCAAGTTCAAAATTTCCAGATAATTTTGCATGATATTCATTCAGAAGGTATGTCTCTTAGCAAGTCTTTCCAAGTCGTTGCTTTAGGGGAAAAGTTACCAACGGCTTGGAAAGATTTCAAAACTTATTTAAAACATAAACGCAAGGAGATGACCATGGATGAATTGATTGTAAGATTGAGAATTGAGGAAGATAACCGAAAGGCTGAAAAGAGGAATGGGAAAAATCCCATTGAGTCCAAGGCTAATGTGGTTGAACCAGTTCACAAGCCACATAACAAAAAGAGGAAGTTTACTGGAGATGGTCCTAAACAAGGTGACAACAATGGCAATAAGTAATCCAAAGGAAAATGCTATAACTATAGAAAGACTGGACATCGAGCTTCTGATTGCCGCCGCCCTAAGAAGGATCGCGGAAGTACAAGCAAGAAGACCACCAATCAAACCAATGTGACAGAATTAGATTACATCTCTGACGGGGTAAATGACATCAACCTCTCTACTGTGGTGTCTGAGGCTAATTTGGTTAGAAATCCCAAGGAGTGATGGGTTTACACTGGAGCAACTCGTCACATATGTGCGGACAAGAAGATGTTCACTACCTACAATGAGGCTGCAAATGGTGAACAACTTTTCATGGGAAATTCTTCTATTTCTACTGTAGCTGGACAAGGAAATGTGACCTTGAAGATGACATTAGGGAAGGAACTGACCGTCAACAACGTACTGCATGTACCAGACATCCGGAAGAATTTAGTTTTTGGTTTTTTGTTAAGTAAAAATGGTTTTAGGCTTGTCTTTGAGTCTGATAAATTTGTATTTACAAAGAGTGGTATGTATGTTGGTAAGGGATACATGAGTGATGGTCTCTTCAAATTAAATGTAATGACGGTTGTACCAAAAGTTGCTATTAATAAGAATAACATATCTTGTGCTTATATTCTTGAGTCGAATTTATGGCATGGTAGATTAGGACATGTAAATTTTGATGCTTTGCGTAGATTAATTGGTTTGGATTATATACCAACGTTTGAAATTGATGCTAATCACAAATGTGAGATTTGTATAGAAGCGAAACTAACTAAGACTTCATTTAAATAGGTTGAAAGGAAAACTGAACCTCTAGAATTAATTCATACAGATGTATGTGATCTTAAATTTGTTCAAACTAGAGGAGGCAAAAAGTATTTCATAACATTTATCAATGATTACACAAGATATTGTTATGTTTATTTAGTTAGAAGTAAAGATGAAGCCTTAGAAATGTTTAAACTTTACAAAACAAAAGTTGAAAATCAACTTGGAAAAACCATTAAAATGGTTAGAAGTGATAGGGGTGGTGAATATGATGCACCATTAAATGAATTTTGTGCACAACATGGCATTATTCACCAAAATACAGCACCCTATTCTTCACAGCAAAATGGAATTGCTGAAAGAAAGAATATAACCCGTAAAGAAATGATGAATGCCATGTTACTAAGTTCAGGTTTATTGCAAAACTTGTGGGGGGAAGCAATATTATCTGCTTATTATGTTCTTAACAGAATACCCCACAAAAAAACCAATTGCACTCCTTATGAATTATGGAAAGGTCGACCACCTTCCTACAAATACTTAAAAGTGTGAGGGTGTTTGGCAAAAGTTGAAGTTCCTCTTCCTAAGAAGACTAAGATAGGATCAAAAACAGTAGATTGTGTTTTTATTGGTTATGTTCAGAATAGTAGTGCATATCGGTTTTTGACTTATAAATCAGAAATACCTGATATAAATGTGAACACTATTATAGAGTCAAGGAATACTGTGTTTTTTGAACATGTCTTTCCTTACAAGAAAGAACAGAAATTAAGTTCACAGAAAAGAACTTATGATTATACACAAAAGACTAGTAATGGTTTCGACCAACAGGATTTAACTGATGATGAACCAAGACGAAGTAAGAGAGTAAGAACATCAAAATCCTTTGGCCTAGATTTTTTGACATATCTGTTAGAAAATGAACTTAAAGCTTTAAGGAAGCAATGACAGGTCTTGAAGCACCTTTGTGGAAAAAGGCTGTTAATAATGAAATTGAATCCATTATGCAAAATCATACTTGGGAATTGGTGGATCTTCCACCTGGTTCTAAACCTCTTGGATATAAGTGGATATTCAAGAGAAAAATGAAAGCAGATGGTTCAATAGACAAGTATAATGCAAGACTTGTAGTAAAAGGTTACAGACAAAAAGAAGATCTGGACTATTTTGACACATATTCCCCTATAACAGCGTTGTTTAATTTAGAAATACATCAAATGGATGTTAAGACAACTTTCTTAAATGGTGATCTAAATGAAGAGATCTATATGGAGCAACCCGAAGGGTTTGTAGTATCGGGGCAAGAAAAGAAAGTTTGTCGGCTTGTAAAGTCTTTTTATGGATTAAAACAAGCACCTAAGCAATGACATGAAAAATTTGATCATGCAATGCTTACTAATGGGTTTAAGATAAACGAATGTGATAAGTGCGTCTATGTTAAAAACACTGACCAAGGATATGTCATAGTTTGTCTTTATGTGGATGACATGCTTATCATTGGAAGCAGTCAAAACATGATCAAATCAACTAAGCAAATGCTTAACAAAAGATTTGATATGAAAGATATGGAGGTCGCAGATGTTATATTAGAAATGAAAATTACTAAAACATCTGACGGATATGCATTATCTCAATCACATTATATTGAGAAAATTCTTGATAAATTTATTAAGGATGATATGAATGTAGCTAGAACACTTGTGGACATCAGTCTTTATTTATCGAAAAATAAAGGTGATGCAGTGTCCTAGTTAAAATACTCCCAAATCATTGGAAGTCTAATGTACCTAATGAATTGTACTCGTCTTGATATAGCTTATGCTGTCAATAAATTGAGTAGGTACACTAGTAATCCTGGAGAAGATCATTGGAAAGCGATCATTCGGGTTCTTAGATATCTAAAATTTACTCGTAATCATGGTTTGAAGTTTACTTGATATCCAGCAGTACTCGAAGGTTATTTTGATGCCAAT
The DNA here is from genome assembly GCA_030407325.1 of Camellia japonica. Classification (NCBI taxonomy): domain Eukaryota; kingdom Viridiplantae; phylum Streptophyta; class Magnoliopsida; order Ericales; family Theaceae; genus Camellia; species Camellia japonica. The sequence continues at coordinate 182,194,110 of JAPPVO010000019.1, forward strand.
TGGATATCGGATACTAAATATTCAAAATTCACTAGTGGATATGTCTTTACTCTGGGAGGCGCTGCTATTTCTTAGAAATCCACGAAACAAACATGCATCGCACGATCCACAATGGAATCTGAATTCATTGCTTTAGACAAAGCAGGAGAAGAAGCAGAATGGCTTTGTCACTTCTTAAAAGACATTCCAATGTGGCCTAAACCTGTGCCAGCTATTTGCATTCATTGTGATAGTCAATCTGCAATAGGCAGGGCACAGAATCATATGTATAATGGTAAGTCACGACACATTCGTTGTCGACATAATATCGTAAGGCAATTGCTCTAAAATGGAATAATCTCAGTAGATTATATAAAATCTAAAGAGAATATTGCGGATCCGTTAACAAAAGATTTGACTAAAGAGTAAGTGTATAGTTTATCGAAGGGGATGAGATTAAAGTCCATTATATAAGAGTCATCATAATGGTAACCCTACTTATATGATTGGAGATCCCAAGAATTAAGTTCAAAGGGACAACTAAGTTATGTGTGGCTTGCCAGAAATCACGTAGGGATGAAAATTCCCTACCTATTTCTATGGTAAGAGTGATATCTGCAACATATGTTGTATGCAAGGGTATAAGGATAAGCTTTGCTTTTAATGATTACTTATATCTTGATTTAGGCATAAAATCAAGAAGAGTATAATGAGATACTCATAATAAGAATCACCTATATGAGTGTCGAACTGGGGCCGGTTCTGTGAGAATAAAGAGCCTAAATTCTCTAGAAGCACTCATGAAAACCAAGAGCGTTCAAGGCCAAAATGAACACAATAGTGAGAACCACGATGTGTTAGAAGATATTTTGTGTGAAATCTATTGTCTTGGCTTACAAAAATAGCTGAACAATTCAAGGTATCGCGTAGCTAGTAAGTCTGATAGGTTATCACTAGGAAAGGTTCAAGGCTGAAAGCTACTTATCCTGATGCAAGATATTTTCAATTTATACTCTTTTGACAAATTCTGCATATTGTTGCATTTCCGTTGTCATCAAATTCCATTCATATGAGGGATTGTTAGAAATATGGTTTTGAAAATTCTGGAAAACAGAAATTTTCTTAAACTTTGGTCTAATTTTTAGGTGGGATCCATGCGTCGATTTTCGCGGGTCTAAGTGGTAACGCATTCTATGCCGCGTTGTGATTCACGTGGTATATTTGGTTGCTCAAAACCATTATCGGGTGAATGGAAAATTGAAGCCAAAGTGTGCTCCATGAGAATGGAGTTTTGGTGAAAATTCCTTAAGGTTTGTATAATGGCTTGTCCCACATTGATTTGGTGGGAAGTTTTGAGTGGGTTTATAAGGCATGAGATTGGAACCTGGGATAGGCCCCAAGGGGCACCCAAGTTTTGTAGAGAGTGAGGTTATGGGCAAAATGGGCTAAACCTATTGGACCAAAAAATAACCACACACGCATGCGACGCCGCTGTCCGGGCTGGGCCTGGGCGTGGGTGCGTGATGTGAGGTTGGGTTGGGCTTATTCGGCCCAATACTAATCTTTTTGGGCCAAAAATATTTGAATTTTATTTTTTTTATTTATAAATAAAATCTGTCTGTTTTTTATTTCAAATTCTGGTTGGAAATAAAATTCAAATTTTGGTTTCCACCTCTTTAGAAATTTTGTACAGTTTCGGATCTGTCCAACCGAATCTGTTCAAATTCAAATCCACCCAAAACAGGTTGTTGAATTATTTGAAATTCAAACCAAATAGTGCCTACATATTTTATATATGTTTAATTTAAATTGAACATGTATTGTACCTGTTTAATTCAAAACTAGTAGCCACTAAGCCACCACTTCACCTATATAAATAGGCAGTCCCTCATTTGGATTTTTACTCTAATTTTCGTCCTTAAATCTGCTACTGCTCTCTGCATTTTGTTGCATCTATTATTTTCTGTGAGATAAATTATAAGCACTTAGGTGGTGTTTGGTTTTCATGTTTGCCTAAATAAGCACAAAAAGTCAAAAAAAAAAAAAAAAATCACAAAAAGCCAAAAATCACAAAACGACGAAAAAAAAAAAAAAAACATTATTCCAAAGCTAAAAAGTCAAAAAAGTCAATCAAGAATACCAAGCGAACAAAAAAGTTTCAGACTAAAAAAGTCAAAAAAGCCAAAAAACTAACTAAAAAAGTCATTGCCAAACGAAGGCTTAGTGCGTTTATTGCACGAAAAATTTGTAATGCTGCTATTTTTCGTTGATTGATCATTTTATCCTGGGAGATAGACGTTCATATTCTGAAAACACCGTGGAGAGGACGAATCTATCTTAAGGACACAGTGTCTAACACTGGACTTGATCAGAATATTGTACAAGAAATTAATCAAGTAAGTTAATTCTTTATCTGTTTTATTATTATTATTATTTAAATCAGATTTTGATTTTGTTTTTGTCACAAAATAAAAATCTGTTTTTATTTATTGGTTTGATTTTTGTAATCAAATATTCTCTCTCCTTTTCTTTTTTTTTTTTTTTTTTTTATATTTTATTTGTCATTTAGTATCCAAACAAAATTAATTTATTTAAATATAGTAAAAATTGTCCAACACCATGTAAACTGTTAGTTCAAATGATATCCATCAAGCACCTTTATCCACAACACACAACTATGTACACATTCGGAAAATGTGATGACTAATATTGCTCACATTGTACCATATAAAATCCACACATACACTTTCATAATGTCGGCATGCAAAATTTACAAAACTAAAGGCCTCCGTGAAGAATTGATAGTACACATTCAAATAATACCCAGTCATAGTGTGGCAAAGCATGTACTTAATTACATCTTAGGGGCATTTTTGGAAGTAAGAAAAAAGTCGATTTATTGGCTTGCTTATGTTATATTATCTCTCTATTTTTTTTTTTGCACGTTTTAAAAAAAAAAAATCACTAATCTCAAAACAAGCCTTAGTTACATATAATATGTCACATTTAGAAACCACATGAAGGCTTACGGAAAACACTTTATGTTAAATACTATATGTGATGACTAATATTGCTCACATTCACATTTACAATGTAACATATCAAACACACACATATTGAATAGGGTGTGAGTATCCAAAATGGTGAGAGTGGATTATGATATAAGAATCTTCTTGATTTGGAATTGCTTGATTTGTGGGATTTTTCAAAAATCTTAAAAAAGAATATTAAAATTTTTTAGTTAATTTTGAGCAAATTTATAATTTCAATTTATGAATATTCTAGTCATTTATGGGTACTAGTCAGTATCCACACCTATAAAATAAAGGGTTACAGTGTCATTTCCACATAGATGAGACTATTCGGTTCATTAGATTATTTGAAAGACTTATTGATTACTAAGAGGTGAATATGAGATTTACGTCGCCAATATTTTATTACAAATGGAGTCATTATTCATTATGAGAAAACAATTATTGTGTAGAGAGTCTAATTAATGACTATTTCATTTCATTTAATTTTATTCTAGTAAACTATTAGTGTTAATAATTTAAAAATAAAACGTTACGAGAAAAAAAAAACATTGAAGTGCAAAATTTACAAGTATATTTTGCAGAGGCCTTGTTAGCAAAAGTATTAGAGATCTCAAAAGTTCTATTAAATTTTGTGAAACTCACATGTTGTAAGTCTTATACCCATATAAAACAGTTAATAAAAATTTTGAATTTTTTTTAAAAATATTTAGTATTACTCCCTTGCTGGGCTAAGTCTAAGGTAGATATTTTTTTATCCATGCTGTCCTAGTTTTGAAAACTTGTGCTTTGTTTTCCCAGCCAAAAAAACAAAGAAAAAGGGGGAAAAGGGCAAGTTTGGTTGTCCAGTGGATGTGCGCATGGTTGACACGCGTCAGCCTTGTACACGTGTCCCTCTTTTTTGTTTTTCATATTTTTATTTTTAAAATATTATAATTTCTATTTTACATATTCATTTTTTTAAAGATCTATAAATAATATAAATATTAGCATTTGAAGAAAAAAGGATAAATTACAAATACACCCTTGAGATTTGATTAAGATACAAATTGCCCTCTGTAGTTCTGAAAATTACATTCTACCCCCTGAAGTTTCTAATTTCGTTCTTTTTATTAATAAATTATCAAATCAATTAACAGTTTTTAATGATGTTATAAATATGTTTCAATTAATAATTTAGGTAATTTTATTAGTGTATAGGAGAGCAATTATGAATTTTTTTTAATTAATTCTGTTAAATAAAAAAATTTAATGAGAGGGTATTTATAATTTTTCAAACTACAGGGGATAATTTATATTTTAAACAAATCTCAAGGGTGTATTTGTAATTTATCCAAGAAAAAAATAAGATCAATATTAAATATAAAATTATAAGAAGATAAAAAAGTAATTTTTTGGTGAAATAATTATACGTAGTATTGAAAATTACTAAGAAATTTTAGTTGTGCAAAATTAAGAAATTTTTTAGTTCTTAGTTCTAAAATTGAGAATGTCTCAGTTTTGTACAAATTGAAACTTTTTTCACTCTATGATCTGTTACACACTTACTTGTATCTCATCCACCCAAAATGAGTCCCATTGAACTCTGCATAAATTTTTTCAAAATGAAGAATCCAATTCTATCCCACCATCACCATCTTCTACCACCTCCATTGTCCACTCTCCACCACCGACAAGAGCAGCAGAGGAGATTGAAGAAGAAGTACTGGAATGTTTTGAGTAAGATCGGTTTGGGAAAAGAGTATGTATTCAAGATCAAGATCAGGCTACTTTCGAGATCTCTAAGAAGATCTGGAGCTCCTCCACCGATCGCGGCGGAGACGGTGGTGGCGTCGACGAAGAAGGCAGATTGGAAGATGATGAATCAAACCCTAACGTTAACCTTAACGCTAATCCTAATTTGTTTGATCACAATAGTAACAGTGTTGTTGATCCTAATAGTTCAGAGAAAATTTGTGATGTTAAAAGTGTATTCGAAGCGGTTACAATTAGTGTAAGATCAGATTAAATCGGCATTGAAGGAGCTAAGGTCGATGTGAAGTTGAACTGGATTTGAGTAGTAAGTGCTTGGATTTTTTTAAAACTTTTTAGTTCATAAATTTGTAGGTCATTTGATCAATGGTGGATATTGTAGTGGGTAATTGTAGTCTTGTTCAGATTTGATCTTTTTTGTTTGTTTTAATTTATTAATAGTTGTTGGAATAAATTTATGTAATGATTGGTTTTTTGAAGATATAGTCGGGGAGTTTCTTTGGATTTCATAAAATAATATTGTGTTTTATAATTCAGAGAAAATTGGTCAAAATAAAAATGATGGTTGCTCAATTTTCTCTGGTTTGTTGTTGTCTAAATGTCTTACAGTCAAGAGAAAATTGGTCAAAATGAAAATGGTGGTTGCTCAATTTTCTCTAGTTTGTTGTTGTCTAAATGTCTTACAGTCCAGAGAAAATTGGTCAAAATGAAAATGGTGGTTGTTCAATTTTCTCTGGTTTGTTGTTGTCTAACTGTCTTACAAAATGAAAATGGTGGTTGCTCAATTTTCTTTGATTTGATCAAAAATACAGAGAAAATAATGAGTAAACTAGAGAAAATTAGTCAAAACACACAGAAATTCTCAATAATTTACCAGAGTTTGGATTTGGGTTTGGGGTTCGAAGCTTGATCCAATTTTGGGAAATTCTTTTTTTTTTTTTTTGCGAAATTAGGCTTTGAATTCACAAATTTTAGTACTATTTTGGTTAAGAAATGGGTTGAAGCCCTGGTTTTGTATTATAGTTTTGCTATGTAATTTTGCTAAGTTGATGAATTAGGGATTTGGGTTTGGATTTTGAAGGTTGATCAAAAAAAAAAAAAAAAAATGTTAGGAAGTTGGGTTGTAAATTATAAAATTTAGTATTTTGGTGGGGAAATTGCAGGAACTTGTTAGTATTTTGTTCTGATTAATTTTTTCTGTATTATTCAATTTTCTCTGAATTTATCTGGTTTGAACTTAGAGAAATTTTAATTTTCTCTAGGTAATTTTCTTTGCCCTGTTTAATTTTCTTTGTGTTGTTCAATTTTCTCTGGTTTGAACTAAGAAAAATTTGAATTTTCTCTGGTTTGAATCCAGAAAAATTCTTTGGAAAGTCTAAAATTTCTCTGGAAAGAATTTCTCTGGATTGAAATTTCTCTAGATCAATGTTGAGGGACCTTAGATATTATAAAAATATTAAGGTGCTGTTTGGTAATACTTACGTTTTCAGTTTTCTGTTTATATTTACAAAAATTTTAAAAACTCAAATAAAAACTTGTTTGGTAAAATTTTTGATTTATAAACCAGTGGTCTCAGTTTATAAATTTGGCCAAAAAATGAAAACACAAAAAAATGTGTTTCCATTTTGAGTTTTCAGTTTTTTTTTTTTACCACCCAACACTAGCCACCACTCGCCACCATTTTCTACCACGTCTTCCGCCAACCACCACCCACCCTCCACCACCCACTCACCACCCACCTGCCACCACCACTCACCACCACTGCCGCCATCACACCCACCACCCGCCACCACCACCTACTTGCCACCACTACCCCACCTGCCACCCACTTGCCACCACCACCCACCCCTCGCCACCACCGCCACCACCACCCACCTGCCACCCACCCGCCATCCACCCGCACTACCATCCACCGCCCGCCATCACCACCCGCCACCTACTTGCCGCCACCACTCACCACCCACCTGCCACCACCATCTACCGCTTGCCACCCCACACACCACCAGCCACCTGCCATCCACTCGCCACCACCCACCCGCCACCCACTCGCTACCACCTACCACCCGCTACCGTCAACCCACCCACCCCCATCACCTACCACCCACTCGCTACCATCCACCACCTGCCACCGTCACCCCACCCACCCAACCCACCACCATCATCATCCACCACCTACCACACCCGCGCATCCGCCACCCACCTGCCATCACCACCCACCACCCGCTACCATCACCACCATCACCCACTCGCTACACCCCGCCACCACCACCACTACCACCACCCACTCGCTACCACCCACCACTCTCGCACCATCACCCACCCATCCACCACCACCACCACCACCACCACCCGCCACCCGCACCTACCTGCCACCACCACCACCCGCCACTACCCCATCCGCCATCCACCTGCCACCACCATCCACCACCCGCCACCACCACCATCACCACCACCACCCACTCGCTACCACCCACCACCGTCACCCACCCACCCACCCACCGTCACCACTTTCCACCACCGTCTTCCGCCGCCACTTGCCACCACTTGCCATTTCTTACTCTTTTTTTATATTTTAATTTTTTTTTTAAACATTTTGTCAATTACCAAACGCGTTTGTAGTTTATATTTTTCTAAAAATAAACAAAAATCAGTTTATAAAATTTTTGTAAATATAAACTGAAAACGTAAACGTTACCAAACACACCCTAAATGTCTTTTATGTTATAAAATCTTAATATTAGGAATCCTTAAAAAAACTTCCTCTAAATAATACTAATTTCAATCATAATGACACTACGTTTATCATATTTTTATATCATATTATATTTATCATTCTACTTATCAACACAATATTAATATAGTGACTCCCACTACTAATGTATATATTTTTGATGCAACATTTACAATTAGATTGGCACATCATACATAATAAGATAAGATAGTTAAGTGTTTATTGTTGTAGTATTTCTTTTGGAACCATAGATTCTATATATGATAGGTACTATTTATATTTTTGCATTACCCAAAAACTGTGATAGCAAATGATGAAAGTATGAGACACATTTTGTGCAAGTAAAAATTTAACAATCAAGATTAATAGTGTTCCATTACCTTTCAAGTCTAACTTGACCTAAAATATATTTTTCTGTCAATTTTGTGTAAGCTAAAAATTTGACAATCAAGATTAATAGTGTTCCATTACCTTTCAAGATTACGATATTTTGATAGAAGGATAGAAAATGGCTTTTTCTTCTCAAAATATCTAAGGGGAAATTACTTTAAAAAAAAACTCTAAAATCCTGTCAATTTGAATTCTAATCTTTTGATATATTTTCAATTTAAACCATTGATTTGTCAATTTTATTTAATGATTATAGATTAATGGTTTAAATTAAACATAAATCAAAAAATTTATATCTAAATTATAAAAATTTAAATTTATAAGAGTCAAATTCTAAATTATTATTTTTTAAAATTTTCTTAATATCTAATATTTCAAAATAATTCATGGAATACGCAATGGAGGTGGGGAAGGTGAACAGAAGGAATAGCATCAACGTTTGAATATTGGCCCAGTGAAAAAGTAGGGCCTAATTTTAAAATTTATGGGCCGGGCGGCCTATTTAGAGGTTCAAACCAACAAAACAAACCTTGCACTTGTTCACTTGCGTTGGGCCTTAATCGAAATGGCCCGCTGTGCAAAAGATGACAATTTCTTTCTACCCTCATTACTTTTGATATTTTCGAATTAATTGTGTTGAATTTATAAAAAATAACTCTAAATTAAAATGAACAAAAATAATTTTTAAATAGTATAGAGAAAGAATAGAGACTTTGGAGAGTATATTTAAAAGAGTGGATAGCCAAAATAGAAAAAAATAACTTTTAAATTAAAATATAATAAAATTTTAACTAGTTTGATAAAAATGTTCTAAATTCTTGATATCTAACAACGTGTACCGCCATGAATACAGTGCGAGACAAGATAGATCTCACTATTTCAATTATTAAATATACCATGTGTTGTTTATGTATTATTATTTTGAATAAATTACAAACACACTCTTTGAGATTTACTTAAATTATAAATTATTCCATGTGTTTCTAAAAATTACATTATGCCTTTTGAGGTTTCTAATTTCATAATAAATAAGTCCTTTTATTAATAAATTATCAAATTAATTAACAGTTTTTAATAATGTTAAAATTTTATTTCAATTAATAATTTTGATAATTTTATTATTGTATAGATAAACAGTTAAAAATTTCACTATTTCAATTAATTGTATTAAATAAAAAATTCTAATAGAGAGGTATTTATAATTTTCAGGAGGCAATTCGTATTTAAAGTAAATCTCAGAAGATGTATTTATAATTTACCCTATTATTTTTGACAAATAAATATATATGTATACACTTTTTAAAGCCACGGTAACCTATAAAGTTTTTCAACAATAACCTAGGTTGGTGGCGAAAACTCCAAATCTAGGATTCGTTTCTCCAATAATAAGCTAAGCTTTCAAGCTGTCCTTTATTCCTTCACTTTGATCGATATCCAACGTTAGTTCAGAAGCTTAATGAAAAAATGTTTGTAATGAGTGTAATAACTTCGTTTCAAATTCAAGTATTATATATTTCATTGATTAGTTTATTAAATATTATATATGTGGGGTTATATTTCTGAGTATCAATACGTGGCAAGGTGACGCCGACGTGTCAGCCGAGGTTCCACGTGTCACAGTAAGTTTTACCAAGGTAATCTAGGAATTGCCGAGGTTATCTCCGAAGATATCTTAATCCGGGATAAAGGCCTCTCCTTTTACCTACCTCGGCTTAACATGCAAAGGCCGAGTTACCCGCAGAAGAATTAAGCCGAGATAACTGTCAGATTGGCCATACCTGCCTATATAATATGATAATATTATCTTGGTCAGGTGGATGTACAGTCATGTGAAGAAAGCCTTGAGGCCAAAACTGCTGGCCATGAGGCCATGTGAGTTGGCCATATGGCCACGAGCAGCCATGTGGAGTAATGAAGAGCTTTTATCTGGAAAGCTGCCAAAAGTGCAACAATGGGCTGGCAACCCAGCTCAAAAGCTGATGGCCTCTCCATTAACTTCTCTGGTATATATATGGAGAGGTTGAGAAGAAGAGGGGACGGATGAGAAGAGAGAAGATTACAAGCTAATTGTAACACTCACAATCACAAGCTTAGAGAGCAAAGTGAGAGAGAGAATTACAGAGAGTTAATTGTAATTCTTACTGCTTGTTCAATATAGTGAATTACCTCGGCCTCCCGTGGACGTAGGCAATATTGCCGAACCACGTTAAATTCTTTGTGTTGTTATTTGTGCCATCTATTCTGCTTGTGTTCTACAGTTGAATCACTAAGATAGGCAGTGTGATCAGAAAATCACTCACACAATTTGGCGCCGTCTGTGGGAAAGTAAGACGAATAGATGGCCAGTAACGCACAAAACGAGAAGGTCGGGGGCAACACTCCAGCTGGGAGTGGCAGGCCTATTGACCTTGACGTCGAAGGAGACAACCACAACGACAAAGCCCGTGACCAGGGGCACGGGGGAAAGACGTCGTCCAGGAGGGCGACACTTCGAAGAAGACGGACCAGGGCAGATACTACAAGGAGGATAACCTCCAGATATGGAGGGATAGGTGCATACGAAGGGATGAGGAAGTCAAGGACCTGGCAAACAAGTTGGCAGACCTGCAGTCGGTCGTCAACTTCATGATGCAAAACAATGTCATGCAGCCGCCATACCCACTGCAGGATACGCCAATCCCAGCAGTTAAAACTCAGAATGGAGGACGGAAGATAACTCCTGAAGCATCGCGACGCTCCACGAGCAAAAGGCACACTCACCCGCCCTCCGGGGAGGTCGGGCGAGAGGAATCCAGACAAGAGAAGTCCCGGAGGACGTATCATACAAAGGATCAGGAACCCAGAGAACATCGGCATGTACAAAAGCAGGCTCTCTGCTTCGACACAACCCATGGAGAAAGGTCAAAACGGGCACACCACGAGGCCGAGAGTAGTGTGCCAAAGGGACTAAAATCAAAAGATAGCCGAGCTCCGGGGAGGAGTAAAGAAGACTTGAGAAACTACCTCAAGAGGAGGGAACAGAACGCTGAAGCCGAGGTAAACTCATTCGTCAAGCCGAGGACACCATTCTCGGTGGAACTGGACAAATTTGAAGCACCAAAAAGATTCAGCATGCCGAGGTTTCAAATCTATGACGGTAAGTCAGACCCTAACTTCCATGTTGGATTATTTTTAAACTCAATGGCGTTATACAGTGGAAATGAGCCTTTGCTCTGCAAAGTATTCCCCTCGTCCTTTGGGGAGATTGCATCAGATTGGTTCCATAGATTACCAAAGGGAAGCATAAGGACGTGGGAAGGCCTGGCCGAGATGTTTGTGGCCAGGTTCGTGACGAACAAGCTACAGCCATTAAGGGTGGACGCTCTAATGGCTTTGAAGATCAGCAAGGATGAAGGCCTTAGGGCCTATGCAAAAAGATACTACGAGGTGTTCAACCGAATACCTGAATGCAACCAGGAGGTAGCGGTCGTGTCTTTCAAGAACGGCCTGAAAGAAGATTGTTCACTACGGAAATCTTTGGCAAAAACATTGCCAAAGAACATGGAGGAACTCATGGCAAGGATCGAAAAGTATGCCAGAGCCGAGGAGGATACATCGGCACCAAAGCAGGTCAAACAGGAGCAAGGGAACGGCTCGCCGAAGCGAAGCCGAAGTAACAACGGATTCAGTAAGGCAGAGGTAGAGCTGAGGGCTAAACAAGCAGTAACAACCGTGTTCCGAATTCCAATTCAAAAGGTCCTAGGAAAAATTCGGAGCCAGCCTTATTTCAGAACACCAGTAAGGGAACCCGGGGAGTTTATGGGAAGAAACGCGGACAGACATTGTTCTTATCACAATGAAAACGGACATACAACACAGGGCTGCAGAGCCCTCAAAGCACACTTGGAAGATCTGGTGAGGCAAGGCCACCTCAGAGACCTTGTCGATGAAACCAGAACGAGGGAAGAACAGGCAAGACTGCCTCAGGCTGAAGCAGCCCCACCACCGCCGCAACCCCGGGCAGAAAGACCTCGGGTAGTAAATGTAATTCACTCCAAGGTGAATGAAAACGACATTCGGGGGGAAACCCAAAGAGTAAAACACTTGCAGTACGTGAACCAGGTCGGATTAAAAAGACTTCGGCCGGAAGATTGCCAAGGTCCGATGATAACCTTCACCGAGGCCGACCTGGAGATGGTCCAGCACCCGCATAATGATGCCTTGGTAGTATCCCTCCAGGTTGGGGAGTGCCAAGTAAAACGCATCCTGATAGATCAAGGCAGCTCTTGTGACATCATGTACGTTAGATGTTACAAGGAGCTGGGCCTTCACCCCGACGATCTGGAGCAATCAAACGGCCCGATGGTCGGCTTCAATGGAACGCCAACGTGGCCACTGGGTGCAACAAACTTGGAAGTACAAGCAGGCACCAAAAAGATCAGGACCGAGTTTATCGTGATTGATACACCCTCACCATACAACATCATCATGGGCAGGCCGTGGTTGCATGCAATGGGGGCGGTTCCCTCAACATTGCACCAACTACTACGCTTCCCAACAGAGCATGGGATTGAAGAAATCAGAGGAGACCAACTGCAGGCAAAAAATTGCTCCATGGCAGCAATGAAGACTACCTGCAATGTTCGAGAACCAGCCAAGGCCGAAATTGAAGACGAGGACATGGAAGTCCTGGATGATGTCGGCAAGGAGCCGGCCGAGAAGAGTGAGGAATCACTAAAGAAAATTCTCGTCCAGGAGGGCGATGAGGAGCGCTTTTTTCTTCTCGGCTCAGGCTTAGCCGAGGAAGAGGAAAGAGAACTGGAAGCCTTTTTAAGAACAAACATAGAGGTGTTTGCCTGGACACCTTATGAAATGCCTGGCATTGACCCCGAGGTCACATGCCACAGACTGAACGTCGACAGGTCGGCTAAACCTGTGATACAGCGAGCTAGGAGACCGACGTTGATACACGTCGAAGCAGTGGAGGAAGAGGTTGACAAACTTCTGGAAGCCAGGGCCATCAGAGAAGTCAATTATCCAACATGGTTGTCAAATACTGTGGTGGTAAAGAAGAAAAACGGTAAATGGAGGGTTTGCGTAGATTTTACAAGCCTGAATAAAGCCTGTCCCAAAGACAGCTTCCCTCTGCCAAAAATTGACCAGCTGGTGGATGCTACATCTGGACATGGGAGGATGAGCTTCCTGGACGCTTATAGGGGGTATCATCAGATAGCCATGTACCCCCCAGACGAGGAGAAGACAGCGTTCATCACCCCAAAAGGCCTGTACTGTTACAGGGTGATGCCTTTTGGACTAAAGAACGCAGGAGCAACCTACCAAAGGCTGGTAACCAAAATGTTTAAGCACCAAATAGGCCAAACAGTGGAAGTCTACATCGACGACATGGTCGTAAAGTCCAAGGAGCCAGAAAATCATCTTGCCGACCTAGCAGGGGTATTCCACATACTCAAAACATATCGGCTCCGACTCAACGCATCAAAATGCGCGTTTGGGGTTGGATCAGGTAAGTTTCTAGGGTACCTGGTAACAAGAAGGGGAATAGAGGCCAGCCCAGATCAGATCAAGGCCATCCTAGATCTTCAGAGCCCGACCTCGGCAAAACAGGTTCAAATGCTCACTGGCAGGGCCGCAGCCCTAAACAGGTTCATAAGCCGAAGTTCAGACAAGTGTAAACCCTTCTTCAACCTGGTAAAAAAGACTGCAGACTTCCTGTGGACCGAAGAATGTGAGGCCGCTTTGGCCGATCTAAAAAAGTACCTGATCACGGCTCCAGTCCTCTCGACACCTGAGCCCGGGGAAGAGTTGTTTTTGTACTTAGCCGTGTCAGAGCACGCAGTGAGCGCAGTACTAATCCGAGAAGAGCAGGGAGACCAGAAGGCTGTCTACTATGTAAGTAAAACCTTAGCCAGCGCTGAAACAAGGTACTTACCACTGGAGAAGTTAATGCTGGCCTTAGTTATGGCCTCAAAGAAGTTGAACCACTACTTCCAAGCACACAAGATTGTGATACTAACAGAGCACCCATTGAAATCCCTGTTACAACAAGGAGACTTAACAGGAAGAATTGCAAGGTGGGCAGTGGCCTTGGGCCAGTATGACCTGGAATTCAGGCCCAGAACAGCAATTAAGGGCCAAGTTTTGGCCGACTTTGTGGCAGAATTCACGCCGGAGTTCAACGAACGTCGGCCTCCGTTGAGCCGAGATGAACGAAGTCCTAGCAAGCAAGAAGAATCCCAGCCGACAGCAAAAGAGCAAAAGAAGGAAAAGCTCAGACCTTGCAGCATCTACATCGGCGACTCATTCAGACTCTTTGTCGATGGAAGTTCAAACCGACGAGGAGCGGGGGCAGGAGTACTGCTGATATCCCCAGATGGAGAAATAATAGAACAATCCATCCGTTTGGGGTTCAAGGCCTCAAACAATGAAGCTGAATACGAAGCATTGATTGCAGGACTAAAACTGGCAGCAGCAGCAGAAGCAGATGAGGTAATAGTTTTTTGTGATTCACAGTTAATTGTTAACCAATCAACAGGAGAATTTGCAGCCAGGGACGAGAGGATGTCGGCATATGCCAAAGAGGTCATCAGATTAGCCGAGTTATTTCAGAACTGCCGACTTCTTCAAGTTAGCCGAGATGATAACAGCCACGCCGACGCGTTGGCCAACCTGGCGAGTTCAATGCAAACTGGAAAGAAAAGAACAATTATGATCGACTACATGTCGGGCCCGAGCATAGAACCACGGAACGCAAAGCAAGAAGCAATGTGCGTAGACATGGGGCCGAGCTGGATGGATGCAATAGTTGCATTCCTGAAAGAAGGAAAACTGCCAGAAGATCGCAAGGAGGCACACAAAGTCAGATTGAAGTCGGCAAGATTCAGCCTGACTGCGGATGGACATCTCTACAGAAGGTCCTTCACAGGACCCCTTTTAAGGTGCGTACACCCTTTACAAGTTGAAGATTTTTTATATGAAATTCATGAAGGAATTTGTGGAAGCCACACTGGGGGCAGATCATTAGCCCATAGGGCCATTACCCAAGGGTATTGGTGGCCATACATGCAAAAAGATGCAGAAGCATATGTGAAGAAGTGCGAACCATGCCAACGGTTTGCACCTTTGATTCATCAGCCAGCTGCTGACCTGAATCCAGTATCCAGCCCTTGGCCGTTTGCCCAATGGGGCATGGATCTGGTCGGACAACTTCCCCAAGCAACTGGGCAGAGAAAATACTTGCTGGTAGCAACAGATTACTTCACAAAGTGGATAGAGGCAGAACCTCTTGCTAAAATCCGAGATGTGGACGTCAAGAATTTCATATGGAAAAACATTATCACCAGATTTGGCATTCCCAGAGCCATTGTTGCCGACAACGGAACGCAGTTCGACAGCAAGCTCATCAAGAACTTCTGTGCGAAATTCAAGATCAAGAATTACTTTTCAACACCAAGTTTCCCCCAAAGTAATGGACAAGCAGAAGCATCCAACAAAGTAATTTTGGATGGAATAAAGAAGAGGTTGCAGGCAGCAAAAGGGAAGTGGGTAGACGAATTACCCAACGTGCTTTGGGCATATCGGACTACGCCGAGAAGATCAACAGGGGAATCTCCCTTTGCCATGGCCTATGGCACAGAAGCAGTCATTCCTCTGGAAGTCGGCATCCCAGGGATCCGAACCCAGGGAGTCGAAAATGGGACTAATGATATACTCTTAGCCCGAGATCTCGATCTTTTGGAAGAACGAAGAGAGAAGGCTGCAATTCAGCTTGCAGTGTACCAGCAACAACTTGCCAGAGCTTACAACAAGAAGGTCAACCCAAGAGATTTTCAAGTCGGCGATCTAGTCTTGAGAAAAGTGGTCGGCAACAAGAAAGATCCCAGAGAGGGCAAGCTTGGCCCAAACTGGGAAGGGCCTTACAGAATTACCTCGGTGTTAGGTAATGGAGCATATCGACTTGAGGACAATGAGGGCAAAGCATTGCCAAGACCCTGGAACACTTGTAATCTGAAATTTTTCTATCATTGAGATGATCATTATTCTTGGCCGATGTCATCAATAAACTCACATGACTGATAAAGATGCTGGAAGACATGAACAATGAGAACCCAAGTGGAACTCAGGTTCACATTGGGGGCAGAGAAGATACAAAGCCTACCACTTGTTGAAATTTGTAGCAATTTACAAGTTGGTCTGGCCGAATACAAAGCCTACCACTTGTTGAAATTTGTAGCAATTTACAAGTTGGTCTGGCCGAATACAAAGCCTACCACTTGTTGAAATTTGTAGCAATTTACAAGTTGGTCTGGCCGAATACAAAGCCTACCACTTGTTGAAATTTGTAGCAATTTACAAGTTGGTCTGGCCGAATACAAAGCTTACCACTTGTTGAAATTTGTAGCAATTTACAAGTTGGTCTGACCGAATACAAAGTTTGCCGCTTGTTGAAATTTGTAGCAATTTACAAGTTGGTCAAACCGGTACAAAGCTTAGCTTCGCTTGTTGAAATTTGTAGCAATTTACAAGTCGAAGTTAAGCCGAGATGGTTCCTTAGCTTCGCTTGTTGAAATTTGTAGCAATTTACAAGTGGAAGTTAAGCCGAGATTACTACTCTCCTCGCTTGTTGAAATTTGTAGCAATTTACAAGTCGGGGTGAAGCTGATGCTATTGCTAACCGACGTATAGCAATCCACAAGGTGGTCAAGCCAAAGAAGATGTTCAGACACTTGTTAAAATTTGTAGCAATTTACAAGTTGAAGTTAAGCCGACATATGATCATCTGTTGAAATTTGCAACAATTTACAGGTTGAAGTAAAGCTAAGTATATTGTTTAAATCCTTGTTGAAATTTGCAGCAATTTACAAATAGATCACTGCTTACCACTTGATTAAAACTTGAGAAAAGTTTACTGTATATGATAATCCTTGTTGAAATTTGCAGCAATTTACAAGTAGGCTGGACTGATGTTACAGGTTGAAGTTAAGCCGACATGTTATCATCTGTTGAAATTTGCAGCAATTTACAGGTTGAAGAAAGGGTTAAGTATATTGTTTAAACCCTTGTTGAAATTTGCAGCAATTTACAAGTAGATCATTGTTTAACATTTGTTATAACTTGAGTAAAGTTTACTGTTTATACTAATCCTTGTTCAAATTTGTAGCAATTTACAAGTAAGTCAGACTGAGATTGTTAAGAAAAATTCGCAAAGTTAACATTGAATAGTATATGTTTTATACTTATGAAAAGATTGCAGGTCAGTATTATGCCGACGTAAAACTTGAAGTTATCATACCCGAGGTATGTAACCCCGAGAAGATTATGCAAAGGAAGAACTATGTAAATCATGCAAAATATTCTAAGTATAGAATCAAACAGAAGCAATGAAGAAAAATTAAAGGCTAAGCATTCAGAGAGAAACAGTTGCATATAAAGAAGGCACTATGGCCTAGCAAGTCAATTGTTCACAAGTGACAAGGAAGGGCACATCGGCCACAAAACAAAGCTTACATTGTTCAGAAAACAAAACAAAGTACAAAAAAAAAAAAAAGTTCTTCAGCCTCAGGAGCGGTTTGCATCTGGACCTCGGAAGTCTTGGAAGAACAACCTCGGCGTCTTTTTCTACCACAACTTCGGCATCCTTTTCCATTACAACCTCGGCCTCCTTATCCGCCGCGATCTCGGCATCTATCTCAGCAAGGGTCTTCTCAACACTCCTCTCAGCCAGAAGAAGGTCGGATGATAACTGGGCTGGGTGAGTTTCCTTGGATACCTTCTCAACCTCCTCATCCTCCTCTTGGGTTAAGTCTAGGACTTGATCACCCTGAGGAGGTGACTTGGTCTCAGTGGCATCCTTGGATTTCCTCACCAAGGCTTCGTTATCTTCATCTTCATCTTCGGCCTGAGATTCAGACCCAGCTTCTTCTTCAGCTTGACTTGGAGGAGGAGGCTGAGGGAATGGCAGACGAATCTGATCGGCGTTCCTCAGAGGCGAGTCAGCCGGGGTGTCAAGTTTCTTCAGAACAGCCATCCAACCAAGGGAGAAGCCCCTGTTGCATGCCTGCCTGACTTGAAGCTTATAGTCCTCAGCGACATCGGCCATGCCTTGAGCATAGGCCTTTTCATCGGCCTCTTCGATTTCGGCCTTTTTCGTGACCAGGGCTTCTTGAAGCTCCTTCTCGGCCTGGGCCCTCCTATCTTCAGCTTCCTTCAACTGGGCTTGAAGAACTTTGTTTATAGCCTCAGCAGCGCCGATCTTCTCCTCGGCAGAAGTTTGGGCTTTAGTAGCAGCCTCAGCCTGATCTTCCAACTTTTTCATTTTTGCTTGAAGGCCCTTGTTGATTTTTTGAACAGCAGAGAACTCATTCTTCATTTTGGCCAACTTTTCTCGACTTTCAAATGACTGCATTGAAAAGGAATGGGCGTACTGGACAGCCTGACAGAAAATAGAAGTGTAAGAAAAAAATTCTAAGTATGAAACAAAAAGGAAGGACGAGTACTAAACTGGAACACTTACTTGAACTGAGTGTTGGAGCATTAAAGCGTAGTTCTCATATTCACTATTTTCAGCATTTCGCTCCAAATCACCAGGCAGAAGCAGCGCAGTACTGAGAGCTATGCCGACATTTATGTCCTCGGCACTCTCATTGGCCATTATTGGCCTGTCTTCCAAAGTAATTTTGGGGTCCCAAGGCACATTCGGTATCTTGGACTTTGAAATTTTCGCAGAAGAAGACCTCGGCTTCTTTGATCTTTGGAACTCCACTGGCTGAGTTTCCGCAGACCTTTTTGCCGAAGTTGAGGCATTCTTCATGTTCTCGGCTAGTTGTGAGATGGGCACAGCATCCTCAGCTTCAGCATCAGTAGTCTTTGGCTGAGCCTTCTTTATCCTTTTTGGCTTCGGTGGGGGCACGGTTTGAGTGGAAATTGCATCGACGTCGGCTGGGAGGTCGGCTAAGAGGTCTTGGGCGACAGGCTTTACACGAACCATTTCGGCAGTTTTTACAAGTCGTCGTCGGCGTTTTCTTTCTGGAACTGGAACCAAGTATGGTGCCGATGTGGAAGGCTGATCGGCTGGATCGGGTGTGGACTCTTGATCGGTTCTTGATGTGGATGCGGTCTGAGTCGTGGCAGTTGGTGGAGAGGCGCTCTTTTTCTTCTTCTTTGGAACGTCGGACAAAGTTGACTTGTAGGTGGGGATGAAATTCAACACCAGTGGAGCCTTGCGCTTCTGGAGTGGAAGGTCCAGGAGCTTCTTCAGGTCGGCCCTAAGGAAATAGGACTGGCGAAAGTCCTTGGGTGGCTTGCGAACGTCTACAAAAAAGAACATAACATCAGAAACAGATAAAATCTTTTTCAGACTTGAAAAAAGAAACCAGCAACTAAGTAATTGACACTGGGCTCTTACCCTTGACCGTTCGAGGAAGAGGGAAGAGATGGACTTCTTCATCTGGACCAAATTCCCAGTTCCCAGAAGCAATGAGATAATCATCTCCAGCCCCCTTGTTGGAGTCTGGGAGGTCGGCTATGATCTTATATTCGGTAGACCTCGGCTTAAGGTAATAAACATAACCTTTTTCCTTCAGGTTGAGGGCGCACATGGTGTAACAATATTGGATGTCGGCAAGAGTGATCCTAACATTCTCTTGCCGAGCTAAGGCTATGATACCATTAAGGGTTCTATGGGCGTTGATGGTTAGTTGCATAGGGTTCAAAGAGTAGTAATGAAGGACTTCACGGAAAAGGGGATTAAGTGGGAGCCGAAGTCCACACTCAACAAAAGCAACAACAGGGAAAGGCATGGTATCATCTTCGGGCATAATGGAATCGTTCTCCCCAGCTAGCCTGAGGTGAACATCGGCAGGGATGGAGAACTCTTGCCTAAAAAATTCTAGTTTGGTTGGGGTGTTAACCCTATTTCTCCACATACCCATGATTTTTGTGTAAGGATACTTGGCTACAAAGGCAGGATATTCCTAAAGGGTTCTTGGGACCTCGGCTTAAACCTAGGTATGTACTGGTACAAGTTGGTTTCAGTTTTTCCTAAGGATTGATGGATCTATAAGCAAATCCCAAACCTAAATCTACGAAGAACGAGTATGAAGGACAGAAAATCTGGAAAACAGAAAAGCAAGAGCGAAGCTTCAGATTCAAGAATACAAAGGGTGGAAGACCAAGAATAGAGGAGAAACAGTGCAAATGTTCATATGTAAAATCAAGAAATAAAGACGTATTCAGGTGAATGATTCGCAAATTAAATACTAGAGCAGAACAACAATGGCAAGAAATTTCAGGGATAAATCAAGAACTGGAGGAGAAAAGCCAGTTGCTTACCAGAAAAGGTGAAGGCCGGAATGAGCTTCGCCGAGGTCAGATGGCGGACGCTACAGTGGCGAAAGCTTCGCAGAAATGGCAGATGCAAGACAGTAGCAGAGTCGAGAGCTTCAAGCAATGGCAGATTCGAAGAAGAGGGAGCCTTAGAGAGAGAGAGAGCAAGGAAATCGAAATGAAAAAGTGAAGAGGAGAAGAGAGAGGCAAATGTTTTGTCCAAAAAGTGAAACGGCGGCAAAAGCAAGCATTATTGCGCCTGGGTTAACGCATGCGTCAGACGGCGCAAGCAGAGAAAAGACGGCTTATGGGCGCGTCACCAGCACGGACCAATGAGGGTAAAACGCGTCAGTGGAACGGTTGAAAAATGGTGCATGACAGCTCATGCGCGTAGGAGCATTGATCTGAATTCTTGCTCTTGGAGGAAGACATGTCGGCCTGAAATGGATGATCTCGGCTAGAAAGTTTTTAAGCCGACGTACGAGAAAGAATGTTCAATGTAAGTTCCATCACCTCAGTATGCCGAGGTAATAGAAATTAGGGGGCAGTTGTGGGGTTATATTTCTGAGTATCAACACGTGGCAAGGTGATGCCGACGTGTCAGCCGAGGTTCCATGTGTCAGCCGAGGTTCCACGTGTCACAGTAAGTTTTACCAAGGTAATCTAGGAATTGCCGAGGATATCTCCGAAGATATCTTAATCCGGGACAAAGGCCTCTCCTTTTTTTATACCTCGGCTTAACATGCAAAGGCTGTGCTACCGAAGAAGAATTAAGCCGAGGTAACTGTCAGATTGGCCATACCTGCCTATATAATATGATAATATTATCTTGGTCAGGTGGATGTACAGCCATGTGAAGAAAGCCTTGAGGCAGAAACTGCTGGCCATGAGGCCATGTGAGTTGGCCATATGGCCACGAGCAGCCATGTGGAGTAATGAAGAGCTTTTATCTGGAAAGCTGCCAAAAGTGCAACAATGGGCTGGCAACCCAGCTCAAAAGCTGATGGCCTCTCCATTAACTTCTCTGATATATATATGGAGAGGTTGAGAAGAAGAGGGGACGGATGTGAGAAGAGAGAAGATTACAAGCTAATTGTAACACTCACAATCACAAGCTTAGAGAGCAAAGTGAGAGAGAGAATTACAGAGAGTTAATTGTAATTCTTACTGCTTGTTCAATATAGTGAATTACCTCGGCCTCCCGTGGACGTAGGCAATATTGCCGAACCACGTTAAATTCTTTGTGTTGTTATTTGTGTCATCTATTCTGCTTGTGTTCTACAGTTGAATCACTAAGATAGGCAGTGTGATCAGAAAATTACTCACACAATATATTTGTTACATTGACCCTTAAAATATAAAAAAGTTATTTATCTATTCTAGAAATTAAAAAAAAAAAAAAAAAAAGATCGACGTGAATTAACAATCCATTCAACTATATAAAAAGGCCGAGAGAGCAAATATAAAACAATATAGTGAAAGAGAAGAAGAAATGTCTTCAACCATTTATAATCATCTTAAATGAATGGAGACTAAATTTGAAGAAGAATCCATTGAAGCTCAACTTAGATACATCAATATCTTCACCAGCAAGATCCAGTGTTATCTTTGAATATCCATTTACTAAAGAGAAAATAATTGTCATTTTGTCCCTATATATTATCACTATCACTATCTAATCTCTGATTGATTTTGTTATTAATTATTTATTATCATGATAATACAAATCAATTCAATGGGACACATCAGATTGAACCACCCAACCATAATTTGGGTGGATTTTGAATAACACATTTTAAACCATAAATCATAAACATTAATTATGTGGATGTTGATTCTTGAAATTTTAATTAATTTCTAGTCATTAACTAGAGAGGACTACTGTGTCACAAAAGATCATCCATGGAATGAAATTTGAAAAAGATCAATTAATAGATTAATTAACTATAACAACCACAGGGCAACAACTAGTGTTTTTTTTTTTTTCCCCTTTGTATGCAGTTATAAATTAGTGAAATAAATTAGGGATGGTCATGTTGCTAATTAACAAATTTTTAGCATCTTTGCTATTTTCTTAAGACATTTTGATTGAGACTTGAGGGAGATAGCCTAACTTTGTATTAAGCTCTGATTCTGGCCAGTCATAATGAGGTACATGATTTTGGACAACTACGTTTGCTCTTTGAATAGAAGATCGGGTTCTTTTTTGAAAAAAAAAAAAAAAAATCAATTCAGTGGTAAATCCTACAAAATTTAATAATTAAACTCATAAATTTTTTTCATTAGTTTGTAAATATTTTGTGATGAAGTCTAATTTCCCCCCCAAAAAAAAACAAATGAGAAGTAACGAGGTTGTATGTATACTAGGGTTCCTCTTTGGCATCACTTTTGTTTTTGTTTTAATTTTTTTTTTTCAAAAAAGAAAATTAAAAATACGTTGCCGTTTGGTAACACTTACGTTTTCAATTTTCAGTTTATATTTATAAAAATTTAAAAAACTCAAATAAAAACTTGTTTGGTAAAATTTTTGATTTATAAATCAGTGGTATCAGTTTATAAATATGGCCAAAAAATGAAAACACAAAAAATGTGTTTCCATTTTGAGTTTTCAGTTTTTTTTTTTTACCACCCAACACTAGCCACCACTTGCCACCATTTTCCACTACCGTCTTCCGCCACCACACCACCCCCACCACCACCTGCCACCACCACTCGCCACCACCACCCACCAGCCACTACCAGCCACCACCCACCTGCCACCCACTCGCCACCACCACCCACCCCTCGCCGCCGCCACCACCACCACCCACCACCCACCTGCCATCCACCCGCCACTACTATCCACTGCCCGCCACCACCACCCGCCACCTACTTGCCACCACCATTCACCACCCATCTGCCACAACCTGCCACCACCAGCCACCTGCCACCCATCCGCCACGACCACCCACGACGACCACCACCACCCACCCACCTACCACCACCACCACCACCCACCCACCACCCACCTACCACCACCACCACCCACCACCCACCACCACCAACTCGCTACCACCTACCACCTGCCACCGTCACCCACCCACCCACCACCCACCTGCCACCACTACCCACCACCCGCCATCACCATCACCCACTCGTTACCACCCACCACTTGCCACCGTCACCCACCCACCCACCATCACCACCCATCACCCACCCGCCACCACCACCCGCCATCCGTCACCTACATGCCACCACCACCCACCACCCGCCACCGTCACCCACCCACCCACCACCACTACCCACCCGCCATCCGCTACTCACCTACAACCACCACCCACCACCCGCCACCACCACCACCACCACCTACTCGCTACTACCCACCACCCGCCACCGTCACACACCCACCCACCATCACCACCCACCACCCGTCATCCGCCACCCACCTGCCACCACCACCCGCCACCACCACCACCCACTCGCTACCACCCGTCACCGTCACCCACCACCACCCACCATCTGCCACAACCACCCACCACCCGCTACCGTCACCCACCCACCCACCAACCACCACCACCACCACAACCACCTACTACCTACCCGCCGCCGCCACCCACCCACCACCACGGGCCATCCGCCACCCACCTACCACCACCACGCACCACCTGCCACCACGACCACCCACTCGCTACCACCCACCACCTGCCACCGTCACCCACCATCACCACCCATCGCCCATCCGCCACGACCAGCCACCGTCACCCACCCACCACCCACTTGCCACCACCCACCACCACCCGCCATTCGCCACCCACCTGCCACCGTCACCCACCCACCCACCACCACCACCACCACCACTCGCTACCACCGGCCATCGGCCACCGTCACCCACCCACCACCACCACCACCACCCACCCGCCACCATCCATCACCACCAGCTACCCACCACCCATCGTCACCACTTTCCACCACCGTCTTCCGCTGCCACTTGCCGCCACTTGCCATTTCTCACCCTTTTTTATATTTTTAAAATTTTTTAAACATTTTGTCAATTACCAAACGCGTTTGTAGTTTATATTTTTCTAAAAATAAACAAAAACTAGTTTATAAAATTTTTGTAAATATAAACTGAAAACGTAAACGTTACCAAACACACCCGTATTGTTTGTGTCAACGGTAAATATGATTTTAAAAATAAATTGTTGATACAAATATAATCTGATCAAATAGTTATCGAAATCCAATTAGTGTGATGTTTTACAAATTTAAAGTATTTGACAAGATTTACATATTCAACAGTTCGGATTATCAATGCTACCCTCCAATTGGTTTTCTCAACTAGAGAAACTTCACCCTTTGGAGTTTTCTGATGGTCTGCAAATTAAGATATAGTTTGGAGTTCCAACCCATAAATCATGGACAGAAGACAATGGGCATAGTTATCAATTAGAAAAAAGTTTAGTCATTTCGATGATCAAATGCAACTGTAAACTTTTCAAATTGTCCATATTTCTAACACATAATAGTTATAGACAAAACCTTAATCATTGGATGGAAATTATTATTACGAGGATTGGAACAGCTAATTAAAAGTCCACTTTGATAAAGTAAAGAATTAATCCATTTATAAGCTGAATTTGGCAAGTTGTTGACATACATACATCATCAACATCTTTAACAGTGAGATATGCTATTGATCTTCAATGTCCAATTATTATTTTATTATATAAAGGAAATACTAACCTTGACATATGACCAAATATTAACCCAGTGAGTGTCTACTTCAATCAATATCTAATTCCTAATTATATCATTATTAGGATTTCTAATTCAGATATAAATCACTATAATGGGGCATATATTAGCTTGAACCAACCACCTACTCTATAGTTTCTAATCTTGGATAATGCATTTTAAACTACTTACCATTGGTTAGGGTCACATAAGCATGCATGCTGATGTTTACTTTTACCAATTAATTCTTGGTTGATTTGGAGAGTACTGTACCACCAAACATCTTCTATAGCATGAAACTGGAAGAATGCTCAAATAATATAGTATTAAAAATTCAAGAGAAGGACTTTTTTAACGTCAGACCCAAATTGGAGAGTTATAATCTCGAGTATTAAATAATGTCACGTCAATTATTTTATTTTATTTTTTTATAAATTAAAGGTTCAGATTGGATAAAAATATCCACTGACCCTTCTATTAATATTAAGTTGGATTTTTTTTTTGGTTAGATTTAAATTTCAATTTGTGTGTGGTGGTTAAATATAAACTTTTGATTTATTAAAAAAAATACTAATATGACATTATCTAGTTTTTTTTTTTTTTTTTTTTTTTTTTTTTTTTTTTTTTTTTCTTCTGAACAAGTAAGGAGTTTAAAGAAGAAACTAAAGATGAGCAGGTACATCATGGGAAAGAACAGAAGCAAATTCTAGTGGCACACAGGTGACCCAACTTGCAGGGAGTGTTGATCTAGAGTGGGCAGTAGCCACCCAGTGAGTAGCAGAGTTGTTGGCCTTGAGGGTCCACATGAACTTCCAAGCTCTGTCTTTTGCAAAGCTTCGAATATCAGCCACAACTGCCATGATCTCCCATGGAGGGACTATTTTAGACTCACACAAGTGGATGAGTTCTTGATTGTTATTCTCGATATCAGCCGGAGAAAGCCCATTCATCTGGGCTAAACGGCAAGCCAGATGCACCGCAAATGCTTCAGCTTGCAAAGCTGATGCTGAAAAGGAGGTGACAACCCCATCGATAAAATAGCCCTCTAAATCCCTCATGATAGCTGCTGCAGAAGCTTTTGACGAAGACCGGATGAAAGATGCATCACAATTTACTTTAAAAGTCCCCACCCGATGAGGTATCCATCTAGATGCGGTCTCGAATTCCATGGAATTATCAGCAAGAGCCACTATGGTTTCTTTCCCACCTTGTATAAGATATTCATTCCAACCATGGTGTATTTTTTGGAGTGTGTCAAATGGGTTTACCGGCACAGAGTTGAAAATGAAATCATTGCGAGCCTTCCATATATACCAGCCAATCAAAGCAATTTTGCTTAGAATTTCCTTTCCAGAGTCTGTAAACCCCCCATTTTCCCCCCAGGTAGCTGTCCATTGCGCCACATCAGGGCCGGCCCTGAGATTTGTGGGGCCTAAGATGAATTATGAAAATGGGCCCCTTCTAATATATTTTTTTTTAATAAAAAATTTATGCGTAAAATGATAAATATCCACAAATTTTTTATTTAAGTATACTTGAACATATAATCATTAAAATTATAAACTAAAATTTACTTTCAATTTAATGAAACAAAATTAAGGCAAAAAATTTATTCAATTAAAACTGATAAATACCTAGGTAAAAAAATTAGGGCTAAATTATTTATTCCACTGAATCTAATAGATAAAGAAGGTAAAAAAAAAAATTAGGACAAATTTATTATTCCACTAACTGATAGAGAAAGCATGTAGAAAAAAAAATTAGGGCAACTTTATTTAATAAAATCTGATAGTGAGAAAGATGACTTACCATGAGAGAGAGTGTGTGTGAGAGAGTGAGTCGCTGGAGGAGGAGTGTGTGAAAGAGAGAGAGTGAGTCGCTCATGTGCTTTGCGTCTACCTTGCCTTGAACTCGGTATATATTGCCATCTTCATTTCTTTACTTCGTTAAAGATAGAGAGAGATTGAAAGCAAAACCAACCAGTAGTGGACTGAAGTGAAAGTGTAGTGATGTTATATCTAGTGTATGTATGGTTTGGGTTGGGCCCAAACACTTCTTCGGTTTTGTTTTGTTTTTTTTTTTCATTTTAATAAATATGGGCTAAACACATTTATAAATAAATATGTTCTAAATTTTACATGGGCCCAATAAAACATTTTGGGGCCCTTTAAATTGATCTTAAAAAAAAAAAAAAAAAAAAAAAAGGATTGGGCCTATAACAATTTATTAAATTTGGGGCTCTATTTTTGGGCTAAAATCTGGGGCCTAAGGCACAAGCCTTACCTGCCTCAGGTCAGGGCCGACCCTGCGCCACATTTGTAATAGCTCCAGGTTCCATCCTAAAATTCAACATGCTTCCAAACCAGACTGCCTTTGTCCATTCACAATCAAAAAGCATATGTTCCATTGTTTCCACTGCTTTATGGCAGACTGGACATATATTGGAGGCTGCACAACGACGTTTAGCCAAATTTGCCTTTGTCGCCAAAACATTCTTGCAGGATCGCCACCAAAAATGGCAGATTTTGGGGGGGATTTGCAGGTTCCAAATTTGTCTCCAAAAACATCGAGGAAAAAGAAAGGAGGATGAAGGTTGCATTGAGAGATGATTATCCGAAAACTTGCAAGCTAAGTGGTACCCAAACTTAACAGAGTATGTTCCCGACTTGGTGAGGTGCCAAACGAGAGTATCTGCCTTATCTATAAAAGGCATTGGAATGGACTGAATGGCCTGCAACACCTCAAATGAGACAAGAGTGCGCAGGTTAGCGACTTTCCATTGTTTAGTCACAGGTTCTATAGCATCTCAAAACATACACAATACGACTTCCTGGGGGTTGAAGGGATGAGACCATGAAATTGGTGAGTGTTGGTATCCAGCGATCATCCTAGAAACGTACTGGGAGCCCGTTGTGAATCTGCCATCGACATCCCTTTAATAGTAAATCCCGGCCCTTCAACAAACTTGACCATGCCCATGAAGCTCTAGCCCCTTTAGCTGCTTGTAAGAAATCTAAATGAGGGTAATATATCCCTTTAAACATCCTGGCCCAGTAAGAGTTGGGGGATTTGATTAGTCGCCAACCTTGTCGAGCAAGAAGTGCTTGATTAAAATGTGAAAAGTTTCAAAATCCCATGCCGCCTTCGTGCTTTGACATGCACATGGTTGTCCATAAAAAGTGTAAATTTTTTCACAAAAGATGTAAGTTATTTGACAAAAGGTATAAGTTATGTTTTCAGAAAAAAGTGTAAGTTCCAATAAAAGTGTGGGGCTGTATTTTCAGAGTACCAACACGTGGTAAGGTGACGCCGACGTGTCAGCCGAGGTTCCACGTGGACTGGTAATTGTGCTGACGTGATCTCGGGCGTGCCGAGGTTATCTCAGAATGCCGAGGTTCACTCCGAAGAAATCGGAGTCCGAAGTAAGCAGATAAAGGACAAGAGTCCTAGAATGAGGAAAGACTTCAGAATAGATAAGGATAAGAACTCCTGTAGAGTTTATCCCTAACTATCCGGAAGAATCCTAACTGAATGAGAGTCCATAGGAGTGAAACTTCTAGTGGGGCTAGGAGAAAGTTCTACTATAAAAGAGAGGCACCCCCGGCGGGTCTAAGGTACGCAATTTGAAGTCTTGAGCAGTTACTTAAGTACTTGATTTATCTTTGAGAGATATTGACTGGATCGTCGGAGTGCCCCCGGGTGGAAGAGCCACCGCCGGTGCCTTTTCTTTCTGTGCAGATTACAGGGTGCCATCTACTCTGCCTGTGTTCTACAGCTGGATAACTAAGGAGGGCAGTGTGATCGGAAAATCCCTCACACAATTTGGCGCCGTCTGTGGGAACGAAAGAAGAATAGATGGCCAGTAACTCGCAGAGGGAAAGGATTGGGAACGACACTCCTGTTGGGGGTGGAAGACCCGTCGACCCTAACACTAGAGAAGGAGACCACAACGAAGAAGTTCGTGATCAGAATCACGCAGAGAAAGGCGTTGGCCAAGGCGGCGACGCATCAAAGAGAGCGGACAAGGGAAGGTACTATAACGAGGACGACCTTCAGACTTGGAAAGACAGATGTCTGAGGAGGGACGAAGAAGTAAAGGAGATGGCAAACAAGTTGGCAGACCTTCAGTCGGTCGTCAACTTCATGATGCAAAATAGCGTCATGCAGCCGCCCTACCCGCTGCAGGACACACCAATGCCAGCAGCAAACGCACAGAAAGAAATCCCCGCAGCACCTCAGCACGCGAAGAGTGGAAGGCACTCCCACCGACCCTCCAGAGACGTCGGCCGAGAAGAGCCGAGAAGAGAAGAGTCCCGAGGGACATGTCGCGAGAAGGAAGCAGACCCCAAAGAACATCGGCAAGTTTCGGGGCGGTTGTTGTGCTTCGATGCATCCTGCGGGGAAGGATCAAAAAGGGGCCATCAGGAGGCCGAGAGTAGTGCGCCGAAAAGAATGAAGTCCGACGACAGCAGGGCTGCAGGGAGAAGTAAGGAAGACTTGAGAGATTATCTCAAGAGGAAGCGGGAGAATGCCGGAGCCGAAGTAACCTCCCCGGTTAAGCCGAGGACGCCATTCTCGGCGGAATTGGATAGATTCGTCGCGCCGAAAAGATTCAATATGCCGAGGTTCCAGATATATGATGGTAAGTCAGACCCTAACTTCCATGTTGGATTATTTTTGAATTCAATGGCACTATACAGTGGGAACGAGCCGTTGCTCTGCAAAGTCTTCCCTTCATCCTTCGGGGAGATCGCATCAGACTGGTTCCACAAATTACCGAAAGGAAGCGTGAAGAGCTGGGAAGGTCTGGCCGAGATGTTTGTGGCCAGGTTCATTACAAACAAACTGCAGCCATTGAGGGTGGATGCATTGATGGCTCTGAAGATCAGCAAAGACGAAAGCCTTAGGGCTTATGCAAAAAGGTACTACGAGGTGTTCAATCGTATACCTGAATGCAACCAGGAGGTGGCGGTCGTGTCTTTTAAGAACGGCCTGAAGGATGATTGTTCACTGCGAAAGTCTTTGGCAAAGACACTGCCAAAGAGCATGGAAGAGCTCATGGCGAGAATTGAGAAGTATGCCAGAGCCGAGGAGGATACATCGAGGAGTAAGGAGACAAAGCAAGAAAAAGACCACGGCTCGCCGAAGCGAGGCCGAGGTAACAATGCACCCAACAAACAAGAGACAGAGTTGAGAGCCAAACAGGCAGTAACAACGGTGTTCCGAATTCCGGTCCACAAAGTTCTTGACCAAATTCGGAATCAACCCTACTTCAGAGCGCCAGCAATGGCACCAGGAGAGTTTATGGGGAGGAATCTTGGTAGGCGTTGTGCTTACCACAATGAAGAAGGGCACCCAACTCAGGGTTGTAGAGCCCTTAAAGCACATTTGGAGGATCTTGTGAGGCAAGGCCATCTGAGAGACCTAGTGGATGAGGCCAAGACAAGAGAAGCACAGGCACGTTTGCCTCAAGCACCAGCAGCCCCGCCTCCCCCAGCACAGCAACCACCTGTAGGCGGACCTCGGGTGGTTAATGTGATCCATTCAAGGGTGAGTGAAAACGACTTAAGGGGGGAGACACAGAGGGTCAAACACCTACAGCACGTCAACCAGGTAGGGCTGAAAAGACCTCGGGCTGAAGAATGCCAAGGCCCAGTGATAGCCTTCACAGAAGCCGACCTAGATATGGTCCAACACCCGCACAATGATGCTTTGGTAGTATCCCTCCAGGTCGGGGAATGCCAGGTGAAACGCATCTTGATTGATCAAGGCAGTTCCTGTGACATCATGTATGTCAGATGTTACAAGGAGTTAGGCCTGCACCCGGACGACATGCAGCATTCCAACAGCCCGATGGTCGGCTTCAATGGAACGCCGACATGGCCATTAGGCGCAACAACCTTGGAGGTGCAAGCTGGAACGAAAGGGATTGAGACGGAGTTCATTGTGATTGACACTCCATCGCCTTACAACATTATACTGGGGAGGCCATGGTTGCATGCAATGGGGGCAGTTCCCTCAACATTGCATCAACTGCTACGATTCCCAACAGAACATGGGATTGAGGAAATAAGAGGAGATCAGCTGCAGGCGAAAAATTGCTCCATGGCAGCAATGAAGTTAACCTGCAGCATTCGAGAGCCAGAAAAGGCAGAAATTGAAGAAAAGGACATGAAGGTCCTGGATGATGTCGGCAAGGAGCCGGCCGAGAAAAGTGAGGAAGTACTGAAGAAAGTCCTCATCCAGGAGGGCGATGAGGAACGCTACTTTCTTCTCGGCTCAGGATTGGCCGAAGAAGAAGAAAGAGAGCTGGAGACCTTTCTGAGAAGAAATATTGAGGTGTTCGCCTGGACACCTTATGAAATGCCTGGCATTGACCCCGAGGTCACATGTCACAGACTCAATGTTGACAGGTCGGCCAAACCTGTGATACAACGGGCCAGAAGACCGACGTTGGTACACGTCGAAGCAGTGGAGGAGGAGGTGGACAGACTTCTGGAGGCCAGGGCCATAAGAGAAGCCAATTATCCTACATGGCTGTCGAACACCGTGGTTGTGAAGAAGAAGAATGGTAAGTGGAGAGTCTGCGTAGATTTCACTAACTTGAACAAAGCATGCCCCAAGGACAGCTTCCCTCTGCCAAAGATTGACCAGCTAGTCGACGCCACGTCTGGCCACGGGAGGATGAGTTTTTTGGATGCTTACAGGGGGTATCACCAGATAGCCATGTACCCCCCAGACGAGGAGAAAACAGCGTTTATCACCCCAAAAGGTCTGTACTGTTACAGAGTTATGCCTTTTGGGCTGAAAAACGCAGGAGCAACTTACCAAAGGTTGGTAACCAAGATGTTCAAGCACTTGATTGGCCGAACAGTAGAGGTCTACATTGATGACATGGTCGTGAAGACCAAGGAAACAAAGGACCATCTTGCCGACCTGACAGAGGTCTTCGATATACTCAAAACATATCGGCTCCGACTCAACGCATCGAAGTGCGCTTTTGGAGTCGGATCCGGTAAGTTCTTGGGATACCTAGTAACTAGAAGGGGAATCGAAGCCAGTCCAGATCAGATCAAGGCAATCTTGGAGATTCAGAGTCCAACCTCGGCGAAGCAGGTCCAAATGCTTACTGGAAGGGCCGCAGCCCTAAACAGATTCATAAGCCGAAGTTCGGACAAATGTAAGCCCTTTTTCAATCTGGTAAAAAAGGCCACAGATTTTTTATGGACTGAGGAATGCGAAGCCGCATTGGCCGACCTAAAGAAGTATCTTACCACGGCTCCAGTCCTCTCAACACCTGAACCTGGGGATGACCTGTTTTTGTACTTAGCAGTTTCAGAGCAAGCAGTGAGTGCTGTGATAGTCCGAGAAGAGAAGGGAGAGCAAAAGCTGTATACTACGTGAGTAAAACCTTGGCCGACGCAGAAACAAGGTATTTACCACTGGAGAAGTTAATGCTGGCCTTGGTAATGGCCTCAAAGAAGTTAAACCACTACTTTCAGGCCCACAAGATTGTGGTACTAACAGAGCACCCGCTGAAATCCTTGTTGCAACAAGGAGACTTGACTGGAAGAATAGCAAGATGGGCCGTAGCCTTGGGCCAATATGACCTGGAGTTTAGGCCGAGAACAGCAATTAAGGGCCAAGTCTTGGCCGACTTTGTGGCCGAGTTCTCACCAGAACACATCGAACATCAAGCTCCGTTGAGCCGAGATGAACGATGCCTAAATAAGGAGGGAGAAGTCCAGCCAAGGGCTAAAGACACAAGGAAGCAAAAACTCAGGCCCTGCAGCATTTACATCGGCGACTCCTTTCAACTGTTTGTTGATGGGAGCTCAAACCGGCAGGGGGCAGGGGCAGGAATAGTGTTGATATCACCCGATGGTGAAATATTGGAGCAGTCCATACGACTAGGCTTCAAAGCCTCGAACAATGAGGCGGAGTATGAAGCGTTGATTGCTGGACTGAAGCTGGCAGTAGCAGCAGAAGCAGATGAAGTAATAATCTTTTGTGATTCACAACTGATAGTGAATCAGTCTACGGGAGAGTTTGCAACCAGAGACGAAAGGATGTCGGCGTATGCAAAAGAGGTCATCAGACTAGCAGCCTTGTTTCAGAACTGCCGACTGCTTCAAGTAAGCCGAGATGATAACAGCCACGCCGATGCGTTGGCTAACCTGGCGAGTTCAATGCGAACAGGAAAGACAAGGACAATTATGATTGACTACATGTCGGGCCCGAGCATAGAACCACAGAACACAGAGCAGGAGGCAATGTGTGTGGACATGGGGCCAAGCTGGATGGATGCGATCGTTGCATTCCTGAAGGAAGGAAAGCTGCCTGAAGACCGGAAGGAGGCACACAAAGTCAGATTGAAGTCGGCAAGATTCAGCCTGACTGCTGAAGGACATCTTTACAGAAGGTCCTTCACTGGACCTCTTTTAAGATGTGTACACCCTCTTCAGGTTGAAGACTTTTTATTTGAGATTCATGAAGGAGTTTGTGGAAGCCACACAGGGGGCAGATCATTAGCTCACAGGGCCATTACCCAGGGGTATTGGTGGCCCTATATGCAAAAGGATGCAGAGGCCTATGTGAAGAAGTGTGAACAGTGCCAGAGGTTTGCACCTTTGATACATCAGCCAGCTGCCGACCTGAACCCGGTTTCCAGCCCCTGGCCGTTTGCCCAATGGGGCATGGATCTCGTTGGACAATTGCCCCAAGCAACTGGGCAGAGGAAGTACTTACTGGTGGCAACAGATTACTTCACAAAGTGGATAGAAGCAGAGCCTCTTGCCAAGATCCGAGATGTGGATGTAAAGAACTTCATCTGGAGAAACATCATAACCAGATTTGGGATTCCAAGGGCAATAGTTGCTGACAATGGAACACAGTTTGACAGCAAACTCATCAAAAGTTTTTGTGCAAAGTACAAGATAAAGAATTACTTTTCCACACCAAGCTTTCCCCAAAGCAATGGGCAGGCAGAAGCATCGAACAAAGTAATTCTGGATGGGATAAAGAAGAGGCTGCAAGCAGCAAAAGGAAAGTGGGTAGACGAGCTGCCCAATGTGCTTTGGGCATACCGCACTACGCCGAGAAGATCAACAGGGGAGTCCCCCTTCGCCATGACTTATGGCACAGAGGCAGTCATTCCATTGGAGATCGGCATCCCAGGAATCAGAACCCAGGGAGTTGAAAATGGGACTAATGATGTGCTCTTAGCCCGAGATCTGGATCTATTAGAAGAAAGAAGAGAGAAAGCTACAGTCCAGCTTGCAGCATACCAGCAACAGCTTGCCAGAGCTTACAACAAGAAGGTCAATCCAAGGGATTTTCAAGTCAACGACCTAGTCCTGAGAAAAGTCGTCGGCAACAAGAAGGATCCCAGAGAGGGCAAGCTTGGCCCAAACTGGGAAGGACCCTACAGAATTACCTCGGTATTGGGGAATGGGGCTTATCGGCTAGAAGATAATGAAGGCAAAGCATTGCCTAGGCCATGGAACACTTGTAATTTAAAGTTTTTCTATCATTAGATGTTGTTTTCTTTTTCGCCGATGTGATCAATAAAATCTCAGCAAGATTTTCGAGAATTTATAAAACCATGCATAGTGGTATTTGTGCTTTTTTCTTACGAGCAATGAGAACCCAAGTGGAACTTAGGTTCACATAGGGGGCAGAGATAAGACAGTAATGTCTAGCCGCAGTTAAGCCGAGGAAAATTCCTTAACATTTGTTGAAATTTGTAGCAATTTACAAGTTGTTAAGCTGAGAACATTCCTTAACACTTGTTGAAATTTGTAGCAATTTACAAGTTGTTAAGCTGAGAACATTCCTTAACACTTGTTGAAATTTGTAGCAATTTACAAGTTGTTAAGCTGAGAAAATTCCTTAACACTTGTTGAAATTTGTAGCAATTTACAAGTTGTTAAACTGAGAACATTCCTTAACACTTGTTGAAATTTGTAGCAATTTACAAGTTAAAGTTAAGCTAAGGTCAGAATATAGCCGAGGAATACTATACGACTTGATTACCCGAGGTATTCAACCCTGAGGTGATTGCATAAAAAAGAAGAAGTATGGAAGTCATACAAATTATTCTAAGTGCAGAACCATGAAGAAGAATCCACAAACATTTCAAGAAGAACAACTGCAGTTGTATATAAGGAAGGCACTATGGACTAGCAAAAGTAAATTGTTCACAAGTAACAAAGAGAGGCACATCGGCCATAAAAAGAAAGCTTGCATTGTTCAAAAATGCAAGAGAAAGTAAGTACAAAGTAAAAAAAGAAAAGACATCGGGGTTGGGATTCTTCAAACTTGAGGACCGGTTTGGATTTCCACCTCGGAAGTCTCCTGGAGAACAACCTCGGCGTCTTTTTCGGCGACAACCTCGTCCTCCTTTTCTGCAGCCACTTCGGCATCAATCTCGGCCAAAGTCTTCTCGACAGTTCTCTCGACAGTTCTCTCAGCCAAAAGAAGGTCCGATGATAAATGGCCAGTAAAAAGGTCCTTGGGTGCTCCCTTAACCAAATCACCCTCTTCATCTGTAGTCAAGTCCATGACTTGTTCAGAACGAGGAGGGGACTTGGCCTCAGAATCATCCTTGGATTTCCTCACCAAGGCACCATCATCATCGTTGTCTTCATCTTCAGCTTCAGATGCAACTTCTTCCTCAACCTGAGTTGAGGGTTGAAGAGGAGGAAAGGGCAGAGGGATGGCTTCGGCCTTGCGCCATGGTGAATCAGCTGGAAGATCAAGTTTTTTGGCCAAGGACATCCAACCAAGGGAGAAGCCCCTGTTGCAAGCCTGCCTAACTTGCGCCTTGTAGTTCTCAGCTACATCATCCATGCCTTGGGCATAGGCCTTGTCCTCGGCTGCAGCGATCTCGGCCTTCTTGGTGGACAGGGCCTCCTCAAGCTCCTTTTCAGCCTGGGCCCTTTTCACTTCGGCGTCCCTCTTCTCAGCTTCAGCAACCTTTGTGATAGCTTCGGCCGCGTCAATTTTTTCTTTGGCGAGAGATCGGGCTTGGTTGCAGCCTCGGCTTGATCCTCTAATTTCCTCATTTTTGATTGAAAAGATTTGCTCTCCTTTTTCAAGGCAGCAATTTCTTTCTTCAGATCAGCCATCTCTTTTCTGTTCTCATAAGCTTGCATGGACAGAGAATGGGCATGCTGAACGGCCTGACATTGCACAAGGAAAAAATTGTTTCAGAGTGTTAGAAAATAGTCCAAGCTTAATACCGAAAGAGAACAAGAGTACCAAGCAAGGACACTTACCTGGACTGAGTGTTGGAGCATCAGGGCATAATTTTCTTCCTGACTGTATGATGCATTCCGCTCCAAGTCATTTGGCAGCAGCAGTGCTATGCTGAGACCAACTGCAACGTTAATGTCATCAGCACTCTCAGAAGCCATGATCGGCCTGTCTTCCAGAGTGAAATCTGGGGCCCATGGAACGTCGGGCTTCTTGGAGCCCGAGGTCGTCGCAGACGAGGACCTCGGCTTCTTGAGCTGGGAGGATTGTGGTGGTGGAGCGTCGGCCGGTCTTTTGGCGGAGGTAGGAGCAGATTTCTTACCCACAGCCCGCTGGGACAGGGGAATATTATCTTCAGCCTCGGCGTCAGTAGCTTTGGCTTTTGGTTGGGTCTTCTTAACTCTTGGGGGTTTTGGTGGTGACAAAGGTTGAGCTGGTGGTGCATCCACGTCGGTGGGGAGGTCAGCGAGAAGATCCTGAACAACGGGCCTTCGGCGAACCATCTCGGCTGTTTTGACAAGTCTACGTCGACGTTTCCTTTCAGGAATTAGGGTCAAGGAGGGAGCCGAGGTGAAGGAAGATCGGCTGGGACGGAGGAGGAGCCTTGATCTGCTCTTGATGAAGAGGCGCCTTGGGTTGTCGCAGTAAGGGTGGAATGGCTCTTCTTCTTTTGCTTTGGAACGTCAGGCAGAGTTGATCTGTGATGGGGAATGTAATTGAGCACCACAGGGGCTTTGCGTTCGTGGAGGGGAAGGCCTAAGAGCTTCTTCAAACCCTCGCTGGGGAAGTAGCTTTGACGAAAGCTTTTGGGTGGCTGATGAAGGTCTGCAAAAACGAACAAACAGAGGTTAAGCACAGACAAAGTACTGAAGACTTGATAAGGAAACAAGTAAGTAAATGACACAGGGCTCTTACCCTTTCCCTCCTGAACTGTTCGGGGCAGAGGGAAAATACGGACGTCTTCATCTGGTCCAAATTCCCAATTGCCAGAAGCGATTAAGTAATCATCCCCAGCTCCCTTGTTGGAGTCTGGGAGGTTGGCTATGATTTTATATTTAGTAGACCTGGGTTTAAGGTAGTAAACGAACCCCTTTTCCTTCAGATCCAGGGGGCACATGGTGTAACAATATTGAAAGTCGGCCAGGGTGATCCTAGCATTCTTCTGCCTAGCTAGGGCTATGACACCGTTAAGTACTCTGTAAGAATTGATAGTGAGCTGCATTGGGTTCAACCTATAGAAATGGAGTACTTCGCGAAAAAGTGGATTGAGTGGAAGCCGAAGTCCACACTCGGCAAAGGCAACAACTGGGAAGGGCATGGTGTCATCAGTGGGCATGATAGAGTCATCATCCCCAGCCAGTCTCAGTTGAACATCGGGTGGGATGGAAAACTCTTGCCTAAAATACTCTAGTTTGGTTGGTGTGTTCACTCGATTCCTCCACATACCCATCACGTCGGCTAGGTTAAGAAAGGCTCGGTTTCAGAAGAAAATTACTTGAGAAGGGTTATAAGAACCTCGGCCACAAATTGGGGTAACTACAGATAAGGTTCGTTTCAGTTTGCACTAAGGATCAATGGTTCTATAATCAAAACCCAAAACCTAAGAATTACAGAGATGGAAGGAATAGATCTGGAAAAGACACAACAAAGCAGAAAACGGAAGCGCAGTTTCAGATTCAAGAATATAAAGGGTGGAAGGCCAAGAACACAGGTGAAACAGTGCAAATGCTTATTACACGTGTAAAAATCAAGAAGTGAGACGCATTCAGACGAATGATTCGCAGTTCAAATGCAAGAGTAGTACAGTAATGGCAGCAAGAAGATGAAAGAACTTCGATGAAATCGAAAACAAAGAGAACAGTAGCTTACCAGAGAAGTAGAGCCGAAACGAGTTTCGCCGAAGTCAGGCGATGGCAAGAGCTTCACCAAAAGGATCAAATGAGTAAGGTTGCAGAGCTTGAGAATTTGGAACAATGGCGGATTCGCAGAAAGAGAATTCCAGAGAGAGAAAACACAAGAAAGAGCAAAAACGTCAAAGGCAAAAGTGAAAAGGCCAAAGAGAGAATGAGGAGTTTTGTCAAAACTCAAAACAGGCGGCAAAAAAGCATTTAATGCGCCTGGAGCAACGCAGGCGTCAGACGGCGCAGCCGGAGAAAAGACGCCATACAGGCGCGTCGCTAGCACGGATCAATGAGGTAAAAACACGTCAGCCAAACGGTTGAGGAATGATGCATGACAGCTCATGCGCGTGACAGAATCCGTCTGAACTCTTGGTTTTCTGATGAAGGCATGTCGGCCTAAAGAGAATGATCTCGGCTGAAGGGTTCATACGCCGAGGTAACGGAAGAAAGGACGTTATAGGTTCCATCACCTCAGAATGCCGAGGTAATAGAACCTAGGGGGCAGTTGTGGGGCTGTATTTTCAGAGTACCAACACGTGGTAAGGTGACGCCGACGTGTCAGCCGAGGTTCCACGTGTCCTGGTAATTGTGCTGACGTGATCTCGGGCGTGCCGAGGTTATCTCAGATGCCGAGGTTCACTCCGAAGAAATCGGAGTCCGAAGTAAGCAGATAAAGGACAAGAGTCCTAGAATGAGGAAAGACTTCAGAATAGATAAGGATAAGAACTCCTGTAGAGTTTATCCCTAACTATCCGGAAGAATCCTAACTGAATGAGAGTCCATAGGAGTGAAACTTCTAGTGGGCTAGGAGAAAGTTCTACTATAAAAGAGAGGCACCCCCGGCGGGTCTAAGGTACGCAATTTGAAGTCTTGAGCAGTTACTTAAGTACTTGATTTATCTTTGAGAGATATTGACTGGATCGTCGGAGTGCCCCCGGGTGGAAGAGCCACCGCCGGTGCCTTTTCTTTCTGTGCAGATTACAGGGTGCCATCTACTCTGCCTGTGTTCTACAGCTGGATAACTAAGGAGGGCAGTGTGATCGGAAAACCCTCACACAAAAGGTATTATAAATTTTTTTAATAAAATTATTTTACAAAAGGAGTAAGTTTTCAGAAAAGGTGCAAGTATTTTAACGAAAATGTGTAAGTTTTAGCAAAATGTGTAAATTTTACAAAATAAATTATTTCACAAAAAGTATAACCTTTCAGAAATAGTGTAAGTGTTTTCACAAAAGATGTAAGTAACTTCACAAAAGGTGTAAGTTTCGTTTTCATAAAACGTGTAAGTTCCTAAAATCCAATCAATTTGTATTTGTGTTGTTCAAATAATGGCAATGTGTGAGAGAAGAGGTGTTTGGGTGGGCTTGGTGTTTCTCTCTCTAGAAGTCCGGAGAGAGAAGCTGCATTTCGGAGGGCTTGGAATAACCAGTCCAAGTCCAAATCCAACCAAGTATCTCAATGTAAAAGAGAACCTGTTTTTAATAAGAAGGAGGAAGAGAGAGAGAGAGAGAGAGAGAAGAGAGAGAGAGAGAGAGAGACCGAGATCGACAGACAGAGAGATCGAGATAGACAGGGATCCACAAAGATCGGCAGAGAGAGATAGACTGAGATCGACATAGAAAGAGAGAGAGACCAAGATCGACATAGAAGAAACCGAGATCGACAAAGACAGACCAAGATTGATAGAGAGAGAGCAAGATCGATAGAGACAGACCGAGATAGACAGGGATCGGCAGAGAGAGAGAGAGACCGAGATCAACAGAAAGAGACCAAGATCGATAGAGAGAGAGGGAGAAAAAAACCTTTGATTTACGGCAGTAGCGGTGGTGATTTACTGCAGTGGCGGTGGCGGTGGTAGTGGCCGTAGCGATTTCTGACGGCAGTGAGCAACGGTGGCCAGCGATGGTTGGGTGGTAAGCGGGGGTGAGGATTGGTGGTGACTGTTCTGTGTGTGTGTGTGTGAGAGAACAGAGAAAGTGTTGGTGTGAAACAGAGAAGAGAGGGGTCGGTGATAATAAAATTTTCGACCTTTAGCGACTAAACTATTATTTGTCTATAAAATTTTGACCTTTTGTTGGAAGTTACATTTTTTGTAAAAACAAAACTTACACCTTTTGTTTGTGAAAAACGTTACACATTTTCTGAAACGTTACACCTTTTGTGAAATTTTTTTTTCCCTAAAATTTACACCTTTAGTAAAAACTTATACCTTTTCGTGAAAATACTTACACATTTTCTGAAATAATTTAATTCATAAAATTTACACCTTTTGTTAGAACTTACACCTTTTATGAAAACACATTTTGTGAAAAAACTTACACTTTTTCTGAAATGTTACACCCTTTGTGAAAAATTTTGTTTCATTAAATTTACACCTTTTGTGAAATAATTTCTTTCATAAAAATTTCACTTTTTGTTGGAATTTACACCTTTTATGAAATAACTTATACTTTTTGTGAAGAGTTACACCCTTTGTGAAATACTTTCTTTCATAAAATTTACACCTTTTGTGAAAACTTACACTTTTTCGTGAAAATACTTACACATTTTGTGAAATAATTCATATAATTTACACCTTTTGTTAGAACTTACACATTTTCTTAAACCTCTTACACTTTTTCTGAAGCGACACACATTTTGTGAAATTATTAATATATTATATTATATTATTTTATTCATTTACCTAGAAAGTGACCCGCTTAGCAGGTCACCAATGTGTAAACTTTCAAAACATTTTGTATAATCCAATACATAAAAGGTGTAAATGCAAAATAGAAAGCGTGTAAGTGCCTTGCATACCATATGCAAGGCACATCTAAGAAAAATCCTTTTGATAGAAGGATAGAAAATGGCTTTTTCTTCTCAAAATATCCAAGGGGAAATTACTAAAAAAAAAAAAAAATTCTAAAATCCTGTCAATTTAAATCCGAATATTTTGATTTATTTTCAATCTAAACCATTCATCTATAATTATTAAATAAATTGACAAAAAATATATTTTAGTCATTATGTAAATTTAATGATTAAAATATATTTTTCTGTCCGTTTTATTTAATGATTATAGATTAATGATTTAGATTAAACATAAATCAAAAAAATTTAAATTTAAATTATAAAAATTTAAATTCATAATTTATTTTTTTATATGGGTCAAATTATAAAAAAAAAATTTCCTCTATTTTCTTAATATCTAATATTTCAAAATAATTCATGGAATACGCAATGGAGGTGGGGAAGGTGAACAGAAGGAAAATAATCAACTTTTGAATATTGGGCCAGTGAAAAAGTGGGGCCTAATTTTAAAATTTATGGGCCCGGTGGCCTATTTAGAGGTTCAAACCAACAAAACAAACGTTGCACTTGTTCATTTGGGTTGGGCCTTAATCGAAATGGCCCGCTGTGTAAAAGATGACAATTTCTTTCCACCCTCATTACTTTCGATATTTTTGAATCAATTGTGTTGAGTTTATAAAAAATAACTCTAAATTAAAATGAATAAAAATAATATTGAAATAATATAGAGAAAGAATAGAGATTTTGAAGAGTATATTAAAAGATTGGATAGCCAAAAATAGAAAAAAGTAATTTTTAAATTAAAATATAATAAAATTTTAACTAAATAGAGATATTCTAAGTTAAGAACATAATATCTAACAACGTGTACCGCTGTGAATAGAGTGCGAGACAAGGGCCCCGTTTGGTAGAATTGTGGGAAAGTGATTATAATTTATAGCCTAACAGCTTATAACTTATAGCTGTGAACATAAGTTAATTTTTGACTTATAAATTAAGTTTCTCCTCCTCTACTCAAAGAATAAGTTGATTTTTGACTTATAAAAAGCTATAAGCTGTATTGTTAAGCTGAACCAAACACATCAAAATAGCTTAAATTAAGCTAAAAGCTGAAATAAGCCCTACCAAATAGGGCCAAGATAGGTCTCAAAAACATACTTAAATTAGGAAAAATTATTAAGGCCTCGTTTGGCAAGTTGCTTTTTTAGTCAAAAAGTCACTAAAAAAAT
The DNA here is from genome assembly GCA_030407325.1 of Camellia japonica. Classification (NCBI taxonomy): domain Eukaryota; kingdom Viridiplantae; phylum Streptophyta; class Magnoliopsida; order Ericales; family Theaceae; genus Camellia; species Camellia japonica. Next base: position 182,236,207 of record JAPPVO010000019.1, read on the forward strand.
CAAAAAGCTAACAACTTATACTAAAAAGTCAAAAATTCTTTTTTCTCTCCACTTTTTGCACATCTTTTCGTAAAAAGTTATCCCAAACATACTATTTTTTTTAAGGGTAAACTACCAATAGGTCCTACTTTGGAGACTTATTACCCAATAGGTCCTACTTTGAAAACTTATTACCCATTAAGTCCTATTGATAAATTTATTAAATGATAAAGATAAATTTATCAGTCTTTGTTTTTATGAATAAATTTTTAGTGATAAATTTATCACTCTCTTATTTTTATAGTGTTAAATTTATTAGTTAGGACCTGTAGGTAAATAAGTCTAGTTAATAGGACTAATTGGTAAGTACTCCCTTTTTTAACTCATATTTTAACAAAATAACTAAAAAGTTACTAAATTAACATGTTCCCAAACGAGGCCTAAATATACCATGTGTTGTTTATGTATTATTATTTTTGACAAATAAATATATATGTATACACTTTTTAAAGCCGCGGTAACCTATTAAGTTTTTCAACAAGAAAAATGCCTCAAACTCCCAGTGGGGGTCACTGGGAGTCGTGTGTGTAGTCCTCCCATTGGCCAAAAAAAAAATTGTTTTTTTTTTTTTTTTTTTTTTTTTTTTTTTTTTTTTTAAATTTTTAGCGAATCATGGCCCGCCACTTCACTGGGGGTCGACCCCCAGTGGGGTATTTAGCATGGCCGTTTCAACAATAAGCTAGGTTGGTGGCGAAAACCCTAAATCTAGGATTCGTTTATCCAATAATAAGCTAAGCTTTCAAGCTGTCCTTTATTCCTTCACTTTGATCGATATCCAACGTTAGTTCAAAAGCTTAATGAAAAAATGTTTGTAATGAGTGTAATAACTTGGTTTCAAATTCAAGTATAATATATTTCATTGATTTGTTTCTTAAATATTATATATTTGTTACATTGACCCTTAAAATATAAAAAAATTATTTATCTATTCTAGAAATTTAAAAAAAAAAAAAAAAGATCGACGTGAATTAACAATCCATTCAACTATATAAAAAGGCGAGAGAGCGAATATAAAACAATATAGTGAAAGAGAAGAAAAAATGTCTTGAACCATTTATAATCATCTTAAATGAATGGAGACTAATTTGAAGAAGAATCCATTGAAGCTCAACTTAGATACATCAATATCTTCACCAGCAACATCCAGTGTTATCTTTGAATATCCATTTACTAAAGAGAAAATAATTGTCATTTTGTCCCTATATATTATCACTATCACTATCTAGTCTCTGATTGATTTTGTTATTAATTATTTATAATCGTGATAATACAAATCAATTCAATGGGACACATCAGATTGAACCACCCAACCATAAATTTGGGTGGATTTTGAATAACACATTTTAAACCATAAATTATAAACGTTGATTATGTGGATGTTGATTCTTGAAATTTTAATTAATTTCACAAAAGTTCATCCATGGAATGAAATTTGAAAAAGACCCATTAATAGATTATTTAACTATAACAACCAGGGGCCAATACTAGTGTCTATTTATTTTATTTTTATTTTTATTTTTATTTCTTTGGATGCAGTTATAAATTAGTGAAATTAATTTTTTTTTAAAATGAATTTGTGAAATAAATTAGGGCATGTTCAAGTTTCTAATTAGCAAATTTTTAGCATCTTTGCTATTTTCTGAAGACATTTGATTGAGACTTGAGGGAGATAGCCTAACTTTCTATTAAGGTCTGATTCTGGTCAGTCATAATGAGATGCATGATTTTGGACAATTAAGCTTGCTCTTTGAATAGAAGATCGGGTTGTTTGGAGGGGAAAAAAAAGAGGACAAAAAAAGAAGGGAAATTCACATTTTAGTGTATCTCTTAAAAAAAAAAAAAAAATCAATTCAGTGGTGAATCTTACAAAATTTAATAATTAAACTCATAAATTTTTTCATTACTTTGTAAATATTTTGTGATGAAGTGTAATTTCCCCGAAAAGAATGAGAAGTAACAAGATTGTATGTATACTAGGGTTCCTCTTCGGCATCATTTTTGTTTTTGCTTTAATTTTATTTATTTATTTATTTTTGTGTTTTCAAAAAAGAAAATAAAAAACACGTATTGGTTGTGTCAACGGTAAATATGATTTTAAAAATAAATTATTGATATAAATATAATATGATCAATTAGTTATCGATATCTGATTAGTGTGATATTTTACAAATTTAAAGTATTCGACAAGATTTACATATTCAACGGTTCGGATTATCAATGCTAATTCTGTGATAGGCCCACAGAAGCCGAACAGTACCCTCCAGTTGGTTTTCTCAACTAGAGAAACTTCACCCTTTGGAGTTTTCTGATGGTCTGCAAATTAAGATATAGTTTGGAGTTCCAACCCATAAATCATGGACAGAAAACAATGGGCATGGTTATCAATTAGAAAAAAGTTTAGTCATTTCGATGATCAAATGCAACTGTAAACTTTTCAAATTGTCCATATTTCTAACACATAATAGTTCTAGACAAAACCTTAATCATTGGATGGAAATTATTATTACGAGGATTGGAACAACTAATTAAAAGTCCACTTTGATAAAGTAAAAGAATTAATCCATTTATAAGCTGAATTTGACTAGTTGTTGACATACATACGTCATCAACATCTTCAATAGTAAGATATGCTATTGATTTTCAATGTCCAATTATTATTTTATTATATAAAGGAAAGACTTACCTTGACATATGACCAAATATTAACCCAGTGAGTGTCTACTTCAATCAATATCTAATTCCTAATTATATCATTATTAGGATTTCTAATTCAGATATAAATCACTATAATGGGGCATATATTAGCTTGAACCAACCACCTACTCTATAGTTTCAAATCTTGGATAATGCATTTTAAACTACTTACCATTGGTTAGGGGCACATAAGCATGCATGCTGATGTTGACTTTTACCAATTAATTCTTGGTTGATTTGGAGAGGATTGTAACCACCAAACATCTTCTATAGCATGAAACTTGGAAGAATGCACAAATACTATATTAAAAAGAGTAATACTAGGGATCTCAAATAATCTACTAAATATTTGTGAGAGATTTAGTAAAACATTTGATAGATTATTTAAAATTCATAACATTTTCCAATTAAAAATTCAAGAGAAGGACTTTTTTAACGTCCAAACCCAAATTGAAGTGGTATAATCTCGAGTATTAAATAATGTCACGTCAATAAAATTTTTTTTTTTATTTTTATAAATGAAAGGTTCAGATTGGCTCACCCAATTAAAAATATCCACTGACCCATCTATTAATATTAAGTTAGATTTTTTTTTTTGGTTAGATTTAAATTTCAATTTGTGAACAGTGGTTAAATATAAACTTTTGATTTATTAAAAAATACTAATATGACATCATCTAAGTAGTTAGACTAGACATTCCAATTATGACATCCAAACTACAAAAAAGGATAAACGCTCCTTCATATCTCATCTCTCTTGTGACGACTGGGTCTCTTTTTCCCTTTTCTTTCTTCCTCCACTCTTTTCCCTTTGCTCTTGTTGGATTTAAAACGTTCGGAAGCAATTTCTTTTGAATAAGTTCCCATTCTTGTTTTTGGTTCGGTGATTGAATTTCATCTATTTCGTGTGGGCGCGGTTGAGTCCGGGGCGTCTGGGAACCGAGTCAGAAAAATTTGGGCTGGAAAACAGGGGCTGCACGTGCAGGAGGCCAGGCCGTACGTGTAGAATTCAGGGGATTGTTTGGCTCACACACTGAAATAAATGCATAAGCGGCGGAGGTGTAGGAGAGGAGCCCCGCACGTACGAGGGTGAGGACCGTACGTGCGGGAGAGGCACTCTGCACGTGCAGGGATGGGCGCCACACGTGCGGTCGGTCTGGACCCAAAGTTCTGCATTTTTGTATCTTTAGGGCCGAGTTGTATATCACTTTTAGGGCTTCATTTTCTCACTCTAAAGGCCATTTTGCTCTCCCTTATCTCTAGAAAACTTCCTTAAACATTAAAAACCCTTTGAATCCTTGCAAATTTTTGGGTTACATCTTCACCTCTCTCTCTAAATCTTGAAGATCAAGTTTGAAACCCCTCTTGGTGTAGTGAGGGTTGAAGAATCCTCCATTGAAGCTAGGGTTTCACCTTCTTTCTTCTTCAAGCTCGAGGTAGGGATATTCTTGAGTTATATATACGTGTTTTGCAAGATTTAAGGTTGTTTTATGTTTTTCTTGAAATTCTTATGAGATTTTAGTTGTAGGTTTAAAAATGATGAGATTTCTTAAAAGTGGGTTGAAGTTTTAAAAGTTTCTATGTTGATCATTGAGCCCTTTTATTTATTGTCTAAGAAAGATGATTTTGATGAACTTTCTCCATAAAAATGAGGGATGTTTTGTTTTTTTGTGAAAAACCCTAGAAATTTGGGGATTTTTGGAATGTATGGAAATGTCTAGAGTGACTTTATCCTTCTTGTGATAATGGAATGATTATGTGTAGATTTCATATTTTGTTCTACAAAATGGTAACCAAAATGATATATAATAAAGATGAAGAAATTGTATGAGGGCATATGGTTGGAAAAATGGCAAAAGGTGTACACTATGAATTGTGAAAATTATACCCTTGTGAGGTTTATGTTTGAAAACACCATATATGACCTTGAAGAGATTAAATTGGTTAGATTTGTGCATGATGGGGAGTTGTTGTTATGTGTTGAGGACACATGGTTATCTTGCGAAATAATGTTGAGGCTAAGATATAAGAAAGGGTGTTGCTTGTTATTGTTATTAAGACATTGGAAATGGGAAGTGTTGTGAAACATGGAAAGATCATGACATTGCATATTCATTCAATCACTACGTTTGCATTGCAAATTTCAATTGAAAATATTTATTCCATGAAACAAAAAGATGTTGTAATGAGAACTATGCGTTGTGTTATGGGGTAAATACGGTGATAAGTCCAGTTAGGGGGTGTAGATGTATTTGATAAGTTGGCCTGAGTGTCCATGGTGAAAGACCAGAAAACCGCGCGGATAGGTGTCGAGCCTTCCGGTTAATATCGGTAAAAATGACATTTTGGGTAGTACTCGTAGAGTCTACTTGCAGACACCAGTCTAGGGATTACCAGTGTCGTATTTACCGTCCCTATTGATTTAAAATCGAAAGTTTTGAAATGTGTTGAGATGGCAAGTTTTGATTGAAAAATGGAAATCTTCAAGAAGAGCATGAAATAAAATTTCTTTAAAAGAGCATGGCATGGCATCGACATTTGCATCCATATTGAGAATTGCATAACTGTATATACTTTGTTAGAATTCGCTGCTGGGCTTTATGCTCATCCCTATGGGACTTTGGTGCAGGTAAAGACGTGGTGATCCCGCCAAGTTGAGGGCGCGGATGATTGTAAAGAGTACATAGCTCTTGCTTTTGTTGTGATCTTTTTGTAAGCCAAGGGCTAATGTGTTTGGGTTCGAGAGACCATTTTGTGTAACCGGGCTATTGCCTTGGAACTTGTAAGCCCCTGGGGGGCCTTATTCGTTTTGATTTAATGATTTTACATGCTGTAGATTCATTTACTAATTTGTCAATGAATGTATAATCGCATGTGAGATTACTTTTGTAAATCATTTGGAATCATGTAAGGGAACAAGGTTAATATCTCATTTTGGAAGGATTAATGTTATTGTGTAGTGAATGTTTAATTAACATGGGTAGTTCATGTTGAATTATTTTTTGGGGCGTTACATCTCCATACATTTCTATACTCATTTGATGGGTTTTAGTTCGAACCTATACTGATTATCCAAACGTCTACCTTGTAGGTCCCGCGATGAAGGTCATCCATACAAAAAATTAGTTTTATCGGATAACTATAAATATGAGAACAAATTGCATTTTGTTTTATAAAATAGATGATTTAAATTTACTTATATTTATCATTTATTTTATAAAACAAAATGCAATTTATTTTTGTATTTATAATTTTTTGATGAAGTTGATTTTTTGTATGAATGACCTTTATTATGGCTTACGAGATAGACAGTTCGAATTATCGATACGGATCTAAATAGAAACCTACAAAAATTTATATGTATATATATATGGAAAAATATGAAAAAATGAGGTATACAGAGGGAGCTTATCCCCTAGAGAAAAGCTAATCTCTTTCAATAATTCTACAATTATAAAACTAATTTCGAGAAGAAATTTGTAAAGGCTGATCCAGTCACATTTCTTCACTTATATTTTTTAATGGTTGATTTTGTTGTGTTAGAGGCCTTTAATTGTCAATTAAATGGAGTTTATTTTCTTGATTTTTGTTATAGCAATTGCAGTTATTAACCTGCCTATTGTTTTATAAATTTATCGTGACACAAAATCAATTTGAATTAACCAATCGGATTTGTTGAATAAATAGTATTAATTATGTATAGATTCTAATATTCATCAATTAACTCGAATTAGTACATTTGCTGCATAAGATATGATCATGTTTATTATTGTTAAAAAATTGAAACAATTCTACCAATTAGTTTTTATGTGAAAAAATCACCACCTCCTGGAAAATATTTTTTTCCCCAAATAAGTTTGGTTTTTGTGACAGCGAAAAATATTATCCATTGACTTTTTTATTTTTTGTCACACTAAACTTAAAAAAATACAAAAAATATTTTTAAAAAGACTTTTCCACCAAAACAAATGAAGCATAATCATCTTTCTTGAATTGAAATGAAGTAAGATGAAATCCAATACATTTCACTTAAGGTGCAATTTATTTGGTATAGTGGTACACATGCATATATGTAGCACAATAAAATTATTTTATTTACATATTCATAAACCTTGTGAAGACTCAATCTTTAGGCCATATCCAACCGTTCACCAAATTCAATATCAAATTCAAATTTGATGAAAAAAATGTGTTTTTTGTGCTCCAACGGTTGCACCAAAACAATATCAAATTGAGAAAACATTAAACGTTTCACCAAACTGAGAATGGCTTGCCTATAGCGATCCCGGTTTCCCTTTCTTTAATTGTTGTGTCCGGACTTAGGTTCCGTGGAGTGGGTTGTTGTGTATATCTTGTTTACATCCTTTACTCTTTGTATTTGAGTCTTGGGTTGTGTTGGGCAGGTTTGAAACAGGTTGGTTGAGTTTTGAAACCAAAAGTAGTTGCCCAGAAATTAGCCTTCACGCCCGAGCGGAGCTTTTGACGCTCGAGCGGGCCTTTGTTGTGCTTATCCGCTCGAGCGGGTCTTTTGGCGCTCGAGCGGGAAAATCCATCTCCCAGTATTTCCTCTGCAGTGTTGGACGCTCGAGCGGGAGTTTTGGTGCTCGAGCGGGAGTTTGTGTGTGACGCTCGAGCGGGGAGTTTTACGCTCGAGCGGGGAGTTTTACGCTCGAGCGATGACCTAATTCTGCAAAAGTTCTAGAAGTGTGTATCTGGCGCTCGAGCGGCGGTTTGGACGCTCGAGCGTGAGTCTGTGAGTGACGCTCGAGCGGGGGTTTCCACGCTCGAGTGGGGAGTCGAGTATATCACTCCGAGATCCGACTTTTTGGATCACTTTTTCAACTCCTTTTCTCTCCCTTACTTTTCAAAAACACCATTGGAGACCTCCTCTTACTAGAACCTCAACTTCTCTCTAGGTATTGATCTAGTAGGAGTGATTTCCTCACCTTGGGCCTTTGTAAAAGTTGTGTTGATCATCGAGGGCTATCTTTTGATCCAAAAATTTTGGGATTTGGAGCATCTTCAATTTCTTCATCTTCTTCCCTTGGACTCCGAATTTGAGGTAGGGATTCCTACTCACTCTTATGGGTTTTAACCTAGATTTTGAGCTGCTTGTTTAAATGGTTGATTTTGGGACTTAGGGTTTCAAAAGATATAAAAGAGGGTTGTGCTATTTTGATTCTTAAATATGTATTTTGGGTTTCAAAATGATGTTATTGTTGTTGATAGGTGATATTTGAACCATTAGGTTAATATTGAGAGATGGGGAAGAAAGCCCTAATTTGTACATAAATTAATTGGTATAATTAATTTGGGAAAGTTATGGATTTGTGAAATTGGGTTGAATATAATGATAGTGGTTCATTATGAGATGGAATTGTGGAGTCGGATTAATAAATCGTTCACTTTTGAAAATGCGGATATTTTATCTATTGGTGCTTTTATTATCTGTTTAGAAATAATTGCTTTGGGCTACCGGTGGAGGGTAGTTTTGATTGTTGTAGACAATGCATGATGATTAGGCAAACTAAAACTAATCAATTGGATGTGTCATAGAATATGACGGTTGAAAGAATACATTGATTTTATGTATTGATTGATTATGTTTATGACATATGTGTATATACGTTGTGTTGTGTGGGAGGAGATAGGGGATGTACTCCACGGTTTAGGGGAAGATAGGGGATGGACCTCTAAACCGGATAGTGTTTGGGAGGAGATAGGGGATGGACTCCGTAGATACAGCTCTTATGCTTATCTAATGATGTGTTGATATAGCCCATATGCTTATCTATGGAAGTATTGATAGAGCTCATATGCTTATCTGTTGAATTGTTAATATAGCTCATATGCTTATCTATCGAAGTGTTGATATAGCCAATATGCTTGTCTATTGTGAAATGGGAAATGTTTAATATGAGTTGCTACCTCATTGAAATTGTTGGCCAGGTTCTGAGTCGTAGTTGTGAATTGTGAATTTGATAAGAAATGGATAATGAAATTAAACATGGGCACTTTAGTCATGTAATGAAAATAGTGTATGAATTGATTTATGTGAGTCAAACATTTATCATTTGTTAACGTCTTAATTATTGCTCATATTGTGTTTAACATATCTCTACTGGGCGTTGGCTCACCCTTTATGGGACATCATTTTCAGGTACAGGTAGCATGCCACCTCCAAGGACATAACTTGGATGGTTATGGGAGTTGAAGACTCTTTTTGATTATTTTGTTTGTATTGCATATATATCAAGCTAAGGGCTTATTTTGTATAGAGTTAGTACTCTTCTTTTTGTAACCAAGTGTTGACTTGGAAAGCTGTAAGCCCATAGGGCACTTGCTTTTGTTGTTAACATGTAATACTGTTGTAAGAACTACTCTGATGAATAGAAAGGTGTTGATTTCTCTTATATCATTGCATGTCTAAAATGATGGGTTTTATGTATTATTTTGAGGGCGTTACAACTTGGTATCAGAGCGTACCAGGTTCGAATACTTTGGGTACGTGGGAAGTGATTAGTATCACAATGGGTTTGTCTCACTTGTTAGTGACTTATGTGAAATGTTATGTGCTTATATGATAACATGTTTATATGACTACTTGGGTATGGGATTTAGTTTCTAGGATGTTGATTGGATCCTTGGGTTTCTGTGAGTCTTATTGGAAAAGCACTTGATCAATGCTGTTTCTAACCGGAACTCTGGTAACGCCTTAGGACTATCATTATCCGGAAATGAAATTCGTAAGTGCTTATGTGTTTATGTGCTTACGTGGAGTGAATTACAGTTGTCCATGCATTCGGACGCGAGTGTTATAGCTTTGGCACATTTGTGAATGTGCTAACGTTCTCCGTTACTTTTATTAGGATGTCAGGACGAGGATGAGGTGGTAGGCGAGGTAGGCCTAGGAGGCAGAAGATGCCTTTACCGGATGATATTCCGACAGAGCAGGAGGGGGTTGGCCAGGCCAATGTGGCCGAGCCAGCATGTCAGGAGGCTATGGGCGCTTTAGCCCGAGGGATAGCCGATGCTTTGAGGGAGTCTATGGGTATTCTCAAAGCTGAGAATCCAATTCAGGCTCCAGTGCAGGCCCAGGTTGCTGAGACAGGGCCTTCCTTCTTGAAGAGGGAGTTCTTTCGGTCCAATCCGGACTAGTTTGTTGGGGATCCGAAAGAGCCACTTAAGGTGGATGAGTGGTTGGAGTAGATGAGTAAGACGTTCGAGATGCTTGGCATCGAGGACGGAGCATTGAAAGTGACCTTGGCATCTTTCCAGCTGAAGGGGGATGCGGGTCAGTGGTGGAAATTCGTGAAGGGTCATTTGGATGGCGCTTGGGAGGCTTTTGTGAGTGCGTTCCAGGAGAAATTCTTATCTCCAGCAATCAGGGAGAAGCTGAGAGACCAGTTCTGCCAGCTTTTGTAGTTGAGTTCTTCAGTGGCCGAGTATGAGGCTGCTTTTACTAGCTTGTCCGGGTTCGCACCTGAACTTGTGGCGTTCGAGGAACACCGCTGTATCAAGTTCGAGAAGAGGTTGAGGCGCGGCCTCAAGATGAGAGTTGGGGGTTCTATGATCCGAGACTATGGGCGCTTGGTTGATGCTGCAGCCCATATGGAGATCATGATGCAGGAGGAGGAGGAACAGAGAGGCTCCAAGAGGAGCCATGATGGTCAGGGTGATGGCAGGAGACAGAGGGGTGCTAACCCTCTGCAGTCTCAGGGTGGTGTTGCTAGATCGACCTTTCCAGTGCCGAGTGCAGGCTCGGAGAGAGGCAATCAGGGGGATTTCACATGTTACAAGTGTGGTCAGCTGGGCCACAAAGCTTCGGTGTGCCCACAGAGGGGAGGAGGTCAGCGAGCTGCTTCTTCTTCGGCTAGACCGCAGAGCCAGAGTCAGGGCAGGGGTCAGCCACTGTCTTGTTATCAGTGTGGTCAGGCGGGCACCTGAAGAGGTTTTGCCCGCAGTTGAGTGGCACATCTGGTGCATCTTGGCAGAGGCAGAGCCTTCAGCCAGCCCAGTCAGTGCAGGCCTTGAGGGCCAATTAGGGGGCTTCATCGTCCCAATCTGTGCAGCAGTCGTATGCTCCGAGGGATGAGCAGGTAGATCAGGGGCCTTCAGGGCGCGTGTATGCTGTTACCGCGCAGGACCTGGTACCGGTTCCATCAGTTGTGAGAGGTACCTTTCTATTTTGCAACTCGGTTGCTAGTGTATTGATTGATACGGGTGCGCCTCATTCCTTTGTATCTGCTGCATTTGCATCTATTTTGGAATTAGAGTTGGCACAATTAGCATCTCCTATATGTGTTGTATCACCTGTTGGGGGTGAATTGATTTTGAAGCACGGATGTAGAGGTTGTGATATAGAGGTCGCCGATCATCGGCTTTCGTTCCCTTTTGTAGTTATGCCCATGAAGGGTTTTGATGTTATTTTGGGTATGGACTGGCTATCGTTATACCGGGCTGTTATCGATTGCTACCGCCAGAGGGTCACAGTATGTACCTTGAGCGGGGAGTGTTTTCATTTCTTGGGGGATCGGGTTGGTGTAGACACCCCATTTTTGACCATCCTCAAGACTTGGACGTCACCGTTTGAACACTTGGTGATTACCCATGTTTGTGTTCGTCTTGAGTTCCCGGAGGTCTCGGCTACGCGCCTTGCCTCAGGATCTCTCGGCTCGACTATTTTGTGTCTGGTTTTGCACCAAACACTTGTGTTTTGCCTTTGAGGGGCAGGGAATGGCTTTTTGGCCATCCCTATACATCACCGGCCATGGCTTGAGGCCACCGACCACTGGTTTGTTGCCACCGGCCAAATGTTTGGCCGACCGGCACTATTTGTGGCCGGCCGACCATCTATTTTGGTCAAATTGCATTTTTGGCCGGCCGACCACTGTGGATCTGCTTTTGTAGATATTTTTATGCCAGCTGTGCTAGCTGGCATACACCTTTGCTCCCCTCCATACACGTGTATAAAGGGATTTCCCTCTTGACTAGCTTACTTGAGAAGCTTTGCAAGAGGGAGCTCTATAAGAGGGAGCCTCTTCTCCCTCCATTAGGTTAGACAAAAAATACAGAGGGAGCTCTGATATTAGGGTTAGGGTTTGTATCCATTCTATCTCTATATTTCCCTCTCTCTTTGCCTTGTGTGTGTTTAGTCTTATTATTGCACACAAACACATAGTATTACACTATCCTCTTAGAGTTGAGGCCCTTGGAGGTTGTTCTTGGTGTTCTTGGGTGGTTTTGAGCTCAAAGAACCAGCTGGACCATTGTTCTTGAAGGAGGTCTACAAGGGTAACAACTTTGCCCCTTTATTTCCCATTTTTGCATAGTCTTTTAGCCTATCTTGCAACTTTTTTTAGACTTTGTATATAACATATAAAAGTCTTGTTTTTACCTGCTCTAAATAGTTGTTTAAGAGTGTTTTGTTGTTTGGGGTTGTTTGACCCCTCATAAGCCTTGTTAGGCCCTATTTTTGTGCTATTTTGGTGAGCTCCGGGACCACCTTGTTTGGGCCTCCTTACCACTGAAATCTTAAGGGATTTCAGTGGTGAGGATGGTGCCTTGAGGTCCCAAGAAGGAGAGGGCCACCCCCTCTCCTTGTTGTCCTTGAAAAGGGCCATTTTTGCCTCATGAGTGAGCATGTAGTTTAAGTGTGTGTTGGACATGCCTTAACTGATATTTAGTGTTCTTTTGCCGTGCTATAGCACTGTTTTCATTTGGTTTAGACATACCTTGCATGCCTTGCATACATGTCTTGTAATGCCATGTTTTAGCCTTAACATGCTTTAGGTTTTGACCTTTGCTCTAGCATGATTTTTGGCCAAGCTTTGTGAAGCTTTTGTGCTTATTTTAGTGTGCCTTAGCTCTATTTTCAGTTGCCTTGGTCATGTTCAACATGCTTTGTATAGCCACCTTGCATTTTGTCTTGTTAGCCTTAGGTGTGTGAGTGTGGTATATCATTTACTTGCTTTGTTTCAGTGGTTTGGAACCACTTAACATGTCATTTCAGTCCTCATGACATGTTTGTATGCTCGCATTTGGTGTCTCTTTAATGCTTTATAAGGTTGTCATCTTATGCTCCATGTTTGGCCTCTTTGTATGCTTGCATGTTTAGGCCACTTAGATGCCATCTAGGTGTATCTTTAGCATTGTTTAGGTCTGCCTTGAACCTGTTTTAGGTCCTCTTAGCCTTGTGAGGCTTGGTTGACTTAGTCATGGTTTAAGCCCCCCTTGGGCTAGCCTTAGACCTTGGGCTTTGCTTGCATCCTTTACTGGCCTTGATTAGTTGGTTTAGCACCTCTCATTCATGCAATTTCAGAGTTTAATGTGCATGACATTTGTTTATGTTTAGCCCCTTTTAAGTGTGCTCAAAGGTTGCTTGTTTGATGCTTAAGTGTTGGCCCATTTGCATGCATGTTTGTATGTGTAATTGTCCCTTATTTCCATAGTATTCGCCACTGTTTTGGGCTTGCTTGAGGGCTACCTAAATTGGTTTAAGTCCACCCTTTGTGTGTTGATTGCATACTTGGCTTATCACGTGTTGTTGCATGGTTAAGTGGCTTTGCATTTGGCATGCATTTATCTTGGTTAAGTTGCCTAACATGTTGTCACATGCCTTGCCTACTTGCATGCCCACATTACATTTTGTATGCTTGTCATTCCATGCCTTGCATGATTGATTCCTTAGGTTGTGTGCCTAGCATCATTATTTGCTTGCATGTTCATATTGCATGCCTCGTTCACATGCCTAGGTCTCATTGCATTGAGCATGCATTCCTTGCCTCTTGATTGAGCATGATAGAGGTTAGGATTTATTGGGTGTTTTTGTGTGCATTTCATTTGAAATCAAAGTGCATAATTTGGTTTCTTGGGCCATCACGCATTGAAATGCGTGATTGGTGGTCCGAGAATCGAGAACCATGTCCCTTTGAGTCATAAACATGATAAGGGATGTATTGGTGCACACATTTGCTTGGAATGCATTGCCATGCCTTGTTTTGCCCTCTACTGCTGTCAAAATAGGATTCTGCAGGAAGGTTTGGCCGGCCGGCCATCTTTAGTGCCGACCGACCAACAATTGATGGCCGGTGATCATTTCCTCTGGCCGATGACCATCTCCCTTGGTCGGTGGTGTCCCACAGGGTTCATAGAGTGTACCTTGAGATTTGTGCAATGATCAGAGGAGCAGAGCAGGGAAAACAGAGGCAACTTGTGCATGGCAGTGGACTTCCGAGCGGAGCCGAGTACGCATTGCATTGGGCCCTCTTCCCGAGGCTGTTTACTGTTTTATTAGATTAGTTAATTTGTTTAACTAGTTTAATTTGTTTGTAATAATTAATTAGCTTGTAGGTTAATTAATTTGTATATTCTTTTGGTCCCTCCGAGCGAGGGCAAATTTGTAATAAGTGTGGGTGCGTGTGTGCATGTCTTCCAACCCCCACTTCTTTCTCCCTTTTACTTACCTGCTTTTGATGGTTAGTATTGGGACATGTTTAATTTAGCATCCTTATGCTATGCATGCGTGCATCATTCATCAGTATTGCATGCACCGGGCTCGACGCATCATGCTAACTGCATTGTAGTTCAATTCTAACTTGAATACGTGCTGCTTGTTGCATCTCACATGCCATCCTAGGATTAGCCGAGCTTATTCTAGTAACATTCTGTATGCGTTGCATTAGCCACTTAACATGGACTTGGATCATGCATGATTGCTAACATGTTTATTGTTTTGGCTTGGAGTACACTTTATGTTTTAGCATTTCGCATGAGTGTGGATGTTAACATGATAGCATGCTTACCATGTGGCTAGATGCTTACGTGATATAAACTGCCTGAATGCCTGTAGGTGAAGGTTGGATTGTTTGAGTTGGGACAACTCGTTGAAATCCGTGCTTTAGCCTACTTGCGAGTAGCAAAATTTCAAACTGTTTTTCAAAACAAACGGATATGCAATGTTTCGTTCCAAATTAGGCGATCTAGTCTATACTTTTGTATTGCGCGCATCACATAGTAAGATTAGCTAGTTAATCGGAATAAGAGCACATAACGTTTTTAAAACGAGATATCATGGTTAGTAGAGGCCGATCTTTAGATCGGGCGAGAGGGGGTGCTCATAGCTGACCTTCCCCAATCGTACCCAAGTTCTCGAGCCGAGGCAACTTTGGTGATGACGGACACGTGGCCTTAGGCAAACGAGTCAGGGTTTCCTAAATTCCCACAAAATAAAATATTTAGGTGGCGACTCTGTATCTGGCAAAGCAGTCCATGTTTGGCACTTCTTTACAAAAATCTGTTTTCCAAAACGATTTGCCGGATTTGGACTCTTTGGTTCAGATTAAGAACCGTGACAATTTGAGTCCGAACTGTAGTAAGCCCAAAAGAACAAAACGGGATTTTCCTCCCAGGACGTTCGGGGACGTCTACAGTTTCTGGCGACTCTGCTGGGGATTTTAGAGGGCTTGACTCGAACTCGTGATATCTCGTTTTGATTTCACTTACGTGTTTCTTTGCATTGCATGTGCATTGGTGCGCCTAGGACACCGTGTTGGCCATCTGCTATTCCTGAGCAGTTTGCCGGAGGCTTGACTTTGTCAAAGCATGCCATAAGGCTGACCAGTTGCGGGCTCTGCCAGTATGGGAACACAAACCCTAGTTTTACCGGGGCACCCTTTTCGACCATTCGACCTAGTGCACATTCGGAATCCATAGTGACCATTCCAAACTAGGACAGGTTGCTTATCTGATATAGGTTGTTTGAAACCGCTGCGTGCGTAGTGAAACCCTAGCTCCTGATAAAATAGGACAGGGAAACCATACCCTAACGTAGGGGTGTTTTGGCTCTCTTTTACTTGTTGTGTGCTTTTAGAGTGTATCTCTACAGGAACGTACATATCAGTCTGTGAGTTTGAGCATCAGGCCTGCGGGCATCAGTATCAGTGTTTTTGAGAAACAATTATATCTGCGGGTATCCGATTCAGTGTTTTAGGGCAGTGATTTTGAGGAACAGTGATCAGTATTAGAGTACAGCTGTTCAGCTACGCCTGTGTTTGTTTCGTTTGGGCTGAAATGCTGCATGTTTTCTCTTTCAGTTCAGAGATTCGAGTACAGAATAGCCAGTGTTTTCCCTCACTGAGGCAAGGCAGATATCTGATCCGTTAGTCACCGTTCAAGATCAGCGGACTTATCATGACACAGAATTTAGAGGAAATCGTGGTTATGACAGCCGCATCAGATCAAGGAATCACCCTGCAAAGTGAGACCAATGTTGATGTGCCGCATCCGCCCAGGTCGCCTGCCGCGCGCCCGATCTGGGAACCCTAGTTATATCAGGCTCGTGAGCCCACTACATTCGAATTGATGGGGATGATTGGTGACCTCCAGAGGTCTATGGCAGATCTCGCTTATGGAATATCGGCTTCGCCACCAGTTGCACCATATGCCGGAAATTTTGTACCGCAGGAGCTCCCGCTATTGGGACGGATTGTGATCGAGCTCAGCCAACCTGAGGTTGTCTCGAGTTATAGCAATGACGTGTCAACATCAACCCAAGCCCTCGATCAGGCTGAGGCCAGAGGTAAGAACAAAATGAAGGCAGATGCCGATCCCATTGAACAACTGCTGTGGGCAGTCGAGGCTTTGAAAGCTGGGGGGATGAATAAGCAACAGGTATTCGCAGTCGCGGCCAAGACTGTGGATGATGCCTTCCCCACTCTAACTGAAGGCAATTCAAGCCAGGCAGAAAACCGGGATAGGCCCCGTCATGCCAGAACAGTTCCTTTCACTCCCAACTCTGCACCTGGGAAAGATCAGAAAGTTAAGGCAGTGCCTGCCGACCCTTTCGCTAGTGCGTCTAGCAAGAATTCTCAGACTTCAAAGTATCTGCCTCGAGGGCGCAGGGTCTTTCACGCTCTCTACATGCCGTTGTCTAGGGCACTCCAGATCCTTGCCGAAAGAAGGCATCTTAAACCCCTCGAGCCTAGGCCTCTCCCAAAGAATCTCCCTCCCACATATGATGCTGCTTTGTACTGCACGTACCACCAGCAAACCGGTCACGCTACCGATAACTATTTTTGCCTTCGTCATGAAGTGCAAGATTTGATTGACAATGAGGTCATCCTCCCACCCACCTCAGCGAAGTCTGTCTCTGCTGGGTTGTTAGATTTTGAGGATACTGTGAGTATGTGATCGGGGAGCGAACCACTTGCGGGCGACCCTCGGTATATTTTGGATGTGGCGTCTGGCACGCATTTTTGAGCATCTGCGAATGCTAGTTTTGTAATTTCTGGCTTGGGTGTCGAGTCAGTCCTTTGCTTTGTTTTGAGTCTGCCTCATCGTCTTGAGTCAGTCCTTTTTGCTTAAGGGTCTGTCTTGTTGTAGCGAGTCAGTCCCCTTGTATAGAATGTCAGGTGATTCCGGGGTTGAGTCTGTCTCTGCTGTGGAGCCAGTTGCAACCAGGAAATCTGAATAAAACAGCTGCGGCTATCATGTTTCCATGCTTATTGCTACCTTGAGCTAGTTATGCCAGAGGATTTGAATGAAACGGCGGAGCATCTCACTTACTCTTATGTGCTCTAAACTTATTGTATTAACCTAAGTTTTTCAAAACTATTTTTGAACATTGTGGTGATGAATACGAAGAGGAAGGAATTCCTCGGGTTTTACAAAACTTTGATCAATTTGAGAGAAAGTGAGGCATGCTAAGCCTTTAATGAATGAAATCATGCTTGTTAGCGTGAGTACTGAGAAGGACCTTGGCTTGATCCAGATTGGTTTCACACTATCTTCAGCGCGAGCGATTTTTCGCTTTCGTAAAAACTTTCAAAAAACAAATTGTTTTGCGCAGTCCTGCGAAGACCTGTGTGGAATCGTTCTTGAGATTGTGTAGCCTAGGATCGCTCTCAGCCTCAGGATTCAATCCATTTGTTTTCGAATCTTGAACCCATTCAGAACGTTCAACGATCAACCATCAAGAGAGGCCTGTGTGGCCAGATTTGAAGCAGCCCTCGAACAAGAGGCACCAAAGTTAGATCAAGAGGTCAGACGTCGTCAACAGGAGCTTGTGAAGCTAGAACAGAAGCACCCCTTAAACCAGGGGCAAAAATGTCCGATGTACTCGAAGAGCCAGAGATGAATCCTTTTGCAAATTAATAACAACAGCCACTCTACTGGATATGGATGGCTTCAAAATCCTAAAACCATTTGGCATGAACTTGTTACACTTTGAGAGGCTCGCTGGGCAGAAAACCCGGAAGGGCGACCCAGGCAAAAGTTAGAGCAAGAGAAAAATACAAAAAGAAAAAAAGAATACAAAAAAAGAGATGAAAATGCAAAAAGAAAAGAACTGAAAAGAAAAGGAAAATAGAAGCTCGCAAGATCGAAAACCCGCAACGGGCGCCTTGGCAAAAGTTAGAGCCTGAAAAAAAGTGAAGGTTAAAATACCCGAGTGTACCTTAACCGGAACTACGTAAGGCTTGATTCCCATGTTTGGGATACGTAGGCAACTTCATCCTGAAGTCCAGCCCCCAACGCTTTTCAAAGCGACTTAGTCCATGTAATGGTTTTGATCATCCTTGCCTTCTCTGAATCCGATAAGTTCGGTTGTGACACCATGAACTATGTAGGCTTGATTCCCATGTTTGGGATACGTAGGCAATTTCATCCTGAAGTCCAGCCACCAACGCTTCCAAAATGACTGTGTCCATATATTGGTTCTGACCATCTTCGTCTTCTCCGTGTTCGAGAGTTCGGCCGTGATCATCACTGATGAGAACTGTTTACAAAATGCTGCGGCATCATCTAGACAAGGGGCAACTTTCCGTTGCCATGAGTCGCCATTCAAACTAGGGGCAACTTTCCGTTGTCGTGCAGCTCTTTCAAGCAAGAGGTAATTTTCCATTGCCTCCGATCCGAGGTTGCGCATCTCGAGAGTAACTTCCGCGCTCGTTAAGCATTGACCGTTTGCAAAAATAGTTTTTGAGAATTTTTACTGAGGTTGACTATTTTCTCGAAAATTATTCCATCTTTTCCAAAACTGGACCATTTTCTTGGACCCCAAAAAGGAAAATTTTCAGTGCTCATAGCCTAACTCGCATGATTTTCAAATAAAAAATCGAACAAGTATGTTAATCTAACTCTCATATTGGTCAAAACTGTTTTAGTAGAAAACCAAAACAAAAAAATGGTCAAAATGATGAGCTAGGGGCACAGTTGAGTCAGGCTCCCTGTCTTTCCCTAATTGTCAATACTTGCCAGAAGGGCACTCTATTCGCCAGAAGAAGACACAACTGAAGTTGTCAGTAAAGGGCTGAAAGCTCTCAACAACCTCCAAGCAACGAGGTATCAATCCAAGTGCGAAGCACAATTTGGAATGGATCAAGATACTCCATCCGGAACATCGACTAGATGTCCCGGGAGGAAATAGCCGCGAGCTAATAGTGTTGGGCGTGAACCCACAACTTCCTATTCATCTACTAACCACCCTGGGGAGGGATGGAAAATGAGAGATTAAAGAATGGAGAGGTGTAAGTCGAGAGAAAAGTGAGCAAAAGGGTTTTGTGAGAAAAACCGAGCCTGAGGGCTGAGTGATGTGAGAATCACAAATGAGAAAGGGTGGGAAATAATGCCCGAAGGAATTGGCTCCTCGTGATTTGAGGTCCCTCACTTTTGTAACACGTTTGTATGTCGTGTCTGTTCTTTTGTTTACCTCAACTTTTGTTTTGAGTCTTTTCCGAGTGTGTCTCGTTGTGATTAGGTCGTGTACTTTCTGTTTGAGTCTTTTTTTTTACTGTGTTCAGTTGTAGGCTCAATACCCCGGTTTGAAAAACCCTTTTTCAATTTCAAAAGTTTTAATCATGCTGTGCTCAGAGTGCTGTGCCATTCTCCACATTTATGCGAAGCAAAAGAAGAAAGGGAAAATTTGGGGCATCTGAGTGTGCTTCAACTTCAGCCGATTCTACCTTTGTATTCCGTCTTGTCAGATTGGACTGTTTGTTCAGGGTTTGCCGTGTGCAGAATAAACAGAATGGCCTGCATGCAGATTAATTCCCAGTAGAGTATGGGCCGAGTGTTCAGACTAAGCAGTAGGTTGTATGAGTTGTTTTGCCGTTGGCCGGTTCGTTACCTGGTTATTACAATATAAATGCTTGACTCTCAGACAGGAGATCAATTCCATCTACATTGTTATGTGATATGATGTAATGCAATGCGAAGCATGAAAATGTACCAAAATGTAACACTTTTTCAGATTAAAGCTTTGTTTCATTTCATCATCTTTTTTAAGTACAAATTTTTGGAGAAAACAAAACCTGTCTGCGGCAGTACAAGGTACTTTAGCTACCAACAAAAAGAAAAGTACAAAAAAAAGAGAAGAAAAGCAACAAAAATCTGGATCAATGTCAAGTGGCCTCGGGCCTAAGGGTCTGTCCTCGTCCTCTTCCTGGATGAAGGTCCAGGAGCATTGTCATCAGCGCCACCATCTGAGCCTAAGTCAGTGCCACCTCCGGTCTCCTCCTCAGATGACTCTGACTCCGCCTCTGCCTCCTCCTCCGCCTCGGACTCATCGTCATCAGGGACTGGTGCCCGTGAGCTACTCCCAATATGAGTGCGCCCCGCTTTGGTGCGGGGGTATACTCTGCCCTCTCGAGTAGGAGCAGAAAGTCCAGCTGAAGCACCTCCTACAGTAGGAAGCTAGAAGGGAGGCTGAAAAGTACAAATGGCAAACGCATCAGTATCAGTATAGAATGCAGTATATGAATACAGTGTGTGAATACTGTGAGCAGTGTATCAATGCAGAATGCAGTGTATGAGTATAGTGTGTGAATACTGTGAGCAGTGTATCAGTGCAGAATACAGTGTATGAGTACAGTGTATGAATGTCGTGAGTAGTGCTGTGAACAGTCTGTGGGCTACAGTGTGTTAGACGCCGTGAGGGCCATGTATCAAGTGTTGAGTTGTGCATCAGATTATGTGAAACAGTTTATGTATGGTTTGAGACCGTGGTCAGAAGAACATACCGGAATACTGTAAATGGCCAGGAGGTCGAGGCTCTGCTGAAGCATCCCCATCATCGAAGCGGTCAACTCTAGGGACTGGCGAGTGTACTCGGAGGAAGCCTGCAAAAGTGTTAGAAGTCTCAGTATTCTGCGGAATATCAAATGAATTGAAATGAAATGACTGTGTAGAATGCAAAATGCAGCAGTACATACCGGAGGTAAGCCGTAGAACCCGACTAACTCATGATCAGCCGGAGGAGGAGCAATGGGAATCTGGTAAGTCGCCCCGCCCCGCCCTCTGCATGTCATCGTCGTGGGCAGTGCTAGCCAACTAGCCCCCCGTCTCCTCCGAGCTCCACTCCTGCCATGGACTCGAGCCGTCCTCGATGTCCCTGCCCCTACTCCTACTCCAGCTACCGGCGCCGCAAGCCTCTCCCTCTCAACTCGATGGCCACTGCTCAAAGGCCGCATGATATATGTCTGAACGTACTCTGAGTAGTCGCCTATGCCTCTGAAGCGTATTGCATCCCAGCCGATCGTGTAGTTGGCCATCTGCTCAGGGGTGAACCTCTCGGTATCCCTCATATGCTCAGGAGGGTGAACCGGGACTATCTGCTCTAGTAAACCCAAGGTCTGGCGCAGGAAACGCTCACCCAGGTACCAAGCCCGACAGACCGGGCCCTCCAACAAGATCCTGAAGCGTGCAGTCTCCTCTGCACTGGCAAATCGATCCCGAATCATGGCTAGCAATGGAGCCCAAGGCTGCCAGGTGATCTGTAAATGACATGCAGTTTGTTATCTACTGTTATTTGAAAATACAGTGCAAAGCGAAGCTGAAATAAACTCTAAAGTTGAACATACCTCCGCGGGGGTGATGGTGTCAAAGTAGCGGCGGAAGAAGATGAACGTCTCCCGGGGTCTCCGCACGCGTCTCACATCGAAGCGTCGGGAGAATGGCACACCAAGAGGAGTCTCCACATCTGGTACTGGCGCGAGTCTCGGAAAGTATGCGTAGACCCACAACTGCAGAGCAAATATCAGTATGCTTATCAGATAAAGCAGAATACAGAATAAAGCAGAAATTATAGAACCGTGTATTGTGCAGTGTGTTGTGTAAAGTGTACAGTGTGTGCAGTGTATAGTCAGTGTAAAGCAGAGTATATGTGTGCCGTGTGTGCAGTATACAGTCAGCGTGAGACAGACCGCAGTGTGTGCAGTGTACAGAAAATGTAAAGCAGAAATGTAAAAGAGGAAGAAGATATACCTCCCAAGCCCGCCAGTAACCTCCGAGCAACTGCTCGCTGCAACGGGAGGCTGAGCTCATGTATCCATATAGAGTGGCTAGGGCAGCGCCACCCCAGTCGAAGCGCAGGATCCTAGTCACATCCACTAGCGCGCTTAACAAGCAGAGGGGCACGGTGTTCGCCCGGTCGGCGAAAATGGTAGTCCCCAGCAGAAACATCAGGAAGCCGCGAGCGTACTGCTCCACCTCCTCCTGAGCCATCGGTGCCTCCTCGGCTAAGCCTGGCTGAGTCCGGAAGCGGCTCTCGAACCATGAATATCTGACAAATCCCGGGCGCGCAAGAGGCGGCATCTCGCCGAGCAAGTAAACCTAAGTGGCCTCCCACTCATCCATATCGGTGTCGAAGGGGATCGAATCACCTCCTACCCCGATGCTGGTGAGCATCGAGAATCATAGGGAGTCATCGTCATGTCTCCCGCGGCAGAGAAATGGAAGGAGTCAGTGGTATCCCACCACCTCTCCACCAGAGCGGCAAGTAGAGGCCTGCTCGCAGTAAGCCGGGAGAGTCCTCTGCAGAAAGCGCCGAAGCCGGCCTGGTCTACGATGTGGCGGACCGCATCGGGCAGCTCTATGTACCAATCTCGGGCGACGACATTCCCATACCCCCGGAAGGCATGCGAATCTCCCTGTATTCGAAAGCAAACAATTGCGGAGCAATATAAACGTACAGTTTTGAAGAACAGTCAAAATTAGTACAGATGCAGCGTGTGTGCACGTTTTTCAAGTTCAAACAGACATCGGGTGTCGGTGTGCTTGCAGTGAACTACAACATGTGACGTGTCAGTATGTTCGAGTGGTTCAGTACAGGTATAGCGTGCGTGCACATTTTTCAAGTTCAAACAGACATTGGGTGCCAGTGTGCTTACAGTGAACTACAGTACATGAGGTGTCAGTGTGCCTGAGTGGTTCAGGGCAAATACAGTATGCGTGCGCGTGTTCAGATTCAAACAGATATCAAGCGTGAGTGTGTTCACAGTCAACTACAACATACAGTGTATCAGTGTCTCCGGGCTAAACAGTTAAAGAACAGAATCAACTATGGCAGTTAAGTGTTCTACATTGCGGAAAATAAAATGGGGAAGAATATACCTCAGAAGTGCTATATGAGAGATGTGACTCCGGTTCGCACAGGAGAAGCTCTGGAACCACCATCCTATCGAAACTCCGAAACTGGCGAAGTTCGTCGGGAGGCAGTATGTGAATCGCCGGCCAGTAGGTCGCCGGGTCGAATGGGCGGACGCTCAAAGGCAAGAGCTCGGCCTCGGGATCCATCTCGTGCTCCGGGGGAGTCCCGCCCTGCGGAAGATCGTCTGCCATCTCTGAGAGAGTGTGGAAATGGCCGCAAATGTGGAAATCGGGCTAGAAGGTGAAAGGTCAACCAGAAAGTCAACCCTAGGAGGGTGGAAAATAACTGGAAAAGCCGAAAAATGGAAGAGGCACAGAAACCAAGAGAAACTCGAGGGAAACAAACCCTAAAAGGTGGAAATCGTAAAAGAAACACCGAAACGAAGAAATGTTCGGTTCAAAACGTTCGAAACGCGAAGGTATTCGCGAATCGAACGACGAAACGGGCGCGAAAACGCAAGAAAACGGAGGATCGAAGGGAGGAAAATACCCTAGAGAGAGGGAGGAAGAAATTTCGGCCAAGGAAAAGTGAAAGAAATAGGGCTTGAGGCCCCATTTTATAAGACCTGAGGTCAAAAGACCAAACTGCCCCGATTCAGGCAGATTTGGCCGGTCGACCACACTTTTGGCCGGTGGAAGGTTTTTGTGGCCGGTGGGCAGCCGATGACCCCCTATGATGGCCGGTGAGCCTCCTACAACCTTGTTTGGGTCAGATATGTGGTTTGGGGCCTCCAATTCTCAAGATAGTGCAAGACAGTGCATTTTCGAAGCTCAACCGGATTCCGTTTTGACCTTGGACCGTGTTTTTTGTGCGAAGCACTAGAGTACGTACGTGGTGTATCCTTTTTGTATCCTTTTATCTCCTAAAGAGATTCAAAAGTTGCCCTACATGCATACATTACAACGTTTTGTCGTGAAATGCACGTTGAGTTATACGTCATTCCACTCGCATTGTCATGCGTACGCCATACTCGCGTTAGTATGCCCATTCTTACGTTGCATTGTCATGCACACTCCACATGCATCATCATGCATTTCGAGGAACGTGCGTTGTAACGCGCATTTGAGTTCATTTGCATTATCGTGCATTCCAATAGTTTGCATCGTCATGCATTTCAAGGAACGTGCGTTGTAACGCACGTTTGAGTTTAGTTTGCATGGTCATGCATTTCAATAGTTGCATTGTCATGCATTTCAAAAGCTGCACGTTGTCGCGCATCCCAAGATCATTTGCATTTGTCATACATTTCAAAATCCGCGCGTTGTCGCGCATTCTAAGATCATTTGCATTGTCATGCATCTAAAAAGCCGCGCGTTGTCGCGCGTTTCAAAATCATGCATCATCATGCATTTGCATTTCAAAAAAAAAAGAAAACAACAAAAACGACATCCATCATTTGCATTTCAAAAACAAAAACAAAAAAAAAACATGCATTATCATGCATTTTCCCTTCATCATGCATTGTCATGCATTCAAAAAAAAAAACAAAAACACTTATTTGCATTGTCATGCATCATTGTAAATAGTGCATATGTCATGCATCATTGTAAATAGTGCATATGTCATGCATCACTGTAAATAGTGCATATGTCATGCATCACTGTAAATATTGCATATGTCATGCATTTTTCTGTATATATTCCATTCCAGTGCATATTTGTATATATTGCATTGTAGCTTGCATGCATTCATTGCATCACCTCCATTTATGGCTTGCGTCTTTCCATGTTGAGCTTGGTCTGGTATGTGCCTATACTTTTTACGTTAAAGCACAGTTTTGCATGTGTACGCGCCTATTCCATGTTGAACTTGGTTTGAGGGTTGCGGCACCTTTTCTGTGTTAGACGCGGTTTGTTTGTGTACATGCCTTTCCTAGGCAAGATTTGGTTTGGCCCGCGTGCCTTATCCACTGTATATTCCATTCCAGTGCATATTGTATATATTGTATTGTAGCTTGCATGCATTCATTACATCCTCCATTTATGGCTTGCGCCTTTCCATGTCGAGCTTGGTCTGGTATGTGCCCATACTTTTCACGTTAAAGCACAGTTCTGCATGTGTACGCGCCTATTCCATGTTGAACTTGGTTTGAGGGTTGCGGCACCTTTTCTGTGTTAGACGCGGTTCGTTTATGTACATGCATTTCCTAGGCAAGATTTGGTTTGGCTGCATGCCATATCCATTGTATATATTACATTGTAGTGTAATTTTTGCATCCAGCATTAGGATTATATTCTTTCATTAGCGGGTCATTTCCCCACTTATGTCATTCCACCCATTACTTGTTCTTGTGTCCATCTACATCACTCATAGTTCTGCATGTGTACGTGCCTATTCCACTGCTGGTATTGTGGTTTGAGGGTTGCGGCACCTTTTCTATGGTAGACAGACTTTGCATGTCACGACTCAAACCCGCCCCTAAAAGTTTGGCATCATAACCGGCCAGTAATCCTAGATTACCACAGGCCTTCCTGTACAAAACATAAATAATCGGGGCTCGTGGAAGCGAAAACTAAATACAAATAGTCCAAAGAGCTGTGCATTTATATGAACAAATATTTACATGCCAAAAATGTTAATTTACCCACTTACAATACATAACATGTAACCGAAAGATCATATACAAAACCAAGGCTCACGCCACAGCTATACAACCAAAAACAAAGCTCGTACGGCCTTCCAGGCCTAGCCCCAACTCGGAGGCACTCAAAACACTGGTAGGCTTCAAAACGGCGGCTCGGTTCAAGACCCCGCCTAGGCTTGACTCCCAGAATGCTCACCTATAAATACATATATACAAACAATGAGCTAAAGCTCAGCGAATAACATTAAAGTAAAGGAGGTAGTGAACGAATTCCGAACATTTCATATATCCATAAATCAAATCATCTCATATCAGAACATACATAATGGCATACTCCATAGAACATAACATATGTTGTCTTCCGACTAGAGTAACCGGTCCCGGACACCGATTAAACACATACCGAGATCTTGTAAACTGGTCCACTTAGGACTATCTATGGATGCCATACTAGATTCGCAAATCAGGACACTCGTTCACGGGTTTAAAATCACATTTCAAAAACATAATGTATCATATAGCATTTCATATAACATTTCAAATACATTGCATATCAACATAACTTTACAGAAATGTTACTCACAGTGGGTTTCCAAAACCGGTTGCACGGTCTTCAAGGTTGACCTGCAATATAAATATTACAGCATAATCTCTTAACACATAAAGTAAACACATACTTGTAATCTCATCAACATAACTTAATTAAGCCTTAGGAATGCCTAAAATGTAATAAGGATGTCCAAAACATGCATTGAAAAACTCTGCGAAACTTCTGAAAAAAAGTCCCCGCTCGAGCGGCAAAACCCCCGCTCGAGCGGACTGTGAACTGAGGCAGAGATACTGGATGCATGAAATCCCCGCTCGAGCGGCAAAACCCCCGCTCGAGCGGACTGTGAAAATCTGGGTTTTCCAGGTTGCAGATTCAAGCTTCAAACCGATTTTCAACCTTTCCAAACTCATTTTCTGGGCATGTAACTTTGAAAATCACTTGAAAACTTATGAACTTACATGTTTAAAACATCATTTCAAGAAACCATAGCTCAAAGGCTTGAAAACAACTTCCAAAATCATCAAATGCAAAGCCCAAAACACTTGAAAATCACTTAATCTCAACTCATGATTCTTAAACAAAACCCATATGCATCGTATAAGGAATCAAACCTTGAATCAAGATGAAAAACTATAATCATGCACATACAAGCTTCCTTAGATCAACACACACATAATACTTTCCATGAACCATAATTTCCTTTAAATCCACTTACTAGCCATGAGATCATGCAAGAATTAACCTTATTCAAGAACTTAGAAGGGAAATTCTTACCTTAACTACTTAAATGAAGAGGGTTTAACTTGATTTCCCTTCCTTTCTCTTCTTTCCCTTTGCTTCTCCCCTTTTCTCCCGAATTTCCTCTCTCTCTCTCTCTCTCTCTCTCTTAGATATTTTCTTCTTTTGTTTTTGAGTCAAACAATGGGTCAATATCCTTATCTTAAAGCATACATATAAAATTGTGCCATAAACTCAAGCCAAATGGGGCTTAGCGAATCAGACGGAAATCAGTTCTCAATTAAATGTCCCAAATGGTTCTAAAAATTCTCGGTATCTCATAGGCGTGTTCAATTTCATTTTCTGAACCCATTACGGTTGTCAATTTCAGTCCCGAAGTTGTAATTCCAACAGATATTTTTCTAATTCAAACAGATATTCTCCAATTAATTCGTCTGAACACATAATTAATTACTGATAAATATGACACATGTTTTGGGGTCATTACACTCTCCCCAACTTAAGAAGTTTGGTCCTCCAAACTTAACTTATCCTGACAAGGTCCAAAGCAGAAATCCCAGTCACATGTTTCTAGTCATAATTCAACGGTTCCATTCAGTTATTCAGCATGACGAAGTAGTTCTTGTATCCAAAGGCCATATCATAGCAGTCAAACACATAATGAGCATATCTTGTACATAAGGCTAAAGTCAACTAACAAATTCCATCGTATTCAATGCAAAGGTAATAACATAGATGTAACAATTCATAGCAAAGGTAATAATTCATATGTGTCCAAATGGTCAAACACATCTTAAAGTTGTCGTT
Organism: Camellia japonica; assembly: GCA_030407325.1. Taxonomy (NCBI): domain Eukaryota; kingdom Viridiplantae; phylum Streptophyta; class Magnoliopsida; order Ericales; family Theaceae; genus Camellia; species Camellia japonica. The sequence goes on from JAPPVO010000019.1 coordinate 182,264,044, forward strand.
TCCTTAGCAATATAGCTCGGTACTGTAGAAGTCATTCAGATCCACCAGAATCAGTTCAATCAAAAGTCTAGGATACATTTGGTTTCGGAGGTCATAGTTCAAGTTGCCAAGCATAATAACCCATAGTCAATTGTTCTAGCTCATGTTCAATTGTTCTGCCACAGTATAGGTATGAAAACTAATTATTAATTTTTATTTGTTCCGTCACAGTCACATATTCAGTAGTTTCATCGCATAGGTAACAGAGCCAACATAACAATAGATAGGAAAATCATACCTGTAGTCGCTTTTCCACTATTCTGTGTCTTTTCTGAAACTAGGGTGAAAACCCTTCCTTGTCTCAAAGTATTCCCCTCAGGAGTCGATGTTGTAGCTGTCCTTGGTGTCATTGCTGAGTTAACTACACTAGTAATGGGTCTCTCATTTCTTGAGTAAACTTGTGGGCAAGCTTTGGCTATGTGTCCTTTCTGTCCGCATTTGTAACAAACTCCAGATCCACGGCGACAAATACCCCAATGTTGCTTCCCACACTCCTTACAAGTAGGTATGCCCACACTTCCACTACTTCCCTTCTTTATATTCTCACTAATACTTGAAGTCAAATTCTCATTCACGGAGCCCATGGATTCACTAACTGTTTCTACTTTCTGTTTCTTGAATTTCTTACTTTCTACTTCAGTCATTGCTGTTGGCTTGCACATTTTCAAGGTAGCAATATTTGTTTCAGCCATCAAGGCCCTGTCAAGGACATCAACATATTTTTCTAATTTCAACACATTTACCCTATCAAGTACCTCAACATGTAAGCCACCCTAAAATTTTCTTGCCTTCTTGTAATCTTTATCAACCATATGAGGAGCATAACGGGCTAATTCAGTAAATTTACTCTCATATTCCGCTACTGACATAGTACCTTGCTTCAACTGTTCAAATTCAGATATCTTCCTATCTCGCATACATTGTGGGAAATATTTTTCATAAAACATCTCTTTGAATCGATCCCATGTTAAGTCCCTATTCTCACCTCGTATGAGCATCCACCATCTTCGAGCTTCTTCTGCCAAAGTAAATGTTGCTAACAGAACTTTATACACATCAGTACATGGAAACACTTCAAAAATCTTTTCAGTTTCAAGTACCCATGCCTCCTCTTTTAATGGTTCAATACCCCCTGCGAATTCTGGTGGTTTCAGTTTCTTGTATTTCTGTGTAAGAGTGATGATGTCGTCATTATTGATCTGTTCCATTTGAACAGGTGGCGGAGGAGGAGGCGGAAATGGTTGTCTCTGTTGTTGTTGGTTTTGTTCTTGTTGTTGTCTTACCAACCCAGTTAAAGCTTCCACCATTCTTTCCAATCGATCTATTCTGGCATTAGAAGATTCTGACTCATCTACATTCCTTGCATTGGTGGTCTCCATTAGTCTATAGAACCCATAGCAGATACAACATTTTATTCCCAACATAGTGGTTCCTCTGTTGTCTCATCATTACAGTTCTTGTCTCTTTATATATTCAAAAACACACGCACACATGCACACATGTTTATGCCATGCCCTATTTCTTTTCTAGGACACCCTACAGCTCATATGGACACGTGTGTGAGTAATTAACTCATGCTCTGATACCATTCTGTCACGACCCAAACCCGCCCCTAAAAGTTTGACATCGTAACCGGCCAGTAATCCTAGATTACCACAGGCCTTCCTGTACAAAACATAAATAATCGGGGCTCGCGAAAGCGAAAACTAAATATAAATAGTCCAAAGAGCTGTGCATTTATATGAACAAATATTTACATGCCAAAAATGTTAATTTACCCACTTACAATACATAACATGTAACCGAAAGATCATATACAAAACCTAGGCTCACGCCACAACTATACAACCAAAAACAAAGCTCGTACGGCCTTCCAGGCCTAGCCCCAACTCGGAGGCACTCAAAACACTGGTAGGCTTTAAAACGGCGGCTCGGTTCAAGACCCCGCCTAGGCTTGACTCCCAGAATGCTCACCTATAAATACATATATACAAACAATGAGCTAAAGCTCAGCGAATAACATTAAAGTAAAAGAGGTAGTGAACGAATTCCGAACATTTCATATATCCATAAATCAAATCATCTCATATCAGAACATACATAATGGCATACTCCATAGAACATAACATATGTTGTCTTCCGACTAGAGTAACCGGTCCCGGACACCGATTAAACACATACCGAGATCTCGTAAACTGGTCCACTTAGGACTATCTATGGATGCCATACTAGATTCGCAAATCAGGACACTCGTTCACGGGTTTAAAATCACATTTCAAAAACATATCGTATCATATAGCATTTCATATAACATTTCAAATACATTGCATATCAACATAACTTTACAGAAATGTTACTCACAGTAGGTTTCCAAAACCGGTTGCACGGTCTTCAAGGTTGACCTGCAATATAAACATTACAGCATAATCTCTTAACACATAAAGTAAACACATACTTGTAATCTTATCAACATAACTTAATTAAGCCTTAGGAATGCCTAAAATGTAATAAGGATGTCCAAAACATGCATTGAAAAACTCTGCGAAACTTCTGAAAAAAAGTCCCCGCTCGAGCGGCAAAACCCCCGCTCGAGCGGACTGTGAACTGAGGCAGAGATACTGGATGCATGAAATCCCCGCTCGAGCGACAAAACCCCCGCTCGAGCGGACTGTGAAAATCTGGGTTTTCCAGGTTGCAGATTCAAGCTTCAAACCGATTTTCAACCTTTCCAAACTCATTTTCTGGGCATGTAACTTTGAAAATCACTTGAAAACTTATGAACTTACATGTTTAAAACATCATTTCAAGAAACCATAGCTCAAAGGCTTGAAAACAACTTCCAAAATCATCAAATTCAAAGCCCAAAACACTTGAAAATCACTTAATCTCAACTCATGATTCTTAAACAAAACCCATATGCATCGTATAAGGAATCAAACCTTGAATCAAGATGAAAAACTATAATCATGCACATACAAGCTTCCTTAGATCAACACACACATAATACTTTCCATGAACCATAATTTCCTTTAAATCCACTTACTAGCCATGAGATCATGCAAGAATTAACCTTATTCAAGAACTTAGAAGGGAAATTCTTACCTTAACTACTTAAGTGAAGAGGGTTTAACTTGATTTCCCTTCCTTTCTCTTCTTTCCCTTTGCTTCTCCCCTTTTCTCCGGAATTTCCTCTCTCTCTCTCTCTCTCTCTCTTTCTCTCTCTCTCTTAGATATTTTCTTCTTTTGTTTTTGAGTCAAACAATGGGTCAATATCCTTATCTTAAAGCATACATATAAAATTGTGCCATAAACTCAAGCCAAACGGGGCTTAGCGAATCAGACGGAAATCAGTTCTCAATTAAATGTCCCAAATGGTTCTAAAAATTCCCGGTATCTCATAGGCGTGTTCAATTTCATTTTCTGAACCCATTACGGTCGTCAATTTCAGTCCCGAAGTTGTAATTCCAACAGATATTTTTCTAATTCAAACAGATATTCTCCAATTAATTCGTCTGAACACATAATTAATTACTGATAAATATGACACATGTTTTGGGGTCATTACATTGCACCTCCATCAATCTATTTGACATTTGTGTGGTTTTGAACCGCTCATGATTGGATCATGATTCGATTGCATTGCATATCGTTTGCATTGTTTATATATAGTTTTGTATGTTTTGCATTTACATTTGTTTTGTAATTTTGCATATCATTTGCATTACATTAGATTCAATTGCATATCATTACACTGTTTGTGCACCCCTTGGTCTAAGGAGACCTTAAATCCTACATTCGCGTTGTTGCGCAACTTTCGATTGCATTGTTATGCATGTTGCTAACAATATTGTACCTGTTAAGTTTTCTTCTTTTTTTTCAGGCACGATATTGTATGTACGGTTCATTTGAAGCTGGTGCAACCGAACGAACCGCACATGTATTGTATTCTCCGCGTGAGACGTATTGAGAATTGCATAATTCTCTTACATCCTTTTTGCATTGTAATGTAGTTGGATTTGTGTTTGATTGCTTAAAACTGTTGCATGTTATGCTTCGTTACAGCTTTCTTTGCATGATCATAAGTTATGTTCGGCTTCTTGCATTGTCAGTTGCATTTTGCCCCTGCCTTCGGGCACATATCTTTATTGTCTTGCACGCTTTGTCTAAGTCTTCGGCGTTGTCAAAAATGGGTTGTTTCTGGGCTTTGACATTCACTCCCGCCATTCTTATGACTTTCGAGTTCTGTAAAAGAGGGGCAACTGTAGACACCCCATTTTTGACCGTCCTCAAGACTTGGACGTCACCGTTTGAACACTTGGTGATTACCCATGTTTGTGTTCGTCTTGAGTTCCCGGAGGTCTCGGCTACGCGCCTTGCCTTAGGATCTCTCGGCTCGACTATTTTGTGTCTGGTTTTGCACCAAACACTTGTGTTTTGCCTTTGAGGGGCAGGGAATGGCTTGTTGGCCATCCCCACACATCACCGGCCATGGCTTGAGGCCACCGGCCACTGGTTTGTTACCACCGGCCAAATGTTTGGCCGACCGGCACTATTTGTGGCCGGCCGACCATCTATTTTGGTCAAATTGCATTTTTGGCCAGCCGACCACTGTGCATCTGCTTTTGTAGATATTTTTATGCCAGCTGTGCTAGCTGGCATACAACTTTGCTCCCCTCCATACACGTGTATGGAGGGATTTCCCTCTTGACTAGCTTACTTGAGAAGCTTTGCAGGAGGGAGCTCTATAAGAGGGAGCCGCTTCTCCCTCTATTAGGTTAGACAAAAAATACAGAGGGAGCTCTGATACTAGGGTTAGGGTTTGTATCTATTCTATCTCTATATTTCCCTCTCTCTTTGCCTTGTGTGTGTTTAGTCTTATTATTGCACACAAACACATAGTATTACACTATCCTCTTGGAGCTGAGGCCCTTGGAGGTTGTTCTTGGTGTTCTTGGGTGGTTTTGAGCTCAAAGAACCAGATGGACCATTGTTCTTGAAGGAGGTCTACAAGGGTAACAACTTTGCCCCTTTATTCCCCATTTTTGCATAGTCTTTTAGCCTATCTTGCAACTTTTTTTAGACTTTGTATATAACATATAAAAGTCTTTTTTTTACCTGCTCTAAATAGTTGTTTAAGAGTGTTTTGTTGTTTGGGGTTGTTTGACCCCTCATAAGCCTTGTTAGGCCCTATTTTTGTGCTATTTTGGTGAGCTCCGGGACCACCTTGTTTGGGCCTTCTCACCACTGAAATCTTGAGGGATTTCAGTGGTGAGGATAGTGCCTTGAGGTCCCAAGAAGGAGAGGGTCACCCCCTCTCCTTGTTGTCCTTGAAAAGGATCATTTTTGCCTCATAAGTGAGCATGTAGTTTAAGTGTGTGTTGGCCATGCCTTAATTGATATTTAGTGTTATTTTGCCGTGCTATAGCACTGTTTTCATTTGGTTTAGACATACCTTGCATGCCTTGCATACATGTCTTGCAATGCCATGTTTTAGCCTTAACATGCTTTAGGTTTTGACCTTTGCTCTAGCATGATTTTTGGCCAAGCTTTGTGAAGCTTTTGTGCTTATTTTAGTGTGCCTTAGCTCTATTTTCAGTTGCCTTGGTCATGTTCAACATGCTTTGTATAGCCACCTTGCATTTTGTCTTGTTAGCCTTAGGTATGTGAGTGTGGTACATGCTTTACTTGCTTTGTTTCAGTGGTTTGGAACCACTTAACATGTCATTTCAGTCCTTATGACATGCTTGTATGCTCGCATTTGGTGTCCCTTTAATGCTTTATAAGGTTGTCATCTTATGCTCCATGTTTGGCTTCTTTGTATGCTTGCATGTTTAGGCCACTTAGATGCCATCTAGGTGTATCCTTAGCACTGTTTAGGTCTGCCTTGGACTTGTTTTAGGTCCTCTTAGCCTTGTGAGGCTTGGTTGACTTAGTCATGGTTTAAGCCCCCCTTGGGCTAGCCTTAGACCTTGGGCTTTGCTTGCATGCTTTACTGGCCTTGATTAGTTGGTTTAGCACCTCTCCTTCATGCAATTTCAGAGTTTAATGTGCATGACATTTGTCCATGTTTAGCCCCTTTTAAGTGTGCTCAAAGGTTGCTTGTTTGATGCTTAAGTGTTGGCCCATTTGCATGCATGTTTGTATGTGTAATTGTCCCTCATTTCCATAGCATTCGCCACTGTTTTGGGCTTGCTTGAGGGCTACCTAAATTGGTTTAAGTCCACCCTTTGTGTGTTGATTGCATACTTGGCTTATCACGTGTTGTTGCATGTTTAAGTGGCTTTGCATTTGGCATGCATTTATCTTGGTTAAGTTGCCTAACATGTTGTCACATGCCTTGCCTACTTGCATGCCCACATTACATTTTGTATGCTTGTCATTCCATGCCTTGCATGATTGATTCCTTAGGTTATGTGCCTAGCATCATTATTTGCTTGCATGTTCATATTGCATGCCTCGTTCACATGCCTAGGTCTCATTGCATTGAGCATGCATTCCTTGCCTCTTGATTGAGCATGATAGAGGTTAGGATTTATTGGGTGTTTTTGTGTGCATTTCATTTGAAATCAAAGTGCATAACTTGGTTTCTTGGGCCATCACTCATTGAAATGCGTGATTGGTGGTCCGAGAATCGAGAACCATGTCCCTTTGAGTCATAAACATGATAAGGTATGTGTTGGTGCACACATTTGCTTGGAATGCATTGCCATGCCTTGTTTTGCCCTCTGCTGCTGTCAAAACAGAATTCTGCAGGAAGGTTTGGCCGGCCGGCCATCTTTAGTGCCGACCGACCAACAATTGATGGCCGGTGATCATTTCCTCTGGCCAGTGACCATCTCCCTTGGTCGGTGGTGTCCCACAGGGTTCATAGAGTGTACCTTGAGATTTGTGCAATGATCAGAGGAGCAGAGCAGGGAAAACAGAGGCAACTTGTGCATGGCAGTGGACTTCCGAGCGGAGCCGAGTATGCATTGCATTGGGCCCTCTTCCCGAGGCTGTTTACTGTTTTATTAGATTAGTTAATTTGTTTAACTAGTTTAATTTGTCTGTAATAATTAATTAGCTTGTAGGTTAATTAATTTGTATATTCTTTTGGTCCCTCCGAGCGAGGGTAAATTTGTAATAAGTGTGGGTGCGTGTGTGCATGTCTTCCAACCCCCACTTCTTTCTCCCTTTTACTTACCTGCTTTTGATGGTTAGTATTGGAATATGTTTAATTTAGCATCCTTATATTATGCATGCGTGCATCATTCATCAGTATTGCATGCACTGGGCTCGGCGCATCATGCTAACTGCATTGTAGTTCAATTCTAACTTGAATACGTGCTGCTTGTTGCATCTCACATGTCATCCTAGGATTAGCCGAGCCTATTCTAGTGACATTCTGTATGCGTTGCATTAGCCACTTAACATGGACTTGGATCATGCATGATTGCTAACATGTTTATTGTTTTGGCTTGGAGTACACTGTAAGTGCTTTATGTTTTAGCATTTCGCATGAGTGTGGATGTTAACATGACAGCATGCTTACCATGTGGCTAGATGCTTACGTGATATAAACTGCCTGAATGCCTGTGGGTGAAGGTTGGATTGTTTGAGTTGGGACAACTCGTTGAAATCCGTGCTTTAGCCTACTTGCGAGTAGCAAAATTTCAAACTGTTTTTCAAAACAAACGGACATGCAATGTTTCGTTCCAAATTAGGCGATCTAGTCTATACTTTTGTGTTGTGCGCATCACATAGTAAGATTAGCTAGTTAATCGGAATAAGAGCACATAACGTTTTTAAAACGAGATATCATGGTTAGTAGAGGCCGATCTTCGGATCGGGCGAGAGGGGGTGCTCATAGCTGACCTTCCCCAATCGTACCCAAGTTCCCGAGCCGAGGCAACTTTGGTGATGACGGACACGTGGCCTTAGGCAAACGAGTTAGGGTTTCCTAAATTCCCACAAAATAAAATATTTAGGTGGCGACTCTGTATCTAGTAAAGCAGTCCATGTTTGGCACTTCTTTACAAAAATCTGTTTTCCAAAACGATTTGCCGGATTTGGACTCTTTGGTTCAGATTAAGAACCGTGACAATTTGAGTCCGAACTGTAGTAAGCCCAAAAGAACAAAACGGGATTTCCCTCCCGGGACGTTCGGGGACGTCTACAGTTAGTAGTGTGTTGCCACCGGTGTATGATCCGCGAGGGCGGAGTGAGCTTAGTGGTCTTCTTGCTAGCCTTTTGAGTAGTGAGCGTGATGAGACCCAGATTGTATTACCGAGAGTGGTTTGTGAGTATTCAGATGTTTTTCCCGAGGATCTCGTTGGTTTGCCACCTCACCGTGAGATCGAGTTCTCCATTGATTTAGTGCCCGGCACGGCGCCGATTTCTATGGCACCTTACCGTTTTGCCCCAGCCGAGTTGAGTGAGTTGAAGATTCAGCTCTAGGAGTTGCTGGATAAGGGCTTTGTTCGCCCTAGTGTTTCGCCGTGGGGAGCACCGGCCCTCTTTGCTAAAAAGAAAGATGGTGCCTTGAGACTTTGTATCGACTACCGGAAGTTGAATCGGGCTACGGTCAAGAATAAGTACCCTATGCCCCGTATAGATGATTTGTTTGACTAGTTGAAGGGTTCCCGTTGTTTCTCTAACATAGACTTGAGATCGGGTTACCACCAGTTGAGGGTCAGGGAGGAGGATATTCCGAAGACGGCATTCCGTACGCGGTATGGCCACTATGAGTTTCTGGTGATGCCATTTGGGCTCACCAATGCACCGGCAATCTTTATGGATTTGATGAACCGGATCTTCCGAGAATTCTTAGATCGTTTTGTAGTCGTTTTCGTGGACGACATTCTTATCTATTCGCCTTCGGAGGAGGAGCACGAGGAACACTTGAGAGTGGTGCTTGAGTTGCTTAGAGTCCATAGGCTGTATGCCAAGTTTGGAAAGTGTGAGTTCTGGCTAGGAGAAGTCAAGTTCTTAGGCCATGTAGTATCCGGGGAAGGGGTGTCTGTTGATACATCCAAGATAGAGGCAGTGCAAGATTAGGCATAGCCTAAGAGTGTTTTTGAGATCCGCAGTTTTCTGGGATTAGCTGGGTAATACCGCCGGTTTGTGAAGGATTTCTCCAGGCTAGCTTCGCCATTGACTAGATTGACTCGGAAGGGAGTCAAATTTGTGTGGAGTGAGACTTGCGAAAAGTCGTTCCAAGAGCTGAAAGTTAGATTGACTACCACTCCGGTCTTGATTATTCCGGAGAGAGGGTTGGGATATGCGGTTTATTGTGATGCCTCACGAGAGGGTTTGGGTTGTGTGTTGATGCAAAAGGGGAAAGTAGTAGCCTATGGTTCACGTCAGTTGAAAATTCACGAGAAGAATTACCCCACACATGACCTAGAGTTAGCAGCGGTAATCTTTGCCTTGATGATGTGGAGGCATAACCTATATGGTGAGAAGTTCGAGGTGTTCTCGGACCATAAGAGTTTGAAGTATCTGTTTACACAGAGAGACTTAAATCTGAGGCAGAGAAGGTGGATGGAGTTCATTGAGGACTACGATTTTGAGTTGCACTATCACCTGGGAAAGGCCAATGTTGTGGCCGATGCCCTTAGTAGGAAATCCATTAGTGATGTAGCTTGTATAGCCATCCGGGAATGGGAGATGTTGGGGGCACTTGGCGAGTTCGATTTGCTTTTGGGCGAATCTGTTGAGGCTGCGGCCTTGTTTTCTGTTGTTGCGCAGCCTACACTTGTGACTCGAGTGTTAGAGGCACAGGGAGGTGACCTTGAGGTAGAAGCCCTCCGGGAGAAGATCTCCGGTGGGAAGGTTGAGAAGGGTTTGTCTATGTATCCTGACCTGAGTGTGAGATACCGAGACTGTTTGTTTGTGCCGGAGTCTTGCCAAGAGGAAGTGCTTCAAGAGTTTCATCATTCACGCCTTGCGGTGCATCCGGGAGGCACAAAGATGTATCGAGATTTGGGTCGCCAGTTTTGGTGGCGGGGTATGAAGAATGATGTGGCGGTTTTTGTTTCTAAGTGCCTTACTTGTCAGCAAGTGAAGGCCGAGCATCAGAGGCCAGCGGATTTGTTACAACCCTTGCCTATTGCCGAGTGGAAGTGGGAGCATGTCACTATGGACTTCGTTGTAGGTCTTCCGAGGACTCAGCGGGATAGTGATGCTATTTGGGTGGTTGTAGACCGGTTAACTAAGTCGACGTATTTCATCCCTATGCGCGTGAGAGATTCGGTAGATCATCTTGCCGACTTGTATATTCGGGATATAGTGAGATTGCACGGGGTCCCAGTGACGATTGTCTCAGATAGAGATCCTCGTTTTACTGCTAGGTTGTGGCAGAGTTTGCAGAGTGCCTTGGGCACTAAGTTGACCTTTAGCACGGCTTATCATCCTCAGACTGACGGCCAGTCCGAGCGTACTATTCAGATCCTTGAGGATATGCTTCGGGGTTATGTCCTTGACTTTAGTGGGACGTGGGAGAGGCACTTGCCCTTGGTGGAGTTTGCCTACAACAACAGTTTCCAGTCTAGTATCGGTATGGCACCGTTTGAGGCCTTGTATGGCCGACCGTGTAAGTCTCCAGTTTGTTGGGCCGAGGTGGGTGATGCACCTTTGTTGGGTCCGGAGTTGGTGAGGGAAACGACGGAGAAAGTGGAGCTTATCCGTAGGAGGCTTGTTACAGCCCAGAGTCGTCAGAAATCTTATGCCGACCGTAGGAGGCGACCTTTGGTATTTAAGGTGGGTGATCATGTCTTTCTAAAGATATCACCTAGGCGGGGATTGATGAGGTTTGGGAAGAGTGGGAAGTTATACCCTCGGTTTATTGGCCCTTTTGAGATCCTTGAGAGGATTGGCGAGGTTGCCTATCGTTTAGCTTTGCCGCCGCAGTTGTCCGGAGTTCATGACGTGTTTCATATGAGTATGCTTCGGAAGTATGAGCCAGATCCATCGCATGTATTGGATTGGACTGACCTAGAGGTTGATGAGGATGCGTCGTATGAGGAGAGACCGGTTCGGGTCTTGGATAGGCGGGATCAAGTCCTGCATGGCAAGACCATTCCCTTGGTAAAAGTCTTGTGGAAACATCACGGGGTGGAGGAAGCCACTTGGGAACGTGAGTTGGAAGTCCGTGAGAGATATCCGGACGTATTTGTTGATGTGTAATCATGTATTGAAATTTTGTAATATTAATGAACTTTAAGAGCATTAAATATGTCTTAAGTTGTAAAACATTGTAAATGTTTTGGTTTATGGAAGTATGCTTTGGAACTTGCCTCAAAATGGAAGTTTGTTTTAACATTGTGTATGTTAAGTATATTATGGAAATGCAAGCATGATATTAATGTTGCATATGTTAAGGAATTGTGGAAAATGTGACGAAATTGTTAGATTTCAAAGTAATGCATGTTGATAATACAGGCTGTTTTATATATTGTGATTTGCCTCTTGAAAAGAGATGAGATTAACCGGTAATGGGTCTGGTTGTTTAACATTATGTTGTAATATTGTTGGAAATGGAGAAAACTTGTTTTTGAAAACTTGTATTTAATTTCGGGGACGAAATTCTTTAAAGGGGGGAGGTTATAGCGATCCCGGTTTCCCTTTCTTTAATTGTTGTGTCCGGACTTAGGTTCCGTGGAGTGGGTTGTTGTGTATATCTTGTTCACATCCTTTACTCTTTGTATTTGAGTCTTGGGTTGTGTTGGGCAGGTTTGAAACAGGTTGGTTGAGCTTTGAAACCAAAAGTAGTTGCCCAGAAATTAGCCTTCACGCTCGAGCGGAGCTTTTGACGCTCGAGCGGGCCTTTGTTGTGCTTATCCGCTCGAGCGGGTCTTTTGGCGCTCAAGCGGGAAAATCCATCTCCCAGTATTTCCTCTGCAGTGTTGGACGCTCGAGCGGGAGTTTGTGTGTGACGCTCGAGCGGGGAGTTTTACGCTCGAGCGGGGACCTAGTTCTGCAAAAGTTCTGGAAGTGTGTATCCGGCGCTCGAGCGGCGGTTTGGACGCTCGAGCGTGAGTCTGTGAGTGACGCTCGAGCGGGGGTTTCCACACTCGAGCGGGGAGTCGAGTATATCACTCCGAGATCTGACTTTTTAGATCACTTTTTCAACTCCTTTTCTCTCCCTTACTTTTCAAAAACACCATTGGAGACCTCCTCTCACTAGAACCTCAACTTCTCTCTAGGTATTGATCTAGTATGAGTGATTTCCTCACCTTGGGCCTTTGTAAAAGTTGTGTTGATCGTCGAGGGCTATCTTTTTATTCGAAAACTTTGAGATTTGGAGCATCTTCAATTTCTTCATCTTCTTCCCTTGGACTCCGAATTTGAGGTAGGGATTCCTACTCACTCTTATGGGTTTTAACATAGATTTTGAGCTTGTTGTTTAAATGGTTGATTTTGGGACTTAGGGTTTCAAAAGATATAAAAGAGGGTTGTGCTATTTTGATTCTTAAATATGTATTTTGGGTTTCAAAATGATGTTATTGTTGTTGATAGGTAATATTTGAACCATTGGGTTAATATTGAGAGATGGGGAAGAAAGGCCTAATTTGTACATAAATTAATTGGTATAATTAATTTGGGAAAGTTATGGATTTGTGAAATTGGGTTGAATATAATGATAGTGGTTCATTATGAGATGGAATTGTGGAGTCGGATTAATAAATCGTTCACTTTTGAAAATGCGGATATTTTATCTGTTGGTGCTTTTATTATCTATTTAGAAATAATTGCTTTGGGCTACCGGTGGAGGGTAGTTTTGATTGTTGTAGACAATGCATGATGATTAGGCAAACTAAAACTAATCAATTGGATGTGTCATAGAATATGACGGTTGAAAGAATACATTGATTTTATGTACTGATTGATTATGTTTATGACCTATGTGTATATACGTTGTGTTGTGTGAGAGGAGATAGGGGATGTACTCCACGGTTTAGGGGAAGATAGGGGATGGACCTCTAAACCGGATAATGTTTGGGAGGAGATATGGAATGGACTCCGTAGATACAGCTCTTATGCTTATCTAATGATGTGTTGATATAGCCCATATGCTTATCTATGGAAGTATTGATAGAGCTCATATGCTTATCTATTGAATTATTGATATAGCTCATATGATTATCTATCGAAATGTTGATATAGCCAATATGCTTGTCTATTGTGAAATGGGAAATGTTTAATATGAGTTGCTACCTCATTGAAATTGTTGGCCAGGTTCTGAGCCGTAGTTGTGAATTGTGAATTTGATAAGAAATGGATAATGAAATGAAACATGGGCACTTTAGTCATGTAATGAAAATGGTGTATGAATTGATTTATGTGAGTCAAACATTTATCATTTGCTAACGTCTTAGTTATTGCTCATATTGTGTTTAGCATATCTCTACTGAGCGTTGGCTCACCCTTTATGGGACATCATTTTCAAGTACAGGTAGCATGCCACCTCCAAGGACATAGCTTGGATGGTCATGGGAGTTGAGGACTCTTTTTGATTATTTTGTTTGTATTGCATGTATATCAAGCCAAGGGCTTATTTTGTATAGAGTTAGTACTCTTCTTTTTGTAACCAAGTATTGACTTGGAAAGCTGTAAGCCCATAGGGCACTTGCTTTTGTTGTTAACATGTAATATTGTTGTAAGAACTACTCTGATGAATAGAAAGGTGTTGATTTCTCTTATATCATTGCATGTCTAAAATGATGGGTTTTATGTATTATTTTGAGGGCGTTACATTGCCCCTTTCACCAATTCACTATGCATAGCCGTTGAGTTGGACCCACCTGTCACGACCCAAACCAGCCCCTATAGGTTTAGCATCGTAACCGGCCAGTAATCCTAAGATTGCTGAAGGCCTCTGAGACAGATTAACATAATATTAGGGGCTAGCGGAAGCAAATAACAATATACAACGTCCATTGAGCTGTGCAGACTTATATGAGACAGAAAAATTTTAAAATTTTCATATACATATATACACATCATCCTCACGTCATAATATATATACAGATTAGGCAGAAAGGGACTTAGTCCCTTTTTCAAAATACACATGACTTGCTGAACCAAACAAGAGAATATAACTTAAACTTTAAATCACGTAATAATAACACTTAACATATCCGGAACCTCCACGGGAGGCACATAGGTTGGCTAACAAAACAGATTCTAGACAGATGCCTCTAAGCCTGGTCACGCGCCTGATCACCTACATACATAAATAATACAGTGAGCTAAAGCCCAGTGAGTAATAACAGAGTAAAGGGTTTTAATTAATGAGTCCATACAGATTCAGAAATCATAATTCAGTTTTATCAAATTCATACTTGTTCAGATCATATACAGACAGAAATCATAAGTCATGATTAAGTTTACGTGATACATCCATTAACATAACAGAACAGAACGTATAAGCGTAACAGAACAGAACGCATAAGCATAAGGTTATGAATAACCTAGTTCCAAAAAGGAACCTTCGGATCCGGGACAGAATAGAACAGCTAAGCCCCCATGGCGGGCCTCCGGTGCGGGTAACAGAGTGCAGATAGATATAAGTTCCATAAAGGAACCTCCGATACCGGGTAACAGCCGTAGATATCACATGATACTAAGGATGTCACGAATACATGTCAGAAATTGGACAATCATTCATTGTACATAAGATATCATTTCAGAAAACAGATCTCATTTTGTCACATAGAAAATAAGTACAGTTGAACATATCTTTACTAAGTTATTACTCACAGATGGCTGCAGAAGCAAATCAGACAGACTGGACATATCAGATAAATCAGGCAGACAATGGCGCGCGACTTACACAAACACATAACATATACACAGTGAAATACAATATTACTCCCTTGATTAAATTTGTCATTTCTAGTCTTTATAGTCCGAAGTTCTACTACGTTTATTCTTTCTCATTTAAATAATCCAGATTCTTATTTCACATATTCTTTCATTACTAAGTCCTTCTTTTCCAAATAGATTGATCATTTACTTGGCTTCTTAAACAATTACCACAAGATCAATGATTCATTCTTTAACTAACTAATCTATGTTGATTAGCAGCTTATTAATCTTTATTGAGTCATAAATCATGTCTAGAATGCTTTGGAAAGAGATGAGGATAAAAATATGAATTAAATGCAACTTTCCAAAATGTGCTGAAAATGGGTCTCCGCTCGAGCTCCACTTTGGTCGCTCGAGCGGACTGTAAAATTTGAAAAACTACTGGGAGGTCGATTTTCACGCTCGAGCGAGACTTCCCTCGCTCGAGCGGACAACGAAAATTCTGAAATTCCAAAATTGCAATTAAAGTTCAAATTTGGTATTCAAAGCTTCAAAACATGTACTTTGGTATACAAACATGGAGAACCATTTATTAAAGTCATAAATTGCTAAATCATTTATTCAAAAAAATCATTTATTCAAAATCATTTATTCAAAGTCATGCCCCAATTACCAAATTTAGTTTTAATTCATTTTCTCCATATCAAGCCAAATTACAAACCCAAAGTGATTAATCTCTAAATTAAACTTCATAAATTGAACATGGCTCCAATTTCTCATTTTCTTTAGTTACATAAAATTGACCTCAATCTCTTTTTATTTTCCTTCAAAACATTAAATTAAAGTCACCAACTCCTTATAAAATTATTCACTTGTATGAAATTGACATCAAAATTACAAATCTTATATTCTTATAAATTTTCTTAACTAATTTCCATAATCTTAAACATAACTTAACTTAACTTGTAACCTCAACTTAATTCATAACCATAGATACTCCAAAATATGTTTGATTTAAATAAAATCTTAAATTACATTACATGCATGGATTCAAATTTAAGATTAAACTAATTTCTATCTTTCCTAATAAAATTCAAAAACCTTGTCTAACATTAGAATTAACCCCAAATTTTCATAAATTTGATTTTTATAAAATTCTTCCTTCTCTTCAAAATATGAAATTGCATGGCTTAATTCTTAAAACCTTCATTGTGCATGTAATTATTTCCATAAGGATCAACCCCAACTATGTTCATGAATTAATTCTTTAATTTCTCTAAATTACATGCATATAATAATAAAATCAAATAGATCCAGTTTTTCTATTAATAACAAAATCAACTTAACTCAATTTTTAACCAAATATTTAATTTATAATCATGGGTGTTCTAAAATGTATTTAAATTGAATAAAACTTTTCAATTCAATTACATGCATGGATTAAACAAATTCCTAATTTTCATTATAAAATCAAAACTTCCTTCAATTCCAAAATCAACTTTCAAATTTCATGAACTCAAATTAAGAATGATTCTCAAAATTGAACTCAATTCAAATCCATAAACCTTTTAAACATGAACTAAAATCCCAAAACTTTAAAATTTTATAATGCATGTTTAATTAAAGTATTAATCTTGTAGAGTTTTCCCATGCATGTAACATTTAGGCATAATTTCATATAAAATCACAACATCAAACCCAAGATAATCAATTTCCATAATCATGAACCTAACTTAATCTCTTCATCTTTATTTTCTAATTTCTTCCAAATTATACGAAATTGAACTCAAACTCATTATTAATTTCAAGTGTAATACATGAATTCTACAAAATCAAAGTTAAAATCCTTACCTTCAATCTTTAATTTGATCATTTCTTGATAATCTTCCATTATTTCCTTTCTTCAATTTCCAGCAAGTTCAAAAGAATTGAACTCTCTCTCTCGTCACTATCTCCCTCTATTAGCCGTACGGTTCTCCAGCCCAAGCAAACAAACGAAAAGCTTCCAATATATTACATATATTTGAGATCATTCTCCTCAAGTTCCAGAAATCTCTCCAGCTTTCATTCTTTTGTTTATTTATTATATTTATATTTTATTAATTGATTAGGATTGGTTAGGCATACCAATTACACATTAATATAATTTAATCACCACTTAGTCGGAATTATTCTTGATTACTACATAACTAATTTAATCATAAATAATCACAATTCCCACATAATTTGATTAGTCTAACTTGACTTCAATTAAGGTCCAATTAAATACAATTAAATTTATCAGTCTGAATCAGATTTTTAGTCAGACTCCCAAGAGGCTCCAAATATTAAATTAAATTTATTATCATTATCAATTTTGATCTCCCAAATCATCTAGGCCTTCAATTTCTGATCAAACTCAAATTTTCATCAATAAATTACATCTTCAAATTGGGCACATCGTAATTAAATTTAACTTATAATAACCACAATCCTCAATCCTCATGACTTAATCAACTCAAATTAGGACCTAATTAATCAAATCTCAATTTTACTAAACTGAATCGAATATTTAATTAAACTTTTAAATGGGTCCGTATCTAAAATTAAATTGATTAACTTCTCCATTTTACTCCCTTAAGCCATTTGGACCCTTAATTTCTAATTTCGAAATAACTATTTAATAGAATCATATACGAATCAAATCCCACAATTCTCATAAATCCCAAATTAAATTATAATACTCGGCAATTAAATTTCAAATCCTCTTACTTAATCAAGTATTAATCATTATACGTGATGGGGCCGTTACACCACCGGATGTCCCACCGGATGACCCCTTTAAAGCAGAAATTTGTGAAAATTTTACACTACGGGGTCGACCACCTTAGCATTTTTTTTGAAGCAACAGAAATGAAGGCAAAAACTTCAAATTTGCTCTTACCGGTTGACCCTCCGGACGACTCTCTTTGTTTGATGCACGCTACAGTGAACGGTTGGAGCTGTTGGTATCAGAATGAGAAAATTGGCTTTTTTTTACTCAAATTTGGTGAAAAATTTGTTCAACTGTTGGAGATGCTCTTAGGCAAAGTAATGACACATTTATGTATAGAACTAGATGCTTAGTGCATTGTTTTCAGTAGTCTTATTTAAGCAAACCTACAAATTAGTGACAATGATACATAAAAACATCAACAATGAATAATAAGAACAAAGCCAGGCATGTACATCACAGATGAACCAAGTTTTTACTAGCTAGTTAGATGCCTGGAATTGAGGTGTACCTACATTTTTAGGTCATGGTTGATAATTGTCATATTAGTGTATACTACAACACGTGTAGGTGATCACATGTTGCGTGACTGTCTTTAAAAACATGGCAAAATGGGGGTATCAACAACACCTATATCTGTTTAACAGAACTTTTTTGATTTTTACATATATTATATATGTTATCTAAAGATAACTAATTAAGGTGAGAATAAGTGAAAATTATTAGATATACCTGATTAATGAGAAACAACAAAAACACATTTAATGAGTCATTATTTGTCTTCTAATTGCATAACACAAGTGAATCAAGACGTCCACTAGTAAAATTTTTCACTACTTGATTAGTTTGAAGCAGTGTAGACTCATAAGAAAGATCAACAAGACATACTTGCAAATCTAACACCAATAAATAAACAACTCAAGAAATCCTCTCTAATTTTGACCAACTGAATTAGCCCAGTTAATCATGAGTTCATTTTTATTAATAGATTAAGGGTAAACTACACCTGCCACCCATGAGGTTTCTGACAAATGCAAAGATCTCCCCTATAATTTCAATAATTACAGAAATTTTTCATACTTTTGTTAACAATATCAAGATTCTCCCAATCTGTTAATTTAACACAAACGACATTACTTGGCTATCCAAAATAACCATATTACCCCTTTGAATTGAGCCGAAGGAGATGAAAACTATCAAATCAACCAATAAGCTATTTCAATGAAAATTTTCACTCACCTCCTATGAGGTTTTGCATATATATTATTAAAGACCCATGCACATTTTAATATAACACTCTAATAATTTAATATAAGACCCTAATAATTAATATAAGACTTATTTCACAGTATATAAATAATTAATACATTTATTATTTAAATTTGTTTTTCTTTTCGTTTTTAAACAAATAGATTAATTTTTTTTCTAGCAATATGTCCTACTTATTTATTCATATGTAAAAAAATTATTTATCTCTAAATTGTTAAGATATTATTAAAATATTTAATGGAAATTTTTTTAATTTTTATTGATAAAATATTTAAAAAGAAATAATCTATTTGAAAATTTTCTTCAAATAGATATTTTTCATACCCAAAAATAAATAAATAAAAAATCAAATACCTATATGTATTTTTAAATTTTTATTTAAATTCTAATTTCTCAAAATAGGTATTCATAAAAGGGATTTTTATTGATAAATCCATTTTAGAGTTGTTATAACCCATTAGGTCTACAAAGGAATATTATAACCTAATTAGTCCCATATACTTTTCTTTTTATTCTATAAGGTCCATTTTACTAATTTTATATTTTTACCTGGACTATTATATCCCTATATATATATATATATATATATGTACAGTGTTAATACATAACACGTTGCTTGTTTTTTCGTTGATTCAGTTTTGGCAGTTTCTATCTTTACGCTTTTTATCATCATTCTAATTCAGATGGATACGTTTCTATTTTGCATGCTCGTTCCAAGGCTTTGATGTGCTAGGGTTTCATTGTTGCTGTTGTAGTATGGTTCAGTGATTTTCGAGTGAAGAAGACGAATTGGAAGGTGTTCGGTTGTCACATTTTCTGGAGTATAACTAGTTCAAATCAGTTGTTTTTGAGTTACTGGACGATTGTAGGATTGCATGATTAAGGTTAGTATCATTTTGGTTATGAATACATGTTCAGTTTATGTTTTCATTTGTATGATGGATCAGATGCTCTGTTTTTGGATTGATATGGATCGGATGCTCTGTTTTTTCAATTATATGCATTTTACGTGGTTCTGTGGAGGGGAGGTCCTTCCGATTATGTGAAGAATGTGTAGTTCTGATTTTACTTTGATGTATCCATAATGAGGCTCTGTGTGGGTGATATAATTCAGAGTATATGTATCAATATGAATGTTTACATCTTGTTACTATTATGTGAAGAATGTGGATATTCTCATTTTACTTTGATGTTTGCTTAATGAGGCTCTGTGTGGGTGTTATAATTCAGAGTATATGTATCAATGTAAATGTTTACATCTTGTTAATATTATGTGAAGAATGTGAATATTCTCATTTTACTTTGATGTTTGCTTAATGAGGCTCTGTGAGTGTGATATAATTCAGAGTATATGTGTCAATATAAATGTTGACATCTTGTTAATATTATGTGAAAAATGTGGATGTTCTTATTTTACTTTGATGTTTGCTTAATGAGGCTCTGTGAGTGTGATATAATTCAAAGTATATGTATCAATGTAAATGTTTACATCTTTTTAATATTATGTGAAGAATTGAAACTTTGATGTTTGCTTAATGAGGCTCTATGTGGGTAATATAATTTAGAGTATATGTATCAATGTGAATGTTCACATCTTGTAAATGTGAATTATGGATTTAGCACTTGAACTGTACACATAGTCATCTAATTTTTGCACAATGTGAATTTTCATATCGTTTTGGATTATTGTTGATTGTTGTATTGTTGTGTTTTTACAAGAGATGGATACCTTTATGATGTTGGTGTGTACATATGGTTGCAGTATAACTGTAATAAATGTTGCCCGCGCATTGTGTTATTCGCGTTTGGTGGAGTGTTTGTGTGAAAAATGGGGTGAGTTGTCTGCTGGTTCTATTTCATTGTTCTGTCGGCTACCTGGGATTAATATGTGTGATTTGGACAATGAGGAATAATTTCAAAACATGTTACTGCTTGCTAAATCAATGGGGGTACAACATGTAGAAGTTGTTGTTGAGTTGAAAAGTGATATTGGTCAGTCAAGTAGCTCTGGGTCGCTGTGTGTGGGGGTTGAGGAAGAAATTGATGCACTATGGAGATTTTGCCACCATAAGGAGAATGTGTTGTTGTCAGCCCCTTGGGCAAATGGTATTACGCATACGGGACAACGGTTTGTTGGAGATGCACAAGAATTTCGTGATGTTTTATGTAAGTATGCCATCCAATGTGGGTTTCAATTTAAGTATGTCAAGAACGAGACAACAAGAGTTACTGCTGTGTGTGCGATGCATGAGGAAAGAGGCTGTTTGTGGGCTATACATTGTAGAGCACAACGAGCAAATGATTTTTTCTACATCAAGAGGTTTAGTGATGTGCATAGTTATGGTACGAATGTCCGAACATCGAAGAATCCACGAGTTGGTTCAGATTTGGTGTCGAGTACCATATCTGAAATTGTGAGGGACAAGCCGTTGACTCGGCCTTGTGATGTGGTGACTATTTTGAAGAGGGATTATGGGCTAGATGTGAGTTACCACGTGCTATGGTTGGGCGTGGAGAAAGCAAAGTCTGTTATTCATGGAGATCATTCATTATCGTTTGACCAACTGCGGTGGTATTCGGATGCTGTGATGCGTTACAATCCGGGGAGTTATGTCAATATTGACTATGATGCAAGTAGTCAACAGTTTTGTCGTTTCTTTGTGTCATTCGCTGCGTGTATTTCTGGGTTCAATTCTTGTCGGCCTTTATTATTCTTGGATGGAACATTCCTCAAAGGAAAGTACAAAGGTCAGCTACTTGCGGCAACGGCGAAAGATGGAAACAATGGTTAGTATTTTTTTTAGTTGTCTATTCATGTAAATATTCACATCGAGCAGCATAATCTGGACATATGGCAGACGATTACACAGTGTGTTCCACATTTACACTGGTGTCAATGTTTACATCAATACACATTGATGTGAACAACAGCAAAATATAAGTGATTGAGAAATTATCAGTAATGTGAACATTCATATTAGTATACACTGATGTGAATGTTCACACCTATGTCTGCAAATGACAGTAATGTGAACATTCACATTATTATACACTGATGTAAATGTTCACATCAGTGTCTACTAATGTCAGTTTATCCATTAATGAACAGTACTGTGAATGTTCACATCATCAATGACATCAACAATCAACAATGACATTATTAACGGACGTTAATGTGAATGTTCACATCATTGATGTTTACGAACCCAAATCCAAAAATAACAATAGTAATAGGGCAATGTAGATATAAACATTCACATGACCTATTTCCTTTATATTGTTTTCTATTCACTTTGGAATATTGTGAACAGTTGTGTAATGGTGTTGTG
This sequence comes from Camellia japonica, assembly GCA_030407325.1. Classification (NCBI taxonomy): domain Eukaryota; kingdom Viridiplantae; phylum Streptophyta; class Magnoliopsida; order Ericales; family Theaceae; genus Camellia; species Camellia japonica. The sequence continues at coordinate 182,286,223 of JAPPVO010000019.1, forward strand.
TTGTAGGTCTATTTCCTGTTGCATTTGCGATTGTTGATTCAGAGACCACGGCCAATTGGTCGTGGTTCTTGCACGAACTTGGGAAGGTTGTTGATGGTAAGCGCCAGATTACTTTTATTTCGGATCGTAATCTTGGTCTGTTAGAAACTATGCCAAAGGTATTCCCATCGGCTCACCATGGTTATTGCTTACAACACTTAAAGAGCAATTTACGAGACCGGATGAAAGGAATTGATAATGGATTTAGGGGTAAGTAGTTTGGATGATTGTGCTTACGAGCCAACTGTGGTAGGCTTCCATGAAAAGCTTGCAAAATTAAAAGAGGAGGGTAAGCAACGAGCACATAATTTTTTCAAGGACTCGGCACCTGAGCACTGGGCAAATTCATATTTTAGGTAATAATAGTTTCCTAAAGTATTTCATTTGTCAAGTTTAGAATGGTAGTGATGTGAATTTTCAGTTATCTTTTGTGGCAATGTGAAATTTCACATTTAGTTTCGAAGATATTAAATTCCATATTGTACAATGTTTGTGATGTTGTGCAGGGGCATGCGTTACGGGGAGATGACATCCAATGTGGCGGAGTCATTTAATAACTGGATTAAAGAAGCATGTAATCTTCCTATCACTCAAATGGTGGACACAATTCGTACTCAGTTGATGCGGCAAATGTCTGCACGGCGTGACCAAGCAAACAAATGGAATTAGCTTATTTGTCTTACATTCGAAACAATGCTTATGGATTCGTTCAATGACAGTGTAGACGTGCCCGAACGTCACGGCTCCGCGCACGAGATGGCGCGAAATCCGGTTTGTTCATTAGCATACTACAGTTCAGACTCAATGTCACGATTCTGAATTTGATCTCGCAAAGTGTAATGCAAGACCGATAAATCACCAAAGAGTCCAAATCCGGCAAATCGTTTTGGAAAACTAATTTTATAAAGAAGTGCCAAACATGGACTGCTTTGCCAGATACAGAGTTGCCACCTAAATTTTTTATTTTGGGAGAAATTTAGGAAACCCTGACTCGTGCCTAAGGTTACGTGTTCGTCATCACCAAAGTTGCCTCGGCTCGGGAACTTGGGTACGAGAGGGGAAGGTCATGCAATGAGCACCCCCGCTCGCCCGATCAAAGATCGGCCTGTACTAAGCATGATATCTTGTTTTTGAAAACACATGCATTCTTATTCCGGTTTATTAGCTAGCTTACTATGTGATGCGCACAACATACAAGTATAGACTAGATCGCCTAAGTTGGAACAAAACATCTCATGTTTGTTTGTTTGAAAATGGTTTGAAGGTGCTACTCGCAAGTAGGCTAAGTCGTGGATTTGCCACCCTCAAGTGGGCTTAAAACTCGCATTTCAATGACTTGTTCAAATTCAAGTAATCCAACCTTCACCCACAGGCATTCAGGCAGTTATATCATTTAAGCATATAGCCTCATGGCAAGCATGCTATCATGGCAGCAATAACACAATGCAAGATGCTAAAGCGTAAACACTTACAGTGTACTCCGAGCCAAAACAACAACTAGTTAGAAATCATGCATGATCCGAGTTTATGTTAAGATGGCTAATGCAACACATGCAAAATGCAACTAGAAATAGGCTCGGCTATTCTAAGATGGCATATGAGATGCAACTTGATAATCATGTATTCAAATTGGAATTGAAATACAATGCAGTTAGTACGATGCGTCGAGCCCCGTGCATACAAGACAGATGAATGATGCACGCATGCGAAGCATAAGGATGCTAATTGAAATATGTCCTAAAACTAACCATCGTAAGCAGTTAAGTAAAAGGGAGAAAGACGTGGGGTTGGAAGACATTCACACACTCACGCACACTTATTACAAAATTCGCCCTCTCGACGGAGGGTCCGAATGAATAATACAAACCAACTAATTAACTAACTATCCTAGCTAATTAATTATTACAAAACTCTTAACTAATTAAGCAAATTAATTAAGTTACAAAAACAGTTAAAGCGGCCTCGAGAAGAGGGACAAATGCATGCTCGATCGGCTTCGCTCGGAAATCCATTGCCATGCCCCATGTTGCCTCTGTTTGCACACTTATGCTCCTCTGAAAACTGTACAAATCTCCAAAACACTTCTGATCCACCTCAGGGACATGCTGAGAGGTCATCGGCCAAGAGGGGTGGACATCGGCCAAAGGATAGTGGTTATCGACCACTTATGAATCCATCGGCCAAAAATTGTTAGCCGATCGGCACTGAAGATAGCCGATCGGCCATCTATTCCTGCAGACTGCTCCTTTTGCTGCAGCAGAGGACAAACAAGGGCATGGCAATACATTTGCAAGAAAATGTTGTGCAACTACACCCCTTATCATGTTTGGGACTCAAAGGACTGTAGTGCTCGACTCTCGAGCCATCAATCACGTATTTCGATGCATGATAGCCAAAGAGGCCGAATTGCACAAATCAATATGGAATGAATGCACAAAAACACATGAATGCCTCACACTCTATCATGTTAGATCAAGAGTGTCGGCGACCGAGGATTGCGGCACGTTTTGTCACTTTAAGTACGAAACGTCCCTCAGTCCTCGTGTTTGGTTTGACACCCCAAACCAAACACAATGCAATACATGCAACATGGAAAAGCTATGCAATACAACATAAGCATGCCAAATGCAATATAACTCAAACATACATGCAACGCTAAAGTAACAAGCATGCCAAATGCAATGCAACCTAAACAAGCATGTGACAAAATGCAAACTAGCAAGCATGCAAAATGCAACCTAAACATACAAACATGCATGGCATGCAAAGATGAACAAGCATGCAATAACATGCAAACTAGCAAGCATGCAACAACACGCAACATGTCAAGCATGCAACAACATGCAAAGATGGACTTAAACCAAAATGGGCAGACCTCAGCCATGCCCAAATCAGTGGCCAAAAATGTGATGAAATGATGGAATGAAATGCAAAACAAGCATGCATGCCAATTGGCCTATCACCTAGGCATAAAGAGGACAACTCTCAAGAGCACTTAAAGAATGAAAAGCATGCAAGTGTGATAACACTACATGCTCTAAAATGATGTTAGGAATGATGCCAAATCACACATATAACACAAGCATAGCATACAAGGAAGCTCAAAGTTTGAAACTAGCAAAGGGACTTAAACCATGGCCATGCGAAGCAAGCCCCAAAGGGCCAAGGGCAACCAAAACAGTCCCAAGGCAGGTCAATACAAGACCAAAAGTAGGCTTGAACCTAGTCAACACAAGCTAGAACAAAAGACCAAAGCATGAAGCATGCAAGGCTACAAAGGGGTGTTACACTACACCTATTAAAACCAAACATGGCATGACTTAACCAATGAAAATCAGAGTTATGGCATGTCAAAATAAGCCCAAAAACCCACTGAGATGGCATCCCAAAAGCCTAAGTATGATAGCATGCACAATGATCCATTCTTGAAGCACAAAACACCAACTCTCTTAAGCATGGAAAAGGTGATAAATGTGAGTGCATGACCATACTATATGGACTGAAATCACATATGAAATGATGCCAAATCATGAAAATGGTCTAAGCAATGCATGCTAATGACTTGGACACTCAAAGCCAACAAGCTAGATTGAACCAAGGCTATACAAAACAATGCATGCATGACCAAGACAATACAAATCATAGCTAGAGCATGGTAAAACATGACTAAAAGCTTCTTTGAGTTGAGCCAAAACATGCAAGAATGATGATCCAAATGCATGATGCATGTTAAGGCAAATGAGAGGATTGCACTACAAGTGCATGGTACATGGAAGATGCTATCAAACCAACTTAAAACAGAGGTAAAGCATGCTAAAATAACACCAAATACTTGCTGAAATGGGGCCGAAACAAACTAGCAAACGTGCTACTATTATGAGCCATTTATACTAGCAAATGAAACACAAGAAGAGGGGGGTGTCCCTCTCCTTTTCAAGACTCCAAAACCACCTTTCCACCACTAAAAATCCTCTGGATTTCAGTGGTGAGAAGGTCAAAACAAGATGGTTCCAAAGCTCAAAAGGGAAGGCACAAAACAAGGCCAAACAAGGCCTAAGAGGGGGTAAACAGCCCCCAACACAAAAGTGACCTTAAACAAACATCACAAGAATGAAAAATCAGAACTTTTTACAATTTAGAGTTAAGCTTAAAACAATATGCAAATAGGTCTAAAAGCTTAAGCCAAAATGGGGGATTAAAAGGTAGTTTACTCACCCTTGAAGAACACCTTCAAGAACACAACTCCAGCACTCTTCTCTGATCAAAACCAGTCCAAGAACTCCAAAACCAACTCCTAAGGACCTCAGCAACCAAAGGATGGTGTTCTAGTAGGTGTTTGTGTGCAATAGTGTGAAGAATCTACACTTTTGGGCATAAACAAGGGCTAAACAAGAGAGAAAGGTAAAATATATATAGAGAGAGATATAGAACTTGTATATCAAATTTCCAGAACCTCTGGAAAGGGAGGGGAGGCTCCCTTCTTATGGAATTTCAATTTTCAAGCTTGTTCAACAAGCTTGAGTCTTGAATGCAATCCCTCCATACACGTGTATGGAGGATGAGAATTGTGCCCACCAGTTGTCATAACTGGCACAAAATATCTGCAAAAAGCAGATGGAAAGGTCTCGGCTCAAAAATATGGCCGATTGACCAAAAAGAGTGCCGATCGACCGAAAAGAGTGCCGATCGGCCAACACTTATGGCCGATGGCAAGAAAACATGGCCGATGGCATCATGCCTTAGTCGATGGGTTGAGGGGATGGCCAACAAGCCACCCTCTTCCCTTAGAAGCAAAACCACAAGTCCTTGGTCTACAACCAAGCACAAAACAGACAAGTCGAGAGATCTTGAGGCAAGGCGCTCGGCCGAGACCTCTGGGAACTCAAAATGAACACGAGCATGGATGATCATCGAGTGTTCAAACGATGATGTCCAAGTCTTGAGGACGGTCAAAAATGGGGTGTCTACAGACAGCAAGTCTTGGCAAGTTAGCAAAGCCAATGAGGATGTGTTTGAAGTTCATTCGATACCATCTGTTACAGTTGATGTTGCAAGGCATGCATGTTTTTGCTTGGCATGCATGTTTTTGCTTCAAATGGAAAATCAACGGATTCCCATGTGACTATGCTGTTATTGCTATTTAGAAGAGCTGCTACAATCTCAATGATTGTGTGGAACATTACTTTCATGTACAGACATATTGTGCAGCCTATTTGGGTGCCATATTCCCTATACCATCGGTGGAAAAGTCGTCTTTCGATCCCACGGACTTCACTATATACCCACCAACTGTGAAAAGACCACCCGGAAGGCCGAAAAAGAATAGAATCCCATCAAGGGGTGAGAAACTGAAACAAATAAGGTGTGGGAGATGTAATAAGTTGGGAAGCTACAATCGGAAATCATGCAAGGAGCCGATATAGGGTTTACTTTTTTCATTTCAACATTGTGTTTTACATGGGATTCTTGTATTGATTTTTGAAATAAGATTGTGTTATGTTGGCAAACATTGTGTTGTAATAAGATTACATTGCGTTGGCAAACATAATAATGCATTAGTATTTGATTTGTGTTTTATTTTTAATTTTTTAAGGTACCAATTTGACATTTTTGTTGTTGTGTTTTGGATGAATACATGATGTTAACATTCACACTTGTGTAAGATAATCACATTATATGAATAATTGCACATGGGTTAAACTTTTAAACATTTCTGTGGTGTGAATATTCACATTCTTGTTACCGTTGACAGCATTAAAGTAGATGACATGAACGTTTACATCAATGTAACCATTCACATCATCAACTCAGAAGATGTGAATATTCATATATGTATTACGAAATGTAATTGTCAGTGTTTGTTGCTAGCAAAAATTAGATGTTCTTGTGTATATTATGATGCATGCATGGGCGTGGTGTAAATATTGACATCGTTGCTGCCATTCAAATAATCAAAAGTTACGATGTGAATATTCACATCATCAAATTATTAGCTGTGAATATTGACTTATGTGTTAAGAAATATCATATTCACACTTGTCATATTATGTTACAATAACACTTTAAGCAATATTCACATCCATGTAGTAGGGCTTTAAAACATAAGAATGTGTATGATCATTCTGTGATGTGAAAATTCACATAATGTCATGTGTAAAAATAAAATAAAAATACAATCTTAATGTGCATGACCAACACAAAATAGGCCTCAAAATGCATATACATATATTGACTGAAAAATAGCAGTACAAGTAGTGATATAGAATTGATTTACAATTAAGCTAGTTTGCTCCAATATGTCAAATCTATCGACACTAAATTGTCTTAAATGTAGATAATAGTTTTGGGTAATAGTGATAGGTGGACACCCTCCACCTATAGATTTTCACATTGCACTGTCTTTCTGTGATTCAGAAAAAGGTGTACTAATGAGTCTCTTATTTGACACCATTCAAAGCGATTTAGGCTGTCAACAATTTCTTCACGGTATACATGCGCCCTTATAATGTAACAAACTGCAGGCCCGCAATCTACCCTGAAAATGCAAACTTCTTGTTAGAATTTGAAATTTAGGTGTGTAATGGTTGTGGAAGATGTGTACAAATTGATTTTAGGCTTACGAATCTGATGCTTGCTGAGGACAGATGTCTATTGATATGATTAGTTGCGAAGTATTTTGGCCTGATAATTTGGTCTACAATGGTGATGATGGTCCGATGTTGCGCACCACAGCCTCTATGTAGTCCCTCTGCCAACAATGAAATTTGATATTAGGCACCAAGCAACATAGTGCATACGTCCAAGTTCAAATATTACACATCATGACAAGTATTATATGTGTCAGACACTTGCTACTATTTGTGTTTTGTCAATATATGGGTCATGTATGCTGGGTCTTGGTCGTAGCGAGTTATAATGCCTCCATACATTGTCTTTCACGTCGTACACAACAATCGTCCAGTGGAAGTTGTCATGTATTGGGAAGATGAAGCATCTCTGGCCTTGATAGTCCTTGATATGTGCATCAATCAGTTTATTTCTCTTGTGGAAGGAGGGGTACTCTTGCATGACTTTCTGCACATAAAGGGCATACAATGATGTACCAAGTATTTATATCAATGTTCAATGTGAATGATGTGAATGTTCACATCTGTTAATTTGTCAAATAGTCATGCAATGTATTACAGATGTGAATGTTCACACCTGTCATGTTATGTTGTTGTTAACATTCACATCTGTCTATCATTTAAGTTGACAATATAATAAGCGTATAATGTTCACTTTGAATGATGTTAATGTTCACATCTGTCAATGTAAATGTTCAGACCTGTCATTTTATGTTGTTGTTAACATTCACATCTGTCTATCATTTAAGTTAACAATATAAGCATATAATGTTCACTGTAAATGATGTGAATGTTCACATCTGTCAAAGTCAATGTTCACACCTGTTATATAATGTTGTTGTTAACATTCATATCTGCTTATCATTTAAGTTAACAATATAAGCATATAATGTTGAGATGAACATTGACATCTATTGAACATGCAAATCAAATACTATTCATATGAACATTCTCATCAACATCAAACATAAACAAACCAAAAGTGTAGTGGTTACCAAACATGTGTTTGTAAAGATGAATGTCGAATCCTCCAAACTTGGGTTGACTAGAGCTTGTAGTTCGAGTAGAATTTCACTATATACATCTATCACATGTACAAACAGAAGGGTGGCAGTACATTATTTACATTGTCTTTACATTGTGTGTGTGTGTGTGTGTGTGTGTGTGTGTGTGTGTGTGTGTGTGTGTGTGTGTGTGTGTGTTTTGTACACATTTACGATTGCCATACATTGTTGTGTATTGATTCTTCCTTGATGATGTGTATGATGTCATCAAAATACACGTCTCTAGTCTTTGAGTCCCCTCGCTACACAAGCAACCTGTGCATTGTGATTACAGAGAACGTTAATGTCAACATTGCACATTTATGAACTGATCTAATCTGTTAAGTACATATGTGAAGCTTAACATCAGCATAGAAATAAATTCAATCTGAATATGTATGATCACTTACTCATCACCGCCGTTCTTGTGCAAATTTTGGACCTTCTGCTTGTTGAGTTTACTCATGTTGGCCCAAACCTTCAGTTTGTTGTTCAAGGTTAACTTCTTATACTTCGTTGGGTGCTTTTTTTGTGGATGCTTGTCTAAATCTTGTGCAATTTGGACTGCATGGGATTGCTCTTTAGCTCCCTCTTTCCCTTTCTTTTGACCAGGCAAGTTGGGGTATTCAAACTCATCCAATCGGTGCTCTTTTCTTATTTTCTGCTTGATGCGCTTTACCCTCGATGGTGGGCTGATGATGTGTTCCAATGCTGTAATGGGATGCTTCTTAAGACTGTCATGAGCCTTTTATGCTTCAACTTGAGTGATAATGTAGACGGACTGATCATCAAAAAGGTCTTCAAGAATTGTTTTTTCACATTCCAGGTTGATGACCAACTTTGTCAACCGCTGAATTTCTGTATCTTTCCACTCCATGCAATTCTTGATGTCCATGTCTATATTGGATGGGCCCAATTGGTCAAATAATTTGGCTTCAAGGGCAGCAATCACCCTTGCCCTCAACTCCCACGATTCTTCCAACTGTTTGTATTTTGCTTCCCATTGTCGTACAAGACCCCAAGCTTTTTGGTTTTCTTTTATAAGTACATCCACAATGTTCGGCTCAATTGGTTGTGCTATGATGATACCTCTCTCAGCATTGGGGTTGTTAAAGCTGGTGTTGATGTCATGTTCGACTTCAGTTAGGTTTATTGCATCGCCAGAAATTCCATTACTATCGTCACTGCCTTGACTGTCTTTGCTTTTATCATCATTGCTTTCATCTTGCTTTGGTGGTGCACTCGACAAAACCTCAGGTTTGGGCTCCACATTCAATTTGGTATAATGGTACATCTTTGCTTCAGTTGGGGATGCCATCAGCTCGCCGCCATATACCTGGAGTTGTAGACATTATGTTAGTTACATAGTTCCTTGTCTCACTATGTGAATGGGCACAACATTTTTGGTTGTACTTCTACCTCATTTAAACCAAGCTTCGCCAAAGATATGGACTTCATGTTGGTATGTAAGGCTGTGAGGTCCCACTTTACACATCGCAGAATGGCATTAGGGTTGCGGGGTTGTAAGATTGTTGTATGCTCATACAACCAGTACTCAAACAAATAACAAACATCAATAATGTGAATGTTCACATCAAATAACACTTATGTGAATGTTTATACAAGTGGCTAGTAATGTGAATGTTCACATCAATTAACACTGATGTGAATGTTTACACCAGTGGCTAATAATGTGTATTTGTCCATTATTGAACAGTAATGTGAATGTTCACATCATTGATGTCAACTTCCACACCATTGCCTAGTAATGTGTGTTCCACATTTGTTTTGGTGCTAACATGAGGAAAACACTGGTGTCAATGTTTACATCAATACACATTGATGTGAACAACGACATAATATGACTGATTGATAAATTAACAGTAATGTGAACATTCACATCAATCTACATTGATGTGAATGTTTACACCAGTGTCTACTAATGTGTGTTTGTACATTACTGAACAGTAATGTGAATGTTCACGTCACTGATGTCAACTTCCACACCATTGCCCAGTAATGTGAACATTCACATTGTAGTGGGCAGACCCCATAAATGTTCATATTAAATATAGAATAGGTTTTATGAGATTTACCATTAACAACATAACACATCCGGTGACTCGTCCTGGTTTTCTCCAGTTTTGGCCCACTGAACCCATCAGGGTTTCCCGGATGCTCTCAGCCCAGTCATACTCGATCATGTTGTCTAATGGGTCTATGTATGAGTAGAAAGCCCATCCAATTTGTTTCTCTAGACGTAGAAAAGAACAGCTTGACGCATGCATACATGCAAACTAATCTTGCGACCTCTTTATTATCTTGTTTCTTTGTGCCCTTTAATGCTTCGTTCAGAATTTCTGGTATTTTGGCATCACTTAACTGACTAACATCCTTGCACATTCGGTGTATGATGCCAGCCGTTGGTTTTGCACCATAAGAGAGGTCCATTGGCTTGGTGCTACAGTCCACCCCAAAAATAAGTGATACATCATTTCTAAAAATCTGAATGCTCTTGTCCCCGATGTAAAACCTCCCACCAGATGGCTTGAATGTTTGCACTATACGTACACTGACATCATCGTATTTCATGCAATGGTTGAGGTCGACTTCATTACTGATCAAACAATCAAATAAGGGCCAAAATGGTGTTTTTCTAAGGCACTTCAATTGACCATTTGTAAATTTTGTATCCTGCAACAGTTTCCCCAATCCAGTGATATTTGACCGGTAGTTAACCTTTTTCATGTTCACTTGTTCAGGACCAGCTGTTTGATCGGGTTTGCCTTTGGCACGTGATTCCCCTCTCTTTCGTTTGCCATCAAATCTACCGGGAAGACCTGTTTGTTCAAATAAGAACATATAATTGGTTGAAAAACAGAGGGTGGAACCAACAACACCAAACAACACCCAACAACACCAACAAGTCTGACATTGATGTCACAATGTGAATATTTACATCATATTCCATCACATTGTTGAGTGAAGATTGGGGGTTCTATGGACATCAACAATCAACAATATCGACAATGACAGTAATGTGAACATTCACATTATTATACACTGATGTGAATATTCACATCAATGTCTACTAATGTCAGTTTATCCCGTAATGAACAGTAATGTGAATGGTCACATCATCTATGTTTACAAAATCAATTCCAAAAACAACAATAGTTATAGGGCAATGTAAATGTGTACATTGGTGATCACATTATGTTATAATTGACTGAAAAACAGAGGGTGGAACCAACAACACCCAACAACATCAACAAGTCTGACATTGATGACGTTATATTCCATCACATTGTTGAGTGAAGAGTGGGGGTTCTATGGACATCAACAATCAATAATATCAATAATGACAGTAATGTGAATATTTGCATTATTATACACTGATGTGAATGTTCACATCAGTGTCTACTAATGTCAGTTTATCCAGAAATTAACAGTAATGTGAATGTCCACATCATTTATGTTTACAAAATCAATTTCAAAAACAACAATAGTTATAGGGCAATGTAAATGTATACATTGGTGATCACATTATGTTATAATTGGCTGAAAAACAGAGGGTGGAACCAACAACACCCAACAACACCAACAAGTCTGACATTGATGGCACAATGTGAATATTTACATCATATTCCATTACATTGTTGAGTGAAGATTGGGGGTTCTATGGACATCAACAATTAACAATATCGACAATGACAGTAATGTGAACATCCACATTACTATGTACTGATGTGAATGTTCACACCAGTGTCTACTACTGTGAGTTTATCTAGTAATGAACAGTAATATGAATGTTCACATCATCGATGTTTACAAAATCAAATTCAAAAACAATAACAGCAATACGGCAATGTAAATATATACATCGGTGATCACATTATGATTGAAAAATAGAAGGTGGAATGGTATTGCTTACTTTTGTTCCTCATGGTGGGTGGGTACGGAAATCTATGGACCACACTCGGTCGATGAAATACACTCAGTCCACCGACGGAAATTTTGGAACGACGAAGCACCCTCTTTCCAATGTAAACCTTCGCAGCGGTGAGATGAAGAGAAATATGGGGTTGACGGTGGACGGTGGACGACGACGATGGTGAGGCAATGTGAATCTAGGGTTACGGTAAGGCGATGTGAATCTGGGGTCGACGATGTGATTTTGTTTTGGAAATTTTGTGGGTTGAATAGATGGAATCGGAATGGGTTTTCAGAATCGATTAGATGCGGGAGAAGCGGAGGAGGGTTATTTCGTCCTTTTACAATTAATGGACCTAATGGAATATTCAAAAATAGTTTGAATTTTATGGAATAAAACAGTTACAAATAGGATTTATCAAAAAAGAGCCCTTCATAAAATTAGTGGTCTTTTTAAAAAATAAAAATTCAAATCTTCGTATTTTGTTTTGTAATTTTCGAATAAAGGATTGTATTTAATTTAGTATAAAGTTTGATGGTGATTAATTTGTTAGCTCTTTTATTTATTTATTTATTTTAGATAAGGTAATGTGTGATTATTCTACTATATATATGTTTGTTATTATAAAGGTTTTGGTTCTATGTAATGAAATGAGCAATGATTCCCTTTTTACAATAGATTGAATTTCTATTTATTGTTTAAACACATTTATTAATCTAAGTTGGGATTTAATAACACATATAAGATATAATATGCTAATCTCCAATTTTTTTTCTCCTTATTACAGATTATATATATATATATATATATTGATGAACCAAATACAAAAGGCTTAATATTCTCTCATGTTATAAAGCAAAACATAGAAAACATATCCAAATTATAGAGTAAAACACGAGTCAATTACAAATATATGCAATATTTAAGGATTGCTCCATGGATCCAATGAGTTCATTTTGTTTAAAAAATAAAGAAGTTAATTTACTTTTAACTTTTTCTTTTTTTCTTTTTTTTCTTTTTTATAAAAAAGGTTCAAACAATAAACACGTTAGTTCAAATGATAAATTTTACATTGTTTATATAGTGTGAAATAAATCTTATGTGAAATTGTTAAGGTATTATCTATAATAACATTAATTTTAGAGATATGGTTTCTTTTTAAGTATTTTATCAATAAAAATTATAGTTTCTTGGTTAAATATTTTCATAATATCTTAACAATTTAATTTTTTTTTTTTTTTTAATATTGTATGGAATTTAATAATTTTGTTCAACATTACTAAAATAATGTGTAGGTATTTATTAATTTTTTTGTAAAACTTTAGGGTACAAGGGTAATCTCAGAATTTTTGGCTCATAATATATGACATCGGCATATTCTGTTAAATAAACTAACAAAAGATTAATGGTGGGGGAATCTTAATAATAACTTCAAAAGTAAGGAAAATTTCTTTAATTATTGAAACTACATGAGAGGTTCCTGTAATTATCAGAAACCTCAGGAGAGGTAAGTCACTACTAGAAAAATAACCTTTTTCTACTATATAATTTGCGACCATTTGATTACCAGTCGCAAATAACCAATTTATTCCTTATATATATATATATATATATATTTTACCCTTTTACCTGTTTTCCTTATATTTGCCCTAGTTGTAGAAAAATTCAAACACTGACCGTTTTCTATAGCTATGCTCTCTCGCTCTTTTGCTTGCCATTGTCGTCTGAGATCTCCAGCGGTGTGAATCGCTCTCTCTTTCTCTCTCTCTCTCTCTCTGCCTATACATACATATGTACGTGTATCTGTGAAGTAAAGCAATCAAATCCATATTTCTACTCTGTATCTATCATATATAATATCACTTTGACACCATTTTGTTCTTGTTTGTTCAGTTCTGATTTTCGAAGTTGATGCTTCATCGTTGTTCATTGATAGTTAGACAAAATAAAGGATTTGAAGTTGAAATTAATTCTATTTTGTGCAAGATCTCTCTCTCTCTCTCTCTCTCTCTCTCTTCTTTGGAAGTCTTTATCTGAATATAGGCCACCTATGGATTAATCTATGAGGTTATGAGTGAATTTTGGAATTATTTTTCCATTTATTATGTTGGTCCAGATCAAGAATTTGACTAGTTGTTGTCTGCCTTTGCTGGCATTGTTATGTGCAAAATTGTAAGTGTGGTTGATTAATCTGTATAATATCGATTATTGGAGTAGAAATAAATATACTACAGGAAATTGCACTTTCGCCGACTAAAAATTTAATGCAAAAGTCCATTTTTAGTCAGCAAAAGTTATCCATGACTAATTTTTTTGGTCACCAATTGAGGGTCGACAAAAGTAATTAGCGAGTAAAACTTTTGTTAGTCGGGAAAAAGTTGGATTTGCCAACTAAATTTTTGGTTGCTAAAAATATCATTATTGTGAATAATCCATTTAGTAGCTAAAATAATTTGGTCGCGAAAAGTGATATTTTCCTGACCAAACATGTTTGTCGCCAATTGTCACATTCCATAACCAAAAAGTTTGGTCGCCAATTGTCACATTCCACATCGCTAAAAAGAATGTTTACGCAACTAAAACTTTAGTCGCCAATAGACCTATTACCGACCAAATCCTTGGGTTGCCAATATTAATAATTTTAACGACTAATTATTTAGTCGCCAAATGTACCCTCTCACCTACCTTATTTAGTTGACGAAAGTCTTACTTATTTTTCCTGACTAATCACTTGCTCACCAAAATAGGAATAACAAAACCAAAATTTTGTCGCCAATATCTAACAAAATAAACTTGTAATTCATAATAATCCATCCAATCCATTCAATACAATCTGTAATTTGCAACAATCATTCAAACTAACAATTCAACTGAATTATGAACATTCAACAAAATATATAAATCATCAAATCCTGAATCTGTTTAATGAAAGTCAGCAACTATTATAAGTTTTCATCCACAAGTAATTCCAAACTACATATTTCTTTAATTAAAAATCCGTATGTAATCTATATAATCATCCAATTCACATCCATATAGCATAAAAATTTAAAACTTAACAAGTACTTGTTATTATGTTTTAAATTTTTATTCGTGCGCATCTTTTAAAAAATACAACTAGTAGTCTACCCAAATATTTTCTATATACACCCATCCAAAATTATAACTACTACTCTATCCAAAAATATAACTATTAGTCTACCTAAATCTTTTCCATACAAATCTACCCAAAAATATATAATCCTTCCAAAAATGCTTATAGTGCCAAGTAGTCTTGTACAATTTAGCTTCGTGCACGAGTTCATCCATCTGTACCAAACAAAAAGAGAAATAATGTCAGGTAATTTTTTTTATGAAATTTGCACATCACTTCATTGTAAAATTAGACAAAAAATGGAAAATGTCGATGGAAAGTAAAGGTAACATGAACAAAGTAAATGACTATCAATACCATTTTGTAAATAGAACAACAACATTCATATGTATATATCTGTCTATATAAACATTACAATTCAAACTATTAGTCCACAATTTGCCAATATTGACCTGTGCTTGAACAATGGAAACTAAGTTAAAATTGGCTTTCTAATTCTGAATTCAAAATGCTTTAGTTAAACTTTTACTTGGAGGAGGGTAAGTGTGAGAGGGGAGTAGAAGATACGAGGTTGGGATTATTACATTTTTTGGTCTAAATATGTAACAGTGCGTCTTATTGACGCGCCGCTTGCTTTCACAAGTTTGTTTCATGTAGGCCGAGGTGACCGTTATGATATGGAGGCTGATTTGAGGCTATTTCTAATTGTTGCCCCCAAATGGCCTATTTTTGCCTTTTTTTTATCACATTTTTTTATCTACATATCTCATCGTGCATCCTATCAACGTGTTGCTTGCTATCACAAGTTTCTTTAATGTAGACCGAGGTCACCAAATGATCTCAGGGTTGTTTCGAGCTTGTTTCCAAATTTTGCCCCCAATCAGGCCGTTTTTGCCTTTTTTGTCACATTTTTGGGTCTAAATATCCAACCATGCATCCTATCGACGCGCCGCTTGCTCGCACAAGTTTATTTAATCTAGGTCGAGATGATTGTTATGATATAGAGGCTAATTCGAGGCTGTTCCCAATTGTTGCCGCCAATCAGCCCATTTTTGCCTTTCTTATCACTTGTTTATAACTTTTTTTATCATTTTTTTTTTTTAGTATATGGTATGGGGGCTGTTTCGAGAATGTTTCAAACTTGATAGTAAAGAAAATGGTCTGCTAAAAAAGGCAAACACAAAAACTAAAAGACATGAAGAATTCCACAAATTAACTTCACCCGAGGAAAAGACAAGATGATGATGAAAATACCTTTAAAAAGGCAAACAGTAGGGACTTTTCACAAATTAGCTAAAAAGGAAAACCTTTAAAAACCACCACAGCTCAAGGACTTTTCATGATGATGATGAAAATACAAACATCAATAGAACATGCAATTAATGTTGTGGTTTAACCATTTAACTACAATATTTAAAAACATAAAATCGTTGCAAGATCTTCGATATAGAAACCTTATATTTTATTGACATGTACCCAATTCAACTCAGTCCATAGAATCCTTGCAAGATTTGGACAGAGACATACAAATTTAGGAAGCATACAACTATAGAATGGAGGGAAGACAAATTATATGAAACTAGAATCGTAACAATCAAATAAGAATTTCTATAATGAATGATCATAGCTAGGGCACAGCTGTTGGCGGATCGTCATCACCCACAGAAGCCCCAGATTTAACCAAAGTCTAATGCATAAAAATGATAACTTTGAACAACTAAAAGAAGTTCCATTACGCATATTACACAGTAACATCAATATTTTTACAATTAATCATCTATCCATAGATCTAACTGATCATCCACATCAAAAAACACTTAGCAACAAAATAACATAAGCACAAAAAGGTCTAAAGGTCTCTCAAACATAGAGATTACAACAATCAGCAAATAAGCAAGCCTTGAATCAAATCAATTTGATTGTGTAATGCAATCACAACATAACATCGAACTCATGAATCCACATGCTAATAGAAAATTTCACATGATTGATACAGATCATGCACTAATGGGAAGAGAGAAAAACACATTGGAGAAAGCTTACTGTAACACTTTAGATATAGAAGACCAATTGGTCCGGTAGCTTTGGTTACCTGCAGGGGTAGCATTGTCCCCAAACAACCCGTTCTTGCCTTTTTTATCACATTTTTTGGTCTACATATCCAACCGTGCGTCCTATCGATGAGCTGCTTGCTCGCACAAGTTTGTTTAATCTAGGTCGAGGTGACCGTTATGATATGGGGACTGATTCGAGGTTGTTTCCAATTGTTGGCCACAAATGGCTCGTTTTCGCATTTTTTATCACATTTTTTGGTGTACATATCTAACCATGCGTCCTATCGACGCACTAATTGCTATCACAAGTTTGTTTAATCTAAGCCAAGGTGACCATTATGATATCGAGACTATTTCGGTGCTATTTTCAATTTTTGCCCCCAAATGGACTATTTTTCATTTTTTGCCTCAACACTTTTTCTCTAATATTCTCATGACACATTTATTTGCCTTTACTTTAAACATAAATATAATGCAATATGGTTTAACACATTTACCGATTACTATGACAAGCTATAGTGGGGACTTTGGTGGATTGAGATTTTCCATTACTTGTGCCAACATGCTTTGAGGTCCAATCTGCATCTCCTCATGTTGTCTTGCATTTTCGGCCTCCTTTATTTGTTGCTCCTCTTCATTTTTTTGCTGCTCCTCATGGTTTCTTTGTTGCTCCGCATGTAGTATCTCCAACTCGAATGTCATCCTTTTGAATTGCTTCTCACGTGCTTGTGATGCCGCATTCGACCCAAAATCACAGGACAAAGGGCTTTGGTCTGACCCCAAAGCCTCTTAAGTATCCCTTCTTCTTCCTAAGAACCACTCGTGATATATCCTTTTGTGTCATCTGCATTCCAGACTCAATAGACTCATCCCGCACCATTGTCATTTGCTCATGTAATTGTAACATATAAATATTGTTAATATAAATCAAACACGGTAGTTAAAATAAGTGTCCAAATGATTGGAATACTTGCATGTAAATCGCAGCATATAGGATTAATCCATTCTTTTGTCTTCTTATTCTGATGAGTGTCCTTGTAGAAATCACAAATATCTGGCAATAATCCATTGTTTTCCTTCACCTATGATATGCCAAACACCGAGATCAAGGACACCTTCATTAATATGATAACATATTAAATAAGATGGTGCAAGTTAATAAAATCAATGACACACATCTCACTGCAACACTCATCGTCGTCGAAAAAGATCACAACCACTAGTGTGATTGTAGGGTAGCTTGCTCTTATTAAGTTTGTCGGCATCGTAACGACGTTATATAATCCACATGGTAAGGATTTGTTACATATAAAGTTAAACAATGATAAGAGTACTAAGTAATATTGAAGGTGGTTAGACACTTTGCATGTGGATTATAGTTGTTTATAGGTACATAATTTGATCGTTGGTCGTATAAGATTTCACAAAGCTTGTTAATAGTACATTATTATTTTATAACTAAATCATAACATACCTTGTTTTTAGGATCTAACCATACATGGTCAATCAAATACTTCGAATCATCTAATCTGACTCTTTTGTATGGATGAGCATAGGAATCAGTTCCTGCATCCACAAACTTATCTCATTTCTTCTTCATTCTGCACTTCCAATCTTTATGTAACACATAACACTTCTTTTCCACAACTTGATGGGATAATGAATTCTCCTCGTAATTATCTCCAATCTCAAATTTATCCTACAATCAATACAAACCAAATAAGTAACATAATTGTTGTAATGTGAAAGCTGAAAATATGTTAAGAGTGAGAAAACCTTAAATGGTTTTTGACAATTCACAGAGCGTTCACTATTGTAAACATTTTGCATGTGAATGTGTAATTATACTTTTTGAAGCTTTCATAACCAACAAAGTAAATAAAGAAAACAAATTGCCTCCTATATGCACATGAAAACAACACTGTTTCCATAATCCACATAGACTATGAAAGTAATTAAATTATACCCGGACAGCTTGTACAACAACCCCTTTTGTTGCTGGATCAGCAACAGTCCAACTGCTAACGCCTTGAATGGGGCACATCCTCCTAATCCAAATGCCAATCTCATTAGATCTTGGGGTCGCTAGCACACCTTCGAATGCATTGAGTGTCTCAGTGATGGGAATGTAGAGCTTGTTTCCATTATTGTTGGCAACTATTTTTTTCTATTGCTTTTCCAACTGTTGGTCCCTGCACACGCCTTAATAAAGATACACCTGGTAATTGATAATATTAGTAGTGTATTTACATTTTTACAAAATTGAAACAACATATAAATTGAAGATATATGAAACATATTTAATTACTTGCGCCACTCGTTTGACTTGGATGAGATGGTGCATTCGTTTCAGACGGATTTTCAGATAGAGATGCTTCACAAGTCTCAGATGTAGCTGGTGCATTAGTTTGATACGGAGATTGTGCAATAATCTCAGAACCTAACAACGCATTACTTTGAAACGGAGATGGTGCAATAGTCTCAGATCCATCTGCTGCAACACCTTCAGGAGAAGGTGTAGGTGTATCAGTTGGGGATGAGTACGGTTCAATTAATGCCCTCTTTGGTGGTGCTAAACGGCGCATCTTTTTCGTAGGAGCCATTCTGTTGCATTTTAATATAATCAAAGGAAAAGAGCACAATGAGCACATGGATAAGCACAAATGTTTTATGTGTATAGACATATTCATCAAGAGTGATAATTAACAAACATATAAGTAAGAAATGAACATCCATGAATATCTTAATTTCATATATATATATATATATATATTAATTCATCTATGTAAATTTGCAAGTGATACTGACGACATAGATAACAAAAATTGTGGTAGTATCTCCTCAATCAATGTCTTAAATTAGTACATAAAGGTTCTACGTCATGATTTATTTAGTTAACCAATGTCAAATTCATCTTCTTCTTGCTTATCATCATCCTCAATGAAGTCATCTTCGTCGGTATCACAAACGAAAACATCATCAACACCCTCGACTTGTGTTTGACTATGAGATTATAAAACCATTGTATTTGGAATAATTTCACCTTCAATATCATTTCTACACAAAACCTATTCATCGCCAATACCGCCTTCAATTTGCATATCGTTTCCGTCCACAATTGGTACCCCTTCATCCAATTAACTTGTTACGTCTTTTTTTAATCAGCAAAGAAATGAATTTTATTAGACAGAGAAGGAACAAAACAAAGCCATTGGAAAAGCATCATTGTCTATGCATTGCATCCAAACTATGTTGGCACTCAAAGTAAGACCAATCATGTGCACTTCCAAGGGCTACCTAATACAATGTTGGAGAGATTCAAACTGATACAGCCATCCCCTAACACTGAGAACAGGAGGCTCGACTCACACCTACAATGGCCAAATAACAATCAACCTCCACAAATACAAACTCTAATCTGCCTAATATTCAAGACAAAAGTCAAAAATAGAAAAATGCAACTCCTTAGTTGAGGACTTGAGCCAGAGCCCAATTATAGTTTTGATAATCTCACAAAGCTCCCAAGGATCAGGATTCACACCCTTCAACGCACACTCATTTCGAAGTTCCCATATAAACCAAAGAATTGTTAGGGGAATAGCTCTCCATATCTTCCTCTCCAATTTCTTGAACCTCCCTCTCTCCCTTCCCTCCCCCCCTCCCCCACTAAATCAATTTGTTACTTGAGTAATACAATTTAATTGAATCTCACACTTAGTAATTGACAATGTTCTCATTGTTATCATTGAGATATGTGGGATAAAAGGTGAAATATCAATTGAAAAGTGGTTTGGATGCCTATCCACAACTAACTAAAGAGGAGATATGAGAAAATTTGATTGATCTTCAAATGGGACCTTGTTTTGATTATAGTCTAGCTACCAATCATCAATTACTAATCATGTCTTGTAGTTTATTCATAAAAAAAGAAAGGATATTTTATTGACCCTTCTATCTCCACCCACCGCCTCCAACATCCCTTCACTCGGTTTATGATAAGGAAAGAAACACTAGCTAGTTGTTAAGGTTAATGGAGAATAATTGTCCACATTGCATGATTATGAAGTATACATTATGTATCTAAAAAGTAGTTTGCATACAAGGATTTAGAGGGTAATACACAAACAGCCAAAATCAAGTAAATCTACTGTTATGTTGTATATGCTTCTGAGTTTTCTTTTTGTGTCATTAATTAGTTGATTAAGTATAGATCCCTTCTTTTCCTTCTAACAAATAGTGAATTGTCAACCAACCAAGAAATTGTTTTTAATATTTTTCTCAATATTTTTCCCAAATTTGCTTGTATTTCACAAATAAATTGCAAAAGCTTAGCCAAGTTGTTGATTCTCATTAAGTATATTTCCCAATATAAAAAGGGATACTTAAAGAAATAGAAGAAATAAAACACTCCAAGGTAACATCACATATTGGTGGTTTTTATCACAAACAACATATTGAAATCCTATTAGCTACATATCCCAACAGCAAACATCAACAAAAACATTGAGAATGAGAGGGAGAGACAGACAGAGACTGAGTGAGTGAGAATGAGAGAGAGGATTTATACATGAAATTATTTTTAGGAAGAGTTGAAGATGCTTCAAAAGATTGCAATGGTGAGGGCCCTGGTGGGTGAGACATTGTAGAACAAGAAGAGTATGAGAAAGAGGAGTAAGAGAAATCAAAGAGAAAAAGTGAGACAGAGAGATATAAATAGAGAGAGATAAAAGGTTTCAAAAAAATATGTAGATGACGGTACTAGGCAAAGACGACTCAGAAATGGCGAAGACAGACGCGCTGACGGTGGAGAAGCAAGAACGGCGAACGACAATGTTGATGACGAAGTGAGGTGATTGGCGCGACTAAGGTGTGATCGAACTCGACTGAGGTGTGAAGAGGCACGTTATTTTTTTAATATAATGGTTTGAATTATTTTAGTTGTCCCCTACAAACATGTTGGTTGGCCATTGTCTAAACCTGCATTTAGATATCAAAACGACGTCGTTTTCGTATCTGCGACTAAATTATATTAGTTGCTAAAAGATTGAACTGTTCTTGCCCAGTTTTCACTCTCCTGCCTATATTTTTAGCGACTAAAATTTTAAATTGGTCGCAAAAAATCACTTTTTGGCAACAAAATATTTTTAGTTGGTAATAATATCAACTTTTGGTTACAATTTTTTTTTTTGGTTGGCAAATGCCATTTTTTTGCGACCAAACTTTTTTTGGTCAGCAAAACTGGTCGGCAAATGTGTAATTTGTTGTAGAGATTTGTATTAGCTAGTATTATGGTTTGTCAGTTACACAATGGATGAATGCAAATTCCCAATTTTGTACTTTATTTTATGAAATGTATGTTTATTTCTTTCATGACTTGCAATGTTGAATCATGATTGATCATATCTGTGACTGCAATGAGACACTAATTAGTTGGAAGGAAGAGAAAATATGAAAATTGAAATCTCCAAAGCAGAAACAAATAAAGCAGCATCTTGAACATATGAATATCAATTTAGATTGAAAATTCATTTCAGATATACTATTTCATTGAAGGATAACTAATAAAAATCGCTCGGCTATGAATTTTGTCATTCTTCACTTATTTTACCAGTTAAATTCAAGTTGAAGAACCTATAAGAGCTATGAATTTTTTTTATTAGTAGTTCTCTATAACATCGTGTGTTCAATTTTCTATGATATATATAAATATATATGTTCAATGATAACTTTGTGCTTGATAAACAATGGTCTTGCTGGGCATACAAAACTTGTGCATGCAAGCTATTTGAAGATTTGTCAAAGAGACTGATACTTCATTGCTCCTAGGTTTGACATAGATATAAATTTTGAGTGTGAGTGTTAATGTTAATTTGATATGAATATAAAATTGTCGAAATGTTCTTTCTTTGAAGAATGGTTAATTTTTTTGATAAAGATTTCATGGATTCACTTCATAGATTGCATGATGGAATCTCAAGTGCCTTATTATAGTAGGATTAATTAGGATTAATTTTCTTGCTTGAAGTATATTTTACTTTGAGTGTTGCTCAGGGTGCTACTCATGCTCTATCGCAGTTATATACAAGTGATGAATTTTCAGAATTCTATTAAACCTAAACTAATTTTAAAGCATCTTTCCAATTTTGTAAGAAAAAAAAAGTTTGGCCCTTGTTTTTGTATGAAATTAAACACAGTTGAAGGTGTAATTTTGAGTGGAATGAGAAACATTAAACAGAGCATTATAGCATTATATGTTATCTCCTCATTTCAGTTTTTTGAGAACCATGAATTGTGAAATGAAGAACAAACATTAAGATAAATTCATTGTGCCTTTCTATATTTTTGTCTTTAGCTGCATACATTCACTGCTACCACATGGAGATTTATTATTATTATTTATCCTGTAATGGTGATGATATTGAAGACATTTCTAAGGCTGTTTTGGTTCCCTCCGCTATCATTTTATCACCTTCTGGGGCGGTATCACTCAAAAAGCAACCAAATAAACTTGAATAGTTAGTCCCTTCACTTTTACTGGCAAGGTAATTAGCTTTACTTAGCAAGTTAATGTAGCATTTCTAATATATGATTGAATAGTTTGCTATGCTTATGCTTTTGGGTTCTAACTTTGAGAAATTTAAAATTGTTATGCCTATGTGTAGACGTCCCCGAACATCCCGGGAGGAAATCCCGTTTTGTTCATTGGGGCTTACTACAGTTCGGACTCAAATGTCACGGTTCTGAATCTAATCCCGCAAAGTGCAATGCGAGACCGATAAATCACCAAAGAGTCCAAATCCGGCAAATCGTTTTGAAAAACAGATTTTTAGAAAGAAGTGCCAAACATGGACTGCTTTGCCAGATACAGAGTCACCACCTAAATATTTATTTTTGGGGAATTTAGGAAACCCTGACTCGTTGCCTAAGGCCACGTGTCCGTCATCACCAAAGTTGCCTCGGCTCGGGAACTTGGGTACGATTGGGGAAGGTCACTTCGTGAGCACCCCCGCTCGCCCGATCAAAGATCGGCCTCTACTAACCATGATATCGAGTTTTGAAAACATTATGTGCTCTTATTCCGGTTTTATTAGCCTAGAATTACTATGTGATACGCGCAGCATACAAGTATAGACTGGATCGCCTGAGTTGGAACAAAACATTTCATGTTTGTTTTTTAAAGCGGTTTGCTACTCGCAAGTAGGCTAAAATGCTGATTTTGCAACCCTCAAGTGGGCTTAGAAAATATGGTGATTTGCCACTATCTAGTGGGCTTAAAACTCGCAATCAATGAATTGTTCCAATTCAGATAATCCAACCTTCACCCACAGGCATTCAGGCAGTTATATCACATAAACACATAGCCTCATGGTAAGCATGCTATCATGGCAGTCACTCACACGCATGCAAGGATGCTAAAGCATAAACACTTACCAAGTACTCTAAGCCAAAGAAAGAAGCTAATTAGAAATCATGCATAAATCTTAACTATGCTGAGATGCCTAATGCAACACATACATGTATGCAACTAAGATAGGCTCGGCTATTCTAAACATGGCATATGGAATGCAACAAATAACATGTATTCAACTTGGAACTGAAATACAATGCAGTTAGTATGATGCACCGAGCCCGGTGCATGCAATACAGATGATTGAATGCAAACATGCGAACATATAGATGCTAATTGAAACATGCCCTAAAACTAACCATCATAAGCTGGTAAATAAAAGGGAGAAAGACGTGGGGTTGGAAGACATGCATCACACACACGCACACTTATTACAACATTGCCCTCCTCGGAGGGTGCGAATAAATAATACACAACCGAATGAATAACGAATTACAGCTAATTATTACATAACCCTAATTAATTAACAAATTAACTAAGAAAGTGAGTAAACTAGCATGCAATGCTACATGAAGTAGACTACCTCAGCTCTGTTCAGAATGATGAAAGATGCATGCATGCTCGAGTCGCCTTGTCAGGAAATCCATCGCGATGCCCCGATTTGCCTCTGTTTGTGATTGGTCCCGGAATACTGTACAAAGCTCCAGAAGGCTACTTGACAAGGTTTTGCTGCTAGTTTCCGGTTTGCTGCAACAGAGAGCAAGAAAGGGGCATGGCAAAGTATTTTCAACATATGTATGCATCACCACTCTCCCCGTCATTGCATAAGCTCTAGGAGTGTAGTCATCGATCCTCGTGCCACCAATCACGCATCTCGATGCATGATGGCCGAGGAGTTGAATTGCACGACTCAATGTGAAATGAATACACAAATAAACTCAACAAGGCCTAAACTCCATCATGGGTAATCCGGAGTGTCGGCGACCGAGAATCGAGGCACATTTCGTCACTTGGAGTACAAAACATCCCTCGTTTCCCGTGTTTGGACTAAACCCTATTCCAAACACAATGCAATATTCATGGCATGCACGATGCGACTCGGACTATGCAACCTAAATGCAATGCGACTAAATGATGCAAACATGTAGAGAATGACATGCAAACATGCTACTAGCATACACGATGCTACGAACTACATGGCATACTCGATGCAAGATGGACTTAAACCAAGATGGGTTAGCCTCAACCACGCCTAAATCAGTGGCCAAACATGATGGAATGAAAGGTAGGAACACTCATGCAAACATGCCCGATGCAAGAGACCGAACCTAAGGCATCAAATGCCACTTTACCAAAGCATGGCAAGGGATAAAACATGGCATTCAATCGTACATTTTCCAGCTCTGAAATGATATACAAGATGGTCCCGAATCATACAAATATGTCACACAATGCATGCTAGATGGCCCGAATACCGAAACTAGTGAAGTGTGTTACACTAGAGGTATACAAAGCAATGCACAAATGGAAAAACCAGCCCCAAACAAACCCTAGGCAGGTCCAAGACAGTGGGAAAATGGCCTAAAAAGATAGCTCAACATGCATGGAGATGAAACTCATGCAATGGTCCAAAAACGAGGCAAACTAGCACGACTCTCAAACGCATTTAAAGAGTGGAAAATATGGGAATATGGCATACATGTAAGCTTTGAAATATGATGCACAATGGTCCTAAAATATGGAAACACCTCAACATAAGCATGCAATAGGCCCCAAAACACAAAGCTAGGCAAGAGTATTGAACTACAACCATGCATAGCAAGCATCATTCGACCATGAGGCATAAAAACAGAGCTAAGGCAGTCCAAAACATGCACAAAATCAGTTTAAGGCATGGCCAAAAAGTGCTAGATTCATAGACCAAAATAGCATGCAATACAAGCTAGTGAAGAGGGTTTACACTACAAGTATATGGAGCATTCAAGAGGTCATCAAACCAGAAAAATTCAGAGGTATTACATGCCAAATAAACCCCAAAAACCCACTGAAATATGGTCTATGCATGCAAGAATGAGATGCTCCTTTGATAGGCCATGAAGAGGGTTGTTCTACACATGCAAGAAGGACACCGAATATGGAAAAATGGGCTCTGGACAAAGCCTATGCAGGTCCTAAAACCCACCAAAAATTTCCTGAAACATGCTCAAGAAGTGTGCAAATATAGGCCCCTTTGTAAGGCCAAAAATGCTAGAAAACAAAACAAGGGGAGAGAGGGTCACCCCTCTCTGATTTTGGTGCTCAAAACAGCATAATAACCACTGAAGATCCGCTGGATTTCAGTGGTCAAAAGGGCCAACAAATCTCAACACGAAAGCCCTAATGCATGGCTCAAAACAAAGGGAAATGAAGCATGCAAGGGGGTAGATGGCCCCCAACAGAAAAATGGTCTTAAACAAACATGTTAAGAAGCTCAAAATAAGACTTTTTCAGTTTATGACAAAGCTCAAAAATGCTTGCAAGTAAGGCTAAAAGATGAAGCAAAATAAAGACCAAAAGAGGGAAAGAAGTGTTACCCTTGAAGCTCAGCAACTCCAACAGCTTTGAGGCCAAAAACCAGACCTCCAAAACTTCTCAAGACCCTCCAAGAAGCTTAGGTTGGTGTTGGAGGTGTTAGACTAAGAGGTGTGGTGCAAAGGGGGCAAGAACTTAGCACTTTAGGGCTCAAAGTATAGAGATATAGAGAGAGAGGTATGTATGCCTTAGACCAAAATTATGAACCTTTACAAATGAGGGAGAGAGTCTCTCTTATAGGAGAACAAAGGTCCAAGCTTCTCTTGGAAGTTTGGAGCAAAGAGCCAAGCTTCTTAAGGAAGCTAAAGCAAAAAGGGTCAAGCTTCTTGAGGAAGCTAGAGCAAAGGGGTCAAGCTTCCTCAAGAAGTTAAGAAAGGTTCAAGCTTCTCTTAGAAGCTTGGAGCAAACGGTCAAGCTTCTTTAAGAAGCCAAAACAAGAGGGTCAATCCTCCATACACGTGTATGGAGGATGGAGCAAATGCCTCACAGCTGGCACAACTGGAAGCAACTCAGTGAGACAAAAAAGGAGAAAGCTAGCCGACCAGTTCAGGTGGTCGGCCGACCACTCCCCCTGGTCGGCCGACCAGTTCAAAAGGTCCAAGGTGGTTGGCCTTCTCCTAGGGTGGTCTCCAAGCTAAAAGCAAGCAGGTGGTGTAGTGGGAGACCTGCAAAAGTGGCTCAACAACCAAGGAGACCAGCTTCTTGACAAGAAAATCGGCCGACGGGAGAAGAGGTGGTCTCCAAGAGAAAAGGTGGTCTCCCACCATTGTACCAGCTTCCAAACAATGAAAATAGGGTTCGTACCAAAAATGAACCACGACAGATGCAAAACGAGGGTTCGGGGGCCAAAACGCGCAGCCGGGTGCCCCGAAAACTGACTGTTAAGCATCGAAAGTGGCGTGCGACCACAAAGGTGGTCTCCCGGGCCACAGTGTCCCTCTAGAGAGAGGAAACAAGGTGTGTGCCAAAAACCGGAGCAAACGGAGAAAGTTAAGCGGTCCCGAACCGAGGCGCACGGCCGACAGCTCCGAAAATTGAAAATTGGTCTCCAAACGGGAAAAGCGGCCTACGACCACGAAACGTAGCCTACGGCCACTGAGAGATGGTCTACGAGACCTCTCCCTCCCTTCGGGAAGAGAAAACAGAACCTGATTCGTAAACCGAGGCAAAGCATAAGAGAGTCCCGAAGTCCGGAGGCAAGGCTCTCAGCCGAGACTCCGAAACCTCAGAACGAGCACAACATGCACAATCATCGAGCGCTCAATCGATGACGTCTGAGTCTTAAGGTCGGTCAAAAATGGGGTGTCTACAGTTGCCCCTCTTTGACAGAACTCGGAAGTCATACGTAACGGGAGTGAATGTCAAAGCCCAGAGACGACTCATTTTTTACAAGGCCTAAGACTTAGACAAACAAGCAAGATAAACGAAGAGATGTGCCCGCAGGCGTGGTCAAAATGCAAGAGACATGCATGATGCAAGAGCATAACTTATGATTATGCAAAGCGAGCTGTAATGAAGCAAATATTCACAATAAATGCAACAGTTTAAGCAAGCGAATAAAAACCAAACTACATTACATGCAGAAAGGATGTAAGAAAATTATGCAATTCTTATGAACATGTGCGATAGATACACAAAAGTGAACGAAGTGTGATAGATACGCAGAGTGAGTAAGCATGTGTGATAGATACACAAAGTGAGCATAGTGTGATAGATACACAAAGTGAGCGTGTGATGGATACACAAAGTGAACGTGTGATGGATACACAAAGTGAGCGTGTGATAGATACACAAAGGGTGAACACAAAGTGTGATAGATGCACTTAGTGAACAAAGTGTGATGGATACACAAAAGGTGAACACAAAGTGTGATAGATGCACTAAGTGAACAAGTGTGATGGATACACAAAAGGTGAACACGAAGTGTGATAGATACACAAAAGGTGAACACAAAGTGTGATAGATGCACTAAGTGAACAAGTGTGATGGATACACAAAAGGGGAACACAAAGTGTGATAGATGCACTAAGTGAACAGAGTGTGATTGATACACTAAAAGCGAACACAAAGTGTGATAGATACACTAAGTGAACAGAGTGTGATTGATACACTAAAAGCGAACACAAAGTGTGATAGATGCACTAAGTGAACAGAGTGTGATTGATACACTAAAAATGAACACAAAGTGTGATAGATGCACTATGTGAACAGAGTATGATTGATACACTAAAAATGAACACAAAGTGTGATAGATGCACTATGTGAACAGAGTATGATTGATACACTAAAAATGAACACAAAGTGTGATAGATACACTATGTGAACAGAGTATGATAGATATACTAAAAATGAAGTGTGATAGATGCACTATGTGAACAAAGTATGATTGATACACTAAAAATGAACACAAAGTGTGATAGATACACTATGTGAACAGAGTATGATAGATATACTAAAAATGAACACAAAGTGTGATAGATGCACTATGTGAACAGAGTATGATAGATATACTAAAGATGAACACAAAGTGTGATAGATGCACTATGTGAACAGAGAATGATAGATATACTAAAGATGAACACAAAGTGTGATAGATGCACTATGTGAACAAGTGTGATAGATACACAAAAGAGAATGAAGTGTGATGGATACAGTAAAGTAAATAAAGTGAATATGTGCATGATAGATGCATGAAATGAGGATGCGTGTGATAGATACAGAAAATGAGAATATGTGTGATCGATACAGAAAATGAAAGAAGTGTGATTGATACACTAAGTGAAGAGAGTGTGATTGATACACTAAATAAATGAAGTGTGATTGATACACTAAGCGAATGAAGAAAGTGTGATAGATACACTAAGGGTGCGTTTGTTTGGACGGACTGGATAAGGGGGGATTGTAATCCATCGGACTGTTAGTCCCGGGATACATTGTCCCGGGACTATTTGGTTGGATTGGATTTGTATCCTATGTTTGTTTAGTCATGGGATTAGATGTCTGGATTGGACTATTTTTAGTAAATCCAATGTTTGGTTAGACGGACTGGATAATGATAAATGTTCAAAAGACTATTTTACCCTTATAATCTATAATTTATAATTTAACAACACTAAAAAAATTTAATTTATAAGGCCACAATTTTTAATTTATTATTTTCAATTAAATTAAATTTATAATTTGTATTTTATATTTTTATTTAATATATAATTTTAAATAACGACAATAAAAAAATAATTTTATATAATATATAAATTAAATTTTCAACAACACTAAAAAAATTTAATTTATAAGGCCATAATTTATAATTTATTATTTTTAAATAAATTTAATTTATAATTTATATTTTTTATTTAATATATAATTTTAAATTAACAATACTAAAAAAAAAATTTATTTAATATGTAAATTTAATTTTTTAACAACACTAAAAAAATTTAATTTATAAGGCCATAATTTATAATTTATTATTTTTAATTAAATTTAATTTATAATTTATAATTTATAATTTAAATTTTTTATTTAATATATAGTTTTAAATTAACAACACTAAAAAAATAATTTATAAATGTTCAAAAGACTATTTTACCCTTTTCTAATTGTTTACTAAGTAATAGCATGGAGGGTAAAATGGACATTTCACAAAATAATCCCATGGGATACCAATCCCATGGTTTCTATCCCACACCCCCCCATGGGATAAGATAGTCCCATGTTTGTGGGATTAATAGTCCGGGGGGACTATTAGTCCGGAGCAAAATTTTTCAAACAAACAATGGACTATTAGTCCGGTGGGACTAATAGTCCAATCCCACCCTCTTATCCCTCAAAACAAACATGCTCTAAGGGTGAATGAGGTGTGATTGATACACTAAATAAATGAAATGTGATTGATACACTAACTGAATGAAGTGTGATTGATACACTAAATAAATGATCTCAAACGGAACTTCTTTGAATAAACCGTACATACAATATCGTGCATGAATGAGAAAGAAACTTGAGAGGTACAATGCAATACAATGCATGATGCAATAAACAAGCATAGCAGCGCTTTAGAAAGCACCTCAAGGGGTGAGTGGTGATGAACCGCTCTACTCTGACGGGGATCTCCCCTCGTGCTCTTCGAACACTTACCTTCAACTCGCTGTACAAAGGCTCTGAAATACTGACAAGGGTTTTTCATGTAGAACACTTTGGATGCTGCCTTTCTTCCTGATCATATTCACAATTTTCCCTATTCTCCAACAGGGTGGCAGACTAGGTTGGTTCAGTATCCAGAATTGAGGTGCATACACGTTATCTCAACCTATGGGGCTTCCATACAGATTTCAAGCCGAGGACACGCCTCTGGGTATTTAAACCAGACTTTAGTCTCAGAAATCCCGAACCTTTGCATTCTAGGCAACAGCCATTCGAACTCTAGTTTCCACCGTCGCAGTTGGTCTCCTAGGAACTCATTGCGAACACAGCCAAGATGCCTCTGGCAGGGAATGGTACTCAGGGAGAGCACTTTTGATTGCCATTCTGGCTTGAAGCAGACTTGATCTTGAGCTTGAGGTAGAGGCACACTCATACTTCGGAGCATTGGCAAGACCTGAAGAGGTACACACGGAATGCAATCTCGGAACTTACTGAAGTTGAAACAAACTCAGATGCTCGACATTTCCTCTTTCTTTTGCTTTGCAGTCTGGAACCTATATAGCTTCAGATAGGTCCTTGCTCTACTGTTCTCATATAACCTGGGTTAAACCTTGCAGTTTTATGAAAGAACAAATCCTGTTTTGCACAGATGTGGAGAACGACACGGCACTCGGAGCGCAAAACGATTTTATTTTTGAAATTGAGAGACGAGTTCTTGACCAAGGTATTGAGCCTACGACTGAACATAGCGCACTACGACTCAACAACGGAAAACAAAAGGTGAACAACCTAAACACATCGAGTAACACGCGAAACAACTCAAACCAAGAATCGAGATAAAACAAAAAGACACGACACTCAGACGTGCACAGGGAGCCTGTTTCTCTGGGTATTATTTCCCACCCTTTTTCATTTGTGATTCTCACATCACTCGGCCCTCAAGCTCTATTTTTCTCTCAAAACCCTTTCCTCACTTTTCCTCTCAGCGCACATCTCTCTATTCTTTAATCTCTCATTTTTCATCCCTCCCCAGGGTGGTTGATAGATAAACAAGAAGTTGCGAGCTCTTGCCCCTAGCATTCTGCTAGATTCTTTTTCTTCTGCCCACAACAGTGAACTTTCCGCAGAGGGGTTGTGCTACAACTGGGTGTGTAGCAAATCTGCAGCTGACATCGGTTGACGATGTTCTGTTGGGGAGTTTGGACATGATCAAATGTGTCCAAATGAGGGAGTAGAATATCCTGATCCATACCAGTTCATGCTTCGCACTTGGCTTGATACCTCGTTGCTTGGAGGATGTTGAGAGCTTTCAACCCTTTGTTGTTAACTTCAGTTATGCCTTTTTCTGGCAGATAGAGTGCCCTTTATGGCAAGTAGAGTGCCCTTTTCTGGCAAGTATGTTGACAACGGGGAAAAGACAAAACACCTGACTCAACTGTGCCCCTAGTTCATCATTTTGACCATTTTTTGTTTTTGGTTTTTTTACTAAAACTATTTTGACCAAAATGAGAGTTAGATTAACATGCTTGTTCAATTTTTTGATTTAAAATCATGCAAGTCAGGCTATGAGCACTGAAAATTTTCCTTTTTTGGGTCCAAGAAATGGTCCAGTTTTGAAAAATGGAATACTTTTCGAGAAAATTAGTCAACCTCAGTAAAAATT
The DNA here is from genome assembly GCA_030407325.1 of Camellia japonica. Lineage (NCBI taxonomy): Eukaryota > Viridiplantae > Streptophyta > Magnoliopsida > Ericales > Theaceae > Camellia > Camellia japonica. The sequence goes on from JAPPVO010000019.1 coordinate 182,318,738, forward strand.
CTCAAAACTGTTTTTGCAAATGGCCATTGCTCAACGAGCACGGAACCTACTCTTGAGATGCAACGGAAAGTTGCCCCTTGTTTGAATAGCACCACGGCACGCTGTATGGCAATGGAAAGTTGCCCCTTGTTTGAATGGCACCGCAGCTCATTGTAATCAGTCTTCAGAGTGACGATCACAACTGAACTCTCGGATACAGAGAAGACAAAGATGACCAAAACCATCACATGGACACAATCGAATTTGAAGTGTTTTACGGCTGGACTTCAGAATGAAGTTGCCTACGTATCCCAAAGATGGGAATCAAGCCTTACGTAGTTCGGGGTTAAGGTACACTCGGGTATTAACCTCTCCTTTTGCGCTCTAACTTTTGCTAAGGTTGCCCTTCCGGGTTTTCAACCTTGCGAGCTTTGTTTTTCTTTTCTTTTCTTTTCGATTCTTTTCATTTCTTTTCTTCTTTTTTCTTTTTCATCTTTTCTTTTTTTCATTCTTTGCATTTTTTATTTTTTTTGTTCTTTTTGTTCTTTTTCTTGCTTTAACTTTTGCCTGGGTCGCCCTTCCAAGTTTTCGGCCCAGCGAGCCTCTCAAGGGTAAAAGTGTAGCTTTGTCCATGTCAAATGGTTTTGAGATCTTGAAGTCATCTGAATCTAGGAGAATGGCTATTGTTCGCTAATGATGTAGAAGTCCATCCAATGGGGGGCTGAATTTGCCCCTAGTGTTGTGGATAGGAACTCGGTTATCCTTTAGCAATATTTTCTTCTTTCCTCCCTTCTGGGATTTGGCATTCTTGCCAGTCTTCCCTGGTTTGCAGAAAAGACTCATCTTTGACTCTTCGAGCGCATCTGACATTTTTGCCCCTAGTTCAAGGGCTGCTTTTGATCTAGCTTCGCGAGCTTCCTTTGATCACATCTGATATTCTCGCCCCTAGTTCATGGGCTGCTTCTGATCCGGCCACACGGGCCTTACATTGTGGTTGACCATTGAACATTCTGAATCTAAATTCAAGGTTCGAAAGCAACGGGTCGAGTCTCGAGGCTGAGAGCGATCCTAGGCTGCACAATCTCAAGAGCGATTCCACACAGGTCTTCGCAGGACCGCGCAAAACATTTTTTGAAATTTTTTAAGAAAGCGACAAATCGCTCGCGCTGAAGACAGTGTAGAACCAATCTGGATCAAGCCAGGATCCTTCTCAGTACTCACATTAACAAGCATGATTTCATTCATTAAGGGCTTAGCATGCCTCTCTTTCTCTCAATTGACCAAAATTTTTTGCAAATCCCGAGGAATTCCTTCCTCTTTGTTTTCATCACAATGCTCAAAAAGTTTTGAAAAACTCAGGTCAATGTAATGATTTCAAAGTACAGAAAAGACACAGTTTTTAGTCAAATACTGCCATCTCATTCAGAACTTCTGGCACAACTAGCACAAAGCAGAAGCAAACACAAGAGTGTGAAAATCACTGTTGTTCATTCAAATCTGTTGGCATTACTGGCTCCAAGGCAGAAACAGACTCAAAAGAAAACGAAAAGACAAACATAAATCAAGCAAGTGATGTCCGAGGTAACACCCCCGAAATCACCCGACTCCAACAAAACAGGACTGACTCAGTACAACAAGACAAACCCAACTGACTCAGCATGAAAAGACTGACTCTATATAACGGGACAGACTCTAAACGACATAACAAAAACTGACTCAATACCCGAATCAGAAAGCACAAAAACCAACATTCACAAATGCTCAAAACAGTGCGTGCCATACGCCATATCTGGAGTAAACTGAGTGTCGCCCGCAGGTGGTTCATCCCTCGATCACATAGTCACCTTATCCCCCGTAAGTTCACTGATCAAGTGCCAATAGACTTTGCAAGACTGGGGCGGCGATGACCCTGTTGTCAAACAGATCCTGTACATCATGGCGCAGACGAAAGCAACTATTAGTGTCATGACCGGTTTGTTGATGGTAGGCACAGTACTTAGTCTGTTATGCTTTGGAGGGAGAGGATCGGGTAGAGGTCGTTGTTCCAACGGTTTCAGATATCCTTTCCGGAGTAAGGCCTCTAGAGCCTTTGACAAAGGCATATAAAATGGGGTAGAAACCCTCTTGACTCGAGGTGGATATTTGGTTTTTTGCGAGCTACTTCCGGACGCACCGGTGAATGGGGTAGCTGTTTTTGATGTGGTGGTGGTGACCATGCCCACTTCAGAAGATCTTGCAGTTGTATCACCACTGGTGGTTGCATTCGAACTGCGGAAAAACGCCCTCCTGGGCCGCTCCTTCTCCTGGTCAATGAGGCCCTGCCTCATAGCGTTCTCGATTTGCACCCCCATCTCGTGTAAATCTGAAAAGGTGGGGAAGGGGAGAACAATCATTTTCTGCATAAGCTTGGGCTGGAGATTGCGCACAATCATCCGAATCTGATTTTTATCCATCAGCCTTATGGTCATCATTGAGGCCTTGGCCCTCCAGCGGATTACGAATTCAGAGAAACTTTCCTTAGGCTCCTGCCTTGTTGTCTCGAGATCACGGGTTGTGATCTCGATCTGTGTATTATAGGAGTACTGAGCGACAAAAGCGTCGGCCATCTCATCCCAATTCCTTTTAACATCATCTTCCAGTTTCGCGTACTAGATGGCCGCCACACCCGACAGGGTCCGGCCGAATAAAGAAAGCTTCTGTAGTTTGGTAAGGCCCATCGGCCTTAATATGTCCGAAAACAAACGAAGATGCACCATGGGATACTCGGACCCATCAAAACGGTCGATTTGTGGCATTTTGAACCGATCTGGCAGCGTCACAGCCGCGTCGGTATACCCATCCTCGATGTCTGGGATGGACTTTACCCCTTGGGATTTCTTGAACAACTTTTCAAGCTTGCTCAACTTCAACGTTGTAGGGTCCATCTCGAACTCAAAGGGAGAGTCCGGTTGATTGATAGGAGTGGGTGCCTTGGATAGTTGAGGTAGAATTGGAGACGGAGCCGGCCCTGTTGGGATGTCCGTATCCTCCTGGATATTCTGGACATTTGGTGTCTCCCCGGGTAGTGGGACCCTTGGTGGGGGAGGAGCTTGATGTAAGGCTGATGCTCCGGCTTGCTGCTGTAGCCGGGTAATTAGCTCTGCCTGCTGGGTCATGACCATAGCCTACTGTTTGGCAAATTCTGCTTGACGAGCAACGTCCTCCTGCATGAGTTTCATACTTTCTTGGAGTTAGCGCACCATTTCTTCCATCCCTGCCATACTGCCCTAATCTATCTGAACTACCAGTATGTCTATCTCTGGAGTAAAAGCAGATATCTCAACTCAACTGCACACAGGTGAGATGGATAATGACTTCTGATTCGAAGACTGTTGAACTGATGATCTGCGCCTGACTGGCCTTTTTACCCTGCCTCTGGTGAAGGAACACTGATTTGCCCTTGAACGGAATCTCTGACCTGACAAAGTCTATCAGCACATGCCCAATGTACCGGGGGATATCGGAGCCTTCTGAAGCTACAGTTCCAAGACTACCTTGCAAAAGAGAAAACAAACAGCACCTCAGCCTGATTTCACCAAAACCAAAATGAGCAAAGCTGAATGACTGTGCCCCCCCTACAGAATTCTGCCACAAGTTCTGCCTGTAAACTGATACCCTCAGGTAAAACTGATTCCCAAAACACTGATGCTGATGCCCGCAGGCCTGATGCCCAGACTTGCAAACTGATACATGCATTCCTGCAGAGACGCACTCTAAAAGCACATAACAAGCAAGTGAGAGCGAAAACACCCCTATGGAGGGGTAAGGTTTCCCTGTCCTATTTTGTCAGGAGCTAGGGTTTCACTACGCACGCAACGGTTTCAAACAACCTATAATCGGGTAAGCAACCTGTCCTCGCATGGAATGGTCACTATGGATTCCGAATATGCACTATGTCAAATGGTCAAAAGGGTGCCCCGGTAACAACCAGGGTTTGTGTTCCCATCGTGGCAGAGCCCGTAACCGGTCAGCCTTATGGCATGCAGCCTCCGGCAAACCGTTCAGGAATAGCAGATGGCAAACACGGTGTCCTAAGCACACCAATGCATATGCAATGCAAAGAAACACATAAGTGCAAACAAAACAAGATATCATGAGTTCGGGTCAAGTTCTCTAACTCCCCAGTAGAGTCGCTAGAAACTGTAGACGTCCCCGAACGTCCCGGGAGGGAATCCCGTTTTGTTCATTGGGGCTTACTACAGTTCGGACTCAAATGTCACGGTTCTGAATCTAATCCCGCAAAGTGCAATGCGAGACCGATAAATCACCAAAGAGTCCAAATCCGACAAATCGTTTTGAAAAACAGATTTTTAGAAAGAAGTGCCAAACATGGACTGCTTTGCCAGATACAGAATCGCCACCTAAATATTTATTTTGGGAGAATTTAGGAAACCCTGACTCGTTTCCTAAGGCCACGTGTCCATCATCACCAAAGTTGCCTCGGCTCAGGAACTTGGGTACGATTGGGGAAGGTCACTTCGTGAGCACCCCCGCTCGCCCGATCAAAGATCGGCCTCTACTAACCATGATATCGAGTTTTGAAAACATTATGTGCTCTTATTCCGGTTTTATTAGCCTAGAATTACTATGTGATGCGCGCAGCATACAAGTATAGACTGGATCGCCTAAGTTGGAACAAAACATTTCATGTTTGTTTTTGAAAGCGGTTTGCTACTTGCAAGTAGGCTAAAATGCGGATTTTGCCACCCTCAAGTGGGCTTAGAAAACATGGTAATTTGCCACTATCTAGTGGGCTTAAAACTCGCAATCAATGAATTGTTCCAATTCAGATAATCCAACCTTCACCCACAGGCATTCAGGCAGTTATATCACATAAACACATAGTCTCATGGTAAGCATGCTATCATGGCAGTCACTCACACGCATGCAAGGATGCTAAAGCATAAACACTTACCAAGTACTCCAAGCCAAAAAAAGAAACTAATTAGAAATCATGCATGAATCCTAACTATGCTGAGATGCCTAATGCAACACATACAGGTATACAACTAAGATAGGCTCGGCTATTCTAAACATGGCATATGGAATGCAACAAATAACATGTATTCAACTTGAAATTGAAATACAATGCAGTTAGTATGATGCATCGAGCCCGGTGCATGCAATACAGATGAATGAATGCAAACATGCGAACATATAGATGCTAATTGAAACATGCCCTAAAACTAACCATCATAAGCTGGTAAATAAAAGGGAGAAAGATGTGGGGTTGGAAGACATGCATCACACACACGCACACTTATTACAACATTACCCTCCTCGAAGGGTCCGAATAAATAATACACAACCGAATGACTAACGAATTACAGCTAATTATTACATAACCCTAATTAATTAACAAATTAACTAAGAAAGCGAGTAAACTAGCATGCAATGCTAGATGAAGTAGACTACCTCAGCTCTGTTCGGAATGATGAAAGATGCATGCATGCTCAAGTCGCCTTGTTGGGAAATCCATCGCGATACCCCGATTTGCCTCTGTTTGTGACTGGTCCCGGAATACTGTACAAAGCTCCAGAAGGCTGCTTGACAAGCTTTTGCTGCTGGTTTCCGATTTGCTGCAACAGAGAGCAAGAAAGGGGCATGGCAAAGTATTTTCAACATATATATGCATGACCACTCTCCCCGTCATTGCATAAGCTCTAGGGAGTGTAGTTATCGATCCTCGTGCCACCAATCACGCATCTCGATGCATGATGGCCGAGGAGTTGAATTGCACGACTCAATGTGAAATGAATACACAAATAAACTCAACAAGGCCTAAACTCCATCATGGGTAATCCGGAGTGTCGGCGACCGAGAATCGAGGCACGTTTCGTCACTTGGAGTACAAAACATCCCTCGTTTCCCGTGTTTGGACTAAACCCTATTCCAAACACAATGCAATATTCATGGCATGCATGATGCGACTCGGACTATGCAACCTAAATGCAATGCGACTAAATGATGCAAACATGCAGAGAATGACATGCAAACATGCTACTAGCATACACGATGCTACGAACTACATGGCATACTCGATGCAAGATGGACTTAAACCAAGATGGGTGAGCCTCAGCCACACCCAAATCAATGGCCAAACATGATGGAATGAAAGGTAGGAACACTCATGCAAACATGCCCGATGCAAGAGACCGAACCTAAGGCATCAAATGCCACTCTACCAAAGCATGGCAAGGGATGAAACATGGCATTCAATCGTACATTTTCCAGCTCTGAAATGATATACAATGTGGTCCCGAATCATACAAATATGTCACACAATGCATGCTAGATGGCCTGAATACCGAAACTAGTGAAGTGTGTTACACTAGAGGTATACAAAGCAATGCACAAATGGAAAAACCAGCCCCAAACAAACCCTAGGCAGGTCCAAGACAGTGGGAAAATGGCCTAAAAAGATAGCTCAACATGCATGGAAATGAAGCTCATGCAATGGTCCAAAAACGAGGCAAACTAGCACGACTCTCAAACGCATTTAAAGAGTGGAAAATATGGGAATATGGCATACATGTAAGCTCTGAAATATGATGCACAATGGTCCTAAAACATGGAAACAGCTCAACATAAGCATGCAATAAGCCCCAAAACACAAAGCTAGGCAAGAGTATTGAACTACAACCATGCATAGCAAGCATCATTCGACCATGAGGCATAAAAACAAAGCTAAGGCAGTCCAAAACATGCACAAAATCAGTTTAAGGCATGGCCAAAAAGTGCTAGATTCATAGACCAAAATAGCATGCAATACAAGCTAGTGAAGAGGGTTTACACTACAAGTATATGGAGCATTCAAGAGGTCATCAAACTAGAAAAATTCAGAGGTATTACATGCCAAATAAACCCCAAAAACCCACTGAAATATGGTCTATGCATGCAAGAATGAGATGCTCCTTTGATAGGCCATGAAGAGGGTTGTTCTACACATGCAAGAAGGACACCTAATATGGAAAAATGGGCTCTGGATAGAGCCTATGCAGGTCCTAAAACCCACCAAAAATGGCCTGAAACATGCTCAAGAAGTGTGCAAATATAGGCCCCTTTGTAAGGCCAAAAATGCTAGAAAACAAAACAAGGGGAGAGAGGGTAACCCCTCTCTGATTTTGGTGCTCAAAATAGCATAATAACCACTGAAAATCCGCTGGATTTCAGTGGTCAAAAGGGCCAACAAAGCTCAACACGAAGGCCCTAATGCATGGCTCAAAACAAAGGGAAATGAAGCATGCAAGAGGGTAGATAGCCCCCAACAGAAAAATGGTCTTAAACAAACATGTTAAGAAGCTCAAAATAAGACTTTTTTCAGTTTATGACAAGCTCAAAAATGCTTGCAAGTAAGGCTAAAAGATGAAGCAAAATAAAGACCAAAAGAGGGAAAGAAGTGTTACCCTTGAAGCTTAGCAACTCCAGCAGCTTTGAGGCCAAAAACCAGACCTCCAAGACTTCTCAAGACCCTCTAAGAAGCTTAGGTTGGTGTTGGAGGTGTTAGACTAAGAGGTGTGGTGCAAAGGGGGCAAGAACTTAGCACTTTAGGGCTCAAAGTATAGAGATATAGAGAGAGAGGTATGTATGCCTTAGACCAAAATTCTGAACCTTTACAAATGAGGGAGAGAGTCTCTTTTATAGGAGAACAAAGGTCCAAGCTTCTCTTGGAAGCTTGGAGCAAAGAGCCAAGCTTCTTAAAGAAGCTAAAGCAAAAAGGGTCAAGCTTCTTGAGGAAGCTAGAGCAAAGGGGTCAAGCTTCCTCAAGAAGCTAAGAAAGGTTCAAGCTTCTCTTAGAAGCTTGGAGCAAAGGGTCAAGCTTCTTTTAGAAGCCAAAACAAGAGGGTCAATCCTCCATACACGTGTATGGAGGATGGAGCAAATGCCTCCCAGTTGGCACAGTTGGAAGCAACTCAGTGAGACAAAAAATGAGAAAGCTGGCCGACCAGTTCAGGTGGTCGGCCGACCACTCCCCCTAGTCGGCCGACCAGTTCAAAAGGTCCAAGGTGGTCGGCCTGCTCCTAGGGTGGTCTCCAAGCTGAAAGCAAGCAGGTGGTGTAGTGGGAGACCTGCAAAAGTGGCTCAAAAACCAAGGAGACCAGCTTCTTGACAAGAAAATCGGCCGACGGGAGAAGAGGTGGTCTCCAAGAGAAAAGGTGGTCTCCCACCGTTGTACCAGCTTCCAAACAATGAAAATAGGGTCCATACCAAAAATGAACCAAGACGGATGCAAAACGAGGGTTTGGGGGCCAAAACGCGCAGCTGGGTGCCCCGAAAACTGACTGTTAAGCATCAAAAGTGACGTGCAACCACGAAGGTCGTCTCTCGGGCCACAGTGTCCCTCTAGAGAGAGGAAACAAGGTGTGTGCCAAAAACCGGAGCAAACGGAGAAAGTTAAGCTGTCCCGAACCGAGGCGCACGACCGACGGCTCCGAAAATCGAAAACTGGTCTCCAAACGGGAAAAGCGGCCTACGACCACGAAACGTAGCCTATGGCCACTAAGAGATGGTCTACGAGACCTCTCCCTCCCTTCGGGAAGAGAAAATAGAACCTGATTCGCAAACCGAGGCAAAGCACAAAAGAGTCCCGAAGTCCGGAGGTAAGGCTCTCAGCCGAGACTCTGAAACCACCGAACGAGCACATCATGCACAATCATCGAGCGCTCAATCGATGACGTCTGAGTCTTAAGGTCGGTCAAAAATGGGGTGTCTACACTATGATTTTGGGTTTTGGAGCAGGACAGGTAACCACCAATCAACAAAATAAATAAGTTTATTGTGGTACCCTCTTAACCAAATACTCTCATGCATTGTGAGTAATTTTTTCTTATTTTACATAATTGTTGTGGCTTGTTCAATGTTCATGCAATATAGTTCTTATTTTTATATTTGGGGACTCTCTTGATCCAAAAGTAGGTGAGCTTGCTTTAGGTTGTTGACAAGGGACATGAAAAAGCTTTCAATCCCTCTTTCTAGAAGTGATGAGACTAATTATTGCACCATCATCTGGTATGGATCCAATGACTTTTCCTCATCAATTTTTATTTTTGTCAATATTTGTTTGTAAGGGTAACATTAGTTTGAATTGGTTACTACTATTATTGATATTTCAAAATTTGAAAAATTTCTCAATATTTAGTTTTGTATTGGTATTGCAAAACCTATGGGAGAGGAGGATGACAAAGCTTATATTTCTTCTATTACAACCTCTATTTCTTATGAAATTGTTGTTTCTAATTTCGTTATGAGTTGTGAGATTTATGTGATTTGATTAATTAAAACTTGCTTTCGATGAAATTGGATTGTGATTTTAACGCTTAGAGTAAGGTATGATGTTCTTACGCAATATCAAGTCAATATTCACAAGGACCTATAATTAAAAAATATATATAGATATATATATATATATATATGTGATGACCGGGTACGTTATTCACCTAGTCCCTCTTTGTTTGACCTTGGGTTTATCTTTGTTAGAGTGTTGGGTTTAACCAGGAGCCTTGTTAACGGTTTGGGTTTGTTGTATTTGGAAGCTTATTTCAAATCCTTACTTCTATTTATTTCTGTGTCAAGTTTCTCATGTTTCGGAAGGTGCGAGGTTGGATCTGGAGTGTCTGGTGTTGATCTGGAAATTTTCCTGGCTGGAGGACGGAGCCGTACGTCCTGGGCCTTGGGTCGCACGTGCTGTGACGCCCCGATTCTACACTATAGGTTGCAGTCAAGGGAGAGTCACTAATGAGTCCTATGGCCAATAACCAAGTAAGATCCCAGATCGCCGGAGGAGTCAAAATAGCCTCCCTTCTAAGTCCAGCTTTCTTAGGCAGCGCACTACCTTTTCGACATATCTTACAAGGCATTGACACAAGGTCTCATAAGCAACGATAAGGAGTATATGGATAAATATAGAATGAAAGTTCATAACAACCATGAATATCATTAATTTCAAAAGCTTGCTCCATTACATTACATCCCCAAAAGAAAGTTTAAAACTTCACATGAGTCTTACAAAATAATAAAAGGAAATTTCTAGTTTTTCCTAAGATAGCCAAAGGTCTTCGAAGGTTTCTGGTTCATCGCCTCCCGCTATAAGTTCCGCGTCGTCACCTGGCATGATACGCCGTGAGCTTTGAATGCCCAGTAAACACACACACACCCTACCCCTTTTTCCCAATCCAATACACAATCACAATTATAACATCAAGTAATAAAGCATGATACTCAAATAAATAAATGAAGGGTCAAGTTAGGTGTTAGTAAACTAGAAATCCCCCAAAGAGATTTCGTCCTCCCAACCACAAGAATCGGACGCGGATTATTCGGTATGCCCCCTCTTTTGCTGCTTTGTTGCAGAACTAACCTCGGATGCCTACCAACGGTTATATACCGCGTAGCGCCAACCGCAGGGCCTCAAAAGAGACGGTAAAAATAGGGCCTTGCCCGAAATCCCTCCTTACACCAAACCACCTAGGGTCCGAATACAACCGCTCCGTTCAAGGGTTCCAAAAACCACTTGCGCAAGACTTTAACTTTCAGATAGGGAACGCATCCCAACACTCCATATATCACATTTCTCATCTTTTCATTACTCAAGTGTTCGAAAACCCAATACCCACCCAATTAGGTTTCCCGTTGAATTAAGTGTTTTAAGTCAAAGTTAGTCCAACTAAACAATATAATAACATCCACATAAGCATGCATCCTCGAGATAAGAAAGATAAATAACATAACATGCACATACAACACGTTACCAAGATATGATCATAAGCCATTAAACATTTTCATGAATACAAGGGCACAAAACATCCATACATAACAAATTTCAGGATTTAACATCACGTGAAGATTAATACGAAAGGACTACTTTAGATCATCCACCGAACTCGGTCTTCCTATGGTTTGTAGAGAATTTGATCTAGTTTCTAGAACATTTTTCGGAAATGGGTTTGCTTTTTCAGATTTTAAGTTATTTAGAAAACATTCCAGCGCTGTCCAGAATCTGTCCAGATCTGTTGACCGTTACGAAAATTTGATTTTCTTGCAAACCGCTTAATGTTTTTCGATGAAACCAATTTTAGTTGAAAGCTAACTCATTAAGGAAGGTTTTGACATAAAATAGAGGTTCAGAATATTTTTGTACATTTTTCTGGAATTTTTGAAAGTGGGCTGCAAAAACAGATTTCAAGGTAGAATGCCTAAAACAAGAAAATTTATAAAAAGGGGGTTCCACCATTGGAAAGTTTCATTTCTTTTGTGAAAAAAATATACTAAGTATCACATGTCTAACTCAGAAAATTTGTTTGAAAGAGTGCTCTTGAAAAGTTGAGAGATTGGTAGAAAAGAAGGTGGTTTTGTGCCAAAATGGGAAAAATACAAGAGAAATGGAATCAATGCTCAACTTTTAGCATTTTCAACACAAGTAACTTATCAATAACACATTTGAAAACATTATTTAGAACCCTTAGAAACATGTATTTGAAAAAGGAAAATGAAAGAGAAGGTTGTGTTGTGGCTTACCCTCTAAGCTTTGCACAAGAAACTCTCATTTCTTCCTCCTTCTTCTCCTCTAGATTTCTCTTCCTTGCTCTCTCTCTAACCAAAATGTGTGTGAGTGAGTGTGTTGTGTGTATGTTTGCAAGCTAGGGAGGGTGTGGTATATATAGGCAAATTTGGGGTAAAAGGACATAAAAGCCTTTTAGTTGGAATTGGATGGAAAGCTAGGATTTTTGGTTGGTGTCAAAAGGGATGGGAGTAACTAAGGTGCTAAATCATAGGTTTGGCATCAATTAGTTGATTTTTAGTTAAAAGGTAACTAGTCTTGAGATTTGCAACCTAGGTCTAGGTCATTAGGTTTGGATTTCCTAGAATATCTCATGATGGTGTGTCTTGGAAATAGGTTTCTCACATTCTCCAAGGAAGGGCTAGCCATAGGGATGTGAAGGGACTAATTTTTTAATTATTTTAAGTTCTAGGCACATTCTCCTGGGTGTATATGTATATATATATATCAAGATTGATGGCATACCAATGTACAAGATATGAGTACTATTTTGGGGCAAGTTTTGAAATTTTAAAAGAAAATATGAGGGCTTGAAGTTAAATACATGTAACCTGGGTAGAATTAAATTAAGTTAGGGAACCTAATCTGGTTAGAGAAATTTCTGTTTCGATAAAAATAAAAATAGCAATTGCTAACCGACAAGATTCAAGTAAACGAGGGGCTAAAAATAAATAAATAAATAAATATAATTCAACATTAGGGTCTTAAAGTAAATACATATTTCAGGGGCCTTACACGTGCGGGAGGTGAGGCCGCACGTGCTGGAAACAAGGGAAGTCAAGGGTTGACTATTGCAATTAAGGCAGCTGCGGAAGGAAGGTACGAGAGAGTATCGCACGTATGGGGATCAGTGCCGCACGTGCAGGAATGGGTGCCGTACGTACGGGACTTCGCTGAATCCGAAAATTTTGTCTTTTCTCTCTTTTGGGCTAAGTGCATATCACTTTTCCTATATCTCTCTCTCTCTAAAAACCCTTTTCTCCTCATTCTCTCTACATTTCATACACCAAACAAGATCAAATCCTTGATTTCTTTAAATCCATTGGATTTTTGACCCAACATCCTTCATTAAAGTTGGATAACTTCTTGGGGATTTCGTTATGTGCAGTGGAGATCGGGTTTCAATACCGTTTATTTGGGGGTTCTCATCTCATTTCTTCTTCAAGCTTGAGGTAGGGATTTTCTTAGAGTTATATATACGTTTTTGCAAGATTTGGTTGATTTTCGAAACCCTTTTCAATAGTTTTGAAACTTGATTGTTGGCACAAGAATGTGAGTAATTTTGGAAGTGGGTTTATCCCTTATTCTTTTAAAATAATTTTTATTAGGTTTTGAACTATATTGATTGAGGGAAAGATGTTCTTAGAGAATCTCTTTCAAAAGTTTTGGGTGTGTATTGTTGTGGTGAGAAAACATAGAAATTGGGGGTTTTGAAAAGATGTTGAGAACCCATAGAAGACATTGTTATTATATTATTCTTTTGTGCCAAAATGAATAAGTGATTGAAAAATTTCTCATCTTTATATATATAAATGATGAACTTCATGAATTATGAGAAGTGTTGATTTTGGAAGTTGTTGTATAAAAATGTTGATATAGTCTTGAAATGACTAAATTGTGAGAAATGTTCAAAAATGTGGGAATGTTGCCACTTGTTAATAGATTTAAATGAATATGTGGTTATTTTGTGAGATGGCATTGGAAGGAGAAATGGAAATTTGATTATTATGGAATTATTGTTTGAACTGATCGGAAGTGGAGACATGTTATGTGGCATTGATAATTGTTGCATTGGATATCCATTCAATTGGTTATTATACATTTTGAATTGAGTTTGGGAACTTTACATTGAGAAAAGAAAGTTTGTAAATAATTTTCGTGAAATCACTTTGGGGTAAATACGTTGGTAAGTTCAGATAGGAGGTGTAATTGAAATTGATTAAGTTGGCCTGAGTGTCCACGGTGAAAAACCGAAAAAACGTGCAGGGCGGGTACCACTTCCTTTCCGGTTAGCAATCGGTGAAGTGGGGTTTTGGTAGTACTAGCTATGCCTACTTGCATACACCAACCTAGGAATTACCTAAGTTGTATTTACCGCCTCCTTGACTAAATTGATAATTTTTGAATTGTTGACACTTCAAGTTATCATTGAGCATGATGGTTTTCAAAAGACATAAATGTGACTTTCCTTCAAAAAGCATGGCATGACATATGCATTTCATTTGATGAAGCTTGTATAAGATGTATATACTTTGTTAAAAACTTTCTACTGGGCTTTATGCTCACCTCTATGGGATTTGGTGCAGGAAAAGACGTGATGAACTCGTCAAACTAGGGCGTGGATGTATGTATTAAGAGCACAAGGCTCTATTTTGTTGTGATTGTATTTTTTTTGTAAGCCAAGGGCTATATATGTATGGGTTCGAGAAACTATCTTTTGTGTAATCGAGCTTAAGCCTTGGAATTTGTAAGCCCTTGAGAGCATTTATTTATTTATTTTGACTGAATGATCTACATGCTATAGATTCAGATACAAGAATTCATTGAATGTATACCCGCATGTGGAACTATCTTGTTCAAACCTCGTGATCTTTAATGCTAGCATTGGGAATTTATTTCGGTTTATCATAAGGAGTAATGGATGTTATGTCATCATTATGTATTATTTTTTTGGGGCGTTACAATATATATATATATATATATATGAATAAAAAAAATAATGAGTGGCATAGTTTCTCTCTTTCTCTTTATGTCATTTTTCATGCACAAATGATGTAGTTGGTAATTGCATGATAAGACCTGCTTCTTGTGATCTTGTAGACTGATTTTTGGGGGAAACTTGCTGAAGTACATGTAAGTTATGGATATTGAAATAAAATTGGAACTTAATGATACTTTTTATCGTGAAACTCTACAGGAGGCAATCAAATGCAATGCCCATAGGTGCCTGTTCGAACTCTATCATCGATGCATAGGCGCAAGTTGGGACAACCACATTGGCATTGCTTCTTGTCAGAAGTGGGCATCTCATCGGGCCATGTTTGTTGCTGCATCCTCAGTTCTTACGTTTTGGATACCCAATAATCCAAAATTAGCAACTGAATTTTTAACCGGCAACCCTAAAGCTATAGGACAATCTGAACATTATGTGTTGATAAGGTTGTTAGGTCTGCAAACTTTTGATATTTGATTTTTCTTTTTCTTTTTTTAGATTTGTTTTAGTTGCAATGTATAGATAAATTGTTGCAGTGAAATTTTTTTTACTGATATGGGATGTATCTAGTGTTGGTAACTTTCATGGATATATATATATATATATATATATGTGAGAGTACGTGTTAATATTTTTGTTACATGTTTAAATTAATTTGTTAAGTGCTTGCGATTGATATTTTTGTTGGAGCAAATGCATATATAATTTTTATAATAAATAATTATTTGTGACAAATGTCATTGAAGATTATTTGTGATGGTTGCTAAAACATAGTAAGCATTTTTTTTTTGGTTTTTGCAACGGCAAAACAACAGATGCAATAAGTAGGTTAGGCAGTCGCAAATAATTTGCGACTGCTACTTTGCCGTCACAAAAAGTATTTTCCACCCCCATATTTGCATCTCCCATTTGTCATCGCATGGGCCGCCGCAAAAAACTTTTTGCAACTGTATTTCTATTTTTTGCAACAGCATGTGGCGGTTGCAAAAAGTACTTTTTTTTAGTAATGAGTGTAATTTATCTATAGATTAAAAATGAATATTGTTGACTTGTTCACAACTTTTTTTATTAATCGTGTTATGAGGTTCTTGTTTGGATCAATACATTTATAAATAAATCGTATTAGTATTAGTATATTTGACATGAATGGCTAAATAAGCCGGATTAATAATGAGTAAATTATGATAAGATTGATTAAACAAGCCGGATTATTGATGAGAAAATTCAGATATAACACGACACCATTTCTATAGTGAAAGAAATATCATTATCAAAGGTTCACAAGCATGAAAAATGAGCATTACTATAATTCAACAAAAGGTTGCTTGGTAAATTCATTGAAGTTGGAAGGTCACTTCAAGGTACTGCAATGACTCTTGAACAGTCACCTGTCTTTGATATTATTATACACCTTGCACATAACTATGTCAAATTTGTTAGGAGATAGAAAAATGTAAAATAGATAAACTAAAAAACTATAATGTAGATAAAATAATAAATTGAATACAAAATATAGAGAGAATTAAACTCTTATAAAACTTTTATTTAGATTTTCAAGAATCTTTAAATATAGATCTTCTAGATTTAGTTATATTATTTTTTTCAATAATTTAACTATATAGTTCTCATTCTATATCTATTTCTCTTCTAATCTTTACTCTCTTTGTGCTTCACTTCTTTCAAGCCACATGTTTCGTAACAAAATTGTCAACAACTATGATTGACACAGATGACATATTGGTGCAAATGCTACATTTTATATCTAACTTTTAAAGACTTCCTAGAGAGCTTTGATAAAGGCATTCACAGAAGGGTTGGGAAAGGCTGTTTTGGGGGTGAATAGTTTCTATAACCAACCATTTGCTGTATAAATGGAATAATGAAAATGACTTCTTTCAAGTCTATACTTAAAATAAAATAAATAAATATACAGATTACACAGAGAGAGAGAGAGAGAGAGAGAGAGAGAGAGAGAGAGATTCAGATTGGTTTTTTGGTACAAGTCATCAAGTTTATGGCACCACAACCATGAAATGGTTACATGTTGCTTTTGTTAAAAATACTCTAACCTCCTGTGAATCTACAAATTCAGAAAAAAAAAAAAAAAAAAAAAAAAAAAAAATCTTGTTCGGTTTGGAGTTTTCAAAATTATTTTTTGAATTTTCAATATTTTTATATTTTTAAAATATTTTAATCAATCTTTTTTTTTTAGATCCACTTAATCTTGATATACTTAAAAAGTATAAAATTTGTTCAAAAATATTTTAAAAATTTATTGAATATAACAAAATACGAAAATATACTAAATTTTTGTTTATTTTTATTATTTTTTTTATATTTAGTGATTTTTACAAAAAATAAAAAAAAATGCTACTTTTTAAGTATATCTATATTAAGTGTATCTAAAAAATAAAAACATTGCGTAAGATATTAAAAAAATTAACTAAAAACAAAAGAACACGGCAAAAACTCAAATTTTAGAAAAACTGTGTAAACCAAACAAGGATTGAAGACCAAGTTTTATTCATGCTTTGAGCCCAGAACTTCTTTAAATATACAATGGTACAGCTTAATTTCAGCTTATTTCAGCTTTCAGCTTAATTTAAGCTATTTTGATGTGTTTGGTTTAACTTAACAATACAGCTTATAGCTTTTTGTAAATTAAAAATCAACTTATTCTATGAGTGGGGCAGGAGAAGCTTAATTTATAAGTCTGAAATCAGCTTATGATCATAGTTATAAGCTATAAGCTGTTAAGATATAAGCTATAAGTACTTTCCCACAGCTCTACCAAATAGGGCCAATATTGATTTGATATTCTAGGCACTTTCTGATTTTGTTTTTCTGGACCATAGACTTTTTGGTCTAACATCTCATACTTTAGAAAAGTGTAATACTATATATCTGTTTTAGATTAGGCTCACGCGACTTTAAAACATTAGGTCTAACATTTCAATTACAAGCTACTTGCCAATTAGGTCTAACAATTTCAATGAAAAAGATTGATTACTTGTATAATAATTATATAATTGAGATCAAATCAATGTTCATAAGATTTAATTTAATTTATTTTTTGAATTGATCATCTCTGAAATTACAAGCTACATAGCACACTGCGCATTTCACGGCCATTAAACTAATTAAAATTGAAATTAGGCACAAATTTGCATGTTTTGCCTACATGGGTCCCTGCAAATTAGGAAAACATGGGAGAAATTTAGAGCTTGTTTTGCCAAGACTTCTATTCACAACGAGATTTGAAAGTAACTAGACAATTTTATCCTCACTAACGCTTTAATTTTTGATATATATAATTTTGAGTATGTAACATTTTGGAAGAAGGTATTACATTACAAACTAAAAGAGATTGTGAGTGAATTGTGGCACGAGTGTGCAAAGTTTGAAGTGAGTTGAGTATTTAAGATTTGGAGGATGTGTAACCAAAATATGTGATGTAGGTGTTCAATTTATGAGGAATGGACAAATTAACATATACATTACCTATATTATATACACCAAAAAACACACACACACATGCACACACACAAAACTTTAGATTGAATAATACCATAGGGTATTGCTTGCCCTTGTCCATATTAACTCCACAAAACTTGGACAAATAGTGGTCTTTGCCTTGGTTTTTATTGATGTATTCTCATGTACTCTAGTTTACATCAATATAATTATTTTTTTCCAATAATAAAAAAAAAGACTTGGACAAATAGTACTTACCATTTCAATTATTTAACTATGCTTGAGATTTAGCTTCTTTTATTTATTTATTTATTTATTTTTGTTGTTGTTGTTGTTACAAGGCAACATGTCTTGTAAACCAGTAAAGTGGATTCTATACAGTTAAATTGTGTAATTACACAAGCTACATAGAACATCCAATCAGTTGATGAAAAAGTGGATCAATTTGAAGATTTCCTTTATGTCCTTTTCATGGACGTGACTCCATGAATTATTTCATGAAAGTAAGATCAAGTGCAAAAGAGGTAAATGACAACATAATATATTTTTCCCTTACAAATTAGCTAGAAAGTTAATTTATTAGTTAAAAATAAAGTGATGAAAAAGTTATGATAAAAAAATTAATTTGTTTGATACATTTTTAACTCTTTTAGCTTTTCTTATGACTTTTCAAAGTAACTAAAGTGAAGTTTTTGACGGAAAATGAATTGACAAATAGGTAAAAATTGTTTTAGCCTCGCTTTTAAGTCACAACCAAAGGAAGTCACCGGATGCTATTGAGAAATGACTGAAATTATAAGCTACTTTGGCCTCTAATCATAATTTCAATGAACGGACAACATGCTAAAAAAACACGCCATAGAGGGAAAACTATTCATTAGTCTCAAAGTAGACCATGACATATATGTGCTTTTTGACTACTAAAATCAGGCAAAATAGGATGAATTACGATCAATTTTTATCTCCCACCCAATCGATTAAGATAAGGATCGTCTACTCCATCCATGTTGTGATTACTACTCTTATTAATTCAATGTCTTGATGATTGGGACTAGCAAAGTATGTAATTTGATTTCTTCCTCAGCTTAAGTAGACTCCCAATTCTTATTACAACCAATACTCTACTATAGTTTCCACAAGAACATGAATGAAAATGTTAGACAAGCAAATGTGATATTTCCCAATCTTATAGAAGAAACAAGCTTGTAATTTGTTTTTAAAGCTTGGTACTCTACAAGATATTTGGTGATTGTAATATAGTATTAAATCCATGTGATAGTAAAATTATGTAAAATGGTAAAAAAGAACCATTTATGTCAATTATAAAAGACAATAAAAAATATATATATATATATATAAATTTGACGGGGAATTTTTTTTTAAGATTTCTGATTTTAAAATTTTATAAGATAAATGACATACAATATTTTTCTAGTAGTTAAGGTTCCTGAACACTTCTACAGAGAAAATTTGACTCAGAGAAATTTTGTCCAACTCAAAGAAATTTTGCTCAGACTCAGAGAAATTTCTTTTTGATCATATAGAGAAATTTCGAAATTTCTTTGAGTCGGATGAAATTTCTCTGAGTTGGATCAAATTTCTCTGAGTTGAATTTTTTTTGTGAAAATGTTGAGAGACCTTAGCTAATTAAAAAAAAAAAAAAAATCTTGGATCTTAGAGAGAGATGTTTCACTAATTTTTCCAAAATTGAATGTAATCTTTTCATTACAATAATTAGGATAATAAACAATACACCTATCAAAGTGCATGAAAAGAAAATCATTTTTAGTATGTTTATTTATTTATGCAATCAAACAAAATGGTAGAAGAAAAAATAACCATTTGTATGTGATTATTTCATGAAGTTTTACTATAGCTGGTAGCCTGGACTCACCGTTTTTTTACTTTTTGTAGGGGTAACCTAGGAGAGGAGATTGCATGTGAAAGGAAAATGTTTGAGACTCTTAAAAACTTTTCACAATTCTACTTATAATGATATGTGTCAACTTCTAATTTGTTACACATTTAATGATTGATGGCTCAATTCTCTTTCCACACTGTGGGTGTATTTGTGGGTCAAATGTGTAGGTTTCTAATATTATTTGAAGTTTGAAATTAGGTTGAATTGATATTGGCATGTAATTGAATGGTGATAATTATATCCATTGATCAAAAATCTCTATTTTTTTTTTTTTTTAAACTTGAATAATTCCTTGAAATGGAATTTTCTTTTTATCTGAACATATGATTAATTGAGGTAGTTTTGTGCCTTTAGTTTCAAGGGTGATTAATTTCACTAGAGCTCCTAAAAATGGGAAAGAAGGATTCTCAAGAAAAGTTCTTAAATGGCTAACAGAGATGTTGTGAAGCAATTTCCAGAATCAATGACTTTTAGCTGATTATTATAAATGTTTTGGGTTTGCATTCAATTTGTATGGTGTTATATATGCATCTATTAATCATCTTAATTTTTTTGCTAATTTAGATGTCATGGGGAGCATGTTCTAAAGGTACAGAAAAATATCATAAACAAATAAAATGTTGATTAATAAAATTCATTGATGCAAGTTGACAAGTCATTTCTTGGGCATATCAAAGCCCCTTGACTAGTTAGTGCCCTAAAATTTTATTACACCCCTTCTACATGATCATGACCCCAAATTAATTTATATATATAGGCTGCTATGCACTTTATTTGAACTGTTTATAGTCTTTTCTTATTATTATTATTATTTTTTTTTTTTGGGAGTTTGTGTTGAATTATTTGATATAATTTTAGCTAACAGCAAACTAAAGCCTCGTTTGGGAATAGATTTGTAAAAAAATTTAGTATGTTTAAAATAAAATTTTGATTTTTTACGAAAAGATGTATAAAAATATTGCATCAAATAGGCCCGCCATGCTTCACTGGCAAATATTTTTATAAATTATTTTATTGCTTATCAATTTTTGGTGTAAATTTTAACTTTAATTTTTTCCCCTTAATAATGACACTCATATGCTGTCATGCCCCAAGTCTCGTGGTAATGCCATACACTCATTTAAGTAAACATGTAAGATCAAAAGTCCAATCAAATAAACCACAAAAGTAAAATACTCCAAGTAAATCTTTAATTATGAAAGAATCCTTAACATATAAAATTCTCCATCAAGTCCACTAATTTAATCCACTAACAAAATAGTAATCCAAAGTAACTTAAAATCATATTCCTACTCTTGGAACTCTTACAAGTAAAAACCCGCGTAATTCTACTCCTCAAAATCTGAAAAATAAATAAATAAAAGTAAGGGTAAGCTTGACAGTCTAGCAAATAATCAACTATCACTGCTAGTTAGATCAAGTATATATATATAATAATCGATAAACAATAAGTATATTTTTGCTACAATTCAATGAATGAACAATTATCCTATAAGATGGTTCTATAGCTGAAAATAGCAAGAGTGTAACAAAACATTTTAGTTGAAAAGACAAAAGGATAATTCAATGCAATTTCGTTGTTTGAATCAATGGTTCGATAACTAAATAGTTTAATGATTCGATTCACAAAACTCAAGTTTCGGTGACTATGGCCCCTTAGCCTGTGACAAGGTTCAAAACCACACATAGGCCGGTGGTAAAGTCCTAGAAGAAACAAGTTTATGTGCTAATAAATAACCTCTATTAGTTATGGTCCAAATCATAATCAGACTAGAGTAATGTTCAAAATTTAAATAATAAACTTCTTTTAAAAGTGTTATAAACATTTGGTACAAACTAATAGTTTTACAAAATATTGAAATAATTCTCAAAATAATATTCGATGTCATTTCATACTTGACCCATATTTATTTTAAGAAAACAAAAAGGCGATAAATAAATAATCATAATTTCAAATAATTCAATAAGAATAAAAATAATCCAACAGTGATAGAAGATTACTTATTTCAAACAGTTAAAATAATAATTCCAAAGCTAATCTCAAATTATTAAGATCCACCTCAATCTCACAAACATTTGGCTGTGTTTAGTTAAGAGATTTGGGAAAGGATTTGAAAAGTAAAAGCAAAAAGGCATGTGAAATATAAGTATGTTTTATTCATCAACAATGATTCATCCCCCCTTTTCCCCCACCCCCTTTGACCCCCTCTCTCTTTCATTGGTCCCCTTTTCTTTTTCTTTTTCTTTTTTTTCCTGCTCCTCCAATCACCACCCGCCACGTGGCAAAGGGGGGTGAGGGGGTGACCCCAAAAGGGGGTCCCAAGCATTATTCTTTATTCATACTTCACGTACCTTTTTCATTTCTCTTTCTAAATCCCTCCTCAAATCATCTAACCAAATACAACATAAGAGATGAATATATCAAAATCACACTCTATGAATCTTCCTCCTCCTTTTCAAACCCTCAGAGAATAAATCCTTAGCCCTATCATTCTAGCATAGGGATGACAATGGATAATTTCTCCAATGGATATCCATGGAGATCTGACTCAAATACATGAGGTTTCTCTATTTTTTTTATCCGTTGGATCAAATATGTGATATTATTTAAATCTCCATCAAGAATGGATACCCACCCATTTTCCCGTATCCTTGTCGATGGTTCAAATTTCTAGTTTTTGTAACAATTTGGTGATCTGGTTCTGACTCATGGCCATCCCCCACGATTCTAATCCTTTCGCTGATGAGGAAGTGAACGCATTCGTTGCAAGTTCCAAAACTATGTATATAGATATATATATGTGCACTTTTATAACTCTGTACGTAAATTCTATAATGTTCAAACGTGTTGATTTTGATAATGTATATTCTTCTGGATTAGAATTTGTTGGAGAGAGATGGTTGTACTCTTTTTTCTTTTTTTTCTTTTTTTTTTTTTTTTTTGTATCTTTCACGTTCTTCTATATTTTTTTTCTCAATTACTAGAAATTTATTTGATTATCTTAAAATTATATATTTAATTATTTTAAAACAAACTTTTTAATTAATTAATTAATTAATATGTATTTAATTTTATTATTGAGCTAAATAAAATAAAATAAGATTGAATATATATTCATTAGGAGATGGAAAGGGTAATACCCATAAGAAATGGGGAACAGAGAATGAGAAATGAAAAAAATTATTATAAAAAAATGAGAATGAAGACTTAATATCTACCTCATTAACCCCATTGCCACCCGCAAGATTTTTTCTTTTCTTTGAATAGAGAAAGACTTGAGCATAAGTATAGGCTTATTAACCTAGTTTTCCCAAAATTATAAAGTCACCCATGTAAGTTATAGAAATTACAAAGTCAACCCATAACTAGTTCTTTAATATAATAATTACTATATAACTCGGATTTCACATATGCAATAACTGTTATGTCTAATAACTGCTTCATCAAATTATCAGATCACACCTCAATTATCATAATATTTAAATATGTATTTATAAAATTATAAATATATAGCATTCACATCCGTCACTAATAAACATGAATTTAACTATGCCAATACCTATATATATATATATATAGATACACACAAGGCATACCTATTTTTCAAAAGGGAAATTTAATAACATCTAAATGACGAAGGCATTCACATTGCCACTTTGATGAAAGCATTGACATATAGGGCTTGTTTGATAGGGCTTATAAGCTGCTTATTTCAGCTTTTAACTTAATTTAAGCTAAAATATTATGTTTTGTACAATTTAAGTTAACCAGCTTATAGCTTTAACTAAGTTATTTCTCAGCTTATCTCAAAAGCTGGTCAGAGGGGTGCTTAAATTTTCGACTTAAGGGCGCAGTTGGTGTGGGGGGCTAAAATTACTTAAATGTCCTCGTCAATATCCAAATATTAATATTAATTAAAAAAGAAAAAATTGTATATTTCTGAAGAAAAAGAAAAAAATCAATATTAATTAAAAAATAAATATTAATTGGTATTAATTACTAATAAATTCATATTGTATATTTTTATATTAATTAAAAAATAAAAAATTGTATATTTCTAAAGAAAAAGAAAAAAATCAATATTAATTAAAAAAATAAATATTAATTGGTATTAATTATTAATAAATTCATATTGTATATTTTTATATTAATTAAAAATTAAAAATTGTATGTTTCTGAAGAAAAAGAAAAAAAATCAATATTAATTGGTATTAATTATTAATAAATTAATATTGTATACTTTTGTAATGAATTAATTATTAATTGATACTAATTAATAACAATTGTTGATTATTAATATTAATTGATACTAATAAAAATTAATTATTAATATTAATTTATACTAATTAATAATTTTAGTATTAATTGAGACTAATTTAGCCATTAATTGATACTAATTAATAATTTTAGTATTAATTGATACTAATTAAGCAATTAATTGATACTAATTAATTTATAATGGAAAAAAATTGTAACAATAATACTTCCATTACATTTTTATCAAATGTATCAATTTTTATATTAATTGATACTAATTAATACTAATTATATTAACTTTTATTAATGAAATAATTTTTTTAAAATTAAAACTGAAAAAAATGACAAAATAATCATTTTTATATCATATAAGGACAGAAATGACAATTATACAGTAAAAAACTATTTTACAGCTTATTAACCAAATATTACTCTGCTGCTTAAATCCATAATCCCACGGCTACACCAAACAGATTAACAGCTTATATTCACAGTTATAAGTCATAATCTGTTAAGTTATAATCTATAATCACTTTTTCACAAATCTACCAAACGGAGCCATAGTGGGGAGATTCAACTGCCTACTTTTTTTTATTGAATGCTGATGGGACGTCTTTAAACCCTCCAATTATGTATGCATATATGAATGTAACTATTATATATATCTACACTACACATATAGACAAAGTTGAACTACACCTTTCTAGCAAATATTTGACAAGTGTTACACATTCCTAAATGTATAGGTATGGAAAGACCAATTATATATAATTCTACTAATGAAACGTACATATAATTTTGGGATTATTGTATTCTTTTATTTTATGCCTCTGATCCTTATTTATGAAATTAGAAGCTTAGACACCATGCCATGCGTCCCTATCCCTGCGATTTTTAATTTTTAATTTTTTTTTAACAATTGATATAGAAGGAAAGTAAATTTTTTTTTTTTTTAAAAAAAAAAAAAAGAAAAAAGAAAAGTTGCATGACAAAAGGTCAACCAGGGTCTGGGCTTATTAAATTTGAGACTATTAACATTGGACACGGGTCCCATGTAAATTAGGGAACCATATGCTAAGAATCTTGCCGAACCATGATATAGGGTCCTAATTATTTAACTAATTTTTTTTTTCCATGTCAAAATAGGTGTATTATGAAACTAAGATTAAATATGGTACTTCATTAAACTGTTCAGAGTTTAAGTCTTGCCATAAATTAAGGGTATAATTTGGAGGGACTCAATCTAACCAACTCGAGCTCGGTTTGAATTTTTTTAAGACTTGAATAAAATATTTTTAAATTCAATATGACTTTGGATAGGTCTAAACTCTCAACACAATTCGAATTGAGTTTTAAATCCTCCTGAGTTCCACCTTTACCATAAATACGACTTTTCACTTCCTAGGAAATCCCCTTCCACCCCAACGAAAACCCTTTTATAGTATTTATTGGAAAATTTACCCATAAGTCCTAGTTTTTGAAACGTTGAACCATTTAGTCTTAAAAGTTTTCTTATGCTCCATTTAGTTCCATTTTTACATCAGCATGATGTAAATGATCTGATGTTTCATTCTATGATTTCAAAATTTATTGAAATCTGATGAACATTAGATGTTTTTCATCCTATATTTTCAAACATTATTGAAATTTGATGAACATTAGATGTTTGAAATCTAATGTTTGTAACATGATTCTGATGTTATTAACATTGTATCTGATGTTATTAACATTGTAATGGGACCTTTCAGTCTATAAGAAAACTTTTAGGACTAAACAGTGCATAAGTTATTAATTTGGGATTTATTGGTGCATCCCCCTTAATTATTTTCAATTTATTTCTATTGATTCGCTCTTTCTAGATTTTTTTTAAAAATTAATTGATTACACAACCCACACACCTCTATATCTATAGAATTTAATAATTTACGCAAAATATAACAAAAACAAGGGTTTATTGCACTTTTATCATCTACTAAACTATCACAATTTTTTATATTTCATCCCTAAACTATCAATCTCGCCTATTTAGTTCCTACTGTTTATGATTTTTGTTTACGTGGTCTAATTAAAAACAATTGTACAAATCAGTAACCATTGAAACCTAATTTGATAGGCAAAAAAGTAATTTTTTGATTTGGACAACTTAAATCATACTACTAAACACTTATTAAATTAGTTGTGAAGTAGAAATAGTTCAAAATAATACGAAAAATGATTGTTGTTGTATGATTTAAGTAGTTCAATTTCTAAAATAGTTTTTTCCCATAAAATTAATTTTCAACAGCTATTGATTTTTTAATTGGCTTCCAACAAAAATTAAATAACTATGACGTTGATAGTTTAATGATGAAATAAGCAAAATGATGATAGTTAAGAATAAAAGTAAAATTAACCCTGAAAAGTTTCTCACAACTAGTATTAAATTGCTAATAGATTGTCTTATAATTGCTACTTTTTACAACTCAATATGAATGTAAGATTATATTTTATGTTGTAGACTCCCCTTTTAAAATTTTGGACAAATTACATATACCTCCCTTGAGATT
This sequence comes from Camellia japonica, assembly GCA_030407325.1. Classification (NCBI taxonomy): domain Eukaryota; kingdom Viridiplantae; phylum Streptophyta; class Magnoliopsida; order Ericales; family Theaceae; genus Camellia; species Camellia japonica. The sequence continues at coordinate 182,345,225 of JAPPVO010000019.1, forward strand.
TAGCTAAATTACAGATATTCTCTGAAGTTTCGGAAATTACATCCCGTCCCTTAAAGTTTGTATTTTCATAACAATTTGTCCCATGTGATTTATATTTCATAACAAATTATCCCATAATTTGTTATGCAAACATAGCATTCAGGGGAAATTTTATAATTTCTCAAACCTCAGGGGGTATTTATAATTTAGCCAAACCTCGAGGGGTATATGTAATTTGCCCTAAAATTTTTGTTAATATAAATGTTTGCCTCCCCTATTTTAAAATCGTGGTCCGTCCTGGCTCAAAAACCCAGCAATGGACAAAAACAAAAAAACCCAAAAAAACAAAAAACAAAAACCCAACGATGGACAGCTTAAACATATCCAACTACATTGGCTTTTAGTGAAGACAAAAAACAAAAAAACAAAAGGCAAAAACTTGGCAATGGACAACTTAAATATATAAAGCTGCAAATTAATAGAGCCGTTTATAATCAAACTCGAGTTTTTTTTGGTATGGGCTCGTTTGAATTTGATTCGTTAATTTTTTTTTTTGTTTGAGTTCGAGCTCGAAGTTGTTAAAATTTTAATAAACAAGCTCAGACATACAAAAGGTCGGTTTGTTCAACATTTATTATTTATAATTAAATAATGTAAAAATATGTATAAAAAATAAAATACACATGTTATTTAATATATTAAAAAATATAAATGTAAATAATTGCTAACTACAGATAATACTGTTAATATATAATATAGTAGACATAATATAGTAGACACTAGCTGTTCCCACTACCACACTTAGTAGACACTAGCTGTAAATTGTATCCCACTACCACACTTTCCTTTTATTCTTTCGGTGGTGTTAATATTGTTTAATACCTCTCTTCTCTCTATAAAGAGAAGCCCATTGTTTGTAAACATATCAATTCAATATACATATTCTCTCTCTCTGTACATCTATACATTAAATCTAACATGGTATCAGAGCTAAGTTAACAACTTAGTAATTCCGCTTCACCGGCAGGCGGCAGCCTCGTCTTGGCCGCCCGCCGGACAAACCCAAATTTCCTTAATCTCTTCTTTCATGGCAGATTCTTCAACAACACTTCAACAAAGATAGAAAAAGTCTTCTCAATACAACAAACAGACCCACTCACTAGTCTTCTCAATACAACAAACAGACCCACTCACCAATTGCCTCACAATGGGTTTCACACACACAGGATTCATCCACGAGTCCACCACCGAGTCACCCGAGTCATCATCATGGCTCTCCAACAACAACCGTTGCAGATTCCTTCAAACATTTTTACTTCTACACTGTCTTGAGCCGATCCTTCTAACAACGAAGGATTGACAGCCTCCGCCTCAATTCATTTGCTACGGCTCCGGTGACCAAGCTCACACACTAGTGATCCACAGCGATCGGAAACCAGCTACATGAACCCGAAACTAGCAGTACGTGTTCGAGTTCGCACACTTCTCTTCAAGGCAGCCGTGGTCACCACCATCAGCAACAAACATGCGAGCTACTATGCATCGGCGATTTGCTGAGTGACGTCGGAGAAGACGATTCTGGGGACTCCCACAACCACATCAAGGTCGACTTCCAGCTCTCTCCTTCATCCTCATCATCATCAACACCCTCTCCTATCACTGATGAGACACAGAGGACACACACATATGCATGGCAGCTCTTTTCCTCTCGGCAGCTCTCTCATCTCGGCCTCTCTTTCTCAAAACCAATCCATCTACATCTCTCTCTTAAGCCGTGGTCTCTCTCTCCCTCTCTCTCTAGACAGAACTTGGAACACACGGCAAAGAGGGAGGAGGGGATACACGCGGAACACACCCATAGCCATTGAGACAGGAGACCCACGGCCACTCACTCATCACACACTCCCCCTCTCTCTCTCTCTCTCCAGTATGCCAGTCTCAGTTCCATACTTTTCTATATTTTATTATTATTATTATTATTATTATTATTTTCTTACCCTTATTATACTCCAGCCCATTCCCCACCGAAACACCCTTATCTCTGTCCTACTTTTCTATATTTTATTATTATTATTATTATTTTCTTACCCTTATTATTGCCTTTCTTTTTATTTTTATTTTATTTTATTATTATCAACCTCAGTGGGTGAGCTCTTTTTCAAATTTATTGTATCCACTTTCCCCCACTTTCTTTTCTTTTATATCTATATATATATATATATATTTTACTATAATCTCTTATCCCACCACACTAGGTCTTCGAGATCAACATTGTTTTTTACAATTTTTTATTTTCTTTCATTCCATACAAAAAAAAAAAAAAAATCCAAACTCCATTACTGTTTTTCACATAACCGTGGGCTGCCCACGTGAACCACTCTCCTTATTTCCCTACCCTTTCATTTTGATTTCACATATATTCTTATTATTTCTTTCTTTATTTTTCTTTCACATTATTTTTCATCTTTTTCAAATCCCATTCATACCATCAAGAACTGCACACAAAATTCATTTTATTCGGGGCTCACCCTGATCCTCATTTTACACCAAAAAAAAAAAAAAAAAACCACAACCCACAAACCACCACAACAAAAACCGGCCTTATTTTTTCACCTCTTCAGCTGTTCTCTTCTTTTTGCCTTTGTCTTGGGCGTCCCTTGCCGGCACTGCCTCCGTGTTTCCCCCGCCGCCGAGCACGTTCACTTCCCGTTGCTCCTCAACTGTCACATATGGCGGCCCTCCTAACCTGAGCATCACGGTGGCCTTCCGCTTCAGTTCCTTGTTTTCTGCCTTCAGCACACATATCTCTGCTCGGGCATCCGCATACATGCGCTGGAGCAGAGCCAGTTGGGCTTTTACCTGCTGCACCTCATTTGTTCTACTCTGAAGCCGGTGCGACAGGTTGTTGACCGCCGTCATGGTCTCAACACATGACCTTAATGTATAATAATTGGCCTCAATATCAGATTGAGCAGCCATTATCTGCTCCACTGACACCATCGGATAGTTCAACGGCGCAAAACCAGGGGCGCTTGGTTGCGGTTCTAGGGCAACTGCCCCAGTTATCTCTCTTGTGCACTCATTGAGGTCGGGAAAGAGAGTGAGCAGACCCCGAGAAGAAGAGGCTCTGTTCTGGGTAGCAGAACGGAAAGAAGAGGCCATTTTCTGGGCAACCGGGTGTTACAGAGTGTCTCTCTCAGAAAACGAAGAGTTCTTCAGCAGGTTTTTTGTCTCAGCCTCAGCCTCAGCCTCCGTCTTGGTTAAATAGACAAGGCAGCCACGCGCATCGCGCGCCTCTCAACATCAGACGACAAACCGGGCACACAAACCAAGGCGGGCACGTGCCTCGCCACGTATCCGGCACGCCTTTTGATGGCTCGCCGCTAGAAGAATTATGTCGGGCACGCCTTTTGATGGCACGCCTTTTTATGGATTAGGCACGACTTTTGAGGCATATACACGAACATACAATGTATTCTCCAACGGTCTGACACGACCACATAGTGTCTTCTACATTGGTCCGACATGACCCCATAAACTGTCCTGACTTTGATTCCGGTCAATATCTACCACGGTCTGACACGACCACACAGTGTCTGCTACAACGGTCCGACATGACCCCATAAACTGTCCCGACATTGATTCCGGTCAGCTTCTACAACGGTCCAACATGACCCCATAAACTGTCCCGACATTGATTCCGGTTAGCTTCTCCAACGGTCTGACACGACCACACAGTGTCTGCTACAACAGTCCGACATGACCCCATAAACTGTCTCAGCTCCTACAACGGTTCGACACGACCACACAGTGTCTTCAACAAACGGTCTGACACGACCATACAGTGTCTCCTATCCACTTTTATTTTATTTGTCAAATTATTTTCCTGTTTTGTTACTCTCTCCAAACTCAAGTTGGTTAGTACCTATCCTCCTTGAGTTTGAGGGGGGCTGTTAATATATAATATAGTAGACACTAGCTGTTCCCACTACCACACTTAGTAGACACTAGCTGTAAATTGTATCCCACTACCACACTTTCCCTTTATTCTTTCGGTGGTGTTAATATTGTTTAATACCTCTCTTCTCTCTATAAAGAGAAGCCCATTGTTTGTAAACATATCAATTCAATATACATATTCTCCCTCTCTGTACATCTATACATTAAATCTAACAAATACATTTATATAATAGTTGTGGTAGATATTATTATTTTAGTAAAATATTAACTTATTTTAGTGTGTTTATATATTATATGTATAATTGTATAATTAAAGTTTCAATTGTGACTTTAGTCTCATACGTAAATATGAATTTATAAAGTTTTTTAGCTCGTTAAGGCTTGTGAACAAGTTCAAGCTCGAGTCAAGCCTAAGCTAACTCAGCTCGAGCTCAGTTCGTTAAATTTTTATTGAGCTCGAGTTCGAGTTTAAACTCATTAAAATCTTAATAAACAAACCCAAACATACTAAAACTCAGTTCAGCTCGACTCCGCTTGTTTGCAAGCCCAAACACATCCCATTACATAATTGACTTGTGAAGTTGTAAATTATATATAGTTTTTTTTTTTTTTGGTTGTTGGATCAACCATATGTTCTTTTCTAGAATAGTATCATATTAGTTATTACCAAAACAAACATATGTTGCTGTGTTTGGGTGAGAAGAACGAAAGCAACGATATGGAATTGGTTTTCCAGAATTAGTCAAGATGTGTGAATAAGTTGACCTGAATACCCCAATTATCAAAAAAAAAAAAATAAAATAAAATTGTGAACTCCATCAGCATCTATTGAGATTTTAAAAATGGAAGAGAATGTCAGATTCATGTTCCATAGCTCTAAGAGGACTGTATTTCTTCCAAATGCTTATCTTATAAAATTAGTTTCTTTTATTGTTTTCATAAATAAAAATAAATAAACAAAGGATCTGTTTGTTTGGGACATAAAATAGATATTTCCATTTATATTCGAATCCTATGATTCATTAAGAATAGAATATGGTTGCCTGCATGTGAGGCTGAACCAGTTGATGCTCTACTACCAAAATAATTTAGAATATGATGCTCTTTATTCTGTACGGAAACAATTATTAAAAAAAAAAAAAAAGAAACTTAATTAAACAGATAAAATCAAAAAGGCATTATTTAAATTTAATGTAGGTTGATTTGAAGAAATGGAAACCTCTAAATGCACCTAATAATATTGATAGGTATCACCCCAGTATCAACTTTAAATTTTGCTCTTTGGGAGCTTCTATTTACACTAAATTTTTATTACATCCCCTTATACCCCTTATAATTTCAAAATAACCTCAACATTTCTATTCTCTTCACACTACCAACCTAACTCCTTCCCATCCTCCCTGCTGCTCCACACGCTCTCCCACCACCCAACACCTTCATAACCCTTCCATTGGAGTGAAAAATGATATTTTTTGGGATTTTTTTTTTTTTTGGATTTTGTTCAGTTAGATAGGACCGAATTTGTTCGATTGAAATTGATAATAAACCGAACACATCAAGCTTGTCTGGGCGAATGAGCTAAAATTGATTAAATTAATCATGTTTGGCCTTAAACGCCCAAACAATGTTAACAATCTTAATTTGTTCGACGAACCAAAGACAAATAGAGTATCAAGGTACATCTCTTTTCAGGGTGCCTCTATTTACACACCACGAATCCTTTCAATATACACCACTTGCTCAGTTCACATTATACACAAATTAAAACTTTTAATTTTATCTCAATACACACCACTAATTTTTAAATAATATCAAATTACCCTCTTTTTCTCCAATTAACCCTAACCCTAACCCTAATCCTAATCCTAACCAAATCCAAACCCTTACCCATCGCCAGCTGTCAGTCATTGACCTCCACCCCTCCCCCTCTGTCACCCCTATCTGGCCCATCTTCTATTTTCATCTTCTTCTTCATTGTCTAGATTTGGAAACCCTAGGGCTCTCTCTCTCTCTGCGCCGTGGAGGAAACCAGGATGCAAGAGGGCTGAGTTGCGATGGAGAGGTAAGGGAGATGGATCGGATGACGGAGGTAGGTGGTAGAGTTGTTCACGATGGAAAAAGGGGGAGCGGGGTTGTTTACGATGGCGAGATAAAGGTGTACAATGGCGGAGGGGTGGACGATGGAGCTGGGGAAGGCGCAACAGGCCTGGGGAAAGAGGTTGGTGGTAGTTGCAATGGTGAGGGTTGATGGCGATGGCGATAGCGATGGCGATGGCGACGGCAATGGCGATGGCGACGGCGGTGTGTAATGATGTTGGAGTTAGGATGACAGCGTCTAGGAAGCTGTTTGAGGGCGGAAAGTAGAGAGGAAAGCTGTGGAGAGGAGGCGACCGAAGGCAAGGGGCTGCGGTGGTGACGGCAGTGGCGACGGCAGTGGCAGTAGCCTGCAGTGGTTGTCAATAGGTTAGGTTAGGGTTTGTGGATGAAGAAGATGGAATATAGATGAGGGCAATTTGGATATTTAATTGTAGGATAAAATTATAATTAAAAAATTATGAACAATTGTGTGAATTAAGAGTAATTAAGGTGTGTAGATAGAGTTAGTCCTTTTTTCAAGTCATTTTTGTTTCGAAAGAAAAATAATAAAGTGCAATTAACGTTTGGTAACGGTAACATTTTCGTTTTTGGTTTATGTTTTCAAAATTTTTATAAGTTGGTTTTTGTTTATTTTTAGAAAAACATAAACTACAAACACATGGCTTGTTTGATAACCATTCCGTTTTCAGTTTTTAGTTTATATTTACAAAAATTTTAAAAATTGTCATAAAAACTTGTTCGATAATTTTTTTTAGTTTATAAATGGTTGTCTCAGTTTATAAATTTGAGGAAAAAACGTAAACTCAAAAAATGAGTTTATGTTTTCAGTTTTCATTTTTTTTTCAATTATTTTTTTTTCAAATAATTTATTTTCAAATAATTTTTTTTTCAATTAATTTTTTTTCCCAATTAAATTTTTGGGAAAATTATTTATAAGTCCTATTAGGGAGACTTATGCTACATATGGTCCTACTAAAAAACTTATATTCCCATAAGTCCTGTGAGAAGTTTGTTGACACATTTACCTTCAATATTAATTGTTAATATCATAAATAATAGTAAAACCATATATAGGAAATTGAATGTCACCATAGATCATATCTATATAAACGTAACATAACGTGACATCTACATAAACGTAACGTGACGCCTACATAAATGTAACGTGACACCTATGATCTATGGTAACATGCAAAACGTAACGTAACGTAACGTAAATAACATAAATCATATTATGGTCTATATAGGAAATTGCATGTTATTATAGATCATATCTACATAAAACGTAACGTAACGTGACACTTACATAAACGTAACGTGACACCTATGATCTATGGTAACATTCAATTTCCTTCCTATAGGAAATTGAATGTTACCATAGATCATATCTACATAAACGTAACGTAACGTGATACCTACATAAACGTAACGTGACACCTATGATCTATGGCAACATTCAATTTCCTATGTGAAAATGTTGCTGGTTTATAGGAAATTGAATGTAAATTGAATGTTGTCATAGATTATATTTATATGAAACGTAACGTGACACCAACATAAACCAGCAACATTTTCACATTCAATTTAAAAGAATAAAAACTCATTAAGTTTGTGAAACGTAACGTGACATGTTACGTTATGTTTTTGTAGGTGTCACGTTACGTTACGTTTATGTAAGTGTCACGTTACGTTACGTTTATATAGGATCTTGTGGAATACATTCCTATCTAAATAGGACTTGAGACTCTATAAGAAATTACACAGGACTTAGCCTACCATAAGTGTCTGAAAAAGGACTTATAAATAAGTCTCCCAAAAAAAATTTTCAATTATTTTTTAATTAATTTTTTTTTTCATTTTTTTTCAAATAATTTTTTTTTCAAATAATTTTTTTCCAATTATTTTTTTTTCAATTAATTTTTTTCCAATTAATCTTTTTTTTCAATTAATTTTTTTTTCAAATATTTTTTTAATTAAATTTTTTTTTCAATTATTTTTTTAATTAATTTTTTTTCAATTATTTTTTTTAAATAATTTTTTTTCCAATTAATTTTTTTTCAATTATAATGTGTGTGTGATCCCATTGTCATAAATAATAAAAATAAATATAAATATTTTAGGCCTTAACAAACATATTTTTTAGTTTATGTTTTTAAAATTTTTTTAAATATTTTGTTCAAACTAAACGCGTTTGTAATTTATTTTTTTCTAAAAATAAACAAAAACCAATTTATAAAATTTTTGTAAATATAAACAAAAAACGTAAACGTTACCAAACGTAACCGTTTGGTTTGGTTTGAACAAAATTTTTGAAAAATTTTAAAAACATAAACTAAAAAATATGTTTGTTCAGGCCTAAAATATTTATATTTATTTTTTTATTATTTATGACAATGTGATCATACACATTATAATTGAAAAAAAAATTAATTAAAAAAAGTAATTGGAAAAAAAATAATTGAAAAAAAAAGTTAATTGAAAAAAAAAGGGCAAATTACACAAATAGTCCCTATAGTTTGGGGCTTGTGTCACTTTGGTCCCTGACTTTTCAATTGTGACACATTTGACCCTGAATTTTGAATCTTGTTCCAAATAAGGACAATTGAATATATAATTAGATTTTTCAAGGGTAAAATTGTCAATTTGACAAAATATAAACTAATTTGACAAAAATAAATGTCAAACAAATATTTTTGAATTTTAAAAAATTATTTCTACCTACTAAAAATAAAATTATGTAAAATTGATAAATCTTTTAGACATTTATTTATTTTTTTTACCAAATTAATTTTTATTATGTGTTTGGATGATGATCATGTAAAATTAATTTTAAAAAATTAATCATGTAATTTTTATTAATTTTACATAATTTTATCATTGGTGGATAAAAATAATTTTTAAAAAATTAAAAATATTTTTTTGACATTTATTTTTATCAAATTAGTTTATATTTTATCAAATTGACGATTTTACCCTTGAAAAATCTAATAATATTTTCAATTGTCCTTATTTGAAACAAGATTTAAAATTCAGGGTCAAATGTGTCACAATTGAAAAGTCAGGGACCAAAGTGACACAAGTCCTAAACTATAGGGACTATTAGTGTAATTAACCCAAAAAAAATTGTTAGTCAAATTTTTAAATTTCTGTTTAAAAACCAACGTATACTCATTTTTTAATTTTACATTTTTTCCTCAAATTTATAAACTGATACAACTATTAATAAACTAAAAAAATTATTAAACAAGTTTTTATAACAGTTTTTAAAATTTTTATAAATATAAACTGAAAACTGAAAACGAAATGATTACCAAACAGATCTTTAGTTTTTTATTTTATTTTAAATTATTTACTTTGGCAGGACAATTGCAAATATATATATATGATATCAAAATAAAATAATTCTAGGATGATATTTTATGTTGATATCACTTTTCTACATTTTTTCCTACTTTGCGTGCCAGGATGATTTATAGCTCTTTGGTGGTTGTACTTTGCCTGGTATCAATCAAAGCTGTAAGTTTATCTCTAATTTTTCATCAAATATTTAGCTAAATTAGGAGCTAATCAACCACTTGATCTGCTTATTATAACCCACCAAAAGAAATCCGCCATGCTTTAGTTGTGGATATGATGTACCTGGATGGGAATGAAGAGGCTTAGTCCTTGTCTATTATTTCCGATGTATCCAAAAAATATATATATATATATTTCATTAAATTTAAATTTGATGAAAAGTGTATTAAAATTTAGTTCCAATCATTTCATCAAATCGATATCAAATGAAGAGAGAGTTAAAATTTTCATGAAATTAAGAGAGCTTTATTCTTTCATCAAATTTTGTAGATGGTCGTTGGGCCGGATATCCGCTCGAATGTCCTCCCGAACATTCTCCTGGACAACCAAACTTTCTTTATTTGAACATTAATTTTTACTCATGCCAGGCTTGTAATAAGATTTGATGAAAATTTTGAATTTGTCATTGGGATGCATTACATTAGATCAAACTTTTTTATCAAATTTAATAAAAATTTTGATGAAACTTTAGAGGTGGTCTATGGAAAAATTTCAATGGCAAAAACATATATATTTATGAATTTCAAGTCACAATAACTTAGAGACACTAACAAAACCACTGGTATTTTCTACTTTCTAATCATAGTGATGGTAACTCCATTTTGCTATTGGTGTAAAGTTATTCTTATTATTATTAGTAGTAGTAGTAGTAGGAAATAAAAAAAATAAAAATACTTATAAAGTGTTTGGGGTCCATGAAGAACAAAAACAAAAATAAAACCAATTGACTTTTTTGGCTTTTTGATTTATTTTGATTAATTTTTTAAAAAAAATTTTAGATTCATTTATACAAAATGGATTAGAAAAATTAAAAAAAAAATTAATAAAATTGCGTAGCATGGCATTTTTTACTCCACTTTATTGAGCCATCTCCATTTTAAATTGCATAGCATTTTTTGAGTGAAAGTTTGTTTGATATAAAACACTCCGATGAACAAATTTACAGTAAAGCAAAAATTTGAGCAAAAAATTTAGAAATAGTAGAGTTGTAAATATGATAGTTACAAATCTTATAATTTTGTGCAACTATTTGAGTTTTTTCTTTCTTATTTTATTTATTTATAGGAAAGTATGATATTTAGTACATTGCACATTTGATAATAAGCTGTTTAATAAAGTACATTGGAGTAAAAATATATTCTAAAAGGAATAAAGGGAACCTCCATGCAATGAGTATACGAGTTTTTATATAGGGAGAAAAACAAACTTCCACATGAGGAAAAAATCTCGATGAAAAGAAGAAAACCTCCACTTAGAGAGACATTATTGAAACACAAAAAAATAAATAAAAATTAAACAATCTGACCAAACAAACATTACTAATCACCTTCACTATCCGTTTATTATCGCAACTAGTAGTTGTGGTATCTTAATCCTCGCTTCTATATTACAAAATAAAACATTCTCGATATAAGATAATCACCTAGCTTATAAAAGCGTGTTGAGAAGGATAGGATCTCGGTTAAGAATTAGATCTAAGCCCAAATTTGAAAGTTTTCTCCTTAGCAAGTCTAATGATGAAAGCGAGAAGAGCGATAGTGGCTTAGCATGGTGATAAAAAAAAATAAAAAAATAAAAAATTATGGGAGAAGCAACGGAGATGAGGGGAGGATTAGAAGCACCACACTTTCCCGAAAGAGCACTTGGGACTCTCTTGAATGGGTAAAAAATAGATTAAACTAATTTGATACAAGTGTGTCAAAAAATAGAAAGATTTTTGTGTAATTTTTACTTAAATTTAAATTTTATATAACTCAGAGATAAAAATGTTCTTTGAAAAGTGTCAATTTTTTTAGCAGTACCACTACATTATTTAATAAAATTCTAATGTATCCTTATACTACTTATTTTTTAGTAAAAAAAACAAAAAGGGTTAACAGATCAAACAAAATTAATTACTCTTGACAGTTGTTTTTGAGAAATCTGCATATAACTATAGTCGGTCAATTTTAATTCAAAGTTATCTTCTGATAAATAAAAGCATAAAGATAAAATAAAGAGATAATTACCTAAAAGTCCTATCAACATGTTTGGTTGTAGCTTAGATCCTATCAAAAAAATTTTAAATCAATAAGTCTCATTTTTAGGTAAATAGACGTGTTTGCCCTTTAACATAAACAACTGTATATAAAATTCCATTCACGTTATTTACTAGAAAGAAAAAAGAAATCAGTTAACAGATCAGTTATGGAAGTAGCTGAAGATTCGAATCGTGAACGATCTTGAAGGATTTATTGCTTTGGTTCGCTATTATATGTAATTGATTTCTTGATTTTGATTCGAATATGAAAGGATCTTGAAGGATTTCTTAGTTTGGTTCGCATTTTGAGTTGAAATCTGTTGGAGTTTGTTATATGCGATTTCGATTTATAAATTGAAGAATTGATTTGCTGGATATTTGATCTTCGATCTTGTCATGACCCGAACCCGCCCCCATGGGTTAAGGACATAACCGGCCAGTAATCCTGAGATTACCTACAGCCTCAAACCAAATCAGACATAACTCATCAGAGTAAAGGGGCCAAACGGAAGCAAAATTTAAAACTTTGTCCATAAAGTTGTGCTTACATGGCACGTCATAACAATCTACACATATACATGTTAATAACTCACATAAAAAATATGTACAAACACAAAGCTCTACACATACAGGATCATTCAAGTCTAAGTCAGCCAATCATACTATATACATACATAAACCAAAGTCCTCGCCTGCAAGACAAAATAAGGCAGGATAAAGACAAAATAAGGCAGGATAACAAAAGGGCGAAGACGAGTCTCGTGCGTGAGACGTAAGGGCTGACTCTTCAAAACTTGGTTGTTCCTCCCAAACTTCACTGAGGCTGGGTTTAGACCTCTCTTGGCTCACTTACAAACACATGAATGAGCGTGAGCGAAAGCCCAGTGAATATTATCAAATAAAGTAGATACATTAGAACAACGTACATCAAACAGCCTCGGGCCCAATCTATTCATGTCAAACTGGCCTTTGGCCCATTCAGACTTTCAATCATGTCAAACTGGCCTTTGGCCCATTCATACTTTCAATCATGTCAAACTGGCCTTTGGCCCATTCAGACTTTTATTCATGTCGAACTGGCCTCTAGCCCATTCATTCATTCGTATCGGACTGGCCTTTGGCCCATTCATTCATTCGTATTGGACTGGCCTTTGGCCCATTCATTCATTCGTATCAAACATTTGTCCACAATTTGATTCAACAGACTTATAGAAAGATGAGCAATTGGACAAATGGCATATTTCAAAAATCTCTGTTAAGATATTACTCACAGTGATCGGATAGATGATTTGCCCTGGAGCTCGACCCTACACATTCCATGAACACAATGGGTCACAAACAGTTTAATCCATTCTTAATTCACATATTCCTCTTTAGGCTTCTTTCTTATCATTTTAACTCATTTACAATGCCCAATGCATGCCTAAGAGTGCTTAGAAGTGAAAGAGAACGGAAAACGAAACACAGAACGCATTTACAAAATTTCAGAAACAGGGGTCCCCCGCTCGAGCGTGGACTTCCCCGCTCGAGCGGACCCATAAGGTTTGCAAAAGTACTGGTTACATCAAATTTACACTCGAGCGTGGAATCGGGCACTCGAGCTGAAGCTCAGTCTACATAGCTCCCCGCTCGAGCGTGAACTTCCCCGCTCGAGCGGACATCATGTCTACAAAATATGCTGGGAGCTCGTATTTTACGCTCGAGCGGCGGTTTCCCTGCTCGAGCGGACATCATGAATTCTGGGTTTTCCAGAATTTGTTCTTGGGCCCAAATTCGACCTTCCAAGGTTCAAAACCCATAATTTTGGTTCCCAATCATAAAAACACATCATATATCATGGGTACACAAGTAAGATGAGATCAATTGGTCAAGATCATGGTCACATTCTCAAATCATTCAACACTTGTGTTGTATAACCAAAGTTCATGCATTCAAACTCCATATCTCTAATATTCAAACATGCATGCCAATTTTTTACTTCAATTTCATTTCAAATAATGCAAATGGTGTCTATTCTCATGAGACTCAACAAAACCATGCTTGCATGTATGATCAAGCTCCCAATCTTGCATAATTGGCATGTTACATGTTAGATTATGCAACCTCATGGCAATTGATAGCAATTCTATGCATGCATGAACATATCTCATCAAAATCAACACAACTCATGATCTAACTCACCATTTAATCTTGGATTCACAAAATCTCAACATTAAACTCATGAATTAAGGGTTGATCACTCACCTAGGGGCTCAATCTTCCCAATTTATGGTCAAATCTTGAGTTGGTCTTCAAATTGCTCAAGTTCTTGCTCAAATCTCCAATTGCTTCTCTCTCTCTCTTCTTAGCTGACCTTCTCACTCTTCTTAGAGTTAATATCAGCCAATTTGAACAAAAGAGGAGGATTGAACATGTAATGGCCCTTATATAGCCCCTTTAAATCACATTATTTTAATATTAGATAATTGAGCACTTAATTAATCATTCTGAATCTAATTATTTTGATCCGAATCAATTTTCAATTAAATTTCACCGTAGGCTCTAAAAATTACGTCCATCACAATGGCGCAGTCAATTTCGGGTTCTGCGGCCGATAGGGCCTTCAATTTAAATTCCAAAGCGAATAATTAAACAGATATTCTTACGGTAAACAGATAGAAATTCAAAACCACATATTTTCACATAATTGGCACACAAAATCATATCAAACGCATAATCACATTCATAATAAGGACCAATTAGCATAATACGGAACATGGTTATCACAGATCTGGTTTATAGGTATGTATTGTTTCGATTTTGTATATTATGTTTTTTTAGAATTTTCTTTAGTTTTGATTGAATTTATTTATGAGAATATGTTGAATAATTTTGTTTTTACGAATTGAAGACGTGATTTGCTGGATGATTTCTCGGTTTGGTTATTTATTTTATGAATTGAAAACGTGATTTGTGAAGTATTTGTATTGTTATGAATTTTTTTGTTCTAGTGTTTATTGTTATGAAGTATTTGTGAAAACTGAGAAAGTTTTTAGTATTGTTCTGGTTTTTATTGATGCGGTCTTTTTTTCTTGTTTAGATTGAAAGATGAGTGAAGGTTGTACAAGTGCGCCTATTTTTTTGTTGTGCAAGTATAATGGTTGCACATTTGCAATTAAGATTGATCAAAATGTTACATATGATCAGTTGGTTAAGAAGCTATGTTTGAAATAGGATAATTTGCAATCTGATAATATGTGTCTATCTTACTCATTGCCTGAACATCCTAATTGTACGTTGAACAACAATGAGGAATTAGATTTGTTGTTGGCATTAGTTGTGCATTTTGATTCAAAGTGTATTGATGTTGTTGTGCGAGTAAAAGACTCAACCATTGACTGTGGTTATTTCAACAAAAGATTGGATTATGGAGAAAGAGAGTCAATGTTGGATCTTGAAGTTTGTGATATTGCATTGTCTCATGACAGCAGTAAGTCTGTGAACTTGTCAAACAGAGCATCTACATCCTCCAAAAGGAATTCGAGATTGGAGGTTGAAGAAGAGGTTGATATGTTATCATCATTTTGTCGACACAAGGGAAAAGTACTGTTGTCTGCTGGTTGGGCAGTTAGTATTACACATGTAGGATAGAAATTTAAATGTGGAATTGTTGAATTTCGTAATGCATTGTCGAAGTTTTCTATTGAGTGTGGATTTGAGTTCATATTTGTTAAGAATGATAAAGTTCGTGTTACCGCACAATGTTTGTTTAGAGAGACAAAAGGTTGTATGTGAAATGTTCATGGTAGAGTGGATAATGCTAATGGGTTCTTTTATGTAAGGAAGTTGAACAATGTCCACACATGTGATGCTGAAGTACGTACGATTAATCATTCTTGTATGAGTTCTGATTTAGTTGCTGATTTGATTGTTGAAGGTGTTCGTGATAATCCATTGACACGTCCAGTTTATGTTGTTCAGGATTTTAAGTTGGGGTATGGGCTGAGAGTTAGTTATCGTCAAGCTTGGTTGGGGGTAGAGAAAGCAAAAGATGAGATTTTTGGAGACTACTTAATGTCATTTGACCAGTTAAGATGGTAGGTGGATGTTGCAAAGAGTTGCAATCCAGGGAGTTACATTGAGTTTGAGTGTGACGATGATACTAAACGGTTTAAGGGATTATTTGTTTCTTTTCATGGTTCTATTAGTGGATTTGATTATTGTCGACCTCTCTTATTCCTTGATGGCACATTTTTTAAGGGAAGATTTAGAGGAAATTTACTTGCTGCTACAGAAAAAGATGGAAATCAAGGTACATAAGAAATTTGTTTTCTCTGTTCTGAAATTGAGAAAGTTCTCAGTTTAGAAATATGATTGAATGTTTTAAATTTTATATAATATTGTTGTTGTATATGCATTTTTTATTTTTTCAGTTATTCATTTTAGTGTTTGATATTTTGAATGTTAAAGTGTTACCATTTTCTAAGAATAATAGAATATTTTCATTTTTTCTGTTTTGTACATGCAGGGTTCTTTCCTGTTTGTTTTGCAGTTGTTAGCTCAGAGACTCAAGATAACTGGCGTTAGTTTTTGGAGCATTTGAGTAGAATTGTTTCACCAGAACGAAATATTACATTTGTGTCAGATCGTAACCTTGGATTAGTTGAAGTGTTGCCAAAGGTTTTCCCAATGGCTTTACTTGCTTATTGTTTATATCATTTGAAGATGAACTTGAGGTATCATTTGCGTGGTATGTTTCATGGATTGAAAGAAAAGCTGATCACTCTGTTTGGGAAATGTGCATATGCTCCAACTAAAGAAACATTTCAACAATGTTTGGTTGAGTTAAAGACTGAAGGCGGGTCAAGAGTTGAAAAGTTTTTAGATGACATACCATATGATCATTGGAGTAATGCGTATTTTCGAGGGCAACGCTTTGAAGAGATGTGGTCAAATGTAGTTGAATCTTTCAATTCGTGGATACGAGAGGAACGCCACTTGCCTATCACAAAGTTGATTGATAGTGTAAGAATTAAGTTGATGAGGAAAATTGATAAGATGATGGAACTTGTTAATAAATGGAATGGTTTGATATGCCTGAAAATGGAGTCCAAGTTGCATGATGGTTTTAATACTTCGAGGCCATGGATTGTTAGTTTATCTGGAAATGATGTCTATGAGGTGCATTCACATCCATTTGTTTCAGTTGACATTAGTAGACGAATATGTTCTTGTGGCGAGTGGTAGTTGAAAGGGTTTCCATGTGGTGCTATACAAAAGAGTGGACATGATTTGAGTTTATTTGTTGATCAATACTTCTATGTTCAAAGTTATCGAGAGTTCTATTTTTTTCCCATATATCCTGTTCCTTCAATTTGGAAACCAGATTGTAATGTTGATAGTGATAGTGAAGTTGTTCTTCCTCATTTGTCTAAGAAGCAACCAGGAAGGCCAAATAAGAAGATGATTCGTTCGAATGGTGAGAAAGTAAGGCAAATTACTTGTAATAGATGTGGGAAGGTTGGCAATCACAATAAGAAATCGTGTAAGGAGGCTTTGTGATTTTTTGTAGCTGCTTTGTGATTGTAAAAATTTCATATTCATAAATTTCTTGAAGTAGCAGTTTGTGCTGTTGAGCACTGAGTAATAATCTTCTATGTTTTGAATAAAGTGACATTGAATTGAAAGTGAAAATATTCTTAGTTTCAAATTTTAATTTTGAAATTGTTTGTGATAATATTGTTTGGTTGGCTTTTCGGAAATAAACTTGACTGTTGAATGTTTGTTTTGAAGATTATGTGAATACTGTATAAAAAGTGAACATATTCTCAGTTTAAGTTTTTAGTTTAAAATAGCTGATTTTGTGATAATAGTGTGAGGCTCTTGTTATGAATTGGAACTAGTTATAAATGTGATCAATTGAATGAATGTGAATTAATATTCTAAATAGATGTGGTCAATCCTTTATGTTTTGATTAAAGTAACAGTGGACTGAAAGTGAAAATATTCTTTTGTTTTGAATTTTAGTTTTTCAAATTGTCATAATATTGTGAGGCAGCAAATAAATTGTTGTTATAATATTGTTGTTAAAAAATTGAGTGATCTGTATAAAACTGAAAATATTCTCAGTTTTAAAGTTTCTAAGTTTGAAAATAGGTGATTGTGAGGCAACAAAACACTGCATAAAAACTGAAAATATAAACAAAAACATCAACAAAGCACTGATTGTGATACAGTAAAGTCATGTGTCCACTATTTTCACATGTAATACTATTTTCACTTTTCCCATATAGTAGTGTGAGGAACAGGATAATAGAAACTGAGAATATGGACAAAAACATCAACAAAGCTCGGGTGCATATATCTTTGAGAGTATGACAAAATATTCCATTACACATCATAGGAATTGTAATATGTTTGTTAGGTAATATGCTTGGAACTATTAACAAAAACACTAGTCATTGTATCAGAGTGTTACAAAAAAGAGTTCATTGAGTTACACATCAAAAAAGATTTCATTGAAGGTTGCAATCTTGACTCTACTTGACTTTGATTGATCTTTGTGGATCACTGAGGAACTCATGTACCATGTCTACTCTGAGTCTTGTAGATGTGCCTGGTGGTAATGTATTTGGAATTGGTTGATGCCTCATGTATTGTCTTATGATGTAGCAAACAATAATTCCACAGTCATTCCTACAAAAATCATTTTTGACACAGTTAGGGAAAAAAGAAATTTTTTTGAAAAAGATATTAAAATTTGTTAGTTAGAATAAATTAACATACGTCATTGCTTCTTGTTGAGGGCTGTCTTTGACTGATTCAATCTTGACATCAGGATTCCAGGCTTTTTCTGCTTGACAAGGTGTATCCTTCATGTATTGATGGATGATTTTTTTGCTATAAAAAACATTAATATAAAGTATGTAATGATTTACATCTGATTATTATAATGCTAATCTGAAATTGTTCTTACCAGTTGATTTGCAACGTTGTAGTGTTTGTCCTTTCCTTTTCTTGGTCTCAAAGAGTTGAAATGTTTCCAAGTCCCCAAGTATTTGTCGATAACAAGTAATGTCCAATGATTGAAATTGTGGATGGGGATATAGATGTATCGACATGGGAGGGATTCTTGCAAAGTATTTTTCAAAATCTTTTTCCTTTGTTCTGAAGTTTTCTTCTTCAACATTGGTTGTTTTTTACAAAAAATATGTGAATATTCACAGTAATGGTACGAACTCAATATTCATATGTCGATGAAAAGTAACAAAACATAATTAACTACGATTTATCACTCAAATTGTTTTGAAATCTGAGTATATTCCCAGCAATGATACCAAAATCAAAATTTGAGAACATTCACAACAATGATAACAAACACAAAAAATCTACTTTGAAACCAAAATTAAACGGAAGATAAAGTATAGAATTGACACATGCACATTGATTCCTTACCCAATATAGACTTGACAGTATGAAAGACTTGCCATTGTGCTCTGCTCCATCACCATAATTCTGTGCTTGTGGTTCTCTTTCAAGAATCTCAGCATATGCATCAATTGTCTATCAAATTGAAACACAAAAGTGATGTTAACAAATTAATAAGAAGTTTTTCAGTGTTAAAATATTACAAATATTATACGTACACAGCTGGATATGTCTGTCCCTTTTACCAAGTTCTTGATATCATTAATAAACACACAATTGTCATATCTTGAGCCAAACCATATACAAGCACTACAAAACAATAAAAAATGTGTTAATAATTAAGTCATAATATTTTTAGAAGATAGAGCTATTTCTCAGTTTCATTTCATATATTTGTACTACATGAAAAATTGAAAGATTTATGTAAGATTATACCTTGATTCTGTTTGCTTTTCTTTCCAAAGAATTTGTAGTTTATATTTATCTTCAGGAGGTAGCAATTGAGCCACAGCATACTTGTTTGAAAGTGTCTCATTTTTGTGTTCCTTCTCTTTCTCAACTTTAACTTTCTTGGCTCTATACTCATAATCTGATACCTCAGTAGTCTTCCTTGCTTTAGCTTTGATATTTTTGATCATAGAATTCTGTAGATTTGTTTGTCTTGATTCTGTCATATCATCGACTTTTATTGCACAAACTTGTTGGGTTAAGTCATGGACTTCTTCCTCCACTAACTGATTCTGCAACTGAGAATTTTGACAATCTTGCACATTTGTATTTGTCTCACAATGTTTTGTTACAAAAGGTTGTTGCGTTATCTCATGGACCTCTTTCTGATGAAGCTCTTTGTCCGCAACTTTAGAATTTTCATGGACCTCTTTCTGATGGAGCTCTTTGTCCACCACTTCAGAATTTTCATGGACCTCTTTCTGCAGCACTTGAGAATTTTCATCGTTTATTGTATGACCTTCATTCTTTGCATCTGTCCCAGAATGTTTTACTGCACAAACTTCTTGGGTTATCTCATGGACCTCTTTTTCAACCAATTGGTTATGCAATCGAGAATTTTCATCTTTCAATTGTTGTATTTGTGCTGTGAGTAGCCTGTTATCCTCTTCAAGTTTATTTATGTAGATGGTCTTCACTGTGTTGTCTAGTTACAAATTATTGTTCTCAGTTTGAAGTTTCTCAAATGTTTGTTGATGAATTTGTTCTTCTCTCTCAGGTGCATCATTGAGTATAATGTTGCAGAAGCCATTAAAGTCTTCATTTGCTGGTTTTTGTTCTTGGTGGCACTCTTCAACATATTGACCATCTTCTTCTTCTTCTTCAGAATCTTCTTCTTCTTCTTCTTCTTCTTCTTCTTCTTCAGTATTTTCCACATCTTGTTTTTGTTGTTCTTGTTCTTGTACTTCTTGTTCTTATTCTTCAGTATTTTCAGCATCTTCTTTTTCTTCTTCTTCAGTGTCATCAAGTTCTTCATCACTTTCCTCATTCAATTGAATACTAGTTACCTATTAGTAAACATACAATAGATATTAGTTTTTGAAATAATTGAAGTTTAGGAAACTAAAAAGTTTCTCAGTAATAATTCAGTGTATAAAAATAGGGATTTTTCCCAACTTAAATTGAAATTCAAATGAGATTAGGATGTGACCTGTCTTGTTGTTAGCTGATGAAATGATATGACTTTCATACGTTTATGTAATTTGGTAAGATTCCACTTGATCACCCTTGGGCATGCTTTGCTAACTTCAGGGTGGATAATCAGTGTGTGCTTACACAACCAATACTACAAAGCAAATGTAAAGAATTTTTGTCATTTGAATAAGAAATAATACTATCTGTTATTAACAACAAACTAATAGAATAGAGTAAAGATGTACTTACTAAGAAAGCCATAACACATCCTGTGACTTTTGCTGGATTTTTGTGGTATTTTTCAATTGAAGACATCAGTGTGCTCCTTATTGCTTCTGCCCAATTGTATTTTCTCATTAAGTTTATGTCTTTCATGTAATTAAGAAATACCCATCCAACTGTTGTTCCTATTGTAGAGAAAAAAAGCTTCAAACAAGTATACATACACAACATCCTTATCACATCTTCAATGTCTTCTTTCTTCTTGCCTTTCAATGCTTTTTGCAACAAGTTGGTGATGGTTGTGCTCGATAGCCTTTCAGTTTGTATGCATTTTCTTGTCAGAAATAATGATATACTTTTATTTCCATAACCAAGATGCATCGACTCATCTCCACAAGATATACCGAAGATGGACTTGATGTCTTCTGTTGTTAGCTTTACAGTTTTTGGTCCTAACTGGAAAGAACCACTGCTGCCTGGCTGGTATGTTTGAATTATTTTCAATGCAATGTCATCATATTTTCTGCATTGTTTACAATTCATCTTGTCTTTCAATATTGCATCAAACAATAACCAAAATGGGGTTTTCATCAAGCCATTAACATGCTCATTCCTGAGTTTGATTTGCTGTAATAGCTTCACTATTGTCACCATGTTTGATCTGAAAGTTTGTTCTTGTACTTTTTGTTCTTTGTCTTCAGTATTTTCAGCATCTTCTTTTTGTTCTTCTTCAGTGTCATCAAGTTCTTCATCACTTTCCTCACTGAATTAAGCAGTAGTTACCTGTAGGTCAACATACAATAGATATTAGTTTTTGAAATAATTGAAGTTTAGGAAACTAAAAAGTTTCTTAGTAATAATTCAGTGTATAAAAATAGGGATTTTTCCCAACTTGAATTGAAATTCAAATGAGATGAGGATGTGACCTGTCTTGTTGTCAGTTGATGTAGTGATATGACTTTCATACGTTTATGTAATTTGATAAGATTCCATTTAATCACCCTTGGGCATGTTTCGCTAACTTCAAGGTGGATGATCAGTGTGTGCTTACACAACCAATACTACAAAGCAAATGTAAAGAATTTTTGTCATTTGAATAAGAAATAATACTATTTGTTATTAACAACAAACTAATAGAATAGAGTAAATATGTACTTACTAAGAGAGCCATAACACATCCTGTGACTTTTGCTGAATTTTCGTAGTATTTTTCAATTGAAGACATCAGTGTGTTCCTTATTGCTTCTGCCCAATTGTATTTTCTCATTGAGTTTATGTCTTCCATGTAATTAAGAAATACCCATCCAACTGTTGTTCCTATTGTAGAGAAAAAAAGCTTCAAACAAGTGTACATACACAGCATCCTTATCACATTTTCAGTGTCTTCTTTCTTCTTGCCTTTCAATGCTTTTTACAACAAGTCTATGATGGTTGTGCTCGATAGCCTTTCAGTTTGTATGGATCTTCTTATTAGAAATGATGATCTACTTTTATTTCCATAACCAAGATGTATCAGCTCATCTCCACAAGATATACCGAAGATAGACTTGATGTCTTCTATTGTTAGCTTTACAGTTTCTGGTCCTAACTGGAAAGAACCACTGCTGCTTGGCTGGTATGTTTGAATTATTTTCAATGCAATGTCATCATATTTTCTACATTGTTTATAATTCAACTTGTTTTGCAATATTGCATCAAACAATAACCAAAATGGGGTTTTCTTCAAGCCAATAATATGTTCATTCCTGAGTTTGATGTGCTGTAATAGTTTCACTATTGTCTCCATGTTTGATCTGAAAGTTAATCTCCATTCTCTACGCTTTCCCTTTTGCATTTTATCTGTTGAAGTTGATTTTTTATGCTTTCTTATCATTTTCTTTGCATTACTTTTTAGTCTTGGGGTTTTCATGAGTTGCTTTCCTATACGAAAAATCAACATAGACAAGATATAAACACTGAGAACGTGCCCTAAAAGAATTAATCGAATGTCATTCTCATGAAGTCTAAATTTGATGACATTCATGGCTATAAAAACAAAATCAATATTGAAAGTTAAATTGAAAGCAAGAGAAGATTATTAACTTGGGTTTTTCACTCAAATTGATTCAGAATATGAGAACATTCACAACAATCGCAGCAAAAATCAACATTGAAACTTAAATTGGAAGCAAGAGAACATCATTAACTAGGGTTTTCAGTCAAATTGATTGAAAACTTGAGAAAATTCACAACAATCATGTCAAACTCAATTTTGAAACCTAAATTGAAATCAAGAGAATATGATTAAGTCCGGGTTTTCACTCAAATTGGCTAAGAATCTGAGAACATTAACAACAATCGTACGAAAATCAACATTGAAACCCAAATTGAAACCAAGAGGATATGATTCACTAAGGTTTTTTACTCAAATTGTCTAAGAATCTAAGAACATTCACAGGAATCGTACGAAAATCAATATTCAAAGCTAAATTGAAACTAGAAAATATGATCCACTAAGGTTTTTAACTCAAATTATCTAAGAATTTGAGAACATTCACAGGAATTGTGCCAAAATCAACAATGAAAGCTAAATTGAAACCAAGAGAATATGATTAACTAAGGTTTTTCACTCAAATTGATTGAAAATATGAGAATATTGACAGCCATGGTACCACACTGAACATTGAAACCTAAATTGAAAGCAATAAGATATGATTAACTAGGGTTTTTTTATTCAAATTGATTCAGATTGAAACCCAAATTGAAACCAAGAGAATATGATTCACTAAGGTTTTTTTTACTCAATTTGTCTAAGAATCTGAGAACATTCACAGCAATCGCACCAAAATCAACAATGAAAGCTAAATTGAAACTAATAGAATATGATTAACTAAGGTTTTTCACTGAAATTGATTGAAAATATGAGAACATTGACAGCAATGGTACCACACTCAACATTGAAACTTAAATTTAAAGGAATAAGATATGATTAAGTAGGGTTTTTCACTCAAATTGATTCAGAATATGAGAACATTCACAGCAATCGCAGCAAAATCAACATTGAAACTTAGATTGGAAGCAAGAGAACATGATTAACTAGGGTTTTCAGTCAAATTGATTGAAACTTGAGAAAATTCCCAACAATCATGTCAAACTCAATATTGAAACATAAATTGAAATCAAGAGAATATGGATTAAGTCCGGGTTTTCACTCAAATTGACTAAGAATCTAAGAACATTAACAACAATCGTACGAAAATCAACATTAAAACCCAAATTCAAACCAAGAGAATATGATTCACTAAGGTTTTTTACTCAAATTGTCTAAGAATCTGAGAACATTCACAGGAATCATACAAAAATCAACATTGAAAGCTAAATTGAAACCAGAGAATAAGATTCACTAAGGTTTTTTACTCAAATTGTCTAAGAATTTGAGAACATTCACAGGAATCGTGCCAAAATCAACAATGAAAGCTAAATTAAAACCAATAGAATATGCTTAACTAAGGTTTTTGACTGAAATTGATTGAAAATATGAGAACATTGACAGCAATGGTACCACACTCAACATTGAAACCTAAATGAAAAGGAATAGGATATGATTAAGTAGGGTTTTTCACGTAATCTGAGAACATTAACAGCAATGGTGGCCAAATCAACATTGAATCCTAAATTGGAAGTAACAGAAGATGATTAATTAGGATTTTTCACTCAAATTCAATATGAATCTGAAAACATTAACAGCAATGGTACTAAAATCAACATTGAAAACTAAATTGAAAGTAAGAGAACATGATTAACTAGGGTTTTTCACTCAAATTCACTAAGAATCTGAGAATATTAACAGTAATCGCACCAAAATCAACATTGATAGTTAAATAGAAAGCAAGAGAACATGATTAACTAGGGTTTTTCACTCAAATTCACTAAGAATTAGAGAATATTCACAGCAATCGCACCAAAATCAACAATGAAACCTAAACAGAAAGCAAGGGAACATGATTAACTAGGGTTTTTCACTCAAATTCACTAAGAATCTAAGAATATTCACAGCAATCGCACCAAAATCAACATTGAAACTTAAATAGAAAGAATGAGAACATGATTAACTAGGGTTTTTCACTTAAATTCAATAAGAATTAGAGAATATTTACAGCAATTGCACCAAAATCAACAATGAAACCTAAACAGAAAGCAAGGGAACATGATTAACTAGGATTTTTCACTTAAATTCACTAAGAATTAGAGAATATTTACAGCAATTGCACCAAAATCAACAATGAAACCTAAACAGAAAGCAAGGGAACATGATTAACTATGGTTTTTCACTCAAATTCACTAAGAATCTGAGAATATTCACAGCAATTGCACCAAAATCAACAATGAAACCTAAACAAAAAGTAAGGGAACATGATTAACTAGGGTTTTTCACTCAAATTCACTAAGAATCTGAGAATATTCACAGCAATCGCACCAAAATCAACATTGAAACCTAAACTGAAAGAATGAGAACATGATTTTTGTGGCATTACAATGAATGTTCTCAGATTCACAAACAAAAACAAAAGTTTCGAAAACAAAAGTTTCGTACTCAACATTCAAGCTGAAATGGAAATAAAAAACAAAAGGTTCGAAAATGAAAGTTTCGAACTCAACATTCAAGCTGAAATGGAAATGAAAAACAAAAGTTTCGAAAATGAAAGATTTCACAAAAACTAGGGTTTAAGATACTTGAATCTTACTTGTTTTCACCATTTTTGGTTGTTCGGATATTTGAATGTTTGATGATCTAGTTTGTTTTTGTGAAATTTGAGACGAGATTGATGAAGGAAGATGAGATGTGAGGCGAAATTGATGAAGGTGAGAACGAAATCTGCGAGGGTGAGAAATGGCGGGATGAACTGTGAATGAAATCGTGAATCTGCGATTTTTGTTTTGTGCTTTGATTTGGTAAGGGTAGTTTCGTCATTTGAATGGATTATGGGACTTACTGGTTAAAAGTTTTTGAAGTAGGACTTAATGTACCATTATTTGCTAAAACGGGACTTACCTGTAAATCACCCTAAAAAATATATATATATATACATATTTAATTATCAACTTTACACCATTAATAATGAATATAAACACATCAACATACGACTCAAGTTTCGGTTGATTCTTAAAAATTATTTTTAGTTAAGTTTCCATTTGTTTTTATTAATTTTTTTTTAATATTTTACTCACTTTTTAAATGCACTTAATATATATGAATTTAAAAAGTTAAAAAATGACTAAAATATAAAAAAGTTCACTAAAAATAAACTAAAACCCAAATAAAGATTTATGTGCTTTTTTGTTCAGATTATAAATAATAATTCAAATATAAAAAAAAAAATCATTAAAAATGGATAAAAACCATCTAAAAATAATTTTTCAAAAATCAAAACAAATAGAATTATGTTTTCTTTTATAAATTGTAATTTGTTAAACAAAAAATCTATTCCAATATTTGTTGGGTGCAGGTAAGCTGAATAAATAATGGAGGAATTTTGGTAGTGAGTGACCGTCCAAAGCAGCTACAAGGCTATAACTATTCCACTTCTGAATCTTCCTCCCTATGCTTCATTTATTTATTTATACCTCTTCACCATCACAATCATCAACTTATTTTTATTTGTTTATGCAAGTTTGACCAACAAAACAAATTACAAAATTTACAGTTAAATAATCAAAACTATAGAACTAAACAGTTAAAAACTCAATAAACATTTTTCACAATTTTGTTTAGTACAATGTATATGACAAAACAAAATAATTAAAAAAATTCTATCATATACTTCTGTATCATATACACTCATAAGTTATATTATTTTCTTCTTCAGTTATAATTAATTTTTTTAATTATAATTTTATTTTAGTTATAACTCATGAAATTTTTTATTATATCTCAAGTATTATTTGATCATGAATTTTTTTTAATTATAACTTATAAAATATAAAATTATAATATTTTTTTAAAATTATAAAATACATACAATACCCACTTCTAATAATGTGCACAGTAGTCTTTCCTAATTAAGTGACAGTGAATTTCTGATAATCAGTCATCTTCACAAGAAAATAAAATTTCCACAAAGAGTACCTTCCAATTCTAACTCTCTCTTTACTGTGTGAGGCATTTTCTCATCACCTACCACTGATAAGTCCATCTTTCCTTCTTATAATCCCCACCATTTTCTCTCTCTTTTGTGTCTCTGGGTTACAGGTTTTGAGAAGGGAAATGTGTTGTCTGAAAGCACCATCTCAGCTTAGATTCAGACTCACATTTTCCCTACTGAAAAAAACCCATATAGGAAATTCAACCAAATTGGCTATATAACTCATGCTCTGATGTGGGTTCATTTGGGTGTCTTGGGATGTGGTCTTGTTTGACATGAGTGTGTGTTTGGCCAGAGATCTAGAGTTAGTGTCTTCTTCATGTCTGTGGAGAAGGTATGGTGATGAGTTTTCTGAGATCTGAGCTCTGAAGGTTGTTCTTCTGTCTTTATCTCAGAGGTAAGCAAATGAAGGACTTTCTATTAACAATGTCATGTTTTATGTTTTTCTTTTTTATAATTTTTTTCCTAGATCATTTGCAAATTGTATCCAATGGAAAGCTCTTGTTTATATGGGATACTGAAAATGGTCCTATTGTTGGATTCCCATTGTGTTTTCTGATCTCTTTATTCAGTGATTGAAATGCATTTCCTTTTTCTTTTCCCAATTTCCCTCTTGTTTTGATATTGTTGCTTATTGTATCCTCTTGTGCATTTATCTGGTCTCTGTGTGTTTTTTCATGTTTTTTCCCTTTGTTTCCCCCCCTCCAATTTGCTGGCTTTGAAGGGGAATGGTAAACTTCTTAACACCTTACTAGGGCCTCATGAATGAAAACTAGTCATATGAAAGGAAATACAAAAAATTTCACCTTTTCTTGGAAAATAGAAAATATAGGAATCAATGAGAGAGAGAGAGAGAGAGAGAGAGAGAGAGAGAGATTTTTCATTACAAAGTTGCATTATCATCTTCCTTATCTAATTTTGTAGGTGTTTTGACAGTCAAAAAATGGCCAATGATCTGAATGCTGAATTATCCAAACAAACAATCATTTTTGGTCTCAAAGTCTGGGAATTGATTGGGACCATTGTTGGGTTATTTATTATACTCATCCTCTGTGCATTAACCTTTCATCTTACTTCACGAAAGAAGTCGAGGAAAGCTGTAGACAAGATTCCCCTTAGCCACATTCCGACTGTTTCCAAGGAAATTAAAGAAGTACAAGTGGAGCAAGTGTCTAAGAATGAATTTGTTCCACGCGACGGGATTCTACTCACCATTAATGACAAAGCCAGTGATAAAGGATCAGAAAAGGTTATGGTCCATCAGGGTATGGGGAAAACAAAGAACAGAGATAACAGTAGTCAGTCAGGCTCGTTTAATAATTTCGGTGGAGGGTCTCAATCTGGTGAAGAAGGAAACTCTGGCAACTATGGTGTGAATAAGCCTTCTTCACAGTCAATAGCTGCTCCTTCTCCTCTCATTGGTCTGCCTGAATTCTCTCATTTGGGTTGGGGTCACTGGTTTACATTAAGGGATCTTGAACATGCAACAAACCGATTTTCAAAGGACAATTTTCTTGGTGAGGGTGGATATAGTGTTGTTTATCAGGGACGTTTGATTAATGGGACTCCAGTGGCAGTCAAAAAGCTTCTCAACAATCTGTATGTTTGAAAATTGTATCTTTTTGATTTGTGACTCTTCAGTCATGTATTCGTTATGGTTCTTGTTAGTTTGTCTGCAGTTGAATGTTTAAAAATTGTCTTTTCAGGGGCCAAGCAGAGAAGGAATTTAGAGTGGAAGTTGAAGCTATTGGTCATGTGCGTCATAAAAATTTGGTTAGACTTTTGGGGTATTGCGTTGAAGGAACTCATAGGTACCACCATTCTTATTTTCAGTATGTTAGAAGTCCTGATTACGTTTCTAGATTCTTTTACTAATTGCAAGATATAAGAAACAACACTTATTTCACATAATTTAAACATTTCAGGTTGTTAGTTTATGAGTATGTCAACAATGGCAATTTGGAACAATGGCTTCATGGAGCTATGCGCCAGCATGGAAATCTTACTTGGGAGGCTAGGATGAAGATTCTCCTTGGCACGGCTAAGGCGTAAGTTAATTCTCTGTAACACCCCCCCCCCCCCCCCCCCCCCCCCTTTTTTTTTTTTTTTTTATTTTATAAATTGTAGATCTCATTATATGTTGAATTTCTTGCAGTCTTGCCTACTTGCACGAAGCTATTGAGCCAAAAGTGGTGCACAGAGACATTAAGTCGAGCAATATATTGATTGATGACGACTTCAGCGCCAAGGTTTCTGATTTTGGCCTGGCCAAGCTGCTTGGTGCTGGAAAAAGTCACATCACAACTAGGGTTATGGGAACCTTTGGGTTAGTATTCTATTATTATTCGGTCTAGTGTATGCTGAGCTGCAAATCTTACTTAAGTCATCTTTGTTCTTTATACTTTGTTTGCTCTGGTTCGGTTCCTTTTTTCTTTTTTTATTTTTTATTTTTTAATGTTCTAATTGGTTGAATTGTGAATATTGATTGTAAGTTAGACTGATGTGGAAGAAGCACTGCTATATTTCAATGTTCATTTTCTTTCCTTCAAAATTATGCAGATATGTAGCTCCTGAATATGCAAATACTGGCCTTTTGAATGAAAAGAGTGATGTCTATAGCTTTGGGGTTGTGCTTCTGGAAGCAATTACAGGACGAGATCCAGTGGACTATGGTCGTCCTGCCCAAGAGGTAAATTAATTATTATAATTTAATACACGAATCCTTTTAATTGATGTAAAAGATATCACACAATTAGAAAAATGTTTGTAGGCGCTAAGACAGTTTGGATATGGTGTAAAAATTACTAGAAACAATCATATCATCCATCTGCCATTTACATTTAATGTGATTAACATTTAGAACAATCCAGGTTGTACTTGATGATTTGATCCTTTGCTTCACATTATTTATTGACTAGGCCTATTCACTTGACAGCTCTTTGAATTTGAACCATCACACTGAAAAGGAAAAGGGTGGAGGTTTTCTTTTTCTTTTACGTTCTTGTAGCATTAGAATTGAGTTTCTTACACTTGTTTCCTTTCTAAAAAGATATATAAAAATTAAGGACATACATGAATCTTGTTTATATTTCTCCACCATACTTTTTTCACTGGTTACTCCATTCATGGAATAGAATATATGTGATGTCTGTGTATTCATCAACATGTCCACAAGTTTCAAGGCTTCTCATCTGCAATTTCTCTTTTTTTGCTAGTTAGCATTTAAATAGCATCATTAATGTGATTCATAGACTAGTATCTTACTATTACTTCTTTTTACAACTCAAACCCTCTGCCATTTGACTAGTTACTCACTTCGCAGCTTAAAATACCTGTGATGTTTAAGATTTATGCTCCCATATTTTTATACTTTCAAGATGTGGATATATCTGCTTTTATACATACTGTCAAGTAGTTTTTATGCATTGATTCATTTCATATGGCCCATTGGCTCCATATCCTCATTAGTTATCCGACATATGCACTTGATGGATCTATTTGTTTCCACTCCAATTGCAGTTTCTCTTTGGATCATTTATGGGCTCCTAGGCAGGTCTCGGTTTAGTATCTAATGGAACTTTGTTGCAGTACTTGTACTGTTATTATCTTCAGGGGCTTCATTTCTTTCGTTAAATACTCCTACTAAAAGCCCATTGTTTTCTATTGGTGTCCTCGCATTGGATAGTAATCTTTAAGCATTCATAGTTTGGTCATCTCATTGAACATAAACCATATAATGTATGCAGGTAAATCTGGTTGATTGGCTGAAAATGATGGTTGGAAGCAGGCGCTCAGAGGAAGTGGTGGACCCAAACATTGAAACCAGGCCATCAACAAGAGCTCTTAAACGCGCACTTCTGACTGCTTTGAGATGTGTTGACCCAGATTCTGACAAGAGACCCAAGATGAGCCAAGTTGTTCGTATGCTTGAATCAGAGGAATATCCCATACCAAGAGAGGTCAGTTTCTGAATTATATTTGTATAGCACTCACAGTTCTTTTTGAAGTTATAAAATAAGAAAATGACTGCTCATACAAATTCACTTGAAATAGTTTTACTTTTTGTATTGATATAGTATCTTATTTTGTCATTCATACATTTCATTCTTATCGGCTTGCTACTTTTGTGGGTATAATGATCTTTCCACCCTATCTAAGCTCTAAACTGCCCTAGCAAAACATCAACCACAACGATGTAAGAACCCATTCAAGCTCCTCCAATTTATGTGTGACCCCTTCTTCCGTCCCTCCATCTTTGTGGGTTATCAACCATACTAATTTTATTGTTAGTATCCTCTTCTATCTCTCCCTTTCAGAATTGTAAATGGCTATTCTGGGCCACATTTTGCAACCCATCTCTATCTTCTTGTTTTATTGAAATTGCATCTCAAGTATTTTTCCTTTGTTTTGACCATCTTAAATATTTTTGACACAAGTATCTTCCACTGTTTGAAATTAGCCTTTCCCCCCCTAGTTTTGGATCATCCATAGGGCAATCGATGTTGACACATCACATACGTTTGGCCTCATCCTCTATAACGACAAAAAAGAACATGGGATAATGCCCAACTACAAGGGCAGGCCTCATCCTCAATAATGACAAAAATGAATGAAATGGGATAATGCCCAACTATAAGGGCCATAGATTATATGTCCTGGATTATACATTTTTTGTTCTTCATTTTGGTATTCCCTGTATGATATGCAGGGAAGGGTGATGGAATGAACATTCACATAGAAAATCACGAACAAAATAAACAAGAGATATTCTCTCTCAAAATTGAATTGTTAATCACCAAAAGCTTATTTTCCCTAAGGCTTACTTAGGTATTTATACTAAAATAATTCTTGTAATCAAGAATATCTAAAAAAAAACTAATTCTTGAAAAACAAGAAATCCGTAAAATAGAAATATTAAATCAAACAATTTAGGAATCCTAATAATTCTAGGATATTTGAAATTAAATTAAACCAAAATATTCCTAATCAACTATTAATTAAAAATGAAAATATGTAATATTCCTAAATCTCGTTTGCATCACTCTATCGTGTTGTTCAGTCTTTTCTTTGATTATATATGGTTTGCTTATCCTTCTCCAAGGGATCCATCTTGGACTCTTAAGTTTATTTCTTCTACTTCTACTGATCTTGGTCATTTGAACGGTACCATCAGCCATGCAAGGCACTAATGTGTGCCGTGTTGTGACTTATAGCTTGCTCTGCTGTACTTGTACCTAAGGTGTACATTTGTTTAAGATTCACGAAGGCATTGTTATTGTTGGAATTCTATTGCGAGTGGTTAGATGCGGTTGCCTTAAAAAAATGGTTCATTGGTTGGTCATGGTTAACTAAGTGAAATTATAGTCTTTCACATTTTTTTTGCTTTTTCTTTCGAGGATAAAATCATTTGATAGCTACAGTAACGTTGACATAAATTGCAAGAGCAGTGTGTTTCCCTCACATCCCTCAACCCACATATCACACAGAGTCGAGGTACATAAGCGGCTAGTATCATTGCTACCAAAGGCCTGACTGAATTGAAGTGTTGTGTGCTCGTAAATTTTTATCATGTTCAACATAATTAGCACGGTTGATTCATTCATAGATAATAAGAGCAAGCGTCTATGGTTCATATTCTATTTCATGATACAACAAGTCACTCTTTTTCTTGGCCAAACACAAGGCCATCTAACACGTACTTTTCATGGTCTCACTCACAAGATTGTACATGAAGTCTCTAACCACAAAATATATGATGCCTTCATGTGGCATATGAGCATGACTCTAGTCATCATCCTCATCTTATGTACGCATACATGAAGTTGGATCCTCAACTAAGGCTCCATTCCCAGAAAGTGGAAAGACTATGGTTTGAGGTACACTAATTGATGTGGACATAAAAGGTATTGGATGAAGTAGGAATCAAACACTTTCGGAAATTTAGATTTTTAGGAATTATATCAATACTTGAATATTAGGTAGGATTTAATTATTTGGAATATTTTAATTAGTAGGTATGATTTAATTATTTGGAGTGTTTTAAATTCTTGGAAACTATTAATTAGGGTTTTTTTTTATGCCTATAAATAGGTCATTATTATGTGTTAGGTTTTGTCAGCTTTGAATGAATTGAAATTAAGAGAATTTATTTTTGTCAGTTTCAAGTCTGAGGGTTCCTGCATCACTAACCCAATGAATAATAAGAATACTGAAGCATACAGTTGACCATGGATACACTCTTGAATAGAAATATAAGATGCTCATATCGAATGGCCAAATAGTATACATCATTTGAAATAGGACATATTTTAATAGTGCAAATTTGAGCATCTACTTATACTAGCATTTGCATCAAAGCGTACTCTTTTCAAATCGTATAACCATATAACAAAATCTGAAGCTTCTTATTATTACTTAAAAAGAGAACATATAGCATCATATCAAAGAGTACATCAGGAAATACTCATAATCTCATATAGCAAAATGGGCAAGCACGTACATAAGGGGCTTGTGGCTCCTTAACATAGTCATTATGTTTCATCTTCTTGGCTAAACAGGAGTACCCATACATCATATCATACCTCATATACTTCCCATATCATGTAGAAAACTTCCTACTTCATGAATCAAAACCACAAGTAATTGAGGACATCTCTGCCCATCATGGTATACTGGTTTCCTTGGAGTACCCCATTGTAGGACTTAGCTAAATAGGTTTATTTTAAGTCCCCTGTTGTAGTACATCCCAAGGTTGGCTCATAGTAGCTTCATAATCTCATTTCAAACCATTGTATATCCATGACTTTTCAGAACGTGCCAAATAATATAGTAGTGCAAACATACATAGATTCATAAAAATGAAGCATTGTATAAAACATACATCAAATACTTACTCCAAGTACTCCCATTACTCACCTCAAGTCCTTGAGGCCTTTTGGTTCCTCTTAGATCAAGCAACTCTACATAATAATTCATACACATTTAATCATGTAACAATAAGAGTGTGTATAACTCAATTTAGGCTTCATTGTTTTAGTTGAAGTCTTTCAAGTCCATGAGTCAATGTTGGTTCATTCTGTGGCCTCATTATAGGTCAATTGGTCTCATAAAAGTCCTCAAATGATTAGTTAAAAGCAATATTTTAAGAACTGGAACGGACTGGCCGATTCAACTGGTTGAACCATTGACCAGTCTAGGTTCTGGTCCGAATGAACCACCGAACCCGTTTTAAACAGAAAATCAGCTTATTTTCATTAAATCAGCAGCACTTGAACCCTCCAAACATGGCCTAGTGATAAATTTCTTCATAACAAGAAGTTTTGCATTTTTCGAAATGCAACTTATGCACTCCAAATATATTTTAAAATATTGATAAGATGAATACATTATACATCATGTGTACTTTAATATTCTACAATTCTTTGCATTCTTTAGAATTCAATTGACACATGAATAATATCTTGATGTTTAAATTATCAGGTATGTGACTTAATTTTAGTTAGTGCTGTGCTTCTTTTTTTCATTTTCCCCCATTACCTTTGAATAACTATTCATATATTTCACATATAATAAATTTATATAATTAATGTGCTTCAATTATATTGTGTCCTGCACTTTTTGAAAATCAACATTTCGGTATGTACATGTACATGTCCGTGTCCCGTATCCATATCTGTGTTGCATACAATTCAATCAAGGAAATGTTCGTGGCAGTTAATTGTGCTGGCATGTTGGTCTTTGTGAGTGACAGAATTTGAAAAGACAGGAGAGAATGTTATTAACAGAATTTATCTTAATTGTATTTACTCTTAAAATCTTAGGATCGAAGGCACCGTAGAACTCAAGCAGGTAGCATGGAGGCTGAATCACAGAGGGAGAATTACGACACCGACAAGAGCGACAATCCAGATCCAAATCCAAGGTCAGAGAGTAGAAAAAGCTACAAAAAATAACCAAACATGTCATTCTCTATCAGCACATTATTTGAGAAATAGAGCTGGGGTTTTTGTCGAGGGAGGGGAGAGAAATCTTTTGGTTGTCTTTGTTTTCTGTTTTTTCTGTGTTTTGTATTTAAAGTAGATGGAGAGATGATTGTTTTTTCTTTTTTCTTTTTTTGGTGTGTTTGTATGAAAGTGGTGATATTGTGTAAAAACCAAAACCATTTAATGGGGGTGTGTACAGGAGGTTCTTTTAGCTATCTTGTTTGTTGAAATGCTCTTTTTTCTATTTTTAAAAACCAAAAACCAAAAACCCGTCTGTGTATGTCATTCACTGCATGTTATAGAAGAATATATTGTTATTGTGATCAAGATCTCTAGAAAAAGTGTGGGTTGCTTCTTGTTCTTGGCTCACCCAATGGCTAAGGGTCAAGAGAGCTCCAGGATCCAGGGCCGGCCCTGAACATTCAGTGCCCAAAGCAAATACAGATTATGGGGGCTTACATTTAAAGATAAAATTAACTTTAAAAAAAGTTATTACAAAAATTTAAAACGATGAAATCTGAAATTTTTTTAAAAAAAAAATTTGGGATATTAATTTGTGATTATGATTTAATTTTAAATAATGAATAACAATTTCAATTAAACGATTAATAACAAATTGGTACAACAATTTAACGTGAAAAAAATTACAATTGGAACACCTCCAATTATGATAAAAAATCACAGGTTAAAGTCACGAAACAATTTACTAAGAAAACAAAGAAATTAAACACAACTTTCAATTACCTAGCGAATTCATGTTTGAATTGAACCAAACCTAATGTGTCTCTGTCGCCATCGTCTTCATATTGGAATTGCTTTGCCCAACGTTGAATCTACAACGCTGATGTCAAATTCACGATGACGACTCATTACGAAATCCACCAAAGCTTCAGGTCTAAATTCTCCAGAATCTACCAATGAACACCTTTCTCATTTTCTGAATAAAAGACTAAAAATAACCCTTGATATTTGCCAATATATAGTTCACTGATCAATCGATCACCTTCTATACATCAAGGAAATTCATTTATAAACACCCTCCAACATAGAATACTTTGTATTTTACTCCTCTTTGAGAATTTAGACGGGTTAAACTCTAAAAATTATAAACAATACACTTTATACTAAATAGAGCAGCGAAAACCGCTCGAGCAGTGTGACTAAAGGGGGTGCTCACATATAGGCCAACCACTTGAGCGTAACATCCACTGCTCAAGCGATAAAACTTGTCTCCTAGAAGTTTAGAACACAGACAGAGATACTAGATGAACCACTTCATCGCTCAAGCACACAATTGATCTTTGTTCTTAGTCAATGAAGTGATAAACAAGGAATGCTCAAGTCAAGATTCGGAATGTTAGGACAAACTCCTCTACACAGGTACAACTCGAGTTGGATTCGTATCTAAACTCTCATAACTCATAGATACAATAAAGTGAATAAAAATACAACTTAATGGAGTTTTGTTCAATGGGATTGGCAATTACAAAAACCTAACAAAATCTAATATTGTTGTTTTACATTCTAATCATTTACACAAAATATATGTATATATATATACAAAAATCTAGAGTTATAAATCAAAGAACAATTGAATGAATTATATCACAACATCACTTAAACATTATTTTTTTGCATTTTTAATTGCAAAATTGAATCAAGAGCTCCTAATTGAGATTCAATTAATTCTTCTATACTTTGTAGAAAGTATGATTAAGGAGTGGTTTGGAATATTCTAAATAAGTGTACTTTTTGACTTTTTATAAAAAGATGTGTAGAAAAATAGAGAGGAGATGTTGATTGATGTGACCCAAAAAAGATAAAAAGATGGACTAAAATAGTGTATGCCAAACAACCCCTAATTAAACAATCATTACATTATTGAACAAGCAATAATCAATTCAATTCTAGAGATTTTAGTTTTTAAGTAAAATCAATAAACAATAGCATTAAACTTGAAATGATGGCATCTAGAAAGAATATTAAGATCTAATAAAGTTCAATCTCATATTGGTGAATTAGGTTGGAGAGAAGATTGGTAAGGTAAAATCAATTCATTTGGACCCTTCACTAACAATTGTGTTATTT
Source organism: Camellia japonica (assembly GCA_030407325.1). Lineage (NCBI taxonomy): Eukaryota > Viridiplantae > Streptophyta > Magnoliopsida > Ericales > Theaceae > Camellia > Camellia japonica. The sequence continues at coordinate 182,382,319 of JAPPVO010000019.1, forward strand.
TTGAGTTTAGTATTTTGTGTTGAATTTAGTTGGGTTTTGGGTAAGTTAAAATTAAAATAATTGGGATCCTCCACCTATCAAAATATTTTTGTCTTTGAGTTTGGTGTTGAGTGCTGAATTTAAATGAGTTTTGATAAGTTAAAAATTAAAATAATTGGGGCCTTTCATTTAAATGAGGTTTAAAAAACAAATCAATATTACAAGGATTTTTCTTAAATGGGGCTCCTAATTTTTAGCTCAAATCTGGGGCTCAAAGTGACGGCTTTGCCAGCTTGTCCGTAGAAACAGCCGTGCTAGGACCCGAAATTTTTTTGGAGGTTTCATATTCGGCTCTTATGAGTACAGAACACACTCAAACTTAACTGATGTGTGGTTTGAGAGTAATTAAGCGTATTTAAAATTTATTCACAAGGCATTGTAGAGCTTATTTGGTGTAATTTTTTTCATACGTTACAAAATAAAAGCACTTCTTTTGCGTATAATTGCTTTTGAAAATAAAAAATGTTATAAGTAGTTCCATAAGCCACCCCAAATAGTCCCGTAATTGGAGTGTGGACCTGTATGGACAATGTAGTGCTTTACCTGGTTTTGATGTGGTTACAAGGACCAGCAATCTGTTGAATACAGCAATTATTGAGTTATAGAGAGACATAGAGTGGGTGGTGGTCCTAAAATAAATATGTTGAGTTATAGAGAGATACAGAGTGGATGGTGGTCTAGAATGTCTTTATCACTTGAGCAATACGGGATAAGTTTTTCTCTATATTTTATCTTTTATATTTTTTTTTATTCTTTTTATAAGTTTTAATTTGGACTCGCATCGATAATCCTAACCGTCTATCTCGTAGGCCTATAAAAAATCAACTTTGTCAGATAATTATAAACAGAAAAATTAATTACATTTTGTTTTATAAAATGGACGGTTTAAATTTAATTATATTTACTGTTCATTTTATAAAACAAAATGCGATTCATTCTTCTATTTATAATTATCTGATGAAATTGATTTTTTTGTATGAATGACTTTTATTGTGAGATTTACAAGATAGACAGTTAGAATTATCGATGAGAATCCGGATTGAAATCTATAAGAAGAGTATGGAGAGATATGAAGAGATGAAATATGGAGGAGAGCTTATCTCGAGCAACACACAATATATGTGTCTTTGTCATTGTTTATTTATTTATTGTTTTTACTTGAATTACACATGTATGAGTTGTTATATATTTGCCATTTATTTCAGGTCATGGAGAACTTGAAATACATAGAAGGACAACTTAAGGGAAATAAGTTTTTTGGCAGAGAGACAATTGGATACATAGACATTGCATTTGGTTGGATGACTAATTTGTTGAGTGTATTCAAGAAGGTCACTGAGATAACGCTTTTAGATGAAGAGAAATTTCCATTGCTGTCGGCATGGATGCAAAACTTTTCAGATGTTCTACTAATCAAAGAAAACTAGCCGCCTTGTGACAAGTTGGTCATCAAGTTTCAAGCCATTCGCGAGAAGTGCCTTGCAGCAGGAACAAAAGGACCTAAATGATACAATTAGTAAAGCCTTGTATGAATCCCTTAAGTTCATACAAAAACAATGTTTGGCTGAACTTGAAGTATCAAAAAGGGTTATGTCCTCTGTTTGGTAGTGAACAAAACTTGCATAACTAATAAATAAGTAGTAATAAATTATCCTATTATACGAGTACAAAATAATCTTCACTCGTATAATCTTGTTGATCAAGCTTGTACTCCTCCAAACGTCATCGCAACACCTGAAATCACAAACGTGAGCTGGCCGATATGTGTGTGCCGAAGACCCCTCCAACGCCTAAGTTAGCAAGTAGACTAAGGAGATAGAAGCTCTGTGAATTCAAGAATAACAATTGCAATACCTCATATTAAGGTTTGGTTTGAGCTTTTGGAGATTCTACATGGCACAATCCTAGTAGAATTTTAACCCTCCTTTGTAGAGTCATCCTAGAAATCACATTCCTATAAGATAATGCTTATCCTTTGATACCCTCCTCACTGCAAGCCAAGTGAGATGGTACAACTCTTTGCTCGGCTTCATATCGATCAGCCGAGCTAACTTTATTCTGTCCACCACTAACTTAGCCGATCAACATGCACCGCCATGCAGGGTTAGCACGGTGCACTACCATGTTGACATTACATGACTCTCCCCAAGCCTGATCAAAGTTTGCTCCTCAGTTCCGTTTGACCGCCTTCTATGTAGCTCAGTCAAAGCGTTGACCGCTACTTGAAAGTAGCTAGGCCTAAGGATATGGGCATTTTGGTAGTTCGATCAAACTTCTTTGACCGATTCCATTCACTATTTGGCCCAAGCTAAGTTCTTCCCAAAGTATAGCTCAGCCCAACTCGTGGCCCAAGCTTCAAGGTCACCGCCATCTAACTCTGCCCAATTTGGCTACACAAATTACCCTCTTACCTACCAATATTGTATTTGACAACATGAGTTCTAAAACAGAGTGATTCCCTAAAAAAGGAAAAAGAAAAAAGAAGGCTCTAAATCCAAAATGAAATTTTTGATACCTCTAAGATATTGTGATTTGTTCATCTTCTAGACTCTTCTATCACTTGCAAAAGATGCTAAATCTTTCAATATGGATCACAAGTGCAATACTGATGCTAAAATGTAAAATCAATTTTTATTTTTTTAAAACAAAGTTAGGAATAAATATAGATTTTAACAATATAAAACATGCATATCATTTAAAATTGTACAATTTCAAATAGATGCAATCTTCAAAATAGGAGCAAGATGACCAATTATATTGAAGAACAAACACAATCACATCCTTTAATTTTGCAAACTTTTTGAAGTAAGGAGTTGGATTCCCTTTGGTCCAAATGGACCGGAAGGCGTTGTTCGGGCCCGTGAGCAGGGCCGGCCTAACATCTAGGCTAGCTAAGCTGCTGCTTTAGGCCCCCATTCTTTTGAAGGCCTCGTACTTTTTTTTTTTTTTTTGGGTACGTTTACAGCTTCTTTAATTAAGGTGGCAATGAAAGGCTCTTCTTGTTCCCTACTAAAAGCCTATTTTGAACTCAGAATTCGTTTCTTTTCTATTTTTTCCCCTCTTTATTAAGCGTTTCAGTGGCTTGATTTGGTTTGATCGGGGTTAAGAAGATTTCGCATCGACCTGAACTGAACCCTTCAGTTTTATAATTGAGGAATCAAAACCAGTGACATACTACAGTTTAATTATGTCAATTTTCAATTTAGTACAAATGAGAGATGCATAAGAGCTTATAAGGGTTTTTTAAAAAAGGGCATTTGGTCAAAGCTCCCTTATAACAAAGAGTGTTGCTAAATGCCACCACATTTTTCCTTATAACCCCCAACTTCTTTGAAACCTTACCACCAAAATTGATTCCTTCTTCAATTTTCTTTGGACCCCCTACCATAATCCCAAATGTACCCTTTGAACCCCACCCCTACACCTTCCACCTACAACTCTTCTTTCCCTCCTCCGGTAGTCCCCTTCTTCCTCATTGACGACCTCCTATTCTTTCTTCTGATCCCCACCCTTACACTTCTACAATCTCCCTCACATTCTGACAAGTGCCCCAACCTTTTATTTTGCTTTTGCGACCTATCTCACCATTGTTTAGAAAACCAATTTCGAACAAAAACCTGATGTTTGGTAATATGTAACTGAACAAAAGGAGTATGTTCAATTGTTTAGCACCAAACATATTCAACAAGCATGTGTAACTGAATGAAGAGAAAGATGAGAAAATCACGCATAGTGGCGATCGGGCTGTGAGGTAGAAAGAGAAAAAGAGAGAGACGTGCACAAAAGAGAGAAAAGGGAGCTGGTTCAACTGGAGTTGGTGGTAGGTGGTGGCTAAGATGAAGAAGAGGTGGCCAAAGCGGGAAGTTGTCGTCGTTATTGGGCCATAAAAGCGGAACAAAGGTAGATGTGGATTGCTAGTGCTATGAATGGCAAGGAAAAAGTGTATCGGAATATGTAGTGACTGGTTTGGGATGGTGAGGGTAGGGTTTGGGTTTGGGTTTGGGTTTGAGATGTTAGAGATGATAGGGATAAAATTGGAATTTCGTGTTGGATTAAAACTGTAATAAAAAAAATGAAAGAAATGGGAGTCCAAAGGAAAGAAAAAAAAAAATGGTACTAATAGCAACACTCCATAACAAAACTTTCATGCATTAAACACAAGCACGGAAATTTTGCCTTGAAAAAGTCAACACATACCACTATTATAAAACAACAATGCTACAGATCTCCAAAAAAACACAACCCCCACAATGCCTAGTCACCTGTGATTGGTCCAGGATGAAAAGAAAAAAAATAATAAAAAATATATATATATGATTGGTCTACATCATTTTGAGGGTCATGGGGGTCCTGACTTTGGGGGTTCCAAGATTTTTTATTATAAAAATATCATTACTAACTAATTTTATCATTTAAACTTTAAAATGATATAACTTTTGATCTAACTATCAGTTTTTAACAAAATTGATATTTTTAAAATCCTATTGTTGAGATTTATCAAATAAGATCTATGTTCACCATGTCATTGTTAAAAAAATAATAATAAAATTTTTACTATTGAAACTAACGTCAATAGTAAAATTTTATTTTGTTTCACAATAAAATTTTATCTATTCACAGTAATTTTTATTGTGAAATTTTAGCATTTAAATAGTGAAATACCATCATCATCACTAAACACTATAATCATTATAACTATTACCTCCACAAGTAAAAATATTGAAGAAAAAATTTATTAAAATAATGAAATGATAAGAGTAAAATTTTACTATTAATTTAAAACATAGTATTAGAAAACAGAAGATAGATTACATATTACCATAACAAACTAGCGTAAAATTTTATTATCACCTTTAAACAAAGTATCAACAAACAAAACATAAGCCACATATTACCAAAGCAAATCAAAATAAAGTTGATCTAACAACAAACAAAAATATTATTATTTAATCAGATTCAATAAAAAACAATCATAACAAACAAATTATAAATTACTCAATCTTTAATCTCATTTGGAAAAACTTTTAACAATTATTCACTTTTTCATCCAAAGAAACAAACGAAATACATATCTCTTGTCCGACTCAATCGCAAGTTTTGATCCCAACAATCATTAAAATATAACAAACAAGATTTGAAATATAGCAACCATCGAAGTTCTACGATTTGATTGTGAAATTATCTCTTACAATTTTGTAAAACATTTTAACTTGGAACATTGAAGAGGATATATATATACAAATTTAAGTATATATATGGAGAGAGAGAGAGAGAGAGAGAGAGAGAGAGAGAGAGAGAGAGAGAGAGAGAGAGAGTTTACTATGTTGATGATTGGAAGGGGAAAAGAGAAGTAATGAAAGAAAGAAAAAAAATTATCTATGCATATGGTTTTATCTATGCATTGTAAAAAGGCATATGTTTTATCATGTCTTCAATCCATGATAAATAAATTTTGAAAGATTTCATACATTAAAAAATATTCACTTGTCATATTAATGCTACACAATTATGTTGAGGGACTTGTAACTGAATTTCTCTTAATATTATACCTTAATTTAGCCAAACTACATAAATCAAGAAAAAATAAAATAAAATAAATAATTGGGCACTTCTAAAATATAACCTCTAAAAACATATATAAGACAAAATAAAATAAAAATAATTTGGAACTTCTAAAGCATGGCCCCTATGCCTCAAATAGAAATTACTCTATATGGCGTAGAAAATTTAAATGTCACTTGTCGAAAATTCTATTTGCACACGAGTAGTTGTCTTAGTACACTACTTTTTCAATTCGTATCACACACAATTTGAATCTTTTTTTTCTCAATCTACACCATTAATTTTTGGATAAATTACAAATACATCTCTTGAAATTTGCTTAAAATATGAATTGCTCCCTGTGGTTTAGAAAATTACAAATATCTCATTGTCAGAATTTTTTATTTAACAGAATTAATTGAAAAAGTGAAATGTCTAATTGTTCACCTATATTATAATAAAATTATCTGAATTATTAATTGAAATAAAATTTTAACATTATTAAAAACTGTTAATTAACTTGATGATTTATTAATAAAAAAACATATTTGTTATGAAATTAGAAACCTTATGAGGCATAATATAATTTCTAAAACCACAGGAGTAATTTATAATTTAAGTAAATATCAAAGGGTGTGTTTGTAATTTACCCTTAATTTTTAAGAATTGAGCTTCTCTCAAATTTAAATATAAATTTGATAGAACTTAAGAAGCACATAAGGCTCACCATATTTTAGATTGCAATCATATTTCAATTATCAAACAATCTAAAAATATTGAGTTTCTCTTAAATTTAAATATGCAATCTACTTTTAATTTCATTTTACACTCTAGTTAAATTATTAAAAAGGGAAGGGAAAAAAAATACTCTAGCCACCCACCCCCGCCTTTCCTCTTCTCCCTAACCACAACAACCCCTCTTGCTCCTTCTGACCACCTTCCCTTGCCTCCTCTCCCCTCCCTTATGCCTTGCTTCCTCTTCCTCCATCCTCCACATGCCTCTCTCCCCCACCTGTGTAATTCTTTAGCCCCTTCACTCCTCGTCGCACCTAGTTCCTCTCCTTTTGCTCTTTCTTCTTCTTCTTCTTCCTCTTTTGTTCCAGCTATTGCAAATTGCAACTACCCCTTCTTCTATCCCTTCCCTTTCTGTGTGCTGGTAATGATGGGTAGTGGAGGTTAGGATTAGGCTTTTGAGAGGGAGGAGTGGGGTAAGTGTGGGTAAGATGGGAATTAATTAGTGTTAAAAAAAAAATCAATAAAATTCAAATTTAGACATGAAATGTCTAACAAATTTTTGGGAGGGCCATCGTACTTTGATTCCATTCATTTTAGCCTATTTTGAATGGTTTCATGGGTTTGAAGAAAACAATAATATAAAGTTGTTTTTCTTTCACCAAATTTAAAAAAAAAAAAAAAAAAAAATGATTTTGCACTTCATTTGGTTGAGAATAATTGCAATTAGTTGCATGAAATTTTTTCTTTTTCTTTTGAGATCTGCAAAAATTACAATTTTATGCGAAGGACCAACAACCCGAACAACACCAAAAGCAATAAGAGAACAAACAAAATATGATTTTCAGCAATTAGAAGTGGGATGGCTTTGAATAATTACAATGGCCAAATCCCTCATTTTTTTTTTTTTTTTTTCAAATTTTGCCAAAACAATGTATAAACTTTTTTTAAAAAAAATTCCAGTAATTTTTCTAATAAATCTTTGTAAACAACTCAAATCGCAGTGTTAGCAGCCTAGAAAGTCAACTGACAAACAAATTAATATTGAGACAGGCAATTCATAATTCCAAATTAGTATTAAGATAAAAATTAATCTCCATTATAATTGTACCAAAAGCTAAAAAGCACATTTCAACAAAGTGATAATAAACTTTCAACAAAACAGAGCAAACACATAAGAGACAGACTAGAGGCTCCACAAAAGCTTCCAAAAAAAGAAATTAAAAACCACATTGATAATTGGCACATTATCAGTGTAGCCATTGTTCATTTATGGAAGCTATACTTTTTTTTTTTTTTTTTCTTTTTTTCTTTTTTTTTTTTTTATGTTTTACTTCCATAAATGGAAAGTAAAAAATTTTGAATCAGTGTGCAACAACAACAAATCATTCCAGAAGTAGAGTTGGAGATATCAATCTTCCTTTTCTATTCACAAATCAAAACTACTACTACTACTTGTGAGCAGCACATTTAAACAACACAAATGGATATGATTTTGAACAATTAATAACAATGTAAGAACATTTAAAACTGAAATTTTAATAATGTATAAAGATTAAAGTTATACATACAGAGAGGCCAAGGTGATAAAAATACATCATTGCGGACTTGAGTATATCCCAACTAGGTTGGCACATACTCAGCCAAGCCAATCATGTGCAATCACCAAGGCAGAGAAAACCCAAACATGGAGTTTACAGCTTAATTAGAAATTCAACTGAAAAAAAAAAAAAACAGAATATCTTGCTGCAATGTAACTCATCCAATTCATAGTTCCAAATCTAAATCTTTTACCCAGCTAGTGTCAAGCAAGAAAGGGTCTTCTTCTTGATCTTTCATCAGCTATTCCATAAACTCTTTCGACCCAATTCCCAACCTTTCATTTGAAGATTCCATTTTCTTCAGCAGAATTTTTTTCCATTCTCTTCGACAAATCCATGCACTCAATCACAGGGTGCTGAACATTTGAATTCGAAGGAAGATCCAGAAAATTGAGTAATTCATTCATATCAATGGTTAAATTGCTCTCCGCGGATTGAATATCATCTTCGTATCTCACAGTAGGCAACAACGATTCGACTTCAAAACCACTCGTCATCAGCGTAGATTTTTCAAGGGGCCTAATACTTTGTTCTTGTTCATCAAGTAAAAAATCTGTATCCTTGTTCAGCTTATCGAGTTCATCGGATTGGACTTCCGGCTCTACTGCAATGGTGCTGGTAGTTGCTTGTTGCATTATTTGTTCGGAATTCAAGTAGCGGTATTCACCCAATTGGTCATTAAGAACTGGCTCGGCTTGAAGAACCTCGCCATCACCTGATCTTGCCCTGTTTCGTCCTTGATCTTTCCACTTGATTTCGCATATGACTAAATCTTTGTACTGCACCAAAAAATAATTAACGGAAGCTAGTTAGAGGAAGTTCACTGACATATAAGGACTGAGAATTTTGAAAAAATAAAATAAACAATGGATAATCATCATACAAAACTTGAACAAACATGGTTAATGTTCTACCTCAGAAAGCAAAAGAAAATAATACAACAAACTTTTCAATAATTAAATGTGAATTAAGAAAAGAATTCTTAAATGCAAGACATTTAAATCATATATATAACTAAATGGAGTTGAAATATTGTATAACTCAATTAGTAAATCAAATTTTTTCAATTGGGTTTTAAACAGAGCAAATGAAAATTAGAAAATAAAACAAAACAAATCACACAAGAACACTAACATATGTGGTTTGGCTATACTTTTTTTTTTTTTTTTTTTAGCGAAAACAAAATGCTTTATTAACGTGTCAAACAGAGTTACATCAATAAAGAGAATATTTCAAATTTCCTCATATCGAACCTGACTAATTCCAATTAAGTTAGTACAAGAAGCATCGCGAAATCATATTCAATTACCTCCAAATCAAACAAGAAAAAAGAAGGCCAAGGTTGACTAAACCAAGACATAAAAACAGCCCCACTCCGGATCCCAAACACAACCCAAAGAAAGCCACCGACCGTGCCACAAACTTGCTAGAAACAGGAAACCACCACAATTGCAAAGATTGTTAACAAGAATTTGATCTAATCTAATAACCCTAATCTTCCAAATAACTCATAATATATATGTATATATATACTTAGATCTGAATACATCAAGAACCGGATTAGACCTAATGGGTCATAATCACAAACCGGTAAAGTTGTTAGATACGATACATCATAACCCACCATTCTTTTCTTATAGGGTCAGATCACATGTATACTACAACTCTAAACAATAAACAAGAAAGACAACGACTATGTACTAGAAAAAATACACAAAACAAAATAAAAACAACATCAATAATAACATATTATAAAACAAGACTTGAATATTCATGCATATATTATTCTAGGAATTCTTATAAAATAAGTAAGACACAAAATAAACACACACAAATAATACAGAGAAAGAAAGAATGAGATATTACGTTTTCTTGCTTCAATCTCTTGACGTGGTTGAGTAAAACGCCGTCAAGACTAAACTCTTTCATGAGCCAACGACCATGCTGTGCCGATCCTCTCTTCTCGTAAACAAAGTTTTTCTTGCAACCTATAAGCACTCCTTTCTGATTACGAATAGGTTGGTTGTCGACACCGCTCCAAGTACCTCCCTTCCCCACCGTGCGAGAAAAACGTTTCCCAAATTTTTTATTCTTGCATTTCTTCTTCTTCAATGTAGTATAGTAGTAGTAGTTAGAGACGTTTTTGTTCCAGTTTGATCGCCAAAATATGTCCCATGGCTCTTCATCACCGTACAAGTCGCGCTCTAGGATGACACCTTCATATGACAGTGGTTCTTCTATGGCCTTTTTGAAAAGGTAATGGGACACCAATTCTTCATTTGTGGGCAGAAACTTACCACCCACGCCAAAAGCAATTGCCATTCTTTGATCACTCGTCTTCTCTTCTCTCTGCACTTCACTTACTAGTTCTAGGGTTTTTGTTGTGGAATGTACTAGATGGAAAGTTGTTCGAGGGTTTTGTTGTGGAATGTAATGTAATGGGTAGAATGTGAGGTATATAGGTATATATATAATAGAGAGGTAGTTTGATGAAAGAGTTTGATATTTAGCTAGAAGAAGTATTCAGTATTAACTAGGTAACTGTGTATTATCCGTAGTATCTGTTAGGATGTTACGTATTAAGAAAGTATTGGCCATGTTGGACACCCAATTTCATTGCAAGAAATTCTTACAGGGATAGAATTCTAATTCTACAGTAAGGCTTTGTTTGGTTAATAGTGAGGAGATTAATAATTTTTGGGATTAGTATAGAATTGGTTATCCAACAAAATTAGTGAGATAAATAATTTGCTCTTATCCACATTTGTTTTGCAATTGATATGAAAATATATTATCTCTATTATATGTTTGGTTAGCATTATTAGTGGTAGGATTAAAAAATTTATCAATTTTGTTGGATAAAATATCCATAGAAATTTAATCTGAATATCAAAATTTGTAACCAAATAATGAAATGTGAGTTTCATGTATTAATAATCTCAGTACCATGTTATAATCCACCCAATCAAAGAGGCCTAATAGTAGAATTCTTCTACAATAACAAATTTGATCAACAAAGCACTAACCACTTAAACAATACATGCTAGGCTTTGTAAAATAGTTTTTGATGATTAATGACATTATGAGTTGATATACTCTTTTTCTTGAATATTGTTGAGTTTCTATTCTCAGTATTCTTTGTAAATCAACGCATCTATAGAAGAATCTTAGGTAGTGTTTGGTAGTGTTTTAGAATTATGCTTTGAAAATAGAATTGTATTTTGAGTTTATGAATTTTATAATTATGATTTGAGTGTGAAAATTTTATTTGATTATAAGTTTTGAAAAGAGTTTTGAATTGAGTTTGAAATGAATGATGTACATATGATATTTGATTCAAAAATTTACAACTCATAATTAAACACACAACCCAAAATTCTATTCAAAGATCATAAATTTTTTTTAAAAATTTCGAAAATATTTTTTATTTAAAACATAAAAACAACAGGTGCCAAAAAAAAAACCCCGAATAGTGCTCCGATCAACCGCGGGATGACCGGATAGACGTGTTTTGAAAAGTGGGCGTGGAATCAATTTTTGAAAGTGCTAACCAAACATTACACTCAAAACAGGGGGTGTAATCAAAGTTTCAAAGCCTTACCAAACACAACTTTAATTTTGGTATTCTTGTTTGAATCAAGAGATTCTAAGATTGTTAATATTTTTGTGTTTTGCACTTTATCGATGAGACTCGAAACGAGGATCATAAGTTTGATAAACAAAGTACATACTATTTGAATAACACATACTATGTGTGCATTTTTCTTTGTCAATATTCTTATAATATTATTTGTTTAGAGTTGTACATGTATCGCGTGTGAGAACCGCTAATAATTTATATACGCTTTCTTATATGTAGTTTATATATGTGAAATAGATCATATATACATACTAGTAAAAGGCCGGTGCAGTGGATCAAATGAAAAGACTGTAAAATATAAATTAATTAGATTATTTAATAAGTCGATTACTTGTGTACTCTCTTTTATGAGAGGCATGGATGACTTAATATTACGTTGTTTTTTTCAAAATTATCGTAGTATAGTGGCGTTTCTATACAAAAATACTATTTCAGTAATAGGATAATTTACATCCTACTTTCTTGAACTATTAGCCAATATCACTTTACCTTCTCAACTAAAAAATGTTACATTTTTTCACCTTAAACTATTAATTTTTATCAATGTAATTATAGACACCCCATTTTTGACCGTCCTCAAGACTTGGACGTCATTGTTTGAACACTCAATGATCATTCATGCTCGTGTTCGTTTAGAGCGCTTGAAGTTCTTGGCAGAGTGCCTTGCCTTCGGACCTCTCGACTTGTCTGTTTTCTGCTTGGTTGTGCACCAAGGACTTGCATCTTTGCTTCTAGGGGAAGAGGGTGGTCTGCCGGCCAGCCCTACAACCCATCGGCTAGGCCTTGCTTCCATCGGCCATCAGTGGTGGCCGGTCGGCCTTGCTAATGGCCGGTCGGCCTTAGGTTTTGGCCGAGGCCTTTTTTTCTGCTTTTGCAGATATTTTTGGTGCCAGCTGTTCCAGCTATTGAACACTGAGCTCATCCTCCATACACGTGTATGGAGGAATGAAGCAAGCTTTTTTCTTGCATTTCCTATATAAGGGGAGCTCCCTCCCCCTATTTGAGGGTTCAGATTTTTCAGAGCAAAAAAAATCTCCCTCTCTCTCTAGAATTCTCACTCTCTCTCTATATTGTGCTATTTTAAGCCTTAAGGTGTGTTTTCTTCACACATTTGCACTAAGACACCTAGTCAAACACGTTCACTTTGGGGTTGAGGTCCTTTGAAGCTTGATTTGAGGTCTTGGAATTGGTTTTGGCTCAAAATTGTTGTCATCTTGCTGCTGTCTTCGAAGGTAAGCTTTTTCCCCTTTTAAGCTTGTTTATTGTATACTAGTTTAGGCCACCTTTGCATGCTCATTTTGGCCAAGTTGTCATCTACAAAAAAAACTCTATTTTTGAGTATTAAAAATGGTTGTTTGAGGCCCTGTGGGAGTTATGGGTGTTTCACCCCCTTGTATGCCTTATTTGCTAAGCTTTTGGGTCATTCTTTAAAGCTTTTGGAACCATCTCTTTTTGGCCCTTTAACCACTGAATTCCAGAGGAATTTTAGTGATGGAAAGGTGGTTTTGAGGTTCAAAATGGGAGAGGGTGGTCCCTTCTCCTTTTATCTTGCTTGCATGTCTTGTTGGCCTTCCAAAGTAGCATGTTTTTGTGGCTTATGTTAGCTTAGTTCAAACATGTTTAAACTCTGTTTTTGGTTGGTTTAGTCACTGGTTGTTTGTATCTTGCACTTGTAGTACAATTTTGCTTACTAGCTTAACTTGCCTAATGAGTTAGTCCATCATTCTAGCATGTGTTAGCTTGGCTCCAGCACATTTTTGCTCATGTTTTAGCATGCTTTAACTCTGATTTGGATGATCTTGGTCATATATGCTTTGCTTTGCATAGCTATAGTGTAACCGGCCCTTACTAGCTTTGAGTTCTAAGGACCCTAACATGCTATACTTGTGTTGTTTGCATGATATGTCATCATTTGGCATATGATTTCAGTGCTTGTACCTCTGTCATGCTCTCATATATATCACTCTTTCAATGTGTTTGAAAATTAAGCTTTGTGCCTTGCTTGCGAGCAAATGAATGAGCATGCATTTCTTGTTTTTTGTGCCTAAGTTTTAGTGTGTTTTGGCCACTGTTTTGGAGTATCTTAGGTCTGTCCATAGTTGGTTTGACCATTTGAGATTGATAGTGCATGCCTCATGTGTAATGTTTTTCACTAACTTTAGTGCTCTTGGCCCTTTAACATGTCTTGCATGCATTGCTTACATGATAGAGTCTTGTGCATGCTACTTTAGCATTGAAAGATGAGCATGTTGTTTGCATTGCATTGTGTTTGGATCAGACATTAATCCAAACACAAGGAATGTGGCACATTTCATACTCAAAGTGATGAAACGTGTTGCGTTTCTTAGTCGTTGTCACCCTTGATCATGCATGATAGGGTGACGACTCTTCGAGTCTTGTTTGTGCATTCACTAACATTGTGCAAGCTTGACTCTTTGGCCATCATGCATTGAAATGCGTGATTGGTGGCTTGAGAGCCGAGTACTATGCTCCTTTGAGCTTGAGAAATGATAAGGAGAGTAGTTGCACACACATTTCCTTGCAAATACACTGCCATGCCTCTGTTTGTGCTTTGTTGCAGCAAAAGGAAGAATTCCAGGGAAGTAATGGCCGACCGACCATTAATGAAGCCGACCGGCCATCAGAAAGGCCGACCGGCCACCAGTACTGGCCGATGATCACCATGTATGGCCGATTGGCTATCAGTGTGTTCCTGAGATAAAAAAAAAGCAATCTGGAGGTTGGCACAATTTTCAGAGGTCCAAAGATGTGCAAACAGAGGCATCTTGAGGCAAGGCGGTGGATTTTTGAAAGGATCCAAATGAGCATGCATCTTTCCCTCGCCCGCGAGGCCATTTCATTGCTTATGTTTAGTTCGTGTAACTAGTCATTTGATTTGTTTTGTAATATTCTAATTAGCTTAGTATAGCTATTTGTTTCAATTTGGATTGTAATATTTAATTAGCTAGAGTTAGTTAATTAGTTGGTTTGTAATGATTAGCTTAGCTTAGTGTAGCTTAGCTTAATTATTCGGACCATCCTCCAAGAGGGCACAATGTTGTAATAAGGGTGCGTGTGTGTGTGCATGTCTTCCAACCCCCTCTTCTTTCTCCCTTTTACTTATCAGCTTTTGATGGTTAGTTTAGGGCATATCTCGATTAGCATACCTTATGCTTGCATGCATGCATCATTCATCTGTCTTGCATGCACCGGGCTCAGCACATCATACAAACTGCATTGTATTTCAATACTTATTTGAATACATGTATCAAAGTGTTGCATTCATATGCCATGATTAGATAGCCGAGCCTATTTAGTTGCATTTTGCATGTGTTGCATTAGACATCTTAACATTGTTAGGATCATGCATATTTCTAACTAGTTTTCTGTTTTGACTCGGAGTACACTGTAAGTGTTTACGCTTTAGCATACTCGCATGCGTGTGAGTGTTGCCATGATAGCATGCTTACCATGAAGCTATTTGCTTAATTGCTATAACTGCTTGAATGCCTGTGGATGAAGGCTTCATTACTTGAATTAGAACAATTCATCAAAATGTGAGTTTTAAGCCCACTTGGAGTGGCAAATCATCATGTTTTAAGCCCACCTTGTTTGGTGGCAAATCTGCATTTCTAAGCCCACTTGAAGGTGGCAAATTCAAACCATTTTCGAAAACAAACATTGAATTGTTTTGTTCCAATTCAGGCGATCTAGTATATACTTGTATGTTGTGCACATCACGTAGTAAGTTAGCTAGATAACCGGAATAAGAACACATGTGTTTTCAAAACAACATATCATGATTAGTAGAGGCCGATCTTTGATTGGGCTAGTGGGGGTGCTCATTTCATAACCTTTCCCCCTCGTACCCAAGTTCCCGAGCCGAGGCAACTTTGGTGATGACGGACACGTGGCCTTAGGCACGAGTCAGGGTTTCCTAAATTTCTCAAAAAAAACAAAACATTTAGGTGGCGACTCTGTAATCTGGCAAAACAGTCCATGTTTAGCACTTCTTGATTAAAATTGATTTTCCAAAAACGATTTGCCGGATTTGGACTCTTTGGTGAGTTATCAGTCTTACATTGCACTTTGTGAGACTAGATACAAAACCGTGACAAGAGTCCGAACTGTAGTAGCTATGAACCCAAATCCGCGCCCTCTCTGAAAGAGGGGGTGCGCGGAGAAAGTTCGGGCGGTCTACAGTTTCTGGCGACTCTGTTGGGGATTTAGAGAACTTGACTCGAACATCTTAGTATGTTGTTTTGTTTACACTTATGTGTTTCTTTGCATTGCATTTGCATTGGTACGCCTAAGTCACAATGTTTGCCATCTGCTATTCCTGAACGGTTTGCCGGAGGCTTGCTTGGAAAAGCATGCCATAAGGCTGACCGGTTACAGGCTCTGTCACGATGGAAACACAAACCTCGGTTTTGCCGAGGCACCCTTTTTGACCATTCGACCTAGTGCATCGGAAGCCATAGAGACCATTCCAAACTAGGACAGGTTGCTTACCCGAATGTAGGTTGTTTGAAACCGCATGCGTGCGTAGTGAAACCCTAACTCCTGACAAGATAGGACAGGAAAACCCTACCCCACCATAGGGGTGTTTTGGCTCTTACTTGCTTGATATATGCTTTTAGAGTGTGTCTCTACAGAAATGCATATATCAGTTTGCAAGTCTGGGTATCAGTCTGAGGACATCAGTGTTTGAGAATATCATATTTGAGGCAGTGATTTAGGGGCAGAGATCAGTGTTTGAGAACAGTTTGTTCAGCTTATGATATCGATTGTGTGTTGTCTTTATCTTAGCCAAAATGCTGTCCGTTTTTCTGATTGTTGTTTCCTTATTTTGCTTTATTTTCCTTTTTGCAAGGGTAGTATAGCACAATTGCTTCCGATAAGGTAGATACCCCCCGAGCACTTTGGACCAGAGAAAGGAGACTTTCCCGATCCGAGGATCTAATTGACGGACAACCAGTGTTTGCTTTATTACCCCCGGTTACTAGATGGAGGGCAGTCAGGCATAGAGCATCAGTACAGCAGTTACCAGATCCGCGGTCATTATCCACCTCACCTGTGCATAGTTGGGCTGAGATATCTGCTTCCACCTCGGAGAGGGAACACATACCAGTTCAGTCAGATCAACACTTTATAGTCAGTATGGAAGAGATGATGTGTCAACTCCAAGAGACCATGCAGACCATGCAACGGGATGCTGCTCGCCAGGCAGAGGTTACCGCACGTCAGGCAGAGGTTGTAGCCCAACAGGCAGAACTAATTGCCAGGCTCCAACAACAACAGCAACCATAACAAGCCGGAGCATCTGCTTCGCATCCCCCCCCCACCCCCACCTAGGGTTCCAACACCTGGGGAAACAGCAAACGTCCAGGAAAATATAGACGTTCCTACAGGGCCAGTTCCACCGCCAATCCCACCTCAGATGTCTAAAGCACCGGCTAATCCAGTGGGCACGCCGTTCGAATTTGAGGTTGATCCAACCGCTTTGAAGGTAAGCAAGCTGGAAAAGCTCTTCAAGAGGGCTCAAGGCGTTAACTCCATTCCAGACATAGAGGATGGTTACACCGATTCAGCAGTGACATTGCCAGACCGGTTCAAGATGCCACATATAGACCGCTTTGACGGTTCTGGAGATCCTATGGTACATCTGCGGTTGTTCTCGGATATCCTACGACCAATGGGCCTCTCCAAATTGCAAAAACTATCACTCTTCGGTCGGACCCTGTCGGGTATTGCGGCCATTTGGTACGCCAAACTGGAAGACTCAGTGAAAAGGAGTTGGGAGGAGATGGCCGAGGCCTTCGTCGCCCAATATTCATACAATACTCAAATCGAGGTCACGACTCGTGATCTTGAGGTGACCAGGGAAGAGCCGAAAGAGGGCTTTTCTGCCTTTGTCACTCGATGGAGGGCCAAGGCCTCCATGATGACAACTCAACCGCTTGAGAAAGATCAGATAAGGATGGTTGTGCGCAACCTGCAATCCAAGCTGATGCAGAAAGTGATCGTCTTACCTCTTCCCACCTTTGCTGATTTGCATGAGATTGGGGTACAGATTGAGGATGCCATGAAGCAAGGTCTGATTGACCACGAGAGAGAGTAGCCCAAGAGGGCGTTTACCCGCGGTTTCAAATGCAGCTACCAGTAGTAGTGCAGCCCCAAGAACTTCTGACGTGGGCATGGTCACCACCACCACCTCAAAAACAACCACACCCTTCACCGGCACATCCGGAGCCACCATACAATCAGCAAAATACCCGCCTAGGGGCCAGAGGACCTTCACCCCACTTTACATGCCTTTGTCCAAAGCCTTAGGAGTCTTGATCAGGAAAGGGCATTTGAAGCCCCTGGAGCCGCAGCCATTACCAGACAAACTTCCTTTTTCCCATAACCCGGCCAAATATTGCGCTTTTCACCAACAGCACGGTCATGACATCGATTTCTGCTACAGGCTGTGTCATGAGATCCAGGATCTTATTGACAATAAAGTGATTGCACCTCCTGACAAGCCAAATGTCACCACCAACCCACTCCCACCACATAACAACAACCCCCTCCACCCAGGCAGATAAACCTGATCCAAACCATGGCCGTCCAGTACGACCCTAGAATATACATCACTCCCTCCCACCTACCCAAGCCTGAGGTGTTCATCCCGGAAAGCACATACTTGTGCATGATTAGCACCCCCCTAACCCAACCCAAGCCAGTGGTGGTGACTGTCGAAGACAAAGCCGGGGTTATCTTGGAGCAGAATGGGAATGTTGATTCAGAGTTTGAGGGATCTGGGAGCTTTACTGAGGAAGCATACAACCCGTGTGGTTATATTGCGTCAATAGACCAGGCAAAGCCGAGGGTAGAGTTGCCAACTGGGGCAGAGATTAGTGTGGTCCGGGAGGATGGACCCAATCAAGGGCTAGATGACCTAGCGGAGCTGGAGTAGGACATCGCCGATCTACAGTTCTTTAACGAACAGGATTCAGGGGATGTGAACATCAACTGGTTTGACTTGAATGGATCAGCAGATACCACCGGGTGGCTCAGTGACGAGCCAAATGTTGTTGAGGTGCCTCAATCAAAACAGAGACAGTCAGAGACGGAAACATCTGCAGTGGCCGGAGTGGCCGAGAATCAAGAAGAATCACCGGAGAGCACCGGTGCAAAGAATTTTGCTCGAGACTTAGGCAGTTTGTGCACAGCAGACACAGAACAGGAGGACACGCTGTGGCGGTTCGAACAAGAGAAAATTGAGAATGATGACAGGGCTAGAAAAGCCAAGGCCCCTGCAGGGACAGAATGTGCTGTAAGCACGGAAATAGCTACAACAGAGCTGGATAGTTGTCTATCAGTTGCTAAGGGCATGTGATGGGAAGACGACGATTTGCGTCTGCTCCATACAGATGAAAACTAGAGGTAGAATCAACCCGACGATACCTGGTACACCGAGGTGGACCATATGACCTGAAGAAGGCGGTATTTCAAGGCCTCACATTTGGACCAGCCGGAGGTGTCCGGGAAAGACAAGGAAGTAGAAAGGCAGAAAGAGAAACTGCTAGAGGAGGAAGCTGTACTAAAGCAGCTAAAGAAAATTCAGGCAGACATCTCCATCTGGGGACTGCTTATGGCCTCGAGGGTTCACAGACAAACCATTCTTACAGCCATGGACAGGGCCAAGCTTTCAATTAATACAACGCCCGAGCAGTTGGTGGGATTAGTGTTCCCGGGTGGAGCTTCCCCCATATTGACCTTCACAGACAAAGAACTATAGCCCGAGGGCTCTGATCACAACAACCCGCTCTATATCTCTATGCAGTGCAAGAAGAAATGGATACCGGTGGTCCTGGTCGATATGGGATTTGCAATCAATGTATGTCCGTCGCGAACGGCGTATGCTATCGGGTTGAAGCCCGCAAATTTCGTTCCTATAGCACAAATGATACGGGCTTACGACAACACTAGTCGGGAGGTGATGGGGATGGTACGGATCAAGACTCAGGTTGGCCTGGGGCAACAAGACATTGAGTTTCATGTCTTGGATGTTCCAGCCATCTTCAATCTACTCCTTAGGCGGCCATGGCTGCACCAGGTGAAAGCCGTTTCTTCCACCTTAGACCAGATGTTGAAGTACCCCCACGGAAAGGGGGTGGCAATTTTTTTTGGGAACTCTTCAATACATCCACCGCCAAAGGTTTATACACCAGTTCTAGAGATCAAGCACGGCATGGAGGATGTATTTTTGTCGGGATTCACCTTGGCCGAGGCTCAGGTTATACAGGATATGCTAGCCGTTGATAAGGGGCTATACGTCAGTGCACAATCTGTCTACCTTATGAACAAGCTTCAACACATGCTCGGAATAGGATTGGGGTGAAGTGGCTGAAAGGGTGTCGCGGCATCGACCGAAGTACCGCATAACCCATATACCTTTGGCTTAGATTACTCACCTACCAAGGAGGATTGGGCAAGGAAAGGAAGAGAAATGGTCGGAAGAGCCAAAGCTAAACAAGCCGGGAAGCACTATGAGTTAGTGCATAGACCTATCCAGGGGACCCTGAACGGACGCTTTGTCCGGGAGGGGGAAGATTTCCCGTTCTACGGCTTTCCGGAGCCATGGTTGAATTCAGAGAGACGGCATTTGCCGGGTTTTAAGATCTTCTTTGATTTGCAATTGTTAGGGGATGAAGTTGCCGAAGAGCAGCCTGACCCAACGGCTGAGGCTGAGCAGTGCAAGGAGGATGAGTCCAAGAGCACAGAACTTGAGATGGGGGTAGCGCTGGCTTGTCTCCTCTCAGATCCTCAGATTGTACCAGAGTGCTTAGGGGATAACTTCTCAGTTTCCATGATCGGGGATCAAACGGCTGTGTGCCCATCTTCTGGCATTCTCGATGCATCCATCGCACCCTCCATCATCTGGCAATACGAGGAAGGCTTTTTATTGAGCAGTTCTGGATCAGGTAGTGAACCAAAATCTGATTCCACAGAGTCTGTGGAGTCAGAATCAGATTCCAGTTCATCTGAGTCGGAGTCCGGTATTCCTGGGGGTGATAACCCGGATGCCATTATCCTGTCCAGGTCGTCTTTTTCTTTTTCCTTTGAGTCTGTTGTGACAGAGGAATCAGGCAGACTAGATGTTATTAATGAGAATGGTACGGCTGTGGCTTCCGAGTACTTTTCTGTGCCTTTAATTTATTGCATTAATCAGGACTTTGATGAAAACAACGAGGAAGAAATTCCTCCAGTTTTGAAATATTTGCTTGATCAAGAGCAAGAGAGGTTTGTAAAACCCTTGGTTGATGAAATCACCACAATTAATGTTGGTACTGAGAAGGACCCGCGACTGGTCCAGATCGGGTCCACGTTGTCTTCGGAGGAGCGCGAGCTCTTAGTCGCTTTATTAAAAGGTTTCAAAGATGTTTTCGTGTGGTCCTACGAAGACATGCCTGGAATCGATCTTGAGATTGTACAGCACCGGATCCCTCTTGACCCAGAGGCCCGACCTGTTAAGCAGAAGCTCCGAAGGATTCGCCCGGATTAGGCTCTGAAGATCAAATAAGAGGTCACCAAGCAGATTGATGCAGGGTTCCTGTTAGTATCTGAATACCCTACTTGGTTGGGCAATATAGTTTCGGTGTCGAAGAAGGACGGCAGAATTCGGGTATGTGTAGACTTCAGAGATTTGAACAAAGCCAGTTCGAATGACGACTTTCCTCTGCCGCATATCGACGAATTAGTGGACTTCACTGCGGGACATGCGCTGCTCTCATTTATGGATAGATTTTCAGGCTACAACCAGATTTTGATGGCCCCCGAAGACAGGGAGAAGACTGCTTTCACCACCCCGTGGGGAACTTACTGCTATAGGGTGATGCCGTTCGGTTTGAAGAATGCAGGGGCGACGTATCACCGGGCTGCGACCACGATCTTGCACGATATGATCCATAAAGAGGTTAAGGTGTACGTGGACGACATGATTGTCAAGTCCAAGGAAAGAAAGGGCCACTACACCGCCTTGCAGAAATTTTTCCAATGGATCAGAGAGTATCAGTTGCGGCGAATCCTCAGAAATGTACTTTTGGTGTTACAGCAGGGAAAATGCTGGGGTTCTTGATCACACGAAGGGGCATCGAGGTCGATCCTTCCAAAATTAAGGCCATCTTAGAAATGCCACCACCAAGGACTGAAAATGAGGTGTGAGGCTTTCTGGGTAAAGTGCAATTCATAAGACGATTTATTGCAAAATTAACCTTGACTTGTGAACCACTGTTTGGTCTCCTGAAGAAAGGAAAGAAGTTCCAATGGGATGACCGATGCCAAGTTGCTTTTGAGCAGATCAAGCAATATCTACAGAACCCACCTGTGTTGTCACCACCAGAGCCGGGGAAACCGTTGATATTGTATCTATCAGTAACCGAAACGACAATGGGCTGCATGCTTGCACAGGAGTCTGAGGACAAAGTGGAAAAGGCTATCTATTACCTGAGCAAGAAGATGCTGGAATATGAGACCCACTACACTCCGCTGGAGAAGGCTTGTCTGGCCTTGGTATGGGCTACCAGAAAGTTGAGGCACTACCTGTTAGCTCACTCTGTAACACTGGTTTCGAGATTAGATCCCATCAAATATCTCTTCGAGAAACCAGCACTTACGGATAGGCTAGCCCGTTGGTTGCTTCTTCTCTCCGGATTTGATTTGAAGTACATGATGCGCAAGTCTATGAAAGGGAGAACGGTAGCAGAGTTCCTAGCCGATCACCCAGTGGAGAGAGATGAAACAGTAGAATATTTGTTCCCAGATGAGGCCATTCTGCATGTTGAAGAAGAAACTTGGACTATGTACTTTGACGGAGCATCAAACCAATACGGGTATGGGATAGGGGTGTTGCTGATAGCACCCAACAATTCCTGCATACCCTTAGCCTTCAAGCTCCGGTTCAAGGTATCGAATAATGAAGCAGAATATGAGGCATGCATTGCTGGAGTAGAAGCCGCCCTGGAACTAGGGGCAAAAAGGTTGGACGCCATTGGGGACTCGAACCTGGTTGTATCTCAAGCAAAAGGAGATTGGAAAGTTAAAGAAGAAAGAATGAAAATCTATCACCAGACCCTGGACATTCTGATTCCTCGGTTTGAAAAGCTGAACTTCGCCCATCTGTTAAGAGAAAACAACAGGTTCGCCGATTCTTTAGCAACTCTATCTTCTATGATAGACATCCCTTTCGGAGTCCAGATGCGTCTGATAATTATTGAACAGAAGTTTGCACCGGCCTACAAACTGATTGCCGCCATAGATGAAGTACAAGATCAAAATCCCTGGTATTACGACATTTGGAACTTCTTGGAAAATGGGACTTATCCACCAGGGGCAAATGCCAAAGACAAGAGGGCAATTCGAAGAATGGCTGCTCAGTTCATTATCTGCGGGGGTAAATTGTACAAAAGGGGCCATCTGGGGATGCATAAACTGTGTGTTGATGCTGAAGAGTCGAAGCGCTTGATGGAGGCCATCCACGGAGGGGAGTGCAGAGCGCACATCAGCAGAGTAATGCTAGCGCGAAAAATTCTCAGACAGGGTTATTATTTGTCAACCATGGAGGAGGATTGTATTGGCTTTGTTCGGCAATGCCACAAGTGTTAGATCCATGCAAACTGCATAAACATTCCGCCGTTGAAGCTGTACAACATGACTTCTCTGTGGCCTTTTTCAGTCTGGGGAATCGATGTGATTGGGGCAGTTACTCCAAAGGGGTCGAACGGGCATGAGTACATCTTGGTGGCTATAGACTACTTACAAAGTGGGTTGAAGCCCAATCCTATGCAGTGCTGAAGGCGTCGCATGTAGCCAAGTTCATCAAGAACAACATCATCTGTCGCTACGGAGTTCCGAATGAGATCATCTTAGATAATGGTTCCCACTTCAAGAAGGAAATGATTGACTTGTTGGAGAAATACAACGTGGCTTTTCATAAGTCATCCACATATAGGCCGCAAACCAACGGAGCAGTTGAGGCCGCCAACAAGAACATCAAGCACATTCTGCAGAAGATGGAGGAAACTATAGACGCGCCCGGGAGGGCCTCATGCTACAGTTCGGACTCAAATTGTCACGGTTCTCAATCTGCTCTCACAATGTGCAATGTGAGATTGATAAATCACCAAAGAGTCCAAATCCGGCAAATCGTTTTGGAAAACTGATTTTTGTAAAGAAGTGTCAAACATGGACTGCTTTGCCAGATACAAAGTCGCCACCTAAATATTTTATTTTGGGGGAATTTAGGAAACCCTGACTCGTGCCTAAGGCCATGTGTCCGTCATCACCAAAGTTGCCTCGGCTCGGGAACTTGGGTACGATTGGGGAAGGTCAGCTATGAGCACCCCCGCTCGCTCGATCAAAGATCGGCCACTACTAAACATGATATCTAGTTTTTGAAAACACATGTATTCTTATTCCAATTAATTAGCTAGAATTACTATGTGATGCGCACAGCAAAACAAGTATAGACTAGATCGCCTAATTTGGAACAAAGCATCGCATATCCGTTTGTTTGGAAAATGGTTTGAAGTTTGCTACTCGTTAGTAGGCTAAAATGCAGATTTCAATGAATTGCTCCAATTCAAACAATCCAACCTTCACCCACAGGCATTCAGGCAATTAATCATATAAGCAGTTAGTCTCATGGCAAGCATGCTATCATGGTAATCAATGACACACATGTAGTATGCTAAAGCATAAAAGCTTACCTAGTACTCCGAGCCAAAACAAAGAACTAGTTAGTAATCAATGCATGATCCTAGTTCATGTTAAGATGGCTAATGCAACACATACAAAATGCAACTAGAAATAGGCTCGATTATTCTAAGATTGCATATGAGATGCGATAATTGATACATGTATTCAACTTGGAATTGAAATACGATGCAGTTAGTATGATGCGCCGAGCCCGGTGCATGCAGTGTAGATGAATGATGCAAACATGCAAGCATAAGTATGCTAATTTGAAACATGACCTAAAACTAACCAAAAAAAGCAGGTAAGTAAAAGGGAGAAAGAAATGGAGGTTGGAAGACATGCACACACGCACTCACACTTATTACAAAGTTGGCCCTCTCGATGGAGGGTCCGAATAAATAATACATGCCGGCTAATTAACTAACTAACAAGCTAATTAATTATTACATATCCGAATGAATAACTAACTACAACTAATTATTACAAAACTTAATTAATTAACAAATTAATTAATTACAAATGAAAAGCAATAAATAAAGCTGCTCCAGCTCTATTCACAGAAGTGAAAGGGTATGCATGCTCGCGCTCGGTTTCTCGCCTTGACACACCTTCCGGTTGCTCTCTTGGAGGCTCTGTCTGTAGGGTGTCCTCAAAGAACTCCTGCTGAACCTTACCAAAAACCAGTCTAGGGGAGTACATCAGTGGCCTGCCGGCCATTTGAAGCCATTGCCGACCATCTGCCGGCCAAGGATGAAGAGGTGCCGGCCATCTGTAGGGAACTGCCAGCCACTGATGTGCTGGGATACCAAGCTGCAGCAGAGCACAAAATAGAGAAAATGGAGGGTCTCCCAAGGATATGTACGCACTATGCCACCCCATATCACCTCGAAACATCAAGGGAGAGGCATAGTCAAATCCAAGACCATCAATCACGCATCCCAATGCATGATGGCCAAAGATCCAACTTGTGCAAATCAATATGAAACGAATGCACAAATAAACACATAAGTGCCTAGAACTCTATCATGGATAATCAAGAGCGTCGGCGACCGAGAATTGAGACACGTTTCATCACTTTAAGTATGAAACGTCTCTCGTTTCTCGTGCTCGGATTAACACTTAATCCAAATAACAATGCAATACAAGCATGGCATACACAATGCTAACTCGAACATGCAATCATGCAATATGACTTAAGTATGCAAAATGCAATGTAATAAACATGCAACATGTAATGGAACTAGCATGCGACAACATGCAAAAATGGAGCAAGCATACTACAATATGCAAGACAAGCATGCAACAACATGCAGGGATAGACTTAAACCAAAATGGGCAGCTCTCAAATAGGCCCGAATCAGTGGCCAAAAGTGTTGAAATGTTGGTATAAAAGACATGAAATGGTAAGACAAACATGCATGCCAATTGGCTCAAGGATTAAGACACAATGATGCAACTCTTAAGGACACTTAAAGAGTAATAAGCATGGATATGTGACAGCACCCTAAGCTTTGAAATCTCATGCAAATTGGTGCCAAATCAACTCAACAATGCAAGTATGGCATGTTAGGATGCTCAAAGCTCAAAATAAGTAAAGGGACTTAAGCCATGGCCATACAAAGCAAGCTCCAAAGGGCCAAGGGAACCTAAAACAGTTCCAAGGTAGGTCCAAACAAGACCAAAAACAAGCTCGAAGCTAGCCAACACAAGCTAGAACACAAGGCCAAAAACGTGGAGCATGCAAGGCTATAAAAGAGGCAATGTACTACACCTATTGAAACCAAACATGGCATAACTTGGACAGCATAAAACAGAGTTACATCATGGTATAACAAGACCAAAAATGCACTGAAATGATGAGCCAAGGGCTTAGGCTTAATGGCATGCACAAAAGTTCATTCTTGAGGCATAAAGAGCCAAGGCTCCAAGGCATTAAAAGCATGGCAAATGCAAGTGTATGGCCACATTTCATGGACTAAAATAGCACTTAGAATGATGGCAAAGCATGCAAACATCACATGTATGGCATGGTAGGGGCCTCAAAACCCAAGACTAGCCTAAGCATTTACACTATAGCTATACAAAGCATGAGTGATATGGCCATGGCAGCCCAAAAAAGTCCTAGGACGGCCTAAAACAAGGACAAAATCATGCTGGAGCAAAGCCAAAACATGCTAGGATGATGAGTCAAAACATCATGCACATGAAGCTAGTAAGCAAGATTTGTTCTACAAGTATATGGAGCATGCAAAGGATGACCAAACCCACTTTAGAAAGAGTCATGACATGGCAAAAAATACCAAAAACATGCTAAAATGGGCTCAACATAAGCTAGAATGACATGTCAAAGCATGAAGCATGTGAAGCTGGTTTAAGGGATTTACACTACAAGTGTAAGATGCATGCATGGAGTGACAAAACCAACCCAAAACAGATCTAAGGCATGGTAAAACATCCCCCAAAACCTACTGAAATGGAGCCAACACATGCAAGAAAAACATGCTACTTTATAAGGCTATGAATGGGATTACACTACACATACAAGATGCATGTAAAATATGACCAAACCAGCCATGGAAAGACTTAAGGCAGGTCCTAAAAGTCACAAAAAATGGCCTGAACCAAGCCTCAAAAATACATAGAGGCATGCTCCTTTGGAAGGCCAAAAATGCAAGCAAACAAGAACACAAAGAGAGGGGGCCACCCTCTCTGATTTGAGGCCTCAAAACCTCATGCCTACCACTGAAAATCCACTGGATTTCAGTGGTTAGAAGGCCAAACCAAGGCTAGCTCGGAGGCCTTAAGGCATGGCTCAAAACAAGGCCAAACAAGACCAACAAGAGGGTTAAAGACCCTCAACAGCCAAAAGACCTTAAACAACCACCAAAAGCACTTAAAAACAAGACTTTTTTCAGTTGAAAGCAAGGCCTAAATCAAAATGCAAGGATGGCCAAAATGAGGTACAAGAAAATGCTAAAAAGGGGAAGAAACTTACCCTTGAAGAACCACTTCGAGACCAGCAACTTCAGGGGCCAAAAACTCACTTTCAGAGCTCAAGAAGTCCTCCCAAGAACCTCAACTCAAAGGTGGTGGTGTATCTCTAAGTGTTGTAGTGTAAAAGTGCAAGGAAAATGGGCTTCAAAGCACAAATGGACAACAATATATATATAGAGAGAGAGGGATATTTCTTCTCCGAAGAGCTGAACCTCTGCTAAGGAGAGAGGCTCTCTCCTTATATAGGAGAAAAGCAATGCAAAGCTTCTTCAAGAAGCTTGGCAAGAGCTTCATCCCTCCATACTCCATACACATGTATGGAGGGCAGATAAAAGGATTCCAACTGGCTCAAAATATCTGGAGTAAAACCAGCTGAGACAGGGGTTCTGCCGACCATCAGTGATGGCCGACAGGCTCACTCAATGGCCGGCAGAAACAAATACATGGCCGGCAGTGCCATACCATGGCCGGTAGTACACCAGGAGAAATATGCTGAAAGGACCAAGTCATGGTCCAAGAATGGGGTAGAAAGGATACAGGGTCTGGAAAGCTCGAACCTGTGACGTTCCGTCGCGAAAGTCGAATGCCCGACGAGCAATCGAACTTGTGTCCGGATGTACCTGCAAGCACAACCGAGTCTTGAGGACAGTAAAAAATGGGGTGTCTACAGTTGCCCCTCTTTGACAGAAGTCAAAAGTCACAAAGTGACGGGAGTAAGTGTCAAAGCCAAGAGACAACCCATTTTTAACAAGGTCGAAGACTCAGGCAGACAATCAATATAAGCATGCAGAAATGCGCCCGTAGGCTGGGGCATAATGCAAATGATATGCAAGATGCAAGAGCATAACTTATGATTATGCAAAGGAAAACTGTAATGAAGCAGTTATGCAAAATAAATGCAACATTTTAAGCAAGTGAATGAGAAATAACAGTCCTACATGTTTCAACAGAAAGGATGTAAGAAAATTATGCAATTCTCACCACATTTCACGCGGAGTGAATACAATACTGTCCGGTTCATCTAGTCGCATCAGCTTCAAATGAACCGTACATACAATATCGTGCCTGTAAAAGAGAGAAACTCAACAGGTACAATATTGTTAGAAACATGCATAACAATGCAAGTGAAAAGTGCGTGATAACGCAAGTGAAGGGGTGCAAAACAATGCAATCCTGTAGGCACGAGACAACGTGGATGGAACATGCGTAACAGCGCAAGATAGAGACATGCGAAACAACGCAAATAAGACATGTAAAACATGCATGACAGCGCAAGTGAAAGAAGCAAAACATGTGTAACAACGCAGGCTTAAACAATAAAACATGCGTAATAGCACAGGTTAAGAAATAAAACATTTGTAACACCGCAAGTTTAAACAATAAAACATGCATAACAGCGCAGGTTAAGAAATAAAACATGCGTGACAGCGCAAGTTAAAGATAGTAAAACATGCGTAACAGCTGAAGTAAAACAAGTAAAACATGCGATACAACGCACATGGAAGAAATAAAACATGCGTGACAGCGCAAGTTAAAGATATGACACGCGAGACAATGCATGTTAAACAAGTAAAACATGCGTGACAGCGCAGGTTAAAGGAATAAACATGCGTAACAGCGCAGGTTTTACATGCGTAACAGCGCAAGTAAAGATGTAGACATGCGTAACAATGCAAGTAAAACATGCATAACAGCGCAAGTAAAGATGTAGACAAGTGCATGACGGCGCACATAACCTGCGTAACAGCACGAGTTAAGATAATAAATGCGTAACAGCACATGTTAAGAAAATAAGTGCATAACAGTGCACATAACCTGCGTAACAGCGCAAGATAAGATAATAAGTGCGTAACAGCGCACGTAACCTGCGTAACAGTGCAAGTTAAGATAAAGGGTAATGCGAGATGCAAAATAATGCAAATTTGATGAGATGCAAAAACAATGCAGATTTGAACTAGATGCAAGACAATGCAGATTTGAACTAGATGCAAGACAATGCAAATATAAACTAGATGCAAGATAATGCAAATTAAACTAGATGCAAGACAATGCAAATTAAATTAGATGCAAAACAATGCAAATTAAACTAGATGCAAGACAATGCATGATATAACAAAACAGTGTGAATGATATACAATGTAACGAAGCAATGCGAATGATATGCAATGTATTTGAGATGATCAAACCATAAGCAGTACAAAACCACACAAATATCATAAAGGGATGGAGATGCAACATCAGACTACTTTTAACACAGAAAAGGTAGTGGGCACGAGCCGAACGACGCCTAACACAGGCTAAGTGCCTACATCCTCAGTACTGGCTTCAGCCCAGCATGGATGCTTACACATAACAGAACCGTGTTTCAATGTGAAAGGGGTGCGAGCACATGCAAAACTGTGTTTCGCAGAAAGACCACAAAGTACAAGTAATTGGGTGGTATGATATAAGTGAGGAATGATCTGCTGAGGAAAGATCGTGATCCTACATGCTGAATGCAACAAACTAAAATATGATGCAATGGATGCAATGGATGAAGTGAATAAGGCACGCGGCCAAACCACATTTTGCCTAGAAAAGGCATAGACACAAAACAAACCACGTCTAACATAGAAATGGTGCCGTCACCCTCAAACAATAGGCTCGTACACATAATCTCATAACCATGCTTTATCGTGAAAAGTAAGGGCACATGCCAGACTAAGCTTAACATGGAAAGGATGCAAGCGATACAATGGATATGCAGTGAATGCATGCGATAAATGTTATATACAATGCAATGTAATAGCTAAAATGCAATGGATGGAGTGGATAAGGCGCACGGCTAAACCAGATCTTGCCTAGAAAAGGCACACAGAAATGGTGCCGTCACCCTCAAACAATAGGCGCGTACACATAATCTCATAACCATGCTTTAACGTGAAAAGTATGGGCACATGCCAGACTAAGCTTAACACGGAAAGGTGCAAGCGATACAAAGGATATGCAGTGAATGCAACAAACTACAATGCAATATACTCTATATGGAGTGAATAAGGCACGCGGCCAAACCACATTTTGCCTAGAAAAGGCATGGACACAAATAAACCACGTCTAACACAGAAATGGTGCCATCACCCTCAAACCACAATTCCCTTAGTGGAATAGGCGCGTACACATAATCTCATAACCATGCTTTAACGCGAAAAGTATGAGCACATGCCAGACTAAGCTTAACATGGAAAGGCGCAAGCGATACAAAGGATATGCAGTGAATGCAACAAACTACAATGCAATATACTCTATATGGAGTGAATAAGGCACGCGGCCAAACCACATTTTGCCTAGAAAAGGCATGGACACAAATAAACCACGTCTAACACAGAAATGGTGCCGTCACCCTCAAACCACAATTCCCTTAGTGGAATAGGCGCGTACACATAATCTCATAACCATGCTTTAACGCGAAAAGTATGAGCACATGCCAGACTAAGCTTAACATGGAAAGGCGCAAGCGATACAAAGGATATGCAGTGAATGCAACAAACTACAATGCAATATACTCTATATAGAGTGAATAAGGCACGCGGCCAAACCACATTTTGCTTAGAAAAGGCATGGACACAAACAAACCACGTCTAACACAGAAATGGTGCCGTCACCCTCAAACAACAATTCCCTTAGTGGAATAGGCGCGTACACATAATCTCATAACCATGCTTTAACGCGAAAAGTATGGGCACATGCCAGACTAAGCTTAACATGGAAAGGATGCAAGCGATACAATGGATATGCAGTGAATGCATACGATAAATGCTATGTACAATGCAATGTAATAGCTAAAATGTAATAGACATACTAGATGATGTAGTAGTTAGGAAGTGAAGGTACCTTACAGGGGCAATTGGCAATGACCTACCTCAGCAATGTCCTACCTCATGCTGATGTGGGAATCTTCCCCTTCTTCTCGATTGAACCACGAGTACTACTTTTCTCCCTGGCTATGGTTGCAGCTTTCCCTATTCTCCAACAGGGTGACATACTAGGTTGGTTCAGTATTCAGAATTGAGGTGCATACCCGCTACCTCAACCTATGGGGCTTCCATACAGATTTCAAGCCGGGGATACACCCCTGGGTATTTAAACCAAACTTTAGTCTCGAAAATTCCAAACCTTTGTGTTCTAGGCAACAACCATTCGAACTCTAGTTTCCACCGTCTCAGTTGATCTCTTAGGAACTCACAACAAACACAGGCAGGTGGCTATACCAGACCATCGGAAGTCGTTCGGGCACGACAAACACCAAAGGAATGTGTTCTAGGCAACAACCATTCGAACTCTAGTTTCCACCGTCTTAGTTGATTTCTTAGGAACTCACAACAAACACAGGCAGGTGGCTATACCAGACCATCGGAAGTCGTTCGGGCACGACAAACACCAAAGGAATTGCACCTTCAGAGGATTTAAGGTCTCCTAGACCAGAGAGGGATACAAATACATCCAAGCGCGTCTTATGCGAGAGGAGAAAGGTATCCAAACGAGTTCGAGAGAACAGGAATGATCTCACCCAGAGTTCCTCTGACTGAAACACATACAACATCGTCTCATGAAGTGAGGGGCGGTGAACCGCTCTACTCTAACGGAGATCTCCCCTTGTGTTCTTCGAACACTTACCTTCAACTCACAGTACAAAGGTTTTGAAATGCTGACAATGAGTGCCATCTGCTGGGGAAACCTCGGATGCCGCTTTTCTTCTTGATCAAACTCACAACTTTCCCTCATTGCAAAGCCAAGGTAACTCTGACGGGGAATGGTACTCAAGGAAAGCACATCTGATTTCCATTCTGGCATTGAAACGGTCAACACAGTATTCGGTTGACTTTGAACACATAGTTCGTACATCATACTGCTCATTCTGAACACACATCTCATAACACAGTACTCAATTTATTCTGCACACGGCGAATTCTGAACACACTGCTCACTCTGAACACATAGCTCATAACACAGTACTCAGTTTATTTGGCATACACAGGATGGAAAGACGGAACTTGTAGGAGTTGAAACAAACTCATATGCTCCGAATTTCCCTATTTTCTTTTGCTTTGCAGTTCGGAACCTATGGCTTTAGATAAGTCCTGATTCTACTGCTTTGAGATGACCTGGGTTGAACCCCGCGGTTTTATGAAAGAACGAATTATATTTTGTACAAATGTGGAGAATGGCACAGCACTCTGAGCACAAAAAAAATCATTTTGAAATTGTAATGAGAAAAGGGTTATCAACCGGGTATTGAGCCTACAGCTGACCACAATCAAAACAACTCAACGAAGACAAACAAAAGGTAAACAACCTAAACACATCGAGACACGCTCGAAACAACTCAAAGCAAGAATCGAGACAGACAAGACAAAAGACACGACACACAGACGTGTTACAAAGGTGAGAGACCTCTCAGTACGCAAGGAGCTAGTTTCTCTAGGTATTGTTTCCCACCCTTTCTCATTTGTGATTCTCACATCACTCTGGCACTCAATCTCTGTTTTTCTGAAAAAAAAAAAAAGCCCTTTTCTCACTTTTTCTCTCAACGTGCATCTCTCTATTCTTCAATCTCTCTTCTTTTTTATCCCTCCCCTGGGTGGTTGATGGATAAATAGGAAGTTGCGGGCTCTTGCCCCTAGCATTCCGCTAGATTCCTCTTCTTCTGCTCACAACAGTGAACTTTCCTACAGAGGAGTTGCGCTATATTTGGGTGTGTAGCAAATCTGCAGCTGACATCGATTGACGATGCTCTGCTGGGGAGTTTGGATGTGATCAGATCTGCCCAGATGAGGGAGTGGAATATCTTGATCCATTCCAGTTCGTGCTTCGCACTTAGCTTGATACCTCGTTGCTCAGAGGATGAGATAGCTTTCGGCATTTTGCTGTTTAGCTTCAATTGTGCCCTTTTCTGGCAGGTACGGTGCCCTTTCTGGCAAGTATGTTGACAATGGGGGAACAGACAGGAAACTTGACTTAACTGTGCCCCTAGTTCATCATTTTGACCATTTTTTGTTTTTGCATTCTACTAAAACAATTTTGACCAACATGAGAGTTAGATTAACATACTTGTTCAATTTTTGATTTGAAATCATGCAAGTTAGGTTGTGAGCACCGAAAGTTTTCCTTTTTTGGGTCCAAGAAATGGTCCAGTTTTGGAAAAATGAAATGATTTTCGATAGAAAATTAGTCAACTCATTAAAAATTCTCAAAGACTATTTTTGCAAACGGCCACCGCTCAACGAGCATGGAACCTACTCTTGAGATGCACAACCTCAGATCCAAAAACAATGAAAAATTGCCCCTTGTCTAAAAGACACTGCATGGCAACGGAAAGTTGCCCCTTGTCTGAATGGCACCACAGCGCACTATATGGCAACAGAAAGTTGCCCCTTGTTTGAATTGCACCGCAACACACCGTAGTCAGTCCTCAAAGTGACGATCACAATCAAACTCTCGGATACAGAGAATGCAAAGATGATCAAGACCATTACATGGACATAATCGATTTGGAAGTGTTTATGGCTGGACTTTAGAATGAAGTTGCCTACGTATCCCAAACATGGGAATCAAGCCTTACGTAGTTCCGGTTAAGGTACACTCGGGTATTAACCTCTCTTTTTGCACTCTAACTTTTGCCAAGGCCGCCCTTCCGGGTTTTCAACCTTGCGAGCTTTGTTTTTTCTTTTCTATTCATTCTTTTCCTTTTTTCGTTTCTTTTCTTCTTTTCATTTTTTTTTTCATTTTCTGCATTTTTCTATTTTTGTTCTTTTTCTTTTCTTGTCATTTGCTCTAACTTTTGCCTGGGTCGCCCTTCCGGGTTTTGGCCCAGCGAGCCTCTTAAGGGTAAAAGTGTAGCTTTGTCCATGCCAAATGGTTTTAGGGTCTCGAAGCCATCCGAATCCAGGAGAATGGCTGCTGTCTGCTGATGATGTAAAGGTCCATCCAATGGGGGGCTGAATTTGCCCCTAGTGTTGTGGATAGGAACTTGGTTGTTCTTCAACAAAACTTGCTTCTTTCCTCCCTTCTGGGATTTGGCATTCTTGCCAGTCTTCCCTGGTTTGCAGAAAAGACTCATCTTTGACTCTTTGAATGCATCTGACATTTTTGCCCCTAGTTTAAGGGCCGTTTCTGATCTAGCTTTGCAAGCTTCTTTTGATGACGTCTGACCTTCTTGATCTGACTTTCTTGCCCCTAGTTCAAGGGCTGCTTCTGATCTGGCCACACAGGCCTCACATTGTAGTTGACCGTTGAATATTCTGAATCCAAGTTCAAGGTTTGAAAGTAAGGGGGTCGAGTCTCGAGGCTGAGAGCGATCCTAGGCTGCACAATCTCAAGAGCGATTCCACACAGGTCTTCGCAGGACTGCGCAAAACATTTTTTGAAATCTTTTAAGAAAGCGACTAGTCGCTCGCGCGGAAGACAATGAGGAATCAATCTGGATCAAGCCAGGATCCTTCTCAGTACTCACAATAACAAGCATGATCTCATTCATTAAGGGCTTAGCATGCCTCTTTTTCTATCAATTGATCAAATTTTGCAAAACCTGAGGAATTCATTCCTCTTTGTTTTCATGACAATGTTCAAAAAGTTTTGAAAAACTTAGGTCAATGCAATGATTTGAAGACACAGAAAAGACACAGCTTTTAGTCGAATACTGCCATCTTATTAGAACTTCTGGCACAACTGGCACGAGGCAGAAGCAAACACAAGAGTGAGAAAATCACTGCTGTTCCATTCAAATCTGTTGGCACAACTGGCTATACGGCAAAAACAGACTCAAAAGAGTGCAAAAGACAAACACAAAACAAGAAAGTGATGTCGAGGTAACATCCCCGAAATCACCCGACTTCTGTACAATAGGACTGACTCGATACAACAAGACAGACCTTAACCAAAAGACTGACTCGAAACAATGAGGCAGACTCAAAACAAAACAACAGAACTGACTCAACACCCAATTCAGAAAGTACAAAAACCAGCATTCGCAAATGCTCAAAATAGTGCGTGCCATACACCGCATCTGAAGTAAACCGAGTGTCGCCCGCAGGTGGTTCGTCCCCTAATCACATCACATTGTCCTCCAGATTCACTGATCCAGTGACGATGGACTTTGTTGAGCTTGGTGGGAGGACAACCTTGTTGTCAAACAAATCCTGTACCTCGTGGCAAAGACGGAAGCAATTGTCAATGGTATGACCAGTTTGTTGATGGTACGCACAGTACTGGGTAGCGTCATGGCTAGGTGGAAGACAACTAAGGAGAGGTCGAGGCTCGAGGGGTTTAAGATGCCCCTTTTCAGCAAGGATCTGAAGCGCCTTGGACAAAGGCATGTAGAGGGCATGAAATACCCTGCGATCTCGGGGGAGATACTTCGAGTTTTGTGCATTTTTACTGGATGCACTAGCAAAAGGATCAGCAGGTACAGGCTTGGCTTGTTGATTTTTCCTGGGTGCAGGATTAGGGTTGGAGGGAACGGTTCTGGCATAATGACCCTTCTCTCGATTTTCCCCCTGGCTTGAACTACCCTCGGTCTGAGTAGGGAAAGCGTTATCCACAGTCTTAGCCACAACTGCGAGTACTTGCTGCTTACTCAACCCTCAAGCTTTCAGAGCCTCAACAGTCTACTGGAGTTATTCATAGGGATCAGTGTCCACCTTCACCTTGCTCTTTCCACTAGCCTCAGCTTGGTGGACGGTTTGGGTTGCTACTTCAGTGCGAAGCCCCGTTGTTGTCGACGTGTCATTGCCGGAGCTTGAGACAGCTTCAGGTTGGCTAAGCTCAATTATAATTTGCCCCAGTAGCGGGGGCTCCTGCGGCATGAAGTTCCCGACATACGATGCAGTTGGTGGAGGGGCCGACATTCCATAGGCTAGATCAGCCACAGATCTTTGAAGGTCGCCAATCATTCCCATCAGCTCAAAGGTGGTGGGCTCACGGGTTTGAAATAACTGGGGTTCCCAGATCGGATGTGCGGCAGGCAACCTGGGCGAGTGTGGTACCTCAACATCGATCTCACCCTGCAAGATGATTCCTTGGTTTAGCGCGGCTGCCATAACCATAATTTCCTCTGAATTCTGGGTCGTCATAAGTCTACTGAACTGGACAGAGGTGGTGTAACTGGTGATTGACGAATCTGATGAGTCGGTGAGTCTTTTCCTACTTTGCCTCAGCAGAGGAGAACACTGGTTGCTCAGAACCGAGTCCCTGAACTGAAAGAGAAAACAACAGCCCAATCAATACAGGCATGGACATAGCTGAAGAACTGTTTTCGGCCACTGATCACTGTTCCCCAAATTACTGCCCCAAAACTGAATTTGATACCCGCGGATATAACTGATTCTCAAAATACTGATACTGATGCCCGCAGGCCTGATACCCAAACTTGCAAACTAATATATGCATTCCGGTGGAGGCCAACTCTAAAAGCACATAGCAAGTAAATGAGAGCCAAAACACCCCTATGTTGGGATAGGGTTACCCTGTCCTAGTTTCGTCAAGAACTAGGGTTTCACTACGCACACAGCGGTTTCAAACAACCTATAATCGGGTAAGCAACCTGTCCTAGTTTGGAATAGTCACTATGGTTTCTGACATGCACTAGGTTGAATGGTCAAAAGGGGTACCCTGGTAAAAACCGGGGTTTGTGTTCCCGTCGTGGCAAAGCCCGCAACCGGTCAGCCTTATGGCACGCTTCTCAAAGCATGCCTCCGGCAAACCGTTCAGGAATAGCATACGGCAAACATAGTGTCCTAGGCGCACCAATGCAAGTGCAATGCAAAGAGATACATAAGTGTAGACAAAACAAGATATCATGAGTTCGAGTCAAGTTCTCTAAGTCCCCAGCAGAGTCGCCAGAAACTGTAGACGCGCCCGGGAAGGCCTCATGCTACAATTCAGACTCAAATTGTCACGGTTCTTAATCTGCTCTCACAATGTGCAATGTGAGATTGATAAATCACCAAAGAGTCCAAATCCGGCAAATCGTTTTGGAAAACTGATTTTTGTAAAGAAGTGCCAAACATGGACTGTTTTGCCAGATACAGAGTCGCCACCTAAATATTTTATTTTAGGGGAATTTAGGAAACCCTGACTCGTGCCTAAGGCCACGTGTCCGTCATCACCAAAGTTGCCTCAGCTCGGGAACTTGGGTACGATTGGGGAAGGTCAGCTATGAGCACCCCCGCTCGCTCGATCAAAGATCGGCCACTACTAAACATGATATCTAGTTTTTGAAAACACAAGTATTCTTATTCCGGTTAATTAGCTAGAATTACTATGTGATGCGCATAGCAAAACAAGTATAGACTAGATCGCCTAATTTGGAACAAAGCATCGCATATCCGTTTGTTTGGAAAATGGTTTGAAGTTTGCTACTCGTTAGTAGGCTAAAATGCAGATTTCAATGAATTGCTCCAATTCAAACAATCCAACCTTCACCTACAGACATTCAGGCAGTTAATCATATAAGCAGTTAGCCTTATGGCAAGCATGCTATCATGGCAATCAATGACACACATGTAGTATGCTAAAGCATAAAAGCTTACCTCGTACTCCGAGCCAAAACAAAGAACTAGTTAGTAATCAATGCATGATCTTAGTTCATGTTAAGATGGCTAATGCAACACATACAAAATGCAACTAGAAATAGGCTCGGTTATTCTAAGATGACATATGAGATGCGATAATTGATACATGTATTCAACTTGGAATTCAAATATGTTGCAGTTAGTATGATGCGCCGAGCCCGGTGCATGCAGTGTAGATGAATGATGCAAACATGCAAGCATAAGTATGCTAATTTGAAACATGACCTAAAACTAACCAACGAAAGCAGGTAAGTAAAAGGGAGAAAGAAATGGAGGTTGGAAGACATGCACACACGCACTCACACTTATTACAAATTTGGCCCTCTCGACGGAGGGTCCGAATAAATAATACATGCCGGCTAATTAACTAACTAACAAGCTAATTAATTATTACATATCTGAATGAATAACTAGCTACAACTCATTATTACAAAACTTAATCAATTAACAAATTAATTAACTACAAATCAAAAGCAATAAATAAAGCTGCTCCAGCTCTATTCACAGAAGTGAAAGGGTATGCATGCTCGCGCTCGGTTTCTCGCCTTGACACACCTTCCAGTTGCTCTCTTGGAGGCTCTGTCTGTAGGGTGTCCTCAAAGAACTCCTGCTGAACCTTACCAAAAACCAGTCTAGGGGAGTGCATCAGTGGCCTGCTGGCCATTTGAAGCCACTGCCGACCACCTGCCGGCCAAAGATGGCACACTGCCGGCCAAGGATGAAGAGGTGCCGGCCATCTGTAGGGAACTGCCGGCCACTGATGTGCTGGGACACCAAGCTGCAGCAGAGCACAAAATAGAGAAAATGGAGGGTCTCCCAAGGATATGTATGCACTATGCCACCCCATATCATCTCGAAACATCAAGGGAGAGGCATAGTTGGATCCAAGACCATCAATCACGCATCCCGATGCATGATGGCCAAAGATCCAACTTGTGCAAATCAATATGAAATGAATGCACAAATAAACACATAAGTGCCTAGAACTCTATCATGGATAATCAAGAGCATCGGCGACCGAGAATTGAGACACGTTTCATCACTTTAAGTATGAAACGTCTCTCGTTTCTCGTGCTCGAATTAACACTTAATCCAAACAACAATGCAATACAAGCATGGCATACACAATGCTAACTCGAACATGCAATCATATAATATGACTTAAGTATGCAAAATGCAATGTAATAAACATGCAACAACATGTAAAGGAACTAGCATACGACAACATGCAAAAAATGGAGCAAGCATACTACAATATGCAAGACAAGCATGCAACAACATGCAGGGATGGACTTAAAGCAAAATGGGCAGCTCTCAAATTGGCCCGAATCAGTGGCCAAAAGTGTTGAAATGCTGGTATAAAAGACATGAAATGGTAAGACAAACATGCATGCCAATTGGCTCAAGGATTAAGACACAATGATGCAACTCTTAAGGACACTTAAAGAGTAATAAGCATGGATATGTGACAGCACCCTAAGCTCTGAAATCTCATGCAAATTGGTGCCAAATCAACTCAACAATGCAAGTATGGCATGTTAGGATGCTCAAAGCTCAAAATAAGTAAAGGGACTTAAGCCATGGCCATACAAAACAAGCTCCAAAGGGCCAAGGGGACCTATAACAGTCCCAAGGTAGGTCCAAACAAGACCAAAAACAAGCTCAAAGCTAGCCAACACAAGCTAGAACACAAGGCCAAAAATGTGGAGCATGCAAGGCTATAAAAGAGGCAATGTACTACACCTATTGAAACCAAACATGGCATGACTTGGACAGCATAAAACAGAGTTACATCATGGTATAACAAGACCAAAAATGCACTGAAATGA
Organism: Camellia japonica; assembly: GCA_030407325.1. NCBI lineage: Eukaryota > Viridiplantae > Streptophyta > Magnoliopsida > Ericales > Theaceae > Camellia > Camellia japonica. The sequence continues at coordinate 182,422,046 of JAPPVO010000019.1, forward strand.
TGAGCCAAGGGCTTAGGCTTAATGGCATGCACAAAAGTTCATTCTTGAGGCATAAAGAGCCAAGGCTCCAAGGCATTAAAAGCATGGCAAATGCAAGTGTATGGCCACATTTCATGGACTGAAATAGCACTTAGAATGATGGCAAAGCATGCAAACATCACATGTATGGCATGGTAGGGGCCTCAAAACCCAAGACTAGCCTAAGCATTTACACTATAGCTATACAAAGCATGAGTGATATGGCCATGGCAGCCCAAAAAAGTCCTAGGATGGCCTAAAACAAGGACAAAATCATGCTGGAGCAAAGCCAAAACATGCTAGGATGATGAGTCAAAACATCATGCACATGAAGCTAGTAAGCAAGATTTGTTCTACAAGTATATGGAGCATGCAAAGGATGACCAAACCCACTTTAGATAGAGTCATGACATGGCAAAAAATCACCAAAAACATGCTGAAATGGGCTCAACATAAGCTAGAATGACATGTCAAAGCATGAAGTATGTGTAGCTGGTTTAAGGGATTTACACTACAAGTGTAAGATGCATGCATGGAGTGACAAAACCAACCTAAAACAGATCTAAGGCATGGTAAAACATCCCCCAAAACCTACTGAAATGGAGCCAACACATGCAAGAAAAACATGCTACTTTATAAGGCTATGAATAAGATTACACTACACATACAAGATGCATGCAAAATATGACCAAACCAGCCATGGATAGACTTAAGGCAGGTCCTAAAAGTCACAAAAAATGGCCTAAACCAAGCCTCAAAAATACATAGAGGCATGCTCCTTTGGAAGGCCAAAAATACAAGCAAACAAGAACACAAAGAGAGAGGGCCACCCCCTCTGATTTGAGGCCTCAAAACCTCATGCCTACCACTGAAAATCCACTGGATTTCAGTGGTTAGAAGGCCAAACCAAGGCTAGCTCGGAGGCCTTAAGGCATGGCTCAAAACAAGGCCAAACAAGGCCAACAAGAGGGTTGAAGACCCTCAACAGCCAAAAGACCTTAAACAACCACCAAAAGCACTTAAAAACAAGACTTTTTTCAGTTGAAAGCAAGGCCTAAATCAAAATGCAAGGATGGCCAAAATGAGGTACAAGAAAGTGCTAAAAGGGGGAAGAAACTTACCCTTGAAGAACCACTTCGAGACCAGCAACTTCAGGGGCCAAAAACTCACTTTCAAAGCTCAAGAAGTCCTCCCAAGAACCTCAACTCAAAGGTGGTGGTGTATCTCTAAGTGTTGTAGTGTAAAAGTGCAAGGAAAATGGGCTTCAAAGCACAAATGGACAACAATATATAGAGAGAGAGAGAGGGATATTTCTTCTCCAAAGAGCTGAAAAGCAATGCAAAGCTTCTTCAAGAAGCTTGGCAAGAGCTTTATCCCTCCATACACATGTATGGAGGGCAGATAAAAGGATTACAGCTGGCTCAAAATATCTGGAGTAAAACCAACTGAGACAGGGGTTCTGCCGACCATCAGTGATGGCCGGCAGTGGCTCATTGATGGCCGGCAAGCTCACTCAATGGCCGGCAGAAACAAATACATGGCCAGCAGTGCCATACCATGGCCGGCAGTACACCAGGAGAAATATGCTGAAAGGACCAAGTCATGGTCCAAGAATGGGGCAGAAAGGATACAGGGTCTGGAAAGCTCGAACCTGTGACGTTCCGCCGCGAAAGTCGAATGCCCGACGAGCAATCGAACTTGTGTCCGGATGTACCTGCAAGCACAACCGAGTCTTGAGGACGGTCAAAAATGGGGTGTCTACAGAAACCTACAGGGATTGGTCAAATAAGCTGCCATTTGCTCTCTGGGGCTACCAGACATCAATTCGAACTTCAACTGGGGCAACTCCGTATTCCTTGGTTTATGGGATGGAGGTTGTTCTGCCTATCGAAGTTAAGGTTCTGTCATTGCGAGTAATGGCTGAGTGCCAGATAGCGAAAGCAGATTGGCAGCTGAACAGGTACGAAGAACTCATACTGTTTGACGAGAGAAGGCTGAAAGCACTGTATCGTGTTCAATGTTATCAACGCAGGATTTCCAGGGCTTTTAACAAGAAAGTTAAATCCAGGAATCTAAAAGAAGGGGATCTAGTACTCAAAGACAACCGAGCTGGTCCCTACATCATCAAGTTTATCTGGTCAAGTGGAGCTGTCATTCTTATAGATTTAGATGGCCTTGAGTTTTCCCAACCGATCAACATGGACAAGTTGAAGAAATACTATCCCTGAGTGGCTCGCTAGACCGAAAACCCGAAAGGGCGACCTAGGCAAAAATTAGAGCACAGAAAATTTGAAATAAGAAAAATTGAGCTCGCAAGGTTGAAAACCCAGAAAAGGCGGCCTTAGCAAAAGTTAGAGCGCAAAAGGAGAGTGTTAATACACGAGTTAACCTGAACCGAACAACGTAAGGCTTGATTCCCATCTTCGGGATACGTAGGCAACTTCATTCTGAAGTCCAGCCATAAACACTTCCAAATCAACTTTGTCCATGTGATCATGTTGGTCATCTTTGTCTATTATGCATTCAAGAGCTCGGTTGTGATCTCCAGTGCAGTGCTATTCAGACTAGGGGCAACCTTTCCAGTTACTGGATCCGGGGTTGTACATCTCAGTGATAGATCTTGGGTGTGTCCAGTTGTGATCCATATCGAAAATGGTTTTGAAAAGTGTTAATAAAAGTTGATTTTGTTCAAATTAATCTTTTTACAACTTAGACCATTTTTGGACCAAACGGAAAATTTTCAGTACTTACAACCTTCAATTTCATTGATTTCAGTACAGAGTTCTCCTACTCTTGATACAAATTGAAGTTGCTTTTTATTACATTCATAAAGAAAACTTGAAAATATAGATTAAAGCAATAAACTCAGGGCATAGTTAGGTGTTCCTGCATCCCCTCCCAAAGCTTGTGGAAGCCTCTGATGCCAAAGTGGGCCCGGTCTGTGCCTCTTCATCAAGCCAAGCTATGCACTCGCCAGAAAAGGCACAACTGAAAGTGGGAGCGGGAGCCAGAAGTTCTCTCGTCCTCCACGCTGTGGTATATCGGGCTAGATGTGAACTTTTGATCAGATATGAAGCCGGGTATTCCATTCCCTCTTCTGGGCAAGTCTGATCATGTCCAAATTGGCGCCGAAATCGAAATGGGAAGTAAAAGACACAGTGTGTCAGGCCAATCAGCTGAATGCCCGGCTGGCGAGACATACTGTAGCTCATCGCTGGCAGATTAAGCCAGGGGCAGCGCCAAGCAATGTTGATAGTAGATAAGCTGCACATCCATTCGTACCACCATCCCTCATCTAGGGCATCAACTAGTCATTGCTGGAAGAAATAGCCGCGTGCTGAATATGCTGGGCATGAGTCCACCACTTTCAACTTGTCTATCAGCCATATCTGGGGAGGGATGAAAAAAATAAGAGAGATTAAAGAATAGAGAGGTGTACGTGGAAAGAAAAGCGAGAAAGGGTTTTGAGAGAAAAACAGAGCTTGAGGGCCGAGTGATGTGAGAAACACACATGTGAGGAGGGTGGGAAACATTACCTGTAAGAGTAGTGGACTCCCCGCGAACCTGGTTGTCTCTCGGCGATGGAAGGCATCCAAACACATCAGAGTCTCAGCTAGTGTCATGGCAACGCAACTTTTACCCTCTTTTAAGCCTTGGACATCCTCAATCAAACGGATGCTAGACCTTCCAAAGCCTGGGGCAAGCAAGAAATGAGACAACATGCATAAGCAGAGGGTGTGTTGCCGAAGACTCTGCCAAAGATGGTCGCTGCGGTCACCGACGTCAGAAAATCGATGAACCAAGCTCGGAATATCCAGTTCTCCGTCATGAATCAAAGACCGAGTGTCATGCAAAGTAAGCCCACACATCCATCCTAAGGCTTGGATGTGGCTAAAACGGAATTGGGGCAAGATCTCTTCATCGCGCTGAGATTCCATTAAAGCTTGGAAATCTTCAAAAGTGGGACACATCTCTTGTCTGCCAAAGCTAAAAACATGAGTTACCGGGTTCCAACACCTAGCCGCGGCATGGAGGAACAGAAAATGCAGCGGGGTGCGGCTCAGTGTGAATAGTGCATTTATTCCAAAACCCCGAAAATTTAACTTTTCCGAGCCATCCAAGTTTGCAATTCAATTTGTGAGGTTTTGGGCAAGAAATGCTTCCATTTGGGGCAAAAACAATGTTGAAATGGAGAAACCAAGAAGCTGGAACCTTTATAGAGGATAAGGTGTTGAGTGGAAGATAGGTGGCAACAATCTGGAGACTTTCTGCATAGGTAGCCAACCGGCTAAGTTTTATGGTCGACCGACCATTGTTATAGCCGATCGGCTAGTGATGGTGGCCGATGGACCTTTGTGGTGGCCGGTGGTCTCCTACTTTGGTCGATGGCCTCTCCTTTTGCTCTTTGAGTTGTCTATGTGTTGGAAGTGCTGAGAACTTGTGTCTTGTTCCACTTTGGATGCGTTTTCGTGATGATTTTGCGAAGTTGTACCTGTGTTGTTTCAATTTGTTTATCGAGTCGTTGCAATTTTGTTTATTGAGTTGTATTTGCATTGATTATTAAGTTCTTGTCTTGCTTATCGAGTTGTATTTGCATTTGATTAGCATGTAAAGTCCTGGTTTTGTTTATCGAGTTGTTTTGTTCTTTCAGTTGTCAATCGGTTCACCACCTGATTAAGACAATGCAATTTGAATATGAAATTTTCAAACAAAGTTCAATCTCATTTTCATGTTGTGCGATGTTATGCAATGCTTTGAATGCAAAATGTAAAACTTTTTTAAACGAAAGCTGTTTCTATTCAATCATGGTTTCTTTTTTGGCAAAAGAGTACAAGTTTTAAAGAAAATAAAACTGCCTAAGGCTGTAAAATGTGCAAAAACTATAAGCAAAAAAGCGAAATAAAGCAAAAAGCAAAAGCATCTAAATCAGCACCAGTCACCTCAAGAACGGGAAGACCTCATCGCCCTCTTCCTCAGCATGGGCCTAGGACTATCACTGTCTGTGCCGCTGCCCAAGTCTGAACCGGAGCCATCTCCAGTCTCATCTCCGTCCTGAGACGACTCTGACTGCGGACTCACTCGCTCCTCGTCAAACTCATCATCATCTGGGGCGGGCTCCCTGTAGACACCCCATTTTTGACCGTCCTCAAGACTTGGACGTCATCGTTTGAACACTCGATGATCATCCATGCTCGGGTTCGTTTTGAGTTTCTGAAGGTCTCGGCTGTGCGCCTTGCCTTGGAGCCTCTCAACTTGTCTGTTTTGTGCTTGGTTGTGGACCAAGCTCTGTCACGACCCAAACCAGCCCCTATAGGTTTAGCATCGTAACCGGCCAGTAATCTTGAGATTACCGAAGGCCTCTGAGACAGATTAACATAATATTAGGGGCTAGCGGAAGCAAATAACAATATACAACGTCCATTGAGCTGTGTAGACTTATATGAGACAGAAAAATTTTAAACTTTTCATGTACATATATACATATCATCCTCACGTCATAATATATATACAGATTAGGCAGAAAGGGACTTAGTCCCTTTTTCAAAATACACATGACTTGCTGAACCAAACAAGAAAACATAACTTAAACTTTAAATCACATAACGATAACACTTAACATATCCGGAACCTCCACGGGAGGCACATAGGTTGGCTGACAAAACAGATTCTAGACAGAAGCCTCTAGCCTGATCACGCGCCTGATCACCTACATACATAAATAATACAGTGAGCTAAAGCCCAGTGAATAATAACAGAGTAAAGGGTTTTAATGAATGATGTCCGTACAGATTCAGAAATCATAATTCAGTTTCGTATCAAATTCATAATTTGTCTAGATCATATACAGACAGAAATCATAAGTCATGATTAAGTTTACGTGATACATCCATTAGCATAACAGAACAGGACGCATAAGCGTAAGGGTATGAATAACCTAGTTCCAAGAAGGAACCTCCGGATCCGGGTCACAGAACAAGACAGCTAAGCCCCCATGGCGGGTCTACGGTATGGGTAACAGTGCACAGATAGGACGCATACGCGTGATGTTACGAATAACCAGTTCCATAAAGGAACCTCCGATACCAGGTAACGGCTGTAGATATCACATGATACTAAGGATGTCACGAATACATGTCAGAAATTGAACAATCATTCATTGTACAGAACATACCATTACCAAAAACAAATCTCATTTTGCCCCACAGAAAATAAGTACAATTGAACATATCTTTACTATGTTATTACTCACAGATGGCTGCAGAAGCAAATCAAACAGACTGGACATATCGGGAAAATCAGGCAGACAATGGCGCGTGACCTACACAAGCACATAACATATACACATTGAAATACAATATTACTCCCTTGATTAAACTTGTCCTTTCTAGTCCGACGTTCTACTACGTTTATTCTTTCTCATTTAAATAAACCGAGTTCTTATTTCACATATTCTTTCATTACTAAGTCCCCCTTTTCCAAATAGATTGATCCTTTACTTGGCTTAAATAATTACCACAAGATCAATGATTCATTCTTTAACTAGCTAATCTATGTTGATTAGTAGCCTATTAATCTTTATTGAGTCATAAATCATGTCTAGAATGCATTGGAAAGAGATGAGGATAAAAATATGAACTAAATGCAACTTTCCAAAATGTGCTGAAAATGGGTCTCCGCTCGAGCGCCACTTTGGTCGCTCGAGCGGACTGTAAAATTTGAAAAACTACTGGGAGGTCGATTTTCACTCTCGAGCGAGACTTCCCTCGCTCGAGCGGACAACGAAAATTCTGAAATTCCAAAATTGCAATTAAAGTTCAAATTTGGTATTCAAAACTTCAAAACATGTACTTTGGTATACAAACATGGAGAACCATTTATTAAAGTCATAAATTGCTAAATCATTTATTCAAAAATCATTTATTCAAAATCATTTATTCAAAATCATTCCCCAATTGCCAAATTTAGTTTTAATTCATTTTCTCTATATCAAACTCACAATTTTAAAACATGAATTATACTTTCCAAACTCTTGAATTTCATGATGCATGTAAAAGTAAGACCCAATTTCATTATTAACAATGAAAACCAAACTTAACTAATGAATTACAAAATCAATTCCTTAGAATCTCAACTTAACTCAATCTATAACCAAAACTTAATTTATGATCATAAATGTTCCAAAATGTGTTTAAGTTGAATAAAACTTTTAAATTCAATTACATGCATGGATCAAACAAATTCATAATTTTCATAATAAAATCAAAACTATTTCTTTCATGAGGATTAATTCCAAATTTCAATAAATTTGATTCTTCTAAAGCTTTTCCTTTCTCTTTTCAAAATATGAGATCGAATTAATCCAAATTCTTCAAAATTCATGATGCATGTATAATTAGGGTATTAAACTTGTAAAATTTATTCATGCATGCACCAATGAAGCTTAATTTCATGCAAAATCACAACATCAAACCCAAAATAATTAATTTCTAATTTATTCTCCATAACCACTCACATGCATGCAACCCAATCCAAATTAACTTCTATAATTTTGAATCTAATTCAATTTTATCACTCTTTTACTAATTCCTTTTAATTTACATGAAATTGAAGTTATATGACTCTTAGGAAAGCATTTGCATGTATGAAATTAAGATTAAAACCAACTAATTTCCTATATTCAAAATCAAATCATAATTTCATTCTTGAATTGCTCTAATTTAGATTTTCATCAATTTCCTTCATATCTAACCCAAATTTCAACTTATCAATCTTTTACACATGAATTAAACCTAAGGCCTTGAAATTCCAACATGCATGCAAGGATGAGCTTCAATTTGTGAAGAATAATAGAAATCAAACTCTAACTAATTAATTTCCAAATATATAACCATGATCTTAACACATAATCCAAAATTTCTTCATGTTCTTGCTAATTCCTATTAATTACATGATTTTGAGTCTAATTTCATTTTTAATTTCAAGTGTGATACAAGAATTCTACAACAATCAAGATTAAAATCCTTACCTTAACCTCCCATGGCTGAATTTTTAATAAGCTCTTGAACTCTCCTTTTATATCTTCATTTAAATCTCCTAAACCCAAGCTTTTTCCAGCAAAAATGTGAACTTCTCTCTCTCATTCTCTCTCTCGGTTCTACTATCTCTCTGCCGGGTTTGCACAGAACAATATGGAGCCATACCTTTTTGTTGTTCTCAAACTCTTATCAATACAAAAACCCATATATTAATAAATTTATGTATATATCACATGCTGCCTTCGCATTACACATACACACACACACACACACACAAATCACAACCAGATTTCTCAGTGCACCCACTTGATTTCTCAGTGCACCCACGCCCACAATTCTAGTTTCTTCCTTAAGGCAATTTATACTCAGGATAAATTTTAATTAAGCAACACTTAGTCTTAATAAATTTCAATTAGCACATCATTAAATTAATTATGACTAATCATAAATCCCTCATAATTTAATTGATTTAATTTGACTTCCACTAAGGCCCAATTAATTATGTTTAATTTTATCAATCCGAATCAAATTTCTAGTTAGACTCCCAAAAGGCTCCAAATATTAAATTGAATTTATTATCATTATTAATTTCGATTTCCCAAATCATTTAGGCCTTCAATTTTTGATCAGACACCAAATCTTCGTCAATAAATTACATATTCAAATTAGACACCCCATAACTAAATTTAATTCGTAATAATCACAATCCTCAATCCTTATAATTTAATTAACTTGATTAAATCCAATTAGGATCTAATTAATCGAATCTCAATTTTACTAAACTGAAACGAATATTTAATTAAACTTCCAAATGGGTCCATAATTAAGATTAAATTGATTCAACTTCTTAACTTCACTTCCTTAAGCCATTTAGACCCTTAATTTCTAATTCCAAAATAAATCTTCAATAGAATCATATACGAGTCAGATCCCACAATTCTCATAAGTCCCAAATAAATTATAATACCCAGTAATTAAATCTCAAATCCTCTTAATTAATCAAGTACTAATCATTATACGTGATGTGGTCGTTACAACCAAGAGCTTTGTGGTTTTGTTTCTGAGGGAAAGGGGTGGCCTGTTGGCCAACCCTACAACCCATCAGCTAGGCTCTGTGCCCATCGGCCATGCCCTCTTTCCATCGGCCATAAGTGGTGGCCGGTCGGCACCTCTGATGGCCGGTCGGCACCTTTAATGGCCGGTCGGCCATACCTTTTGGCCGAGGCCCTTTTCTTTGCTTTTTCAGATATTTTATTGCCAGCTATGACAGCTGGTGAGCATAGATTGCATCCTCCATACACGTGCATGAAGGGATTGAACCAAGCCTCTAACTTGTTCAACAAGCTTGAGACTTGGATTTCTATAAGAGAGGAGGTCCCTCTCCCTTTCCAGAGGTTCTGAAAATTTGTATTAGATCAAAATATATCTCTCTCTCTCTCAAGAACTCTCTCTATCTCTTTCTATATTGCTTGAAAGTGAGTGTTCTTCACACATTTTGCCTACAACCCTTAGCCAAACCTCTTGACCTTGGAGCTGAGATTCCATAGGACTTGTTTTAGCATCCTAAGGTTGGTTTTGGCTCAGAAAAGCTGCTGGTTTTGCTGTTCTTCAAGGGTGAGTCCCATATCTTCTTTTAAGCTTTGTTTTGCTTAGGTACTTAGCCATCTTTGCATGCTTCTTTTGGCTTAACTTTCAACTGCAAAAAGCTTCATTTTTAAGTGCTTAAAGTGTTTGTTTGAGGCCTCTTTGGTGTTGGGGGTGGTCTACCCCCTTTTGTGCCTTATTTTGCCTTGTTTTGAGCCATCTCTTTAGGCCTTCGAGATCATCTTCTCTTGGCCTTTTAGCCACTGAAATCCAGTGGGTTTTTAGTGGTAGAAAGTGTGTTCTGAGGCCCCAGATAGGTGGGGGTTGTTCCCCCTCCTCTTCTCTTGTGTGCTTGTGTTGATGGCTCACCAAATTAGCATGTTTTTCTACCTCCTTGAGGCTCCATCTTAGTATGTCTTAGGCCTTATTTTAGCATGGCATAACACTGTTTTGGGTTGGTTTGGTTACTTCTTGCACTTGTAGTGCAATTCCACTCACTAGCCTAACATGCATCATGCTTTGGACCATCATTCTAGCATGTTTTTGGCTCCACTCTAGCAAGCTTTTACTCATGTTATGCCATGCTTAAGCTCTGTTTTAAGTTGTTTTGGTCATGCATGTCTTGCTTTGTATAGCCATAGTTCAATCTTGCTCACTAGCTTTGAGTTTCCAAGCCACTAGCATGCATTGCTTGGGCTATTTGCATGATTTAGCATCATTTGATACATGAGCCAATATGTATGCCATCTTGCCTAAGCTTTTGTGCATGTAGTGTGGTCATACTCTTCCATGCTTCACTCTTTCAATGCTTTTGGAGGGTTGTGCTTTATGCCAAACATGAGCCAATATGTATGCCATCTTGCCTAAGCTTTTGGGCTTCCATCTCAATGTGTTTTGGGTCATATTTTGCCATGACACAACTCTATTTTTGGTTGGTTAGAGCATTCCTCATTTGCTTCTTACACTTGTAGTGTAATCATGCTCATTGGCCTCGCATGCTTGGTGTTTTGGCTTACCATGCTAGCTTGTTTGGCTTCATTCCATGCATGTTTTGGCATTGTTTTGACCTGCATTGGGACTATTTTGAGTCATCTTGGCCCTTTGGGGCTTGCTTGATATGGCTATGGTGCAAGTACCTTTGCTAGCCTTAAGCTTGGAGCCTCCTAGCATGCCTCATTTGTTATATATGCATGTTTTGGCATCATTTGGAATGATATTTCAGAGCATATAGTGTTGTCACACTTCCATATTTTTTTTCACTCTTTAATTGTGTTTGAGAGTTGAGCATTGTGCCTTGTTTGTGACCTAACATGTATGCATGTTTATTTAGTCCATTGAGCTTCATTTCCAACATGCTTAGGCCTTTGTTTTGGCATGCATGAGGTCTATTTGGAGCTGGTTCGGTCCATTGAGCATTGCATTACATAGCCCTTGTGTTGTATCCTTCACTAGCTTTCATGCTTAAGGACTCTAACTTGCCATGCTCATGTTGTTTGGAATGTTGTTGCATTGCATTGTGTTTGGATTGAACATTAATCCAAACACAAGAAACGAGGGACGTTTCATACTTGAAGTGATGAAACGTGCCTCATTTCTCGGTCGCCGACCCTCTTCATCATGCATGATAGAGCTGGAGGCCCTTATGTGTTATTTGTGCATTCATTGACATTCAAATTGTGCAAACTTGGCTTCTCGGCCATCGTGCATTGCGATGCTCGGTTGGTGGCCCGAGAGTCGAGTACCGCACTCCCTTGAGCTTGAGAAATGATAGGGAGGGTAGTTGTGCACACATACTGTAGACGTCCCCGAACGCCCCGGGAGGGTTAAGTCCCGTTCCGTTCATATTGGGGTCACTACAGTTCAAGGACTCAAATGTCACGGTTCTTAATCTTGAACCAAAGAGTCCAAATCCGACAAATCGATTTTGAAAACAAATTTTTTGAAAGAAGTGCCAAACATGGACTGCTTTGCCAGATACAGAGTCGCCACCTAAATGTTTTTTAATGGGAAATTTAGGAAACCCTGACTCAGTGCCAAAGGCCACGTGTCCGTCATCACCAAAGTTGCCTCGGCTCGGGAACTTGGGTACGATTGGGGAAGGTCACTTCGTGAGCACCCCCGCTCGCCCGGTCAAAGACCGGCCTCTACTAACCATGATATCTATTTTTGAAAACATTGTGTGTTCTTATTCCGGTTATTAGCCTAGATTTACTATGTGATGCGCACAACATACAAGTATAGACTGAGTCGCCTGAATTGGAACAAAACATTTCATGTTTGTTTATTTGAAAATGGTTTGATGGTGCTACCCGCAGGTAGGCTAAGACGTGGATTTGCCACCCTCGGGTGGGCTTAAGAAAACATGATTTTGCCACTATCTAGTGGGCTTTAAAACAAACATTTGATGAATTGTTCTAATCCAAATAACCCAACCTCCACCCACAGGCATTCAAGCAGTTATATCACATAAGCACATAGCCTCATGGTAAGCATGCTATTCATGGCAACACTCACACGCATGCAAGGATACTAAAGCATAAAAACTCACCGAGTACTCCAAGCCAAAGAAAGAAGCTAATTAGAAATTAATGCATGATCCTAACTATACAAAGATGCCTAATGCAACACATGCAAAAATGCAACTATAGCAGGCTCGGCTATTCTAAACATGGCATGTGGAATGCTACAACTAACACGTATTCAATTTGGAATTGAAATACAAATGCAGTTTGTATGATGCGCCGAGCCCGGTGCGTGCAAAACAGATGAATGATGTAAACATGCTGTCATACTGTATGCTAATTGAAATATGCCCTAATCTAACCATCATAAGCAGGTAAATAAAAGGGAAGAAAGACGTGGGGTTGGAAGACATACATCACACTCACGCACACTTATTACAATTATGCCCTCGCGCAGAGGGTCCGAATAAATATACAGTCCCGAATAAAAGAATAGTACAGTCCAAATAATGTACAAACTCCTAATTAATTAACAAATTAACTAAGAAAGCTGTAAAACTGACATGCAAGCCAGAGACTGCCTTGATTCCGCTCCGGGTGATGAATGATGCATGTTCGGGTTGCCTTTGTGCGGAAATCCATGACGATGCCCCAATTAGCCTCTGTTTGCACCTGTTCTTGAAATGCGTGCCAAGCTTCGAAAAGTTGCTGATTCTTCATTTTGCTACAACAGAGAGCAGGAAAGGGGCATAGCAATGTATTTTCACAAATGTATGCATGTCTCGATCCTCGTACCACCAATCACGCATCTCGATGTATGATGGCCGAGGAGCCGAATTTGCACAACTCAATACAGAATGAATGCATATGAACACTACAACCAAACCTAACTCCATCATGGATAATCCGGAGTGTCGGTGACTTGGGAATTGAGACACGTTCCGTCACTCGGAGTACGGAACGTACCTCGTTTCCCGTGCCCGGGCTAACTCCTATCCCGAACACGATGCAATATGCATGATATGCGTGAAATGCAACTAAGATACAATCCTAACATACACAATGTTATGGAATGGCATACACGCTACACGAGGTGATACACAACCGAGCATACACAATGCTATGGATGAAATGGTATACGCAATGCAATATGGGCTTACACCAACATGAGAGAGCCTCAGCCACACTCACATAAGAGGCCATCAGATGAAAACAAGACAACTCGAAATGCGCGCCCGCATGCACGCAAACCGAGGACGGACCCTCAGGCACCGAAATGCCACTCTAATGAGACATGGCAAGACATGGAATATAGTATGCAAACATGCAAAAAACCAGTAGCAAAATGAGGGGTAAAACAGCCCCGAAACCCGGTAAAATGGAACCCGATGCATGGAATGACCCCGAAATGCAAAACTAGGTACATGAAATGGCTTACAGCTATACAAAGCATGCATAATTTGAACATGAAGTGCAAAAGAAGAAGCAAGTTAGCCCCAAAATAAGTATTTTTACAGTACAAAGCATGGCCAAACAGTGAGTAAAAGTGGGACTAAAATGGCATACAAAAAGGGCTCCGCAAGGGAGGCAATGAAGCAAGTGGTAGATGCAATGCCCAAACAGAAAATTACCCTTCTACAACACTGAAGATGGACCAAAAATATGACCACTTATAGCTTATGGAAACCCCCAAAACAGTATACAAATATGGCAAACAATTCATGCAAGAAATGGGCTAACAAAGGGGCAAAGAAGTAACTGATATATGGGGGTCTCAAACAAGTGAGGGACCTTCAATAATGTTGAAGAGGGTCCCAAAATATGGCATTTTACAGTAGATGATCAAGCCCAAATCAGTATACAAACATGCTCAAAATGCAATGCAAGATTTAGGCCACAAGAAGGCTATAACATGAAGTACACAAAATATTCATCAAAAATCCAAAAACCCTTAATGAAACATGACAAGAGGGTCAAAATATGGCCACTCTCAGTTCTGATCATGGCCGAAAAATAGAAGCAAGATAAGCTAACAAATCATGCAAAAATGGGGACCAAAGAGGGGTACAATGGCAAGTGATATATGGAGGTCCCCAAAAGTGTTGAGCCCTTCTTAAATGTTGAAGAGGGGATCAAAATAGGCCTATTTACAGTTTACATCAGGCTCCAAAACAGATCACACACAAGATAAAAATATCATGCAAGAAAATGGCATTCAAGAGGGTATTGAAACAAGTGCAACATGGGGGGCTCAAACAGTGTTGAGCCCTTAATGAAACAAGAAAATGAGCTCAAAAAAATGACCTTTTCAGTTTTGGTCGGAGCTCAAAACAACAAGAAAAGGGGATAGAAAAATGTTGCAAAATTGAGCTCAAAAGAGGGGAAATGATGCTTACCCTTGAAGACTACCCCTTAGATGCTTCTTGGCTTGAGAAGTAATGCCTCCTAGCTGCTGAAAGATCCCCCAAGCTGCTGGAAATGGAGTAGTGGTGGTGGTGCTTGGTGGTGATGAAGAAATGAGGTATAGGACTTAGGAATTGTGAAGGAAATGAGAGAGATAGAGGGAGATATGTATGTATGAGCTCCAAGCAAAAATTTTCAACCTCCAAGACAGAGCTGGAGGCTCTGTTATGTAGACAAAAATGGGGGAGAAATGGAGGGAAAAAGTAGGGGGAAAATGGATCAAGTTTCCCCCCAAAAGTTGTCCCTCGGATACAGGTTTTTTGGGAGAAAAACAGATATACAGCTGGAATATACACATTGCAAGGATCATGGCCGGCTAACTTTCAGAGTTGCAGGTGGCCGGCCGGCCAACCCCCATGGCCGGCCGGCCAAGGGTCAAAATGGTAAAAAAGATTTTCTGGCCAGCCACCAGATATTGGTATCCTCCCAGGTGCCCTCAACATAACCCTGTGGTTCAAAACTGGAGGAAGTGAAACAGGAGAGAAAACAAGCCACTTTTCAAAGGGGTTCAAAATGTTCAGGTGGAATTACTGGTCGGCCATATAATATTTGTGTCCTCCCAGGTGTCTACAACACAAATATGGGGGTTAGGATTGAAGAAAGTGACCCTAGGTGGTCAACATTGGCTTGGAAGTGAGAAAAACGGGCGTCGGAGGGCGACGGAGGATATAACTGGTTTCTGAAACAATCGCTGGCCTCCCACCCTTCTGTGACCTTCCCGGTGATGAAACAGAGGTACCTTCCAAAAATGAACGAAAACCGATGCAAAATAAAGGTTCCGGGGCCGAAACGCGCAGTCCGAGGCCCCGAAAACTGACTGTTAAGCACCGAAAGTGGCGTTCGACCACGAAGTGGGTCTTTCAGACCTCAGTGTCCCTCAAAAGGGAGTAAACAATATGCACGCCAAAAATCAGGGCAATCGGAGATAGTTAGGCGGTCCCGAACCGAGGCACACGGCCTGACGGCTCCGAAAACCGGGAACCGGGCTCCGAAATGGGCAAAATGGCCTACAGCCACAAAATGTAGCCCGCGGCTACTGAGAGATGGTCTACGGGACCTCTCCTTCCCCTTAGGAAAAGAAACAGAGAAAACCGAGTCTGGTTCGCAAAACGAGGCAAGGCACAGAAGAGGGTTCGGAAGTCCGAAGGCAAGGCTCACGACCGAGACTCTGAGGCTTCTGAACGAACACAATATGCAACATCACCAAGCGCTCAATCGGCGACGTCTGAGTCTTAGGGTCGGTCAAAAATGGGGTGTCTACAGTTGCCCCTCTTTGACAGAACTCGGAAGTCACAAGTGACGGGAGTGAATGTCAAAGCCCAGAGACGACCCATTTTTGACAAGGCCGAAGACTTAGACAATCATACAAGATAAACAGAGATATGCCCGCAGGCGTGCCCGCAGGCAAGGGGGCAAAATGCAAAGCGATATGCACGGAGCCAGATGTAACTTAATGATCATGCAAATGCAGCAAGCTGTAATGAAGCAAGTATTCGCAAATAGATGCAACAGTTTTAAGCAAGAATGTAAAGCAACAACTACATTTCATGCAGTTAGGAATGCGGAGAAGTATTCAATTCTCGTCGCGTCTCACACGGAGAAGATACGATACCTGCGCGATTCGTCTGGTCGCACCAGCTTCAAATGAACCGTACATACAATATCGTGCCTGCAAAGAGAGAAATTCAACAAGCACAATATGTTAAGCAAGATATATCAATGTGATATCGGAAGTTTGACAAAGCGGTGTCGGTGGGTGAATGCATCGCAGTGCGAGAAAGGAGCGTGCGTGACAACGCAAGCTTAAACACAGAGGCATGGTAATATCAAGAAAACATGCATGACAATGCAAGTATGTTCATGAGAATGCAAGTTATGTGCACAACAATGCAAAAAGCATAATAGGGTGCAGTTTGTTACGAAACAACGAGCAGAGAAACGCGCGTTTCGGCGAGGGCGACTCGATCGCGGCCTCCGGTTCACCCCCCGGAGAGGTTACAACACGTTCAAAAAGGATACACCTTGATTTTGATGAATAATGATGAGTCACATGTCAGAAGTTGAAGCTGAAGTTCCGGCGGAGCGGTTTCGCGACAGAAAGTGCACTTTCCTTGAACTTTTTCAGGTCCCGGGAACTCCAATCTTCCTCAAAATTTGCAGAGAGCTAGGTGAGCATGTGGGGAACACCACCGGCCAGTTTTCTTCCCCAGGGGAGGCCACCGGCCACTTTTCAAAAAGAGAATGGCCGGCCAGCCAAAAAAGGTGGCCGGCCGGCCACCTGCCCAAATCCGCGGGCAAATTGGTCTTTTCACCTTCTTTTCTTTATATTCTCTCACCCAAACACTTTGAGCTCATAACCTCAGCCACGAAATCTTCTCCTCTTGCTTCCCAAACCATTTTCCCCCTCAGATCTGAGCTCTATACGCGTTTTCCAACGCCCCACGCAAGTTGTTTTCACGAAAACATTCAGTTTCAAGCACTTTGAACCGATTAAATTTTGATTTCGATGCTTCTTTTCTCATTTTCACCACTTGAGGTAAGTTTGTCTCAATATTTGGAAGATTTTCTCGGGGTTGACTTTTGTTGACTTTTTCATTTCCCGAGAGTTGACTTTTGTTGACTTTTTCCAATTTTGGCTCATTTTTGCTCATTTTTGCTCCTTTTGCAGATTTTCCGAAATGGCGGTAATTTTCCTCATGGTGGAGGCCCTCCGGGTGCCGGGGATGATTTTGATGTCATGACTCTGCCTCCGAGGGTTCGACCTTTCATTCCCGAGAGGTACGCCCCGCCGGCACACGTTCTTCCGCGGGCCGTTTTTCGTCACTTCACTGACTTTAATGATCGAGCACCCGGAGATCTGCTTCTGCGGGAGCCAGAGCATCACCTCTCCACGAGGCACGAGAGGTATTTTACTTCATTTTCTGCATTTTTCGTGCATTTCGTGCCTTTGCCATGCTTGAACACACAGTTTAGCCTATGACATAGTACTTTGTTTGCATCCTGAACATGTGGCTTAAACACTTGAATTTCTGAACACTGGCTCATTAATTGATTGTGAACGCACGGCACACATTAGTTAAGAATTGAACACACGGCTCAAACACTGATTTGTCGAACACACAGCCCGAATTTGAAGTGAACACACAGCACACACTGACTAAGAGTAGACACACCAGCCAAACTCTGATTTTCTGAACACACAGCTCGGATTGATGGTGAACACACGGCACACACTGATTGGGATTTGAACACACAGCCCAAACATTAATTTTCTGAACACACAGCCCAAATTGAAGGTGAACACACAGCACACACTGATTAGAGTAGAACACGCAGCCCTAACTCTGATTTTTGAACACACAGCCCAAATTGAAGGTGAACACACAGCACACACTGATTAGAGTAGAACACGCAGCCCTAACTCAGATTTTGAACACACAGCCCAAATTGAAGGTGAACACACAGCCACACTGATAGATTGAACACACAGCCCAAATTGAAGGTGAACACACAGCCACACTGATTGAGATTTGAACACACAGCCCAAACTTATTTTCTGAACACACAGCCCAATTGAAGGTGAACACGCAGCACACACTGATTAGAGTAGAACACGCAGCCCTAACTCAGATTTTGAACACACAGCCCAAATTGAAGGTGAACACGCAGCACACACTGATGATTGAACACACAGCCCAAGTTGAGGTGAACACACAGCCCACACTGATTGATTTTGAACACAGCCCAAACTTAATTTTCTGAACACACAGCCAAATTGAAGGTGAACACGCAGCACACACTGATTAGAGTAGAACACACAGCCTAACTCGGATTTTCTGAACACACAGCCCAAATTGAAGGTGAACACGCAGCACACACTGATTGAGAGTAGAACACGCAGCCCTAACTCAGATCTTCTGAACACACAGCCCAATTGAAGGTGAACACGCAGCACACACTGATTAGAGTAGAACACACAGTTTGCTTACTTTACTTCGCACACAGCCTATTTACTTTGCACACAGCTTATTCATTTCATTTGCACACAGCTCATTCATTTTATACTGACACATGTATTCATTCTGAATGCAGGTTGGTTCTCGCACCGTGCGGGGATATGGCTCCACCGCTGCTAGAGATTGGTATGCTGAGCTCCCGGAGGCTGTCCGGGATTTAGTTGATTTGGCAGGGTTCGGGGCTTTCTGCATGGGGTTATCGCTGTCCTGCCAGGAGGACACTGATGGCAGCTTTGGTGGAGAGATGGTGGGACACCACCAACTCCTTCCATTTTTCCGCCACTGGGGATTTGACTATGACCCCGCTGGATTTTGCTGTATTGACCGGCCTGGACATAGGAGGTTGGCCCATTCCTTACGACGAGGACATGGGCGAATGGGAGGCCGCTTGGATACATTTGCTGGGGCCCGCCCGCCTGTGGATAGAGCTTCAGGGAGAGTCCGATACACCTGGTTCTCTTCCCATTTTCGGAGGGAGGGGATGGAGCCCGGGACTCCTGAGGAGGCAGAGCAGTATGCCCGTGGTTTTCTTATGTTCCTCTTCGGGACTACTCTGTTCGCCGATAGAGGGAACACGGTTGGGTTGTATCTGTTGAGCGCTCTGGTGGACCTATCACAGGTCGGACGGTACGACTGGGGTGGCGCCGGCCTGGCTACCCTTTACTGCTACATGAGCGCGACCTCCCGCGGGCAGGGAGACTTACTTGGCGGTTATTGGAGAGCCTGGGAGGTACTTTCTGTCCTCTTGATTTACATTTCTGCTCCTCATTACTTGTACATTGCACACACAACGCACTTTACACTCTGTATTTTGCCCTCAGCACTTTGTATTTACATTCTGCACTGCTTTCCTCAGTTATGGGTCTACGTATATTTCCCGACGTTAGCCCCAGAGTTGGTGGTGGCAGGGCCCCTTATGACCCCGTACTCACTGGTATTCGAGGGCCAGCACCGGCCGAGACCCCGAGAGACTCTCTTTTATCTACGGCAGTATTTTGACACTGTGCGGACGACAGAGGTATTTCAGAACTCTCAGTCCCTTCCGTTTTCATCTTTGATTTGCCCTGTATATTCCAGATTTCTGATTGATTTATGCACTGGTTATCCGCAGATTACATGGCAGCCCTGGGCGCCCTTGGGTGATGGTCTCCGATTTCAGTATGCCGGAGGATCGGGCACCTCCCAGTACAGGATCCTGCTCAAGGGACCGGTTGGTAGAGCATGGTTTCTGGGGGAACGCTTTTTGCGTCAGGTATGGGGGTACACTTCTCAGGACCCTCCCGCAGCACCTCCAGCCAGTATGCGGACTGCTGATAGGCTCTCTACCCAGGATTGTTAGTGCTATGCTGGGCACTGATGCTTTGCTACATCTCGAGGAGGGGGACTATGCCACTTATCGCCACGTATATCTGATGCCTCCCTTGACGGGAGTGCGTACTCCGTCACTGAGGCCTGCTGGTGTGCCATCTTCGAGTCAGGCTCGTGCTACAGATATCCCTTCCTCCAGCAGGGCTGGTACGTCTAGAGGTGGGGGTGGGTCGATTCCCCCGATCCCTCCGACTCTTCATCATCCTGGGTGGCCAGACATGCCGACCGAGTTGACGAGTTGGCGATTTGGGACTCCTTACCAGGTCTCGCTGGAGCCTCCTCTTCCTGACCATAGATATGTCAGAGACCCTGATTCACCACCGGTATGTTTTACAGCTTTGATTTATCAGTTGGATACTTGGACATTCATTTCATTTACTGATAGTTTTGCATTTGTATCTGTAGCCTCCAATTGAGTACGTGGATGAGATGCTTGGAATGCTGGCCACATTTGAGGGCATGATCCTGCGGAGGGAGGCACAGCTGGCCATTATGGGTGTGCAGGTACTGTTCATCTTTCCTGCATTTATCATATTTCCTGATGACACGCTGGTTTTGAACATTCTACTGCATTGATAGGCTGTTTGTGTAGAACACATCTGACACACACCACACTCTACATACGTTATCTTGCTGCTTGATTTCCATATTTGAACTGATGTATTGAACTCTTCACTTTCAGATGCCTCCTGTGTATGCTCCGCCGCGGGCCGGGCCACCCGGGCCTTCTCAGGGAGGTCGATCGTCTGGATCTTTTCGAGGTGCTGGGCCATCTGGGCCCTTTCGAGGAGCTGGGCCATCCAGGCCTTTCCGAGGAGCTCGAGGAGGGTCCTCTCGCAGACGCAGGGCACATGTTATAGAGGCGGAGCCCGATGAGGAGGAGGAGGAGGAGGTTGCAGACCGTCAGTCAGAGACATCTGCTGAGGAGGGGGACTCCGGTCTTGGTTCCGGGAGTGGAGGCGAGGCTGAGGGGGATCCTGAGGATGACAGCTCCGACCCGGATGATGATGGTGGTGCAGAGGTTGTCCCGCAGAAGAGGATGAGGAGGGCCTCTCATTCCCGCTCCCGAGGATATTGATGCTGCTGTTTCCTGCTTTATTTTCCTTTTTGCTAGTAGTTTGTAGCACTTTGCACATTGTTAGGCAGTTTTATTTTCTGTAAAACTTGTACCTTTATTTGTTGTAAAACATGATGGAATGAAACAGCTTTTGAAAAGGTGTTTGTATTTTAAACTTTCAGCATCGCATCGCATCATTTATTTTGCACAAAAATGGGATTGAATGGAAATGTGCATTGTGTATTTACCGGGTCAGGTAATGAACCGACGCAACAAACCAAACAACTCGACTCACTAAGAAATAACAGAATCTTAGCAAGTTTACAACTCGATAAGCAAAATACAACAATGTTAACGACTCGATAAACAAGACTTAACAAAATTGCGTAAACAAAGAGTAACAACTCAAAACACAAAATACGACAGCTCGACAAAACTTACAACTCGATAAACAAAACGACAACTCGATAAGCAAAAAATACAACATTGATAAACAAAACAAAGCGTACTTCAGACGATCTGGGTGATGGAACGCATCCGAAACTGAGAGAAAATGGAGGCCTTCGACATTCCCGATGCATCGAAATGCCTCGAACTTCCTTCCGGAGGGCAAAACAGGACCAATGGCACACATTGGAGCATGGCCGGCCACATTTTGGAGTTGGCCGGCCAGCTTTTTGCATTTTGAAGAGCCATAGGTGGCCGGCCGGCCAGTTTTTGAGTCAAAGGTGGCCGGCCTGCTAGAATAGGTGGCCGGCCGGCCACTTTTCCCTGCAACCCCCAGAATCTTGACATTTGTCCCTCGAATAGTGTTTCACCCTCTATAAAAGCTCCAACTTCAGGATTCATTCATTTCATCACTGCTTTGCACAAAAATGGAGGCATTTCTCGTAGAAAATCTCACATCTTGGATCTCTTCTTTAGATGGCTCGGAAAAGTTGAACTTCCGGGGTTTCGGCTTGAATGCACTATTCACGCTTGAGCCGGACTCCGCTGCACCTTCCTTTCCTCCATGCCGCGGCGAGGTTTTGGAACCCGGTGACGCACGTTTTTAGCTTCGGCGGGCAAGAGGTATGTCCGACTTTTGAAGATTTTCAAGTTTTGATGGAATCCGAGCGCGGTGAGGAAATCTTGCCCCAACTTAATTTTGGCTATGCCCAAACCTTAGGGCGGATGTGTGGACTCACGGCGCATGATGCTCGGTCCCTGATTTGTGACGGAATGTTGGATATCCCGAGCCTGATTTACCGGTTCTCCGATGCTGGTGACCGCAGTGACCATCATTGGCAAGGCTTCCGGCGACACGCCCTCTGTTTATGCATGTTATCTCATTTTCTGTTTGCCTCAAGCTTTGGAGGATCCAGCGTCCGTCTGATTGAAGTGGCTCAAGGCTTGAAAGAAGGAAAGAGTTGCATCGCCATGACATTGGCTGAGACACTAATGGGCTTGGATGCTTTCTACCGTCGGGAGACAACCAGGTTCGCAGGGAGTCCACTACTGCTGCAGGTAATGTTTCCCACCCGATCTCACATATGTATTTGCTCACATCACTCGGCCCTCAGGCTCGGTTTTTCTCACAAAACCCTTTTCTTACTTTTCTCTCATCGTACATCTCTCTATTCTTTATTCTCTCATTTTTCATCCCTCCCCAGGTATGGTTGATGGATAAATTGCAAGTTGTGGACTCTTGCCCTGCTTACTCAGCCCGCGGCTACTTCTTTCGACAACGCCTAGTCGACGCCCTTGATGAGGGATGGTGGTTTGAATGGATGTGCAATTTGTCGGCAGATCGCATTGCGTGGCGCTGTCCTTGGCTCAATCTCCCGGCAATGAGCTACAGCATGTCTCGGCAGGTCGGGATTCGATTGATCGGCTTGACTCACTGCGTATTCTATTTCCCATTCCGTATTCTGCGCCAGTTTGGCCATGATCAGACTTGCCCACCAGAGGGGATAGAGTATCCGGCTACATTCCCGGTTCGAGGCGCACAGCTGGCTCGGCAGGCCGCAGCGTGGAGAATTAGAGAACTCCTGGCTCCTGCTCCCACTTTTAGTTGCACTTTGTCTGACGAGTGCTGGGATTGGCTCAACGAAGAAGCACAGGTTGGGCCAAGCTTGACATCGGAGGCTTCAACCAGCTCTGGAAGGGGGCGCAGGGACACTTGACTTGACTATGCCCCGGATTTATTGCTTTATTAGTACTTTCAAGTTTTCATTATGAGTGTAATAAAAAGCAACTTCAATTGTATGCAAGAGCAAGAGAACTCTGTTTTGAAATCAACGAAATTGAAGGTTGTGGTACTGAAAATTTTCCGCTTTGGTCCAAAAATGGTCTTAGTTGTGAAAAGATTAATTTGAACAAAGTCAACTTTTATTAAAACTTTTCAAAACTATTTTCGATATGGATCAGAACTGGACACGCCTGAGATCTGTCACTGAGATGCACAACCCCGGATCCTAGCAACTGGAAAGTTGCCCCTAGTCTGAATAAGCACTGTAACGGGAGATCACGATGAATGCTGATGGACAAAGATGACTGAGATGATCAATATGGACAAAGTTGATCGGGGAAAAGGTTGTGGCTGAACTTCAGGGTGAAGTTGCCTACGTATCCCAAAAATGGGAATCAAGCCTTACGTAGTTCAGGGTTAGGTTCGCTCGGGTATTTTCACTCTCCTTTTGCGCTCTAACTTTTGCCAAGGCCGCCCTTTGCGGGTTTTCAACCTTGCGAGCTCAGTTTTTATAATTTCAAATTTTCCATGCTCTGAGTTTTGCCTAGGTCGCCCTTTCGGGTTTTCGGCCTAGCGAGCCTCTCAGGGGTAGTATTTCTTCAACTTGTCCATGTTGATCGGTTGTGAGAACTCTAAGCCATCTAGATCCATCAGAACCACAGCTCCACCTGACCAGATTGACTTGATGATGTAGGGACCAGTCCAATTAGGTCTGAACTTGCCCCTTGGGTCGTGGATGCTCGGTTGTCTTTGAGCACCAAATCTCCTTCCTTTAAATTCCTGGACTTAACCTTCTTGTTAAAAGCCCGGGCAATTCTGCGTTGATAACCTTGAATGTGGTACAGTGCTTTCACGTCTTCTTTCATCGAAAAGCATGAGTTCCTCAAATCTGCTCTGTTGCCAGTCTGCCTCGGCTATTTGACACTCGGCCAATACTCGTAATGACGGAACCTCAATCTCAATAGGTAGAACGGCCTCCATCCCATAAACCAATGAGTACGGAGTCGCCCCAGTAGAAGTTCTGATTGAAGTCCGGTAGCCCCACAGAGCGAACGGCAGCTTATCTGGCCAGTCCGGTAGGTTTCCACCATCTTCTGTAGTATGTGCTTGATATTCTTGTTGGCGGCCTCAACCGCTCCATTGGTTTGCGGCCGATAGGTAGACGACTTATGAAAAGCCACATTGTATTTCTC
Source organism: Camellia japonica (assembly GCA_030407325.1). NCBI lineage: Eukaryota > Viridiplantae > Streptophyta > Magnoliopsida > Ericales > Theaceae > Camellia > Camellia japonica. The sequence goes on from JAPPVO010000019.1 coordinate 182,446,473, forward strand.
CAACAAATCAATCACCTCCTTCTTGAAGTGGGAACCATTGTCTGAAATTATTTCGTTTGGGACCCCGTAGCGACAGATGATGTTGTTTCTGATAAATTTTGCGACGTGCGAAGCCTTCAACACCGCATAAGATTGGGCCTCAACCCACTTTGTGAAATAATCTATCGCTACCAAGATGAACTCATGCCCATTCGACCCTTCGGCGTAACTGCTCCGATTACATCAATTCCCCAGACTGAAAATGGCCATGGCGAAGTCATGTTGTACAGCTTTGACGGCGGAATGTTCATGCGATTTGCATGAATCTGACATTTGTGGCATCGCCGGACGAAACCAATACAATCCTCCTCCATGGTGGACCAGTAATAACCCTGTCTGAGGATCTTCCGTGCCAACATTACCCCATTCATGTGCGCACCACATTCTCCCCCGTGGATGGCTTCCATCAGACGCTTTGACTCTTCGGCATCAACGCACAGTTTATGCATTCCCAGATGACCCCTTTATACAGTTTACCCCGCAGATGATGAACTGAACTGCCATTCTCCTGATTGCCCTTTTGTCTTTGGCATTTACCCCTGGCGGGTATGCTTCTTTCTCCAAGAAATTCCAGATGTCGTAATACCAGGGGTGTTCGTCCTGAACTTCATCTATGGCTGCAATCGACTCATAGGCAGGTGCAAATTTCTGGTCAATGATGACTGGACGCATTCGGACTCCACACGGGATGTCTATCATAGAAGATAGAGTTGCTAAAGAATCTGCGAACCTGTTGTTCTCTCTTAGTAGATGAGTAAAACTTAGCTTCTCAAACCGAGGAATCAGCAAATCCAAGGTCTGGTGATACATCATCATCTTTTCCTCTTTCACTTTCCAGTCTCCTTTAGCTTGAGACACAACAAGGTTCGAGTCCCCAATGACGTCCAACCGTCTTGCCCCTAGTTCCAGGGCTGCTTCTAGACCAGCGATGCACGCCTCATATTCTGCTTCATTGTTCGAGACTTTGAATCGGAGTTTGAAGGCGAGAGGGATACGGGAATTGTCGGGTGCTATCAGCAACACTCCTATCCCATACCCATGTTGATTTGACGCTCCGTCAAAGTACATCGTCCAAGTTTCATCGTCGATATGCAGAATTGATTCATCCGGGAACAGGTACTCAACTGCTTCATCCCCCTCACCGGGTGGTCGGCAAGGAACTCTGCCACTGCTCTTCCTTTCACTGACTTGCGTGTCACGTACGTGAGATCAAATTCGGAGAGCAACAGCAACCAACGAGCTAGCCTACCTGTAAGTGCTGGTTTCTCGAAAAGATATTTGATGGGATCAAGTCGTGAAACCAACATTACAGAGTGAGCTAACAGGTAGTGCCGCAGCTTCCTGGTAGCCCATACCAAAGCTAAGCAAGCCTTTTCCAGCGGTGTATATCGGGTCTCATACTCCAGCATCTTCTTGCTGAGATAGTAGATGGCTCTCTCCACCTTGTCTTCTGATTCTTGCGCAAGCATGCAGCCCATTGTGGTCTCAGTCACTGACAGATACAAAATCAACGGTTTCCCGGTTCTGGTGGCGACAAAACGGGCGGGTTCTGTAAATATTCTTTAATCTGTTCAAATGCAGCTTGACATCGGCCGTCCCATTGGAATTTCTTTCCTTTCTTCAGGAGACCAAAAAGTGGTTCACAAGTCAAGGTTAATTTTGAGATAAACCGTCTTATGAATTGCACTTTACCCAGAAAGCCTCGCACCTCCTTTTCAGTCCTTGGTGGGGGCATTTCTAAGATGGCCTTGATTTTGGAAGGGTCGACCTCGATGCCCCTTTGTGTAATCAGAAACCCCAGCATTTTTCCCGCTGTAACACCAAATGTACATTTCTGAGGGTTTAGCCGCAACCGGAATTCCCTGATCCTTTGGAAAAACTTATGCAAGGCGGTGTAGTGGCCCTCTCTTTCTTTGGACTTGACAATCATGTCGTCCACATACACCTCAACCTCTTTGTGGATCATATCATGTAGTATTGTGGTCGCGGCCCGTTGATAAGTAGCTCCAGCGTTCTTCAACCCAAACGGCATTACCCTGTAGCAGTACGTCCCCCACGGGGTGGTGAATGCAGTCTTTTCCCGGTCTTCTGGTGCCATCACTATCTGGTTGTAGCCTGAGAAGCCATCCATGATGAGAGCAAAGCATGCCCTGCTGTGAAATCTACCAACTCATCGATGTGCGGTAAGGGAAGTCGTCCTTCGGACTAGCTCTGTTCAAATCCCTGAAGTCCACACACACCCGGATCCTGCCATCTTTTTTCGGCACCGGAACAATGTTGGCCAACCAAGTCGGATATTCTGATACCAGCAGGAAGCCTGCGTCGATTTGCTTGGTGACCTCTTCCTTAATCTTGAGAGCCCAGTCCGGGCGGATCCTTCTGAGTTTCTGCTTGACAGGTCGGAGGTCGGGCCTCGGGTCAAGGGGGATCCGATGCTGTACAATCTCAGGATCGATTCCAGGCATGTCTTCGTAGGACCACGCGAAAACATCTTTGAAATCTTTTAATAAAGCGACTAAGCGCTCGCGTTCCTCCGAAGACAACGTGGACCCGATCTGGACCAGCCGCGGGTCCTCCTCAGTACCAATGTTCACGGTATGATTTCATCCATTAATGGTTTAACAAATCTCTCTTGCTCTTGCTCAATTAAACGTTGCAAAACCGGAGGAACTTCGTCCTCGTCGTTTTCATCAAAGTTTTGAAAGTCTGAATTAATGCAATAAATCAAGGGCACAGAAAAGTACTCGGAAACCACAGTCACCTGATTCTCATTAAGTTCATCCAAATCGTCCGATTCATTTACAACAGACTCAAATGAAAAGGAAAAAGACGACCTAGACAGGACTGTGGCATCCGGGTTAACATCCCCAGGAGTACCAGACTCAGACTCAGTCGAGCTGGAACCTGATTCCGACTCACAAGACTCGGTGGAATCAGATTCCGGCTCACTACCTGACCCGGTGCTGCTGGACAAAAATCCCTCCTCGTATTGCCAAGTGAGAGAGGGTGCGATAGATGCATCCAAGATAGCTGCTGGTTGGCTCGCAGCCGTTTCATCCCCAATCATGGAAACCGCGAAGTTATCCCCCAAGCACTCATGGTCGATCGGAGGATCAGAGAGTAGACATGCCAGCGCTACCCCCATTTCAAATTCTGTGCCCTCAGGATCCACTGTTTCACACTGCTCAGCCTCAGCTGATGGGTCTGTCTGCTCTGTGGCAACGTCATCCCCGGATAGTTGCAAGTCAAAGAAGATCTCGAAGCCTGGGACGCGCTTCTTCTCCGCGTTTAGCCACGGCTCGGGGAAGCCGCAAAATGGAAAGTCCTCCCCCTCCCGGACAAAGCGTCCGTTCAGGGTATCCTGAATGGGCCTGTGCATTAACTCAAAAGGCTTCCCAGCCTGCTTTGCTCTGGCTCTTCCGGCCATTTCTTTTCCCTTCCTCACCCAGTCCTCTTTGGTGGGCAGATAACCCAAGCCAAAGGTATGAGGGTTGTGTGGCACTTCGGCCAATGCTGCGACGCCTTTCCGGCCGCTCCTTCCTAATCCCATCCCGGGGATGTGTTGTAGCTTGTTCATGAGGTAGACGGATTGAGCACTGACGTACACCCCCTCATTCACAGCCATAATATTCTGCACTACCCGGGCCTCAGCCAAAGTGAACCCTGATAAGAACACGTCTTCTGTGCCATGCTCGATTTCTAGGACTGGCGTAGATACCTCCGGAGGCGGATGGATTGATGAGTTCCCGAACACAATGGCTACTCCCTTTCCATAGGGGTATTTCACCATCTGATGTAGAGTGGAAGAGACTGCCTTCACTTGGTGCAACCACGGCCGCCCAAGAGTAGGTTGAAGGTTGCGGGAACGTCCAAGACATGAAATTCGATGTCGTGTTGTCCTGGACCAACCTTGGTTTGAATCTTGACAGTCCCCATCACTTCCCTGCTAGTATTATCATATGCTCTGATCACCTGAGTAGTTGGTGTGAAGTCCGCGGGCTTCAACCCAATTGCATACGCTGTTCTGGCTGGGCAGACATTGATGGCGGACCCGGTATCAACAAGTACCACCGGTATCCACTTGTCTCTACATTCCACGGAAACGTAGAGGGGTTTGTTATGGTTTGTGCCCTCAGGCGGTAGTTCCTTGTCTGAAAAGGTTAATGCCGGGGAACCTCCTCCCGGAAAAACCAGCCCAACCAGCTGCTCTGGTGTAGTGTCTATAGAGAGTTTGGCCTTGTCCATGGCAGATAGGACGGCCTGTCTGTGCACCCTCGATGCCATAAGCAGTCCCCAGATGGAGATGTCTGCTTGTATCTTCTTCAATTGCTTGAGCACAGCTTCTTCTTCAATCTGTTTCTCTTCTTGTTTCTCAGCTTCTTTGTCTTTCCCAGACGCCTCAGGTTGGTCTAAGTGTTGGGGCTTGAAATACCGCCCACTTCTTGTCATATGAGCGATCCTCGTCAATATACCAGGTATCATCTGGTTGGTTACCTCCCCAGTCTTCATCTGTGTGGGCAAGACATAAGTCATCGTCTTCCCACCACATTCCGTCGGCAGCCGACAGAACACCTGTCCGGCTCCGGTATGATCGTACTCGCAGCACCTTCAGTCTTTATGCCCGCAGCATTTCCTGTTCCCGTGCACACAGCACTCTCGACCCCCACATGGGCCTTAGCTTTTCTGATTCTCTCGGAATCCTCAAATCTTTGTTGTTCCAACTGCGTCAGTACAGCTGGTTGTTCAATACTCCCTGCATTTACAATCCCCAAGTTTTGAGCGAAATTCTTAGTGCCGGCGCTCTCCGGCGGTGGATTCTGACTCTCGGCCCTTCCGGCCACCATTGATACTCTCGCCCCTGCCGGGCTCTGTTCTGGTTGATATTCTACAACGTCTGGTTGATCATCTAACCATCCGGTAACTTCTGCCGACTCCTCATATTCGAACCAGTTGATTGCTGCATCCCCTGATTCTTGGTCACTGAAGAACTGGAGGTTGGCAAAGTCCTCTCCCACAGCTGTTAGATCATCTGTTCCCCGTTCAAATCTGTCCCCCTGAATTACACATAACTCTGCTTTTTCTGGCAGCCCTACACTCAGCTCAGACTGGCCCACTGACTGGATGTATTCACTCGGATCATAAGCTCCTTCAGCAAGATTCCCGGACTGTTCAATCTCAGACTCAGCAACCCCCTTTTCCTCTGAAATCTGCCCTGTCCCATCTTCGGTGGTCACCACCACTGGCTTAGATTGGGTTGTGGAGACGTCCATCATGCACAAGTCAGTGCAGACAGGAAGGATCACCTCCGGCTTAGGTAGGTGGGATGGGGTGATATAGATACTAGGATCGTAAGACACGACCCCAGTTTGGATGAAGTTGATTCTGTTGGGAGGAGGGGCTTGGTTATGTGGTGGGAGAGGATTTGTTGTGACGTTGGGTTTGTCGGGAGGCGCGATCACCTGCTTGTCAATAAGATCCTGGATCTCATGACGCAATCTGAAACAACGGTCGGTGTCATGACCGTGCTGTTGGTGATACGCGCAGTATTTTGCTGGGTCATGAGAGGGAGGGAGTGGATTTGGTAGTGGCCTCGGCTCTAGGGGCGTCAAATGCTTCTTCCTGATTAGTACCCCCAGAGCTTTGGACAGGGGCATATATAGGGGGGTGAAGGTTCTTTGGCCTCTGGGTTGATATTTGGTGTTTTGGGTATTGCTTCCAGATGCGCCAGAGAAAGGCGTGGCTGTCGTGGGTCTTGGGGGAGGGGGAGTGGTGGTGACCATGCTCACCTCTGAAGCTCGTGCAGTTGCAGCGCCACTTAGGCCTGCGTTATTGTTACGGTTGAAAGTCCTTCTGGGTTGCTCCTTATCCTGGTCGATCAGACCTTGTTTCATTGCATCCTCGATCTGTACCCCCATCTCGTGTAAATCTGAGAAGGTGGGAAAGGGAAGTACGATCATCTTCTGCATCAATTTCGGTTGGAGATTGCGCACAATCATCCTGATTTGATCTTTGTCTGTAGGCCTCAAGGTCATCATCGATGCCTTTGCCCTCCAACGAGTTACGAAGTCTGAGAAAGTCTCCTTGGGTTCCTGCCTCGTTGTTTCGAGATCACGGGTTGTAATCTCGATCTGTGTATTGTACGAGTACTGTGCAACAAAGGCCTCAGCCATTTCATCCCAGCTTCTTTTTACCTCATCTTCTAACTTCGCGTACCAGATGGCTGCCACACCCGACAAAGTTCGGCCAAACAGGGAAAGCTTTTGTGGTCGGGTTAGGCCCATGGGCCGCAGGATGTCTGAGAATAGCCGAAGATGGACCATGGGATCTCCGGACCCGTCGAAGCGGTCAATTTGTGGCATCTTGAATCTGTCTGGCAATGTTACGGCTACATCGGTGTACCCATCTTCGATGTCCGGAATGGCTTTTACCCCTTGTGATTTCTTGAAAAGCTTCTCAAGCTTGCTCAGTTTTAGGGCTGTATGGTCTATCTCGAACTCAAAGGGAGAGTTCGGGTGGTTGGGTGTATGAGTCTTGGACAGTTGAGGTGGAAGCGGGGGCGAAGCTAGCCCCGTTGGAAGGTTTGTGTCCTCTTGGATATTCTGGACATTGGGCCCGGTGTTTTGGGGGTTTGGTAGGGTATTCTGAACAGTAGGAGCCTGCTCGGGTAATGGGGGCCCTGGTGGAGGAGGAACCTGATGTGAAGCTGATGCTGCATTCTGCTGTTGCAGCCTAGTAATGAGCTCGGCCTGCTGGGCCATGACTGTGGCCTGTTGCTTAGAAAATTCCGCTTGGCGGATGGCATCCTCCTGCATCTGTCTCATGCTCTCTTGCATTTGACGCATCATTTCCTCTATCCCGGCCATATTCTGTTGGTCCAACTGACTGACCGGCAAGTGTATCTCTATGGCGGAAACAGAAATCCCAACCTGACTGTTTGCTGCTAAAGTAGCCCGCTGCCCCGGTAATCCCTGCTCTGACACACTGCGCCTCCTTGGCCTTCTCTTAACAACTGGGGGTAGGGAGTGGAACACTGGATGTCCGTCAACCAGATCCTCAGATCGATTGAGTCGGCGACCTCGCGTCCACAGTGCCTGGGAAATATCTTCTGGGTTGGAAGCAATTGTGCTAAAACTGCCCCTAGCAAAAGATAAATAAAGCAAAAAGGAAATAAATAACCAGATAAACGGACAGCATAACAGCTTAAATTAAATACACAACACACAGTCGGGCATACAACACACAGTTGGTAAGATGAATACACACTGTCCTCAAACACTCCTCAAACACTGATCAATATCCCTGAATCACTGTTCCCCAAAGATTGAATCTGATACCCGCAGATAACTGATTCTCAAATACTGACTGATGCCCGCAGGCCTGATGCCCAAACTCATACACTGATACATGCATTCCTGTAGAGACGCACTCTAAAGCACATAACAGATAAGTGAGAGCCAAAACACCCCTATGTTGGGGTAGGGTTTCCCTGTCCTATTTTGTCAGGAGCTAGGGTTTCACTACGCACGCAGCGGTTTCAAACAACCTATAAACAGGTAAGCAACCTGTCCTAGTTTGGAATGGTCACTATGGATCCGAATATGCACTAGGTCGAATGGTCAAAAAGGGTGCCCCAGTAAAATCGGGGTTTGTGTTCCCATGCTGTCAGAGCCCAGAGCCGATCAGCCTTATGGACATGCCTTGACAAGACACGCCTCCGGCAAATCGTTCGGGAATGGCATATGGCAAACACGGTGTCCTAGGCACACCAATGCAAATGCAATGCAAAGAAACACACAAGTGTAGTCAAAACCAGATATCATGAGTTGGAGTCAAGTTCTCTAACTCCCCAGCGGAGTCGCCAGAAACTGTAGACGTCCCCGAATGCCCCGGGAGGGTTAAGTCCCATTCCGTTCATATTGGGGTCACTACAGTTCAAGGACTCAAATGTCACAGTTCTTAATCTTGAACCAAAGAGTCCAAATCCGGCAAATCGATTTTGAAAACAGATTTTTTGAAAGAAGTGCCAAACATGGACTGCTTTGCCAGATACAGAGTCGCCACCTAAATGTTTTTTAATGGGAAATTTAGGAAACCCTGACTCGGTGCCAAAGGCCACGTGTCCGTCATCACCAAAGTTGCCTCGGCTCGGGAACTTGGGTACGATTGGGGAAGGTCACTTCGTGAGCACCCCCGCTCGCCTGGTCAAAGACCGGCCTCTACTAACCATGATATCTATTTTTGAAAACATTGTGTGTTCTTATTCCGGTTATTAGCCTAGATTTACTATGTGATGCGCACAGCATACAAGTATAGACTAAGTCGCCTGAATTGGAACAAAACATTTCATGTTTGTTTATTTGAAAATGGTTTGATGGTGCTACCCGCAGGTAGGCTAAGACGTGGATTTGCCACTCTCGGGTGGGCTTAAGAAAACATGATTTTGCCACTATCTAGTGGGCTTTAAAACAAACATTTGATGAATTGTTCTAATCCAAATAACCCAACCTCCACCCACAGGCATTCAAGCAGTTATATCACATAAGCACATAGCCTCATGGTAAGCATGCTATTCATGGCAACACTCACACGCATGCAAGGATGCTAAAGCATAAAAACTCACCGAGTACTCCAAGCCAAAGAAAGAAGCTAATTAGAAATCAATGCATGATCCTAACTATACAGAGATGCCTAATGCAACACATGCAAAAATGCAACTATAGCAGGCTCAGCTATTCTAAACATGGCATGTGGAATGCTACAACTAACACGTATTCAATTTGGAATTGAAATACAAATGCAGTTTGTATGATGCGCCGAGCCCGGTGCGTGCAAAACAGATGAATGATGTAAACATGTTGTCATACTGTATGCTAATTGAAATATGCCCTAATCTAACCATCATAAGCAGGTAAATAAAAGGGAAGAAAGACGTGGGGTTGGAAGACATACATCACACTCACGCACACTTATTACAATTATGCCCTCGCGCAGAGGGTCCGAATAAATATACAGTCCTGAATAAAAGAATAGTACAGTCCAAATAATACAGTCCAAATAATGTACAAACTCCTAATTAATTAACAAATTAACTAAGAAAGCTGTAAAACTGGCATGCAAGCCAGAGACTGCCTTGATTCCGCTCCGGGTGATGAATGATGCATGTTCGGGTTGCCTTTGTGCGGAAATCCATGACGATGCCCCAATTAGCCTCTGTTTGCACCTGTTCTTGAAATGCGTGCCAAGCTCCAAAAAGTTGCTGATTCTTCATTTTGCTACAACAGAGAGCAGGAAAGGGGCATAGCAATGTATTTTCACAAATGTATGCATGTCTCGATCCTCGTACCACCAATCACGCATCTCGATGCATGATGGCCGAGGAGCCGAATTTGCACAACTCAATATAGAATGAATGCATATGAACACTACAACCAAACCTAACTCCATCATGGATAATCCGGAGTGTCGGTGACTTGGGAATTGAGACACGTTCCGTCACTCGGAGTACGGAACGTACCTCGTTTCCTGTGCCCGGGCTAACTCCTATCCCGAACACGATGCAATATGCATGATATGCGTGAAATGCAACTAAGATACAATCCTAACATACACAATGTTATGGAATGGCATACACGCTACACGAGGTGATACACAACCGAGCATACACAATGTTATGGATGAAATGGTATACGCAATGCAATATGGGCTTACACCAACATGAGAGAGCCTCAGCCACACTCACATAAGAGGCCATCAGATGAAAACAAGACAACTCGAAATGCGCGCCCGCATGCACGCAAACCGAGGACGGACCCTCAGGCACCGAAATGCCACTCTAATGAGACATGGCAAGACATGGAATATAGTATGCAAACATGCAAAAAACCAGTAGCAAAATGAGGGGTAAAACAGCCCCGAAACCCGGTAAAATGGAACCCGATGCATGGAATGACCCCGAAATGCAAAACTAGGTACATGAAATGGCTTACAGCTATACAAAGCATGCATAATTTGAACATGAAGTGAAAAAGCAGAAGCAAGGTAGCCCCAAAATAAGTATTTTTACAGTACAAAGCATGGCCAAACAGTGAGTAAAAGTGGGACTAAAATGGCATACAAAAAGGGCTCCGCAAGGGAGGCAATGAAGCAAGTGGTAGATGCAATGCCCAAACAGAAAATGACCCTTCTACAACACTGAAGATGGACCATAAATATGACCACTTATAGCTTATGGCAACCCCCAAAACAGTATACAAATATGGCAAACAATTCATGCAAGAAATGGGCCAACAAAGGGGCAAAGAAGTAACTGATATATGGGGGTCTCAAACAAGTGAGGGACCTTCAATAATGTTGAAGAGGGTCCCAAAATATGGCATTTTACAGTAGATGATCAAGCCCAAATCAGTATACAAACATGCTCAAAATGCAATGCAAGATTTAGGCCACAAGAAGGCTATAACATGAAGTACACAAAATATTCATGAAACAGCCAAAGACCCTTAATGAAACATGACAAGAGGGTCAAAATATGTCCACTCTCAGTTCTGATCATGGCCGAAAAACAGAAGCAAGATAAGCTAACAAATCATGCAAAAATGGGGACCAAAGAGGGGTACAATGGCAAGTGATATATGGAGGTCCCCAACAGTATTGAGCCCTTCTTCAATGTTGAAGAGAGGCTCGAAATAGGCCTATTTACAGTTTACATCAGGCCCCAAAACAGATTACACACAAGCTAAAAATATCATGCAAGAAAATAGCATTCAAGAGGGTATTGAAACAAGTGCAACATGGGGGGCTCAAACAGTGTTGAGCCCTTAATGAAACAAGAAAATGAGCTCAAAAAAATGACCTTTTCAGTTTTGGTCGGAGCTCAAAACAACAAGAAAATGGGCTAGAAAAATGTTGCAAAATTAAGCTCAAAAGAGGGGAAATGATGCTTACCCTTGAAGACTACCCCTTGGATGCTTCTTGGCTTGAGAAGTAATGCCTCCTAGCTGCTGAAAGCTCCCTCAAGCTGCTGGAAATGGAGTAGTGGTGGTGGTGCTTGGTGGTGATGAAGAAATGAGGTGTAGGACTTAGGAATTGTGAAGGAAATGAGAGAGATAGAGGGAGATATGTATGTATGAGCTCCAAGCAAAAATTTTCAACCTCCAAGACAGAGCTGTAGGCTCTGTTATGTAGACAAAAATGGGGGAGAAATGGAGGGAAAAAGTGGGGGGAAAATGGATCAAGTTTCCCCCCAAAAGTTGTCCCTCGAATACAGGTTTTTTGGGAGGAAAACAGATATACAGCTGGAATATACACATTGCAAGGATCGTGGCCGGCCAACTTTCAGAGTTGCAGGTGGCCGGCCGGCCACCCCCCATGGCCGGCCGGCCAAGGGTCAAAATGGTAAAAAAGATTTTCTGGCCGGCCACCAGATATTGGTGTCCTCCCAGGTGCCCTCAACATAACCCTGTGGTTCAAAACTGGAGGAAGTGAAACAGGAGAGAGAACAAGCCACTTTTCAAAGGGGTTCAAAATGTTCAGGTGGAATTACTGGCCGGCCATATAATATTTGTGTCCTCCCAGGTGTCTACAACACAAATATGGGGGTTAGGATTGAAGAAAGTGACCCTAGGGTGGTCAACATTGGCTTGGAAGTGAGAAAAACGGGCGTTGGAGGGCGACGGAGGGATATAACTGGTTTCTGACACAATCGCTGGCCTCCCACCCTTCTGTGACCTTCCCGGTGATGAAACAGAGGTACCTTCCAAAAATGAACGAAAATTGATGCAAAATAAAGGTTCCGGGGCCGAAACACGCAGTCCGAGGCCCCGAAAACTGACTGTTAAGCACCGAAAGTGGCGTTCGACCACGAAGTGGGTCTTTCAAACCTCAGTGTCCCTCAAAAGGGAGTAAACAAGATGCACGCCAAAAACCGGGGCAATCGGAGATAGTTAGGCGGTCCCGAACCGAGGCACACGGCCTGACGGCTCCAAAAATCGGGAACCGGGCTCCGAAATGGGCAAAATGGCCTACAGCCACAAAATGTAACCCGCGGCTACTGAGAGATGGTCTACGGGACCTCTCCTTCCCCTCAGGAAAAGAAACAGAGAAAACCGAGTCTGGTTCGCAAACCGAGGCAAGGCACAGAAGAGGGTTCGGAAGTCCGGAGGCAAGGCTCACGGCCGAGACTCTGAGGCTTCTGAACGAGCACAATATGCAACATCACCAAGCGCTCAATCGGTGACGTCTGAGTCTTAGGGTCGGTCAAAAATGGGGTGTCTACACATACCTTGCAAATAGGGATGGCAATTTGAAACCGACCCGATGGAGATCCCCCACCCCGACCCTGATTTGAGCGGTTTTTTCCCGAAAAATACCCCCGACAAGGAGAAAACAGTATTTGAAAGTCAATCCCCGACCTGTTTCGAGCCTGGGACGATGATCAGTGTTCAAGCCCCGGCCCGTCCCGTCCCCAGCCCCGTCCCCGAATTTCCCTGAAATTAAATTACTTTTATACCCCTTATATATATATATATATATATAATAAACCAAACCCTAAACCCGTGCGTCACTGGGTCTCTCACTCTCTCACTCTCACTCTCACTCTCGTTCTTCTCTCTCACTCTCTCTCAACTCTCGTTCTTTTCTCTCTCTCAACTCTCTCACTCTCACTCTCACAGTCGCCTCTCGTTCTTCTCTCTCTCTCACAGCCACCGTCGATCTCACTCTCAACTCTCACTCTCACCGACACTCCTCCCTCACGGCTACTATGCTTCCTCACCGCCGATCGTTCCACTCTCTCTCATACATACGACGGCAACGACTCATCCTCACGTTATCACCAGCATCGCGGCGGCAACTCCTCTCCCTCTCACGGTATCTCCTCTCATCTCTCTCATGGTATCTCCTCCTCACTAGTTACTCTCTCTCTCTTTCTCTTTGATTTTTGTTTTTGTTCTTCAGATCTGGAAAATAATGAAGATGAAGATGGAGATGTTGATCTGTATTTTTTTATGTTGATTTTTTTTTTTTTTTTTTGATGATCAAGATAGAGATGTTGATCTGTATTTTTGATGTCGATTTTTAGATGATGAAGATAGAGATGTTGATCTGTAATTTTTGATGTTGATCTATGCTCTCCCACCGCCGATCTATATTTTATGATGTTGATTTTTTTTTTTTTGGCCGGGGAGTTTTCGGGGTCGAGGAAACCAGATCCCCGTTAGGGGCGGGGGCGATGATAGGTTCTCCGTCGGGGATCGGGGCCGAGGACGGGGAAATTTCCACCATCGGGGATCGGGGACGGGGAGTGTGATCCCCGACCCGGCCCGCCCCATTGCCATTCCTACTTGCAAATACACTACCATGCCTCTGTTTGTGCTCTGTTGCAGCAAAAGGAGAAATTGCAGGAAGCAGTGGCCGACCTGCCATCAAAGCTATCGACCGGCCACAAAGTCTGCCGATCGACTATCAAAAGTGGCTGATGACCGTTAACTTTGGCTGATGGCCATCCCTCTAGGCCGACCACCCATCAACATGTTTCTAGGGTGGATCAGAAGCATTGTGGAAGTTGGAACAATTTTCAGAAGTCTAAAAGAGTGCAAATCGAGGCATCATGAGGCACAGTAGTGGATTTCCGAGCGAAGCCGACCGAGCATGCATATCCCCCTCGCTTCCCGAGGCCATTTGTTTAAATTGCTTAGCTAAACTAGTTCATTAGCTTAGTTATTTTGTAACTAATTAGTTAATGTATTTAGCTAATTTATTTCATCTTTGTAATTAATTAGCTTAGCGTAGCTAGTTAGTTGATTTATTCAGACCCTCCGTCGAGAGAGCAAATGTTGTAATAAGTGTGCGTGTATGTGTGAATGTCTTCCAACCCCCACGTCTTTCTCCCTTTTATTTACCAGCTTTTGATGGTTAGTTTTAGGGCATGTTTCAATTAGCATCATTATGCTTGCATGCGTGCATCATTCATTTTGTCTTGCATGCACCGGGCTCAGCGCATCATTCAAACTGCATTGTATTTCAATACCAATTTGAATACATGTTATCAAGTTGCATTCACATAACATCTTAGAATAGCCAAGCCTATCTTAGTTGCATTTTTGTATGTGTTGCTTTAGGCATCTTAACATAAGCTAGGATCATGCATGATTTCTAACATAGCTTTTGTTTTGGCTCGGAGTACACTATGAGTGTTTATACTTTAGCATCCTTGCATGCGTGTAAGTGTTGCCAGGTTTAGCATGCTTGCCATGAGGCTATGTGCTTAACTGCTATAACTGCTTGAATGCCTGTGGATGAAGGCTTTATTATTTGAATTGGAACAATTCATCAAAACGTGCGTTTTAAGCCCACTTGAGGTGGCAAATCATCATGTTTTAAGCCCACTTGAAGGTGACAAATCCGCGTTTTAGCCTACTTGCGAGTAGCAACTTCAAACCACTTTCTGAAAAACAAACATGAGATGTTTTGTTCCAAATTGAGTGATTTAGTCTATACTTGTATGCTGTGCGCATCACATAGTAATTCTAGATTAATACCTGGAATAAGAACACATGTGTTTTCAAAAACAACATATCATGTTAGTAGAGGCCGATCCATTGATCAGGCGAGCGGGGGTGCTCATTTCAAGACCTTCCCCTCTCGTACCCAAGTTCCCGAGCCGAGGCAATTTTGGTGATGACGGACATGTGGCCTTAGGCACAAATCAGGGTTTCCTAAATTTTCCAAAAAACAAAATATTTAGGTAGCGACTCTGAAATCTGGTAAAGCAGTCCATGTTTGGCACTTCTTGATTAAAATCGATTTTCCAAAACGATTGCCGGATTTGGACTCTTTGGTGATTTATCAGTCTTACATTGCACTTTGTGAGATTAGATTTAGAACCGTGACAGGAGTCCGAACTGTAGTAGCTAGAACTACAATTCGCGCCCTCTCCGAAAGGGGGGCGAACAGAGTGAGTTCGGGCGGTTTACAGTTTCTGGCAACTCTGCTGAGGATTTAGAGAACTTGACTCAAACTCATGATATGTTATTTTGATTACACTTATGTGATTCTTTGCATTGCATTTGCATTGATGTGCCGAGGACACCGTGTTTGCCGTCTGCTATTCCTAAACGGTTTGCCGGAGGCTGCGTGCCATAAGGCTGACCGGTTACGGGCTCTGCCACGATGGGAACACAAACCTCGGTTTTTACCGAGGCACCCTTTTTGACCATTCGACCTAGTTGCATATCGGAAACCATAGTGACCATTCCAAGCTAGGACAGGTTGCTTACCCGATAGTAGGTTGTTTGAAACCGCTGCGTGCGTAGTGAAACCCTAGTTCCTGACAAAATAGGACAGGGAAACCCTACCCCAACATAGGGGTGTTTTGGCTCTTACTTGCTTGATATGTGTTGTCAGAGTGTGTCTCTACAGGTTGTATGTATCAGTTTGCAAGTCTGGGTATCAAGCCTGCGGGCATCAATGTTTGGAGGAATCAGTTTTACCTGAGGGTATCAGATTTGGGGCGGTGATTTGGGAACAGTGATCAGTATTGAGAACAGTGTGTTCAGCTTACAAATGTCAACTGTGTGTTGTCTTAATTTAAGCCGAAATGCTGTCCGTTTTTCTGCTTATTGTTTCCTTATTATGCTTTATTTATCTTTTTGCAAGGTAGTTTAGCATCATTGCTTCTGACCAGGCAGATATTCCCCAAGCACTCTGGATCAGAGGTCGAAGACTTCATCGATCCGAGGATCTAGTTGACGGACAAGCAGTGTTCTGTTCATTACCCCCGGTTACTAGATGGAGGTTAGTTAGGCGCAGTTCATCAGTACAACGGGTATCAGATCAGCGATCCTTATCCACCCCACCAGTGTGTAGTCGGGCTGAGGTTTCCGTTTCTACTGCAGAGAGAGATACACCTGTTGTTCAGTTAGATCAGCACCTTATGACAAGTATGGAGGACATGATGCATCAGCTCCAAGAGACTATGCAAGCCATGCAGCGGGATGCTGCCTGCCAGGCAGAGTTTGCCGCGCGTCAGGCAGAGGTTGTAGCTCAACAGACAGAGCTGATTGCCAAACTTCAGCAACAGCAACAACCACAGCAAGCCAGAGCATCTGCTTCGCATCCACCCCCACCCCCAGCTAGAGTTCCAACACTCGGGGAGACTGCAAACGTCCAGGAAAATACGGACGTCCCAACGAGGCCAGTTCCACCCCCAATCCTACCTCAGCTGTCCAAAGCACCGACTAATCTAGTGGATACACCGTTTGAATTTGAGGTGGATCCAACAGTGCTGAAAGTGAGCAAGTTAGAAAAGCTATTCAAAAAAGCTCAAGGCGTTAATTCCATTCCAGACATAGAGGATGGATACACCGATTCAACGGTGACTTTGCCGGACCGGTTCAAGATGCCGCATATAGATCGTTTTGACGGTTCTGGGGATCCCATGGTACATCTGCAATTGTTCTCGGATATCCTAAGGCCAATGGGCCTCTCCAGATTGCAAAAGCTTTCCCTCTTCAGCCGGACCCTGTCGGGTGTTGCGGCTATTTGGTACACAAAGTTGGAGGACTCTATCAAGAGAAGCTATGAGGAGATAACTGAGGCCTTTATAGCTCAATACTCCTACAACACGTAGATCGAGATCACAACTCGTGATCTCGAGACAACCAGACAGGAGCCAAAAGAGGGCTTCTCCGACTTTGTAACCCGTTGGAGAGCCAAAGCTTCTATGATGACCACCAGGCCGGTCGAGAAGGATCAGATACAGATGGTTGTGCGCAACCTCCAACCCAAACTGATGCAAAAGATGATCGTCCTACCCCTTCTCACCTTTGCGGATTTACACGAGATTGGGGTACAGATTGAGGACGCCATGAAGCAGGGTCTGATTGACCACGAGAGAGAGCAGCCCAAGAGGGCATTTACACGCAGTTCGAATGCAGGCACGAGTAGTGCTGCAGCTGCCAGAACTTCAGATGTGGGCATGGTCACCACCACCACTCCAAAAACACTTACAGCTACACCCTTCACCGGTGCGTCCGGTACCAGCTCACAAACAGCCAGACATCCACCCCGAGGCCAAAGGACCTTTACTTCATTGTACATGCCTCCGTCCAAAGCTCTGGGGGTTTTAATTAGAAAAGGGCATTTGAAACCCCTAGAGCCCTGGCCATTACCAAACAAACTTCCTGTTTCCCATAACCCGACCAAATACTGTGCCTTTCACCAACAGCACGGTCATGACACCGACCAGTGCTATAGACTTCGTTATGAGATCCAGGATCTTATTGACAATAAGGTGATTGCGCCTCCAGAGAAGCCGAATGTCACCACCAACCCACTCCCACCACATAACCAAGCTCCACCTCCCAAACACATCAATCTGATCCAAACTGCGGCCATTCCATATGACCCAAGCATATATATCACACCCTCCCACCTACCCAAGCCTGAGGTGTTCATCCCAGACAGCACAGACTTGTGCATGTTGAGCACCTCCCTAACCCAACCCAAACCGGTGGTGGTGACTGTCGAAGGCAAAATTGGGATGACTTTGGAGGCAGATAAGAGTGTTGATTCAGAGCCTGAGGGGTCTAGGAGCTTTGAATACAACCCGAGTGGTTATATCGTATCGTCGGATCAGGTCAAGCCGAGGGTAGAGTTGCCAGCTGGGGCAGAAATCAGTGTGGTTCGGGAAGATGGACCAAGTCAGGGGTTAGATGACCTAGCAGAGCTGGAAGAGGATATCGCAAATCTATAATTCTTTAATGAACAGGATTTAGGGAACTTGACTGTCAACTGGTTTGATCTGGATGGGTCAGCAAAAAATACTGGGTGGCTCAGTGACAAGCCAGATGTTGTTGAGACACCTCAGTCAGAACGGGGGCAATCAGAAGCTGGGATATCAGCAATGGCCGGAATGGCCGAGAATCAGGAGGGATCGCCGGAGAGCACTGGTGCAAAGAATTTTGCTCGGGATCCGGGCAGTTTGAGTACAATAGACGCTGAACGGGAGGTTGCACTAAAGCAGCTTGAACAGGAAAAGATCGAGGATCTTAAGAGGGCTAGGAAGGCCAAAGCCCCTGCGGGGATGGAATGTGCTGTGAGCACAGAAACAATTGCAACGGAACCGAACAGCTGTCTATCGGTTGCCGACGGGATGTGGTGGGAAGACGACGACTTACGTCTTGCCCACACTAACGAAGATTGGGGACAGAACCAATTGGATGACACCTGGTATGTTGAAGAGGTTGACTATATGACCAGGAGTGGGTGGTACTTCAAGCCCCCACACTTGGACCAGCCAGAGGCGTCCGGGAAGGATAAAGAAGCAGAGAGGCAGAAAGAAAAACTGCTCGAGGAGAAGGCTATACTGAAATATCTTAAGAAAATCCAAGCAGACATCTCCATCTGGGAACTGCTTATGGCCTCAAGAGTTCACAGACAAGCTGTCATTTCTGCAATGGACAGGGCTAAACTTTCAATCGATACAACTCCTGAGTAGTTGGTAGGGCTGGTTTTCCCGGGAGGAGCTTCCCCGACCTTGACTTTCACTGATAAGGAACTGCCGCCTGAGGGCTCAAATCATAACAAACCGCTCTATATCTCTGTCCAGTGTAGAGAGAAATGGATACCGGTGGTCCTTGTTGACACAGGATCTGCTATCAATGTGTGTCCGTCGAGAACGGCATATGCTATCGGGTTAAAGCCCGCGGATTTTGTGCCTACGGCCCAAGTGATACGGGCCTATGATAATACCAGCCAAGAGGTGATAGGGACTGTACAGATTCAGACTCGGGTTGGTCCAAGGCAACAGGATATTGATTTTCATGTCTTGGATGTTCCCACAACCTTCAATCTAGTCCTTGGGCGGCCGTGGCTACACCAGGTGAAGGCTGTCTCTTCCACTCTGCACCAAATGCTAAAGTACCCCCATAGGAAGGGGGTGGTGATCGTTTTTGGTAATTCTTTGATACATCCGCCGCCAGAGGTTTCTACACCAGTTCTGGAGATTGAGCATAGCGCGAAGGATGTGTTTTTGTCAGGATTCACCCTAGTTGAGGCCTGGGTTGTACAAAACATGCTAGCTGTTGATGAGAGGCTATACGTTAGTGCACAGTCTGTCTACCTTATGAACAAGCTTTAGCACATGCCCGGGATGGGATTGGGGTGAAATGGCCAGAAAGGCATTGTAGTATCGGCTAAAGTGCCGCACAACCCATATAACTTTGGCCTAGGTTATCTGCCTACCAAAGAAAATTGAGCGAGGAAAGGAAGAGAAATTGCCCGAAGAGCCAAGGCAAAGCAAGCCGGGAAGCATTACGAGTTGGTGCACCGACCTATCCAGGGGACCCTGAACAGACGCTTTGTTTGGGAGGGGGAAGACTTCCCATTCTGCTGCTTTCCGGAGCCCTGGATGAATTCAAAGAATCGGCGCTTGCCCGACTTCGAAATCTTCTTTGATCTTTAGTTGTCCGGGGATGAAGTTGCCAAAGAGCAGATAGACCCACCAGCTGAGGCTGAGCAGTGTAAGGAGGAAGATTCTAAGAGCACAGAAATTGAGATGGGGGTAGCATTGGCTTGTCTCCTCTCAGATCCTCAGATCGTACCGGGGTGCTTGGGAGATAACTTCTCAGTTTCCATGATCGGGGATCAAACGGCTGTGGGCATCTTCTGGCATTCTCGATGCATCCATCGCACCCTCCCTCGTCTGGCAATACGATGAGGGCTTTTTATCGAGCAGTTCCAGGTCAGGTAGTGAGCCGGAATCTGATTCCATTGAGTCTGTGGAGTCAGAATCAGATTCCAGCTCATCTGAGTCTGAGTCCGGTATTCTTGGGGGTGATAACCCGGATGCCACTGTCCTGTCCAGGTCGTCTTTTTCTTTTTCCTTTGAGTCTGTTGTAACAAAGGAATCAGGTGGACTGGAGGTTATTAATGAGAATGGTACGGCTGTGGCTTCTGAATACTTTTCTGTGCCTTTAATTTATTGCATTAATCAGGACTTTCAAAATTTTGATGAAAACGACGAGGAAGAAATTCCTCCGGTTTTGAAATATTTGCTTGATCAAGAGCAGGAGAGGTTTGTAAAACCCTTGGTTGATGAAATCACCACAATTAATGTTAGTACTGAGAAGGACCCGCGGCTGGTCCAGATCGGGTCCACGTTGTCTTCGAAGGAGCGCAACCGCTTAGTCGCTTTATTAAAAGATTTCAAAGATGTTTTCGCGTGGTCCTACGAAGACATGCCTGGAATCGATCCTGAGATTGTACAGCACCAGATCCCTCTTGACCTAGAGGCCCGACCTGTTAAGCAAAAGCTCCGAAGAATTCGCCCGGACTGGGCTTTGAAGATCAAAGAAGAGGTCACCAAGCAAATTGACGCAGGGTTCCTGTTGGTATCTGAATACCCTACTTGGTTGGCCAATATAGTTCCGGTGCCGAAGAAGGACGGCAGAATTCGGGTATGTGTGGACTTCAGGGATTTGAACAAAGCCAGTCCGAAATACAACTTTCCTCTACCGCATATCGACGAATTAGTGGACTTCACTGCTGGGCATGCGCTGCTCTCATTCATGGATGGGTTTTTAGGCTACAATCAGATTTTGATGGCACCCGAAGACAGGGAGAAGACTGCTTTCACCACCCCATGCGAAACCTATTATTATAGGGTAATGCCGTTTGGGCTGAAAAATGCTGGGGCTACGTATCAACGGGCTGCGACCACAATTTTGCACGATATGATCCATAAAGAGGTTGAGGTGTACGTGGACGACATGATTGTCAAGTCTAAGGAAAGAGAGGGCCACTACACCGCCTTGCAGAAATTCTTTCAATGGATCAGAAAGTATCGGTTGCAGCTGAATCCTCATAAATGTACATTTGGTGTTACAACAGGGAAAATGTTGGGGTTCTTGATCACACAAAGGGGTATCGAGGTCGATCCTTCCAAAATCAAGGCCATCTTAGAAATGCCACCACGAAGGACTGAAAAGGAGGTACGAGGCTTTCTAGGTAAAATGCAATTCATAAGATGGTTTATTGCAAAATTAACCTTGACTTGTGAACCATTGTTTGGTCTCCTAAAGAAAGGAAAGAAATTCCAATGGGACGACCGATGCCAAGTTGCTTTCGAACAGATCAAGCAATATTTACAGAACCCACCTGTGTTGTCACCGCCTGAGCCGAGGAAACCGTTGATTCTGTACCTATCAGTGACCGAAACGACAATGGGCTGCATGCTTGCACAGGAGTCTGAGGACAAAGTGGAGAAGGCTATCTACTACCTGAGCAAGAAAATGCTGGATTACGAGACCCGCTACACTCCGTTGGAGAAGGCTTGTCTGGCCTTGGTATGGGCTACCAGGAAGTTGAGGCACTACCTGTTAGCTTACTCTGTAATACTAGTTTCGAGATTAGATCCCATCAAATATCTCTTCGAGAAACCGGCACTTACGAGTAGGCTAGCCTGTTGGTTGCTTCTACTCTCCGAATTTGATCTGAAGTACATGACGCGCAAGTCTGTGAAAGAGAGAGCAGTAGCGGAGTTCCTAGCCGATCACCCAGTGGAGGGGGATGAAGCAATTGAGTATCTGTTCCCAAACGAGGCCATTCTGCATGTCGAAAAAGAGACTTGGACAATGTACTTTGACGGAGCGTCAAACCAATACGGGTATGGGATAGGGGTGCTGCTAATAGCACCCGACAATTCCCGTATACCTTTAGCGTTCAAACTCCGTTTCAAAGTGTCGAACAATGAGGCAGAGTATGAGGCATGTATTGCTGGACTAGAAGCCGCCCTGGAACTAGGGGCAAAACGGTTGGATGTCATCGGGGACTCGAACCTTGTTGTATCTCAAGCTAAAGGAGATTGGAAAGTTAAAGAAGAAAAGATGAGAATCTATCACCAGACCTTGAACGTTCTGATTCCTCGATTTGAGAAACTGAATTTCGCCCATCAGTTAAGAGAGAATAA
Source organism: Camellia japonica (assembly GCA_030407325.1). Taxonomy (NCBI): domain Eukaryota; kingdom Viridiplantae; phylum Streptophyta; class Magnoliopsida; order Ericales; family Theaceae; genus Camellia; species Camellia japonica. Next base: position 182,468,479 of record JAPPVO010000019.1, read on the forward strand.
CAGGTTCGCTGATTCATTAGCAACTCTATCTTCTATAATAGACATCCCTTTTGGAGTCCGGATGCGTCCGATCATCATTGAATAGAAATTCGTGCCGGCCTACGAGCTGATTGCTACCATAGATGAGGTACAAGATGAGAATCCCTGGTATTACGACATCTAGAACTTCTTGGAAAATGAGGTGTATCCACCAGGGGCAAATGCCAAAGACAAGAGGGCAATTCGAAGAATGGCTACTCAGTTCATCGTCTGCAGGGGTAAACTATACAAGAAGGGTCATCTCGGGATGTATAAGCTATGCGTTGATGCTGAAGAATCCAAGCGCCTGGTGGAGGCCATCCATGGAGGAGAGTGCGGAGCACACATGAGTGAGGTGATGCTAGCCCGGAAGATCCTTAAACAGGGTTATTACTGGTCCACCATGGAGGAGGATTGTATTGGCTTTGTCCAACGATGCCACAAATGTCAGATCCATGCAAACTGCATGAACATTCCGCCGTCGAAGTTGTACAACATGACTTCGCCATGGCCATTTTCAGTCTGGGGGATTGATGTAATTGGGGCTGTCACTCCGAAAGGGTCCAACGGGCATGAGTATATTCTGGTAGCGATAGACTACTTTACGAAATGGGTTGAGGCCCAATCTTACGCGGTGTTAAAGGCATCGCATGTTGCTAATTTCATCAAGAACAACATTATTTGCCGCTACGGGGTCCCGGATGAGATTATTTCGGATAATGGTTCCCACTTCAAGAAGGAGGTGATCGACTTGTTGGAGAAGTACAATGTGGCTTTTCATAAGTCATCTACATATCGGCCGCAAACCAACGGAGCAGTTGAGGCCGCCAACAAGAACATCAAGCACATTCTGCAGAAGATGGTGGAAACTTACAGGGACTGGCTAGATAAGCTGTCATTCGCTCTTTGGGGCTACCAAACTTCAATTCAAACTTCTACTGGGGCAACTTCGTATTCCTTGGTTTATGGGATGGAGGTTGTTCTGCCTATCGAAGTTGAGGTTCCGTCATTACGGGTATTGGCTGAGTGTCAGATAGCCGAGGCAGATTGGCAGGGTTGTGCTTTATGCCTTAAACATGAGCCAATATGTATGCCATCTTGCCTAAGCTTTTGGGCTTCCATCTCAATGTGTTTTGGGTCTTGTTTTGCCATGATACAACTCTGTTTTTGGTTGGTTAGAGCATTCTTCATTTGCTTCTTACACTTGTAGTGTAATCATGCTCATTGGCCTCGCATGCTTGGTGTTTTGGCTTACCAAGCTAGCTTGTTTTGGCTTCATTCCATGCATGTTTTGGCATTGTTTTGACCTGCATTGGGACTGTTTTGAGTCATCTTGGCCCTTTGGGGCTTGCTTGATATGGATACGGTGCAAGTACCTTTGCTAGCCTTAAGCTTGGAGCCTCCTAGCATGCCTCATTTGTCATATGTGCCTGTTTTGGCATCATTTGGAATGATATTTCAAAGCATATAGTGTTGTCACACTTCCATGTTTTTTTTCACTCTTTAATTGTGTTTGAGAGTTGAGCATTGTGCCTTGTTTGTGACCTAACATGTATGCTTGTTTATTTAGTCCATTGAGCTTCATTTCCAACATGCTTAGGCCTTTGTTTTGGCATGCATGAAGTCTATTTGGAGCTAGTTTGGTCCATTGAGCATAGCATTACATAGCCCTTATGTTGTATCCTTCACTAGCTTTCATGCTTAAGGACTCTAACTTGCCATGCTCATGTTGTTTGCATGTTGTTTGGAATGTTGTTGCATTGCATTGTGTTTGGATTGAACACTAATCCAAACACGAGAAACGAGGGACGTTTCATACTTGAAGTGATGAAACGTGCCTCATTTCTCGGTCGCTGACCCTCTTGATCATGCATGATAGAGGTGAAGGCCCTTATGTGTTATTTGTGCATTCATTGACATTGAAATTGTGCAAACTTGGCTTCTCGGCCATCGTGCATTGCGATGCTCGGTTGGTGGCCCAAGAGTCAAGTACCGCACTCCCTTGAGCTTGAGAAATGATAGGGAGGGTGATTGTGCACACATACCTTGCAAATACACTACCATGCCTCTGTTTGTGCTCTGTTGCAGCAAAAGGAAAAATTACAGGAAGCAATGGCCGACCGGCCATCAAAGCTGCCGACCGGCCACAAAGTCTGCCGATCAGCTATCAAAAGTGGTCGATGACCATTAACTTCAGCCGATGGCCATCCCTCTTGGCCAACCACCCATCAACATGTTTCTAGGGTGGATCAGAAGCATTATGGAAGTTGGCACAATTTTCAGAAGTCTAAAAGAGTGCAAACAGAGGCATCATGAGGCACGGTAGTGGATTTCCGAACGAAGCCGACCGAGCATGCATATCCCCCTCGCCTCCCAAGGCCATTTGTTTAAATTGCTTAGCTAAACTAGTTCATTAGCATAGTTATTTTGTAACTAATTAGTTATTGTATTTAGCTAATTTATTTCATCTTTGTAATTAATTAGCTTAGCGTAGCTAGTTAGTTGATTTATTCGGACCCTCCGTTGAGAGAGCAAATGTTGTAATAAGTGTGCGTGTGTGTGTAAATGTCTTCCAACCCCACGTCTTTCTCCTTTTTATTTTCCAGCTTTTGATGGTTAGTTTTAGGGCATGTTTCAATTAGCATCCTTATGCTTGCATACGTGCATCATTCATTTTGTCTTGCATGCACCGGGCTCAGCGCATCATTCAAACTGCATTGTATTTCAATACTAATTTGAATACATGTTATCAAGTTGCATTCACATGACATCTTAGAATAGCCAAGCCTATCTTAGTTGCATTTTTGTATGTGTTGCATTAGGCATCTTAACATAAGCTAGGATCATGCATGATTTCTAACATAGCTTTTGTTTTGGCTCGGAGTACACTATGAGTGTTTATGCTTTAGCATCCTTGCATGCGTGTAAGTGTTGCCAGGTTTAGCATGCTTGCCATGAGGCTGTGTGCTTAACTGCTATAACTGCTTGAATGCTTGTGGATGAAGGCTTTATTGCTTGAATTGGAACAATTCATCAAAACGTGCGTTTTAAGCCCACTTGAGGTGGCAAATCATCATGTTTTAAGCCCACTTGAGCGTGGCAAATCCGCGTTTTAGCCTACTTGCGAGTAGTAACTTCAAACCACTTTCCGAAAAACAAACATGAGATGTTTTGTTCCAAATTGAGTGATTTAGTCTATACTTGTATGCTGTGCGCATCACATAGTAATTCTAGATTAATAACCAGAATAAGAACACATGTGTTTTCAAAAACAACATATCATGTTAGTAGAGGCCGATCCATTGATCGGGCGAGCGGGGGTGCTCATTTCAGGACCTTCCCCTCTCGTACCCAAGTTCCCAAGCCGAGGCAACTTTGGTGATGATGGACACGTGGCCTTAGGCACGAGTCAGGGTTTCCTAAATTTCCCAAAAAACAAAATATTTAGGTGGCGACTCTGAAATCTGCCAAAGCAGTCCATGTTTGGCACTTCTTGATTAAAATTGATTTTCCGAAACGATTGCTGGATTTGGACTCTTTGGTGATTTATCAGTCTTACATTGCACTTTGTGAGATTAGATTCAGAACCGTGACAAGAGTCCGAACTGTAGTAGCTAGAACTACAATTCGCGCCCTCTCCGAAAGGGGGGCACGCCGAGCGAGTTCGGGCGATCTACACTCCCCCGAACTACTCCCGATGTGAGTACGCCTAGCTCTGCTTCAGCTGTGCGCCGACGTCCCTCGTCCCTCGTCCCTCTCTCCCTGTTGCTCGAGAAGGCACTGAAGGTCCTGCTGGGGCACCCGTTGTGTCTGGCATCTGGAATGGGACCTGAAAAGAACAATTTGGCAAATGCATCAGTCATGATATGCGAAGTTGAGTATGGTATTAAATGCAGTGTATGAATGCTGTGAGCGGCATATGAGTGCAGTGTATTAGTGCAGTACGGTTAAATGCATCAAATCAGTGTGGAGCAAATCGCAGAGAGTTTTGGAGTGTAGGTTGAAAGAACTTACCGGGATACCATAAATGCTCAGCAAGTCCATACTCGTTTGCACCATCCCCATTAGAGAAGCCAACAGCTCTAGAGCCTGCCCAGTGTACTCTATGGAAGCCTGCAAAAGTGTTGAGGTGATTAGTAATCTGCGGAGTATAAACTAAAATGAAATGAATGTACAGAATGTAAAGTATGGTACATACCGGGGTCGGGCCTCGAACTCCGATGAGCTTGTGATCAGCTGGGGGAGGAGCAATGGGAATCTGATAAGCCTCTCCAGCACATCCTCGGCATGTCATAGTAGTCGGCACGTCTGGCGACCCTGCCCTCTGTCTCCTCTAGGAACCTCTCCTACCATGGGCCTGAGTCGCCCTAGATCCTCCCACTCCTCTTGCTGCAGCTACAAGTCTGTCTCTTTCACCTCGGCGAACATTGGCTAGAGGCTGCATGAGTTATGTCTGGATAAAGACGGTATAGTCACCGTCAAGCCTGAAGAAGTTGGCATCCCAACCCCTGGTGAAGTCGATCATCTCCTGCTCAGTGTACCTCTCTGTGATCCTCATATAGGTGGGAGGTGGCATCGAGACTATCTGCTTAGGCAAACCGAGGCTCTGTCGCAAGAAACGCTCACCCAAGTACCATGCCCGACAGACCGAACCCTCGGGCAAGAGCCAAGATCTGGAAGCCTCCCGAGCGCCCACAAACTGATCTCTAACTATGTCAAGCAGCACTACCCAGGGCTGCCAGGTGATCTGCAAATGACGGATATACAGGTTGTTATCTGCTATTGAAAGTGCAATATGAAGCAAAGCTCAGATAAACTGTAAGGTTTGAAATGCCTTCGCTGCGGCTACAGTGTCAAAATATTGGCGGAAGAATGAGAAAGACTCTCGGGGCCTCCGCTCGTACCTCACGTCATATCTGTGTGAATACGGGACCATAGGAGGCGTCTCTACCTCCGGCTCTGGGGCAAGCCTCGGGAAGTAAGCATATACCCACAACTACGGAATGTAAAAGGGTAATAATGAGTAAGTTTGTCAGATGTAAAGCAGTACGTGAATAAAACAGAAATTAAAGAGTCAGATGCGGTGTCTTGTGCAATGTGTGCAGTGTACAAGGAATGTAAAGCAGGTTTTGTGTTGTGCAATGTGTGCAGTGTACAGATAATGTAAAGCAAGATTGTAAAGCAAAAGGGAAAGATGTATCTCCCAGGCTCTCCAGTAGCCTCCTAGCAGGTGCTCGCTCCGACGAGATGAAGAACTCATGTATCCATACAATGTGGCCAAGCCTGCGTCGCCCCAGTCATAGCGCCGGACGCGAGACAGGTCCACTAGTGCACTCAAGAGGTAGAGGCCAACGGTGTTTGCCCGGTCGGCGAAAAGAGTGGTGCCAAGCAAGAACATGAGAAACCCCCGGGCGTAGTGCTCGACCTCCTCATGGGTCGTCGGCGTCTCCCCCCTGAAGTGGTCGACGAACCACGAATATCGCACCATCCTTGGTCGGGAGAGAGGTAGGCACTACCCTAGCAAAAAGATCTGAGCGGCATCCCACTCGCCCATATCAGTGTCGTAAGGGATCAGATCACCCCCTACTCCTATGTTGGTGAGCATGGAGAAGTCAAAGGGAGTCATCGTCATCTCCCCTGCTGTAGAGAGATGGAAGGAATTGGTGGTGTCCCAACACCTCTCCACTAAAGCGCTAGAAGGGGCCGACTCGCGGTGAGGCGCGAAAGTCCCATACATAATGCACCAAAACCAACCTCATCGACGATGTGGCGGACAGCATCAGGTAGCTCCATGTACCAATCTCATGCGATGATGTTCCCATAGCCCTGGAAAGCATGAGAATCTCCCTGTGTCCAAGATAAACAAATGCAAGGTAGTGTCAGAAATACAATGTATGCATGTGTTCAAAATTGATGAAAATATAGTGTATGCATGTGTTCAGAATTGATAGAAATACAGTGTATTCATGTGTTCAAAATTGAGAAAAGTACCATGTAGGAATGTCCTCAAAATGAGCAAGGCATGTGGTGTACAAGTGTGTTTGGGATAATCAGATGAAGAGCAGTGTGGGCTATCCAAGACATTTGATCTACATTGCAGAAAGTAAAGAGGAAGTGTGTACCTCAGAGGCGCCGTAGGATAAGTGTGACTCCGGCTCGCGTAGCAGGAGGTCCTCTGGTGCACCTCGCGCAAACCTCCTGAACTGACGGATGCCGTCGGGAGGCAGCACGTGTACCTCAGGGTCATACGTCTCCGAGTCGAAAGGCCGAATGCCTAGCGGCAATGACTCGAACTCAGGATCCATCTCCATCCCCAGAGGAACTCCACCGGGTGGAACGTCGTCTGCCATCTGAAAAGAAGGTGAAAAGTGAGCAAAATGGGGCAAAATGCAAAAAGTCAACAAAAGTCAACCCTCGGGAGAGAGAAAGTCAAAGCCCAGGAAAGGGGCGCCAAACTCAAGGCAAAGTTAAGGAGAACAAACCTCAAATGGTGAAGATGGAGGAAAAGGCTCCGAAAACAACTTTTGTTCAGTTCAAAGTGAAGGAAATCGAAAAATTTTAGCGAATCAACTTCGCGGGAGGCGTTGGAAAACGCATGTAAAACCCGGATCTAAGAAGAAAAAGGGTCTAGCAAGGAAGGGGGATGATTTTTGGACTTGAAGGTGTGAGGATTTGTGATTTGGGGTTGTGTTTTTAAAGCCATCCGTGTGGAAAGACTGAATTGCCCCGAATCTGCTACTTCTGGCCGACCGGCCACTTTGTTGGCCGATGGACTGGTCTCAAGGCCGATGGCTTCCCAAAGTGGCCGGTGGACCTCCAGTACTCTCCTTGGTTGTTGTTTATGTTCTTACATGCTCCCATCTCTCAAGAAGGCACAAGAAAGTACACTTTTCGGAGCTTGAACGGCCTCCGTGGTAGCCCCGAATTATGTTCTCAGTGTGTAGCGCTCAATATGCACAAAATGTATCCTTTTCGTATCCTTTTGTATATTACAAAGTTCAAAAATTGCTTTTGCCTACATTGCATTATGATGTTTTTGCCATGTTGGCAAGGTTTGCATTTGTTACATGCCTTTTGCATTGAGCATGCCTCGTCTCGTTTTGAGGTTGTATCTCGATATTGCAGGAAACGTGCCTTTACCATGCTTGCATTAAATGTGTGCATCTCTATGTCGTTGCATGGAACATGCATTTTGCATCGTCGCCTAGAACATGCATTTTCGTTTCGCATAGAATGTGCATTGCTCACTTTTGCATAGAATATGCATCTTAATGTTGCATGGAACATACATTCGCCACGTTTGCATAGAACTTGCATTTCTCACACTTGCATAGAATATGCACCTCTTATATTTGCATAGAATGTGCACTTGGTAGTTAGCATAGAACATGTTGTTGATCTCGCATAGAACATGCTGTTGATCTTACATAGAACATGCATTCTCATTGCATTGTACCTGGTAAGTTTCTTTCTTTTACAGGCACGATATTGTATGTACAGTTCATTCAAAGCTAATGCGTATGGTTCATTCAGAGGAACTCCAGGTAAGATCATTCCTGTCCCTTGAACACCCTACTTTGGTTAGAAACACTCAGGTACGCTCGATGTTTACACCATTCCTTGTTGGTTAGAGACATTGGGTTGTGTGCCTGGTGTTTATACCACCTCTTCGGTTAGAAGCATTTGGACGATGGTATAGTTGTTAGATACGATACATCCCGAATTATGATGGTATAGTTGTGTGCCCGGTGTTTATACCACCTCGAATTATGATTTGAGTGTGAAAAATTTATTTGATTATAAGTTTTGAAAAGAGTTTTGAATTGAGTTTGAAATGAATGATGTAACATATGATATTTGATTCAAAAATTTACAACTCATAATTAAACACACAACCCAAAATTCTATTCAAAGCTCATAAAAAAAATTTAAAAATTTCGAAAATATTTTTTATTTAAAATATAAAAATAACAGGTGCCAAAAAAAAAAACCCCCGAATATTGCTCCAGTCAACCGGGGGATGACCGGATAGACGTGCTTTGAAAAGTGGGTGTGGAATCAATTTTTGAAAGCGCTAACCAAACATTACACTCAAAACAGGGGGTGGAATCAAAGTTTCAAAGCCTTACCAAACACAACTTTAATTTTGGTATTCTTTTTTTGAATCAAGAGATTCTAAGATTGTTAATATTTTTGTGTTTTGCACTTTATCGATGAGACTCGAAACGAGGATCATAAGTTTGATAAACAAAGTACATACTATTTGAATAACACATACTATGTGTGCATTTTTCTTTGTCAATATTCTTATAATATTATTTTTTTAGAGCTGTACATGTACTGCGTGTGAGAACCGCTAATACTTTATATACGCTTTTTTATATGTAGTTTATATATATGTGAAATAGACCATATATATATACTAGTAAAAGGCCGGTGCAATGGATCAAATGAAAAGATTGTAAAATATAAATTAATTAGATTATTTAATAAGTCGATTACTTATGTACTCTCTTTTATGAGAGGCATGGATGACTTAATATTACGTTGTTTTTTTTCAAAATTATCGTAGTATAGTGGCGTTTCTATACAACAATACTATTTCAGTAATAGGATAATTTACATCCTACTTTCTTGAACTATTAGCCAATATCACTTTACCTTCTCAACTAAAAAATGTTACATTTTTTCACCTTAAACTATTAATTTTTATCAGTGTAATTGTAGACACCCCATTTTTTACCGTCCTCAAGACTTGGACGTCATTGTTTGAACACTCGATGATCATCTATGCTCGTGTTCGTTTAGAGCGCCTGAAGTTCTTGGCGGAGTGCCTTGCCTTCGGACCTCTCGACTTGTCTACTTTCTGCTTGGTTGTGCACCAAGGACTTGCATCTTTGCTTCTGCGGGAAGAGGGTGGTCTGCCGGCCAGCCCTACAACCCATCGGCTAGGCCTTGCTTCCATCAGCCATCAGTGGTGGCCGGTCGGCCTCGCTGATGGCCAGTCGGCCTCTTTAATGGCCGGTCAGCCATAGGTTTTGGCCGAGGCCTTTTTTCTGCTTTTACAGATATTTTTGGTGCCAGCTGTTCCAGCTGTTGAACACTGAGCTCATCCTCCATACACGTGTATGGAGGGATGAAGCAAGCTTTTTGCTTGCATTTCCTATATAAGAGGAGCTCCCTCCCCCTATTTGAGGGTTCAGATTTTTCAGAGCAAAAAAAATCTCCCTCTCTCTCTAGAATTCTCACTATCTCTCTATATTGTGCTATTTTAAGCCTTAAGGTGTGTTTTCTTCACACATTTGCACTAATACACCTAGTCAAACACCTTCACTTTGGGGTTGAGGTCCTTTGAAGCTTGATTTGACGTCTTGGAATTGGTTTTGGCTCAGAATTGTTGTCATCTTGCTGCTGTCTTCGAGGGTAAGCTTCTTTCCCTTTTAAGCTTGTTTATTGTATACTAGTTTAGGCCACCTTTGCATGCTCATTTTGGCCAAGTTGTCAACTACAAAAAAAACTCTATTTTTGAGTGTTAAAAATGGTTTTTTGAGGCCCTGTGGGAGTTGGGGGTGTTTCACCCCCTTGTATGCCTTATTTGCTAAGCTTTTGGGTCATCCTTTAAAGCTTTTGGAACCATCTCTTTTTGGCCCTTTAACCACTGAATTCCAGAGGAATTTCAGTGATGGAAAGGTGGTTTTGAGGTTCAAAATGGTAGAGGGTGGTCCCCTCTCCTTTTGTCTTGCTTACATGTCTTGTTGGCCTACCAAACTAGCATGTTTTTGTGGCTTATGTTAGCTTAGTTCAAACATGTTTTTGGCTATATTTTAACATGTTTAAACTCTGTTTTTGGTTGGTTTAGTCACTGGTTGTTTGTATCTTGCACTTGTAGTGCAATTTTGCTTACTAGCTTAACTTGCCTAGTGAGTTAGTCCATCATTCTAGCATGTGTTAGCTTGGCTCCAGCACATTTTTGCTCATGTTTTAGCATGCTTTAACTCTGATTTGGATGGTCTTGGTCATATATGCTTTGCTTTTCATAGCTATAGTGTAACTGGCCCTTACTAGCTTTGAGTTCTAAGGACCCTAACATGCTATACTTGTGTTGTTTGCATGATATGTCATCATTTGGCATATGATTTCAATGCTTGTACCTCTGTCATGCTCTCATATATATCACTCTTTCAATGTGTTTGAAATTTAAGCTTTGTGCCTTGCTTGCGAGCAAATAAATGAGCATGCATTTCTTGCTTTTGGTGCCTAAGTTTTAGTGTGTTTTGGCCACTATTTTGGAGTATCTTAGGTCTATCCATAGCTGGTTTGATCATTTGAGATTGATAGTGCATGCCTCATGTGTAATGTTCTTCACTTGCTTTAGTGCTCTTGGCCCCTTAACATGTCTTGCATGCATTGCTTACATGATAGAGTCTTGTGTATGCCACTTTAGCATTGAAAAATGAGCATGTTGTTTGCATTGCATTGTGTTTGGATCGGACGTTAATCCAAACACAAGGAATGTGGCACATTTCATACTCAAAGTGATGAAACGTGTTGCGTTTCTTAGTCGTTGTCACCCTTGATCATGCATGATAGGGTGACGACTCTTCGAGTCTTGTTTGTGCATTCACCAACATTGTGCAAGCTTGACTCTTTGGCCATCATACATTGAGATGCGTGATTGGTGGCTTGAGAGCCGAGTACTACGCTCCTTTGAGCTTGAGAAATGATAAGGAGAGTAGTTGCACACACATTTCCTTGCAAATACACTGCCATGCCTCTGTTTGTGCTCTGTTGCAGCAAAAGGAAGAATTCCAGGGAAGTAGTGGCGACCGGCCATCAGAGAGGCCGACCGGCCACCAGTACTGGCCGATGATCACCATGTCTGGCCAATTGGCTATCAGTGTGTTCCTGAGATCAAAAAGATGCAATCTAGAGGTTGACACAATTTTCAGAAGTCCAAAGATGTGCAAATAGAGGCATCTTAAGGCAAGGCGGTGGATTTTCAGGAGGATCCAAACGAGCATGCATCTTTCCCTCGCCCGTGAGGCCATTTCATTGCTTATGTTTAGTTCATGTAACTAGTCAATTGATTTGTTTTGTAATATTCTAATTAGCTTAGCATAGCTATTTGTTTCAATTTGGATTATAATATTTAATTAGCTAGAGTTAGTTAATTAGTTGGTTTGTAATGATTAGCTTAGCTTAGTGTAGCTTAGCTTAATTATTCGGACCCTCCTCTGAGAGGGCACAATGTTGTAATAAGGGTGAGTGTGTGTGTGCATGTCTTCCAACCCCCTCTTCTTTCTCGTTTTTACTTATCAATTTTTGATGGTTAGTTTAGGGCATATCTCGATTAGCATACCTTATGCTTGCATGCGTGCATCATTCATCTGTCTTGCATGCACCGAGCTCGGCACATCATACAAACTGTATTGTATTTCAATACTTATTTGAATACATGTATCAAAGTGTTGCATTCATATGCCATGATTAGATAGCCGAGCCTATTTAGTTGCATTTTGCATGTGTTGCATTAGGCATCTTAACATAGTTAGGATCATGCATATTTCTAACTAGTTTTCTGTTTTGACTCGGAGTACACTGTAAGTGTTTACGCTTTAGCATAACATGCTTGCCGTGAGGCTATTTGCTTAATTGCTATAACTGCTTGAATGCCTATGGATGAAGGCTTCATTACTTGAATTGGAACAATTCATCAAAATGTGAGTTTTAAGCCCACTTGGAGTGGCAAATCATCATGTTTTAAGCCCACCTTGTTTGGTGGCAAATCCACATTTCTAAGCTCACTTGAGGGTGGCAAATTCAAACCATTTTCGAAAACAAACATTGAATTGTTTTGTTCCAATTCAGGCGATCTAGTCTATGCTTATATGCTGTGCGCATCACGTAGTAAGTTAGCCAAATAACCGGAATAAGAACACATGTGTTTTCAAAGCAACATATCATGATTAGTAGAGGCCGATCCTTTGATCGGGCCAGCAAGGGTGCTCATTTCATGACCTTTCCCCCTCGTACCCAAGTTCCCGAGCCAAGGCAACTTTGGTGATGACGGACACGTGGCCTTAGGCACGAGTCAGGGTTTCCTAAATTTCTCAAAAAAAACAAAACATTTAGGTGGCGGCTCTGTAATCTGACAAAGCAATCCATGTTTGGCACTTCTTGATTAAAATCGATTTTCCAAAAACGATTTGCCGGATTTGGACTCTTTGGTGAGTTATCAGTCTTACATTGCACTTTGTGAGACTAGATACAGAACGGTGATAGGAGTCTGAACTGTAGTAGCTATGAACCCAAATCCGCGCCCTCTCCGAAAGGGGGGGCGCGCGGAAGAAGTTCAGGTGGTCTACAGTAATTATTCTGTTAAGAATTTGTTTCCGTAATAGCTAAAAAATCGACATGTGACTTATACATGACATCAAATGGAATACTTAAAACGATATTATGAATTTGTTTGGTGTGATTTTTAAAAACGACATGTAACTATTTTGTTTTAATTTTTAGTGAACTTTTTTCATATTTTAAAAAAAAGTAATGTTTTAGATACTTTTGTCGTGAAGATTCAAATTGAAAAAAATTAATAGATAAGAAGGTTAAGTGCTATAATTTATAGTTAAAGGGGTAAAATGACTTGGAACATTGGTTGAGAGGGTTAAAATATAATTTGCTATTATTTATGTTAAATAGATAAATACATGGGTAAATTACAATCGCACTCTTGGGGGTTTGCTTAAAATATAAATTACTTCTATAGTTCTGGAAATTGCATCACGTCCCTTCGAATTTTTAACCGCATTAATAGTTTTAATGATATCAGAAATATATTTTAATTAATAGTTTTATTAATTTTATTATTGCATAGGAAAAAACAATAAAAAAAATTATGTCAAGAGGTGTATTTATAATTTTTAAAACTACATGAAATAATCTATATTTTAAACAAATATAAGGAAGTGTATTTATAATTTACTATAAATGCATTAGATAGGTAGACAGACAGATGGCAACCATTTTCATTTTTGCATAAGGTGTTGGGCCAAGTTGTTTTGATTAAGGAGAGAATAACACAAAAGAGAAGGGTAAAATAAAATAATAAAAAAGAACAAAGAAAAATATAAGCCTTAGGGTTCGTTTGGGAAGTGGGTTGACTTTTTGGCCATTTTAGCCTGGGGCTCAAAAGTCTCGTTTGGAAAGCACTTTTATCTTTTTTGACTTTTTTGTGAAAAAAAGAATGTAATGATTATGGGTTGGGTGTGATATTTTGTCTTATTGGGCTAAAAGACCTATTTTGTCTTTTTGTGACTAAAATAGCCCCAAACCCAACCCAACCCAACTCTTCTTTCCAAACCAAGCCAATAATCTCTTATAGTATATGGATATGGATATAGATATATATATATATATATATAAATAATTTTTTTTTTTTTTTGTTCTTTTGGGAACAAATTACTTTGTCCTTTAACTATTACGTTATTTTAGTTTTTAAAGTATTAATTTGAATAACTATTTTATTAAATTATTAACATGAATGTATTTTATGCCAACCCATTAATATTTTTTTTTACAAAATATCTCATATTTAAAAACTTTGGCTTTTGTTTATGTTTTGTGCATGTAATTAGATTAATTTGGTTGTATTCAGAAGTAATAGTTTATTATAATTAGTTGCATTTTATTTTTTGTAATTAATTTTGTCTTTTTGTTGGCTTATTTTTTCCACGAAGGAAAATATCATAAATGTGAGCGTGCCAGCAAGGATTGAAAAATCCTTCCAGATTAAATTCAAGCCAATTATCAAACGATTGCGTTGACAGTTCTTTTGCCTCAATGAAAAGGACTTCAAAATTGCCAAGTGTTAAAGAAAAGAAAAATTAAAAGAAGAATGAGGGAGACGAAGAAAGATGATTGAATAGACAATCAAAGTAATAATTACTTACCTCTACTCCTATGCTTTGAAAAGGAAGTGCATAAAATGCTTCGAAAAGGAAATGCTGAAAATAAATGTTTCGAAATATAAATCTATGTTAAACTACTCCTAAGATAAGGAAAATGACAAGAAATATTGAAATCAATTGTCTTTGATTTGAATTCTGGATCCCTTACAATGTAGCCATGAATGGCTATTTATAGGCAAATATTTGTAGAAAAAAACTACCTAAAACTACCCACTCTTCCACCTCTTCCATTTCATACTACATGATTTTTCATATCTTCCTTCAACATCCACTTCATACTCCAAGTTTTCTACTTTATTCTCCATCATCTTTTCAAATTTCATAACTTCTCATAACCTCCAAATGACTAGAAGGATGCCACATGTCCTGCAATTATATAAATAATAAATAATTATAAAAATTGCAGATTTATGGTACCAACATTACCCCCCGCGGACCTTAAAAATGATGTTTACTTGAATTTTTGAAGGGCCGAACCAAGCACATGACTAATCTAAGCGATAAAGTGCTTCGAATAATATTAACAAAGTGCTTCGAATGATATAATAGCACCAATAAAGTTCTTCGAATAAGTATGAAATTATGACTAGATGTCTCGAATTATATATATGTGTGTGTGTGTGTTTGTGTGTGTGCGCGCGTGTGTGCTTGTGTGCCTTGAAGGGACATTATATATGTACTTCGAATTGACATCAATCCGTTGAAGGAAATTAAACAATTTTATTTTACTCGTACTTCAAACACTTAGAGAACTTGGAACCTTTTGAAGTAGGTTGATGTTGCTTGCACTTAGAATCATTTAGAACCTCATATTTTCAAGGCAAAGCCAATATTCAAACATGATTCACCTTAACAAGCTGTTATACATGCTAACTATTATGGACTAGTAACAAGCTTCGAAGGTGGTATAGAGGACCAAAATCATCTTTCGAAGGTCGAAAGTGCCAACAAAGGATGAATTATATCCTTGGAAATACTCAGCAAAGTTTCGAAGGTTCACAACCACCATTATTGTTTCTTCAAAGCTGTTAATGCAAGATGGAGCCCTTCGAAGCTTACAAAATTATGGCAAAAGGGCCTTCCAAGCAACTTTTGGCTAACATTGTGGTCATTCAAATTTTATATGTTCTGGTTCACACATAATTAATGAAAATATTAATTTTGTGCTTTGAACCAATTATTAATTCTTCGAAGACACCAAAACCGTTGTTCTTCGAACCAACTTTTGGAGAATACTAGTTACATTTTCATGTAACAAATGGCCATAAAAATGGTTACCAGTAAAGTCACTAATTATCATGCCAAAAATAGGCATTATTTGACAATTAATCAATTGCCATTTTACATATATTTGAAGGGAGGTACACATTTCGAAAGTTTTCTCGTTCCATGTTACATTTCGAAGGTGTTTATTGATGACAAAACCACCCTTCGAAAGTCACATATGTTACTAAAGGATCAAAGTCGTCCTTCGAAAGTGCTCACGACATCTCTTCAAACCAAATCCAAAGAATTGGATTACTATGAAATTAGTTTGGCATTTTAACTAGCCATTAATGGCTATAAAATGATATTTCAATCAATAACATGCTTCGAAGTGTCTTGGGACATGCTTCGAAGGTAACTACAAAACCAAATGGTGATGGTTTTATGGATCAACTAATAACCATATTTTTGGCCCAATATATTGCAATAACAAAATATTATTTGTTAGTCATTCCATCAAAGTCAACGTTTGATGTGATCCACAAATCCAAAATGGATTTCAAGACCTTGAAAATTCATACTTTTCGACACTTTGAAAAATGTCAAAAATTTTGAATTCATGAACAATGGCTTGTTCATTATTCTTGACCATGTTTGTTTTAAAAACATGACTTTTGCCGAATTGATTTTCATAATTATTTGGCAAAGTGGGTTGTTTTTCCATGTTAGCCATTAATGGATTATAAAAATCACCCATAGATATGTTATTTTCATGACTTGACTCTCTAAAAATTGGTTTTTAGACCCCCCGAGCCATGCATGAAACATCATTCTTAGCCAAATTTGTCTCAAGAACATACTCTTTCGTTATGTTAATTTCATAATTTGGCTCTTTAAAAACAGGCTCTTGAACCCCCTGGGCCATTGATAAAATGCACTCTTTGCTTTTGCTATTTTTAACCATGAAAAAATTCTGAAAAAATTCACCAATTCTGGCCATTAAAGTCTCAGATAAAGACTTGGTAGTGAGAGTTGATAACTCGTCATTCCATTGGCGAATTTCCATATCAAGTTGATGAATTTCTCCAATTAAATGGTGTCATTTTTCTTCCACCAAATAATATTGTAAGGGATGGAAGTTTATTTTATCAAGAAAATGGATCTCTTCTTGAAGATCCAAAATTTTTTGTTTACGCCAATAGATTTCATCGAGGCCATTTGAAATGGACAAATCCAATTCATTTTTCATTTCTTACACTTGACGTCCCATCGGGCGTGCCAAAAATTGTTGGCTTATTTTTCCTACGAAGGAAAATATCATAAATGTGAGCATGCTAGCAAGGATTGAAAAATCGTTACAAATTAAATTCAAGCCAATTATCAAGCGATTGCGTTGACGGTTCTTTTGCCTCAATGAAGAGGACTTCAAAATTGCCAAGTGTTGAAGAAAAAAAAAATTAAAAGAAGAATGGGGGAGACGGAGAAAGATAATTGAATGGACAATCAAAGTAACAATTACTTACCTCTACTCCTATGCTTTGAAAAGGAAATGCATAAAATGCTTCAAAAAGGAAATGCTGAAAGTAAATGCTTCGAAATACAAATCTATGTTAAACTACTCCTAAGATAAGGAAAATTACAAGAAATATTGAAATCAATTGTCTTTGATTTAAATTTTGGATCCCTTACAATGTAGCCATGAATGGCTATTTATAGGCAAACATTTGTAGCAAAAAACTACCTAAAACTACCCACTCTTCCACCTCTTCCATTTCATACTACATGATTTTCTATAACTTCCTTCAACCTCCACTTTATGCTCCATGTTTTCCACTTTATTCTCCATCATCTTTTCAAATTTCATAACTTCTCATAACCTCCAAATGAGTAGGAGGATGCCACATGTCCTACAATTATATAAATAATAAATAATAATAAAAATTGCAAATTTATGGTGCAAACACTTTTATTACATGATATTTGGATATCTGCCTTTTCACTATGAAAGGATGTAAATTTGAAAATATGTACATTTGCAGACGTGATATTTGAATATGTATATATATATATATATCTTAATTCTATTAACGATTAAGGGTAAAGCAAACTAATTTAGTGATTAAAGTTTAAATTATTTAAATAAAAAATTAAGGAATAAAATAAAACAAGTATAATAATTTTTGAGAAGTAATTTTTTCAATTTTTTTTCCTTTTTCTTTTTTATTGCATTAGAAAGGAGATGACTAGTCAAATTCATGACTTCCTATCTAACCACAGATGAGTATGAAATTTCCATTTGGTTAAAAAAAATGATTATTTACGCATAGTGTAACACTTTGTACTTTTTGAACTAGTGGGATTACTCTTGACACTCTTATTATTGTATTTGGAGCCTCTTTGGTTCATTTTGGGATATTGATTGAGGTGGTATCATAATGCTAAAGTAAGATTGAACAAAAAACATTGATTCGGATAATTGTCCCATGAGTAGTCTTCACTCTTTTGCACATTTCTCTTTCCACACTTTGAATTTGGATGTGAGATTAGAACCATTGGAAAACTTGTTTCCGGAGTTTCGATTTGGACATAAGAATGACCTAAAACAGAGTTCAGACAAGGGAGTTATGCTTGTTTGAAATTTGGGTACCTATGTTAAAAACAAGTCCGCTCGACCGAATTTTTGACCGCTCAAGCAGTCTGCGCGAATTTTGGCACTTTAAAGTCACTTTTTGGCCCAAAATATTTATACTTTCTTCCTCTCTTCTCTTCCTCTCCTCCATACCGATGTTGGAAATTAGACCGAGTATTGGACCCAGATTTGGGCATCCATGTGACATGACCCATGGCCCATTCAAATTACCCATGTAATTTGAATTTGATTTCCTGATTATCCTATTTGTTAGGATAACTCACTATCTAGCTACATCTATCATATCCATAGGAGATATGGATAGATGGTTATATATCTGATTATATACATCTGATCTATATATATATCAAATATGTTATGTGTATACCAACCCCATAACGTTGTTCAACACTCTCTCTCTCTCTAACTCTCTCCCATCAGAGAACGATCGAGCCTTTGCACTGTGACTAAAGTGGGTGATACTCATAGTGTAGTATCACTCCATTGCTGGGTGTTTTTAGTTCATGATTGCGAAGAACGTGATTTACCCACAAGATTCTTCGTTTCAAATTCTAACACATAAGGAATGCCCAAATCCGTTTATCCGCTGTGTCGATACATATCTTACATTGGTATCAAAGCAAAATAGGGTATTTTTGTGCTTGTTTTTGTGCATTAAATATGTATATAATTATATATATATACACATGATATATGCATGAAAATTAATATTTTTTCGAACTTTCTTCGATCAACCTGAAATTTACATATGTTGTAGTACATTACATGTAGAATATATCTGCAAAGTTTCATGAAACTCCAATGGTTAGATTTCAAGAAAAATAGAGACCCATTTTATATTCCCGAAACTTTACTTGCATGATTGTTTTACATGCTTTAATTTCAGTCTACAAATGTTACATGTTTAGAATCCTTGTTTCGAGACCTTCGAAACCATATATTGTTTGTTGGATTTGGACTTATAGTTGATTAGAAAAATCAAACCGTAAATTGGGTTCGTTTTGAGTTCTTGGTGGCTTAAGGAAAAAGAAGAAGTGCAGAGTTTCTGCACTTCCACTCTCACTGAAGAGAGAGTGTAATACACCCTATCATTTGTGTTTATTAAATGTCATTTTTGAGACCACATTATCCAAGAAATGCGAGCTTAAATGAGTTAGTCATTAAGTGTAAGACGAGTAGCCAGTATAAGCAATGTTTTTCTCTCCACCCAACTGATTGGAATGGATGGAGCAAAATTTCACGCACTATAGTAGTGTGCGTTGAAGCATCACTTGAAGTTAAAAGATTAGCACTTAGAAGCTGCGAAATCTATTAACACTAAGTGAAAAGATTAGCCCCTAGTGGCTGTAAAATCTATTAGTATTGCCAATTTGTCTAAGTCTAGACACTTACTGTTTCCACACTTGAGTGTGAGACATGAGGAGGTGCTTCTTTGTAGGATTCCTTAGATAGGCTAACGCTTTTGAATGACGTTTACCACTAAGCGCAAAGGTTACAGCATAGTAATGAAAAGGTCAAGGCCGACAAGGTTGTTATGACTCTAAGAATTTGACACATCGCTCGTGAGACCATTGTGTTAAATTAGACTCTTTAGCCTAATTTCGCTTAAGTTACTTTAGGAGCTGTCATAGATTGATAGTTTATTCTCTCCTTCTTGTGGATAGTATAATTAATTGCAACTAACTATGAAGCGAGAAACAGAGATGGCAAGAGGAGTATCATCATATTTCAACTAGATGCAGTAAAGTGTATGGAGAATAAAATTGAATTGAAGGTGCAGGGGATTAGCACTTACTAGTTTAAATTTGCGACTTACACGCACTTGATATCTCCATGACATCCTTTTATGATCTAGTGAACATGAATTAGTCATGGGTCATTACCAAGTTAAGCCTAAACCTTTAGACTTGTCTTTGAGAACTCACACATTAGGATGCTTAGAATTGGTTTATGACATTAGTCATGAACCGGTGGCTTATTATACTAATCACATTAATGAGAAGATGACACGGATGGTTTATGCAGCCTAGTTGAGAATAGAAAGAAATTTCCAATATCCTAGGGACAGTGGGAGCGATATGCCTACTAGTGGATTACTCCATTAGAGAAGAATACTCTACATTCTTAGTTGTGTGGTAGCGAATGTGAAAATTTTACATGTCATCACTGGCTGATGAGAAGGAAACATTCATGATTGCTCCGTAAGATGATAAAGAGCCTCAGATAATGCCAAAGGCTCTAGTGCCTTGTTTTTAGAAAGTGGATCAATGTTGCGCATTTTAAGACAGTTTTTGAGGATTAACCATTTTTAAGATTTGGTTGACTTTCTGCTATGACGCAAAACTATTCTAAAGTTATACACAATTTGGATAGTCATTTTTTGAGGCAAAATGCTCGCTAGATACCGAAAAGTCGCACCATTGAGGAAGGTGTAGACCATGAGAAGACTTCCTCATAGGGAGTGAGGTTACTTTGACTTAGGCTATGATTGACATGAGTTCGGAACTTTGATTTGTGGACGTTGTGACCTAACTTCTCGTTGGAGAATTGGACAAGTAGATCAGTAGGGATTTTCCTTCTGCTTTTATGGTGAAAAGTTAGGAGCGCAAAAAGATTGCTAGTTCCAATAAATCTTAAAATAGTTATCCAAATAGTGGTTCTTAGATTTCGTCGAGCCATGATAGGCCAACGATGATCGATGAAGACCACTGAGGCATGATCAATAGTCCAAAAGAAGTTTTTCCTTACTTAGTCATTATGAGCCAGGAATTTATAAGGTTGTCGCCACATAGGGTTGGCAGTCCTCTGTTTTAGACATGATGGACATAGGTGATGTAATTTATATGCTCGGATGTACGATCCTTAGGAATTGTCTTGGGAGAATTTTTGGTTTGTCTTTGATGACTTACATAAGGAATATCCTAGAATGATTCGAGATACAAAATTGCAAACCCATTAACTTAACTATCAGTAAAAGCTAGAGTCTCAGCTATTAAGTGAAACCTCATATTGTCTTTGCGAGAAACAAATAGCCTATATTCCTTGATCTTTTTTGTTGTGGGAGCCTGAAGTACGCTATGTGGGCGTATTCGACATGATGAGTGTTATCTTTGCTAAATGGTCAACTGAGTAGTTTAGACTTTGACCTTGCTTATTAGACAGTGGATATGATGTTCTACTGGTAATGTATAAATTTCCCCTTTGTAAGATTCAATGCGCTTGTTGGACGCATCTTGAATGAATGCAAATTGGTCATCAAAATATATTTAGAGAGGTAATTGCGCAAGAAGTAGTGATCTTGAACCACTTCATGTGAAGTGCACATGGTGGATTCTGTTGTATATGCTTATCGAAAGAGGTGCTGATAGAGCTTATCCTTGGAATCTAGAATTACGCAGACTGTGGTTGTGTTTTTACAATCGATCACTTATTTGTTGTGAGATTATGGGATATTGATACTATTATGCTTTGTGTCATAATGATTAGTAAATGATGATGTCAGCGGGCAAGATTGGCTCACTCACACGAGCAATCGCCCTTGGTGCTTAGGAGTGAGCAAGGATGAGACCAGTGGTTCATTTTATTTGGAGCTAAAAGAGGCTTAAATTATCCATTATGTATGTCACCTTGGTCACAACCAAGATGAGGTCGTGTTAAAGACCAAACATGGATATTAGTACCCACTTTCCATGTTATGCCTGTTATGATTGGCCATATACGAGATCTCATTTGGCACCTGGCAGGCGAGCAAATAGAGAATTCGGGTTAGGCGCTAGAAAATGACTAGACTAAGATCTGTATGGTGTATCGAGTATGATGTCACTCTTTGGAAGAGTTACGCCATCGTAGCATGTATTCATACTACATGTGCTTGGCGACCAAGTAATAAGATGAGAGAATGGATCCCTATTTCCTCACCGTGTGAGTCTTACGTGTCATTATTTATATGACTTTCACTTACATACCCTCTTGTGACGTTTGACTATGTCATAAGGTAAGGGGTTGATGTTCTGCTACTTTCGTATGTTGCCTGCGGTCATGTATGATTCGGCCTTAAGGGACATCATTGGGAAAGCGATCAATCCTAAACTAAATGGCATGAGGGCAAAGGGAAATTCATCTAGTATTACACCACTGTAGTATATTCACTGCTGGCAACTCACATCGCTCTGTATGATAGACCGATTGAGTGTGAATATGTTGCAAGAATTGAGAGGGTCAAACATGCTATAGCTTGACTTTTCGTGCTCCTTTCGGATATGACTAGCCCTACAGTTCGGACTCCCGTGGTTTTAAATCTGATTCCATAAGTGCAATGTGAAATAGATAAACACAAATGAGTCCAAATTTGGCAATTCTTTTGGAAAATCGATTTTGAATCAAAATGCCAAAAATGAACTACTTTACCAGATTACAGAGTCGCCACCTAAATGTTTTTGAGAAATTTAGAAAGCCCGAGACTCATGCCAAAGGCCACTTATCCGTCATCACCAAAGTGTCTCGGCTCGGGAACTTAGGTATGAGAGGGGAAGGTCATGAATTGAACACCCCACTCGCCCGATCAAAGATTGACCTCTACTAATCATGATATGATTTTTATTTACATTATATGCTCTTATTCCGATTATTTGGCTAGCATTACTATGTTTTACACATAAGTATAGACTAATTTGCAAAAATTGGAACATTTGATTTCATTTTTGTTTTTGAAAATTGTTTCGAATATGTACCACTTGAAAAAGTGATCTCATATGTACATTACCCAAATTATCCCAATTCAAGCAATTAGCCTTCATCTACAGGCATTCAAACAAGTATAGCATTTAAACATTTAGCGTCATGGTAAGCATGCTAGACATGGAAACAATCACACTCATGCAATATGCTAAAGTAATAAAATGCTCACCTAGTACTCCGAGGCGAGCCAAAACAAGCAAAATAATTAGAAAGCATGCATGCCCCTAATTAATTCAATATGACTAAGGCAACACATGCAAGATGCAATTAATAGGCTCAGCTACTACTATAACATGTGAATCAATTTGATAGCATGCGTTTAAACACGTATTCAACGAAGTAATAAACAACAATGCTTGTTAGAATGATAAACCAAGCCTCGATTCATGCAAGACAAGTGGATGCAAACATGTGAGATGCTAAAAGAAACATGATGTTCTAAACTATCCATTATAAGCAAGTAAATAAAAGGGAGAAAGACATGGGGTTGGAAGACATATACACATTATTACATATTTGCCCTCGCGCAGGAGGGTCCGAATGAATGCCCTAGCTAATTACTAAGAATTAACTAATCTATTGAAATAAATTAACTATACTAGCTAATTATTACAACACCATAAATTGGCTAACTACTTTAGCTAATTAATTAAGTACAACACAAAACTGACTAGCTATTCTAACTAAACTAATTAGTTACAAGTCCGCTACTTTAAGTACAACATACTACTACTACAACATTTCGGATCCTGAGAATCGAGGGATTGTTCATGCATGGATATGGATTTTCACCCGAAAATGCTCTCTGTTTTGCTACCAGAATGCTTCTGTTGCACAATCAGGAGATTGCACTAATTTTTTTACTTCAGTTTCTACTCTGTTCTGCAGGAAATAGTACACTGCTTTGCTGGAAAAAAAAAGTGGCCAGCAGGCCAGAAGTAATGGCTGACTGGCCACTAATAGTGGCCTGCCACCCAGTAAAAGTGGCCCACCGGCCACTAGTGTTGGATTTCTCCGGCTGCAATAGAAAATAAACAGAACACAAATAGAGCATTCTGAGGGGATGTTTGTCTACCCTGCCTCTCCTTATCATCAAACAGCTCAAAGAAGGGGTAGACTTGATTCGCAAGCCATCAATCGACGTAATTTCATTACGTGATGACTTAGGAACCAAGGGATACAATTTCAATAAATGCACAATTAAAGACTCACGAACCCCCTCCCTATCACGATATTGATTAAGGGAAGCGGTTGACGTTAAAACTTGAACCATTTTCATCACTAGTTAGTATGAAATACTTCAAGACTCAACAGGTTCAATTAACGTCCGATTGAACCCCAAACTATTTTATTATCTTACTCCATTTTATTCCAATTTTAACACCTCTTTTAATTACCTTTCCATTCATTAGTCAATTAAGTCCAATAATGAGCTTTAAGTCCACTAAAGGAGGGAAGCACCAAACCAAATGTTGTTTTAGACATGAGAGGGAGATCATGTCATTGGCAATGAACCCCTAAAAGGATTAAACCATTAAGCACAATATCACCCTTTAAGCTTAAACAATACTCATTTTGGAGCAACTCTCAAAACAAAGAGAAAATGTCAAGAAATTGGGGAGATTGCAGAGATGCTTAGAGCTAAACACAAGTTTGGAAAGTAAGAAATAAATGCTATCAACTCAAATAGATTGGTGGTTAAGGCCTAAACCACCAAACCTATTTGGACTATTACATTACAAGTACACAATAAAAAGCATAAATGAAACTAACACATAAAAACAATCCTAAATTAAGCTAAAATAGTGTTGGAATTGAGGTAAAAACAGCTAAATGAGTAAGCTAAAATATTGGAGAATTTAAGCTAGTAAACAAGCCAAAGGAGGGGTGGCTAACCCCTCCATTTTTGGGAATTGAAAACCAAATTTTTAGTCTTTGAAAACCTCTGAAAATCAGTGGTAAAAAGATTTTTTTTTTTAAAGTTGATGAAGAGATGGGAAACGCAAGGGCAAAAGCTTAGGAGACAAGGTTTAAAAAATGGCGATTAACCCCTCCACCTTTGGTAGCTTTAAACCACAAATTTCAGCCCATAAAAACAGTGTAAAAATAGCCCAAAAACAATAAGAAAAGATAAGAAAGAAGTAGTGTAGAGATGCCCAAAATTATACCTCTTGAAATAAGGAAACTCTTTTATTGATAAACCCACAAGTTCTCACTCTCAAGGGCTGAGATTTGAGTTCAAGAACCTCAGCAAGAAGAGCTAAATTTTTGGTTTAGGAAGTGTAGAGAGAGAGTGTGTAGGTTGCAAGAGAGAGAGAGATTTTCAAGAATTTGAGCCTTTGAAATTTTTTGTAACCTTAGAACCAAGAGGGGTGGTCATCTATATATAGAAACATAGGTTGATATCTCAAAAATATCCATATAGACATAGCTAGTGCAGTGCATGCACCTGTGGGGGACAGTTGGCAAAAATATCTTCGTTTTACACAAGTGGCCGGCCAGACAAAAATCTATTTTCAAGCCCGACTTCAAACGAGCATGTCTCCCTCATCTGGACTTGGTTTCAGGTGATTCTTAAGTCTAAATTGAAGCCCCGAAAGTTTACTTTCCAATGGTGGTGGCCTCTCATCTAAGTGTGCAAAGAGATATTCCTATTTTAGTGAATGCTAATCATTTCTATCCTAACGGATTGATGCCCAACTTTTTCCCTAACTAGTTTTCTTCCCTCCCCTCCTATTTTCTTCAACTCCAAACCTCTAAATAAGATGTTTTAAATATTTTTTTCAAAGAGTTCATCTCCCTTTTATTTATTTCCATTTTGTCCTTACTCGGTTTACCGAAAAGTGTAACATTTTAATCGAAATGCGAGCCTCGGAACATCGTAGAAACATTTGGAAAAATATTTTGAAAAAAGAGGGTTTTAAAGTCTAAAATAGTTTTGGTCTAAAATGGGGTGTAAGGTTGGAATTTAGAAGCTCTTCTTGCTGAAGAAATCGAACGTTTGTACAACATAACTTTCATCATCTAGTGATCAACCTGAGGCGCCCAAGTCTTAAGGGCAGTCAAAAATGGGGTGTCTACAGCTACCCCTCTTTGACAGAGCTCAGAGCCATGAAATGACGTGAGTGAATGTCAAAACCCGAAGACGATCCATTTTGACAAGGTCATAAGACTTGGGCAAACAAACAAAATGCAGATGCAGTTGGTTGAACCCGAGGGTTGCCTACGTATCCCATTGCAAGTTCAAGGGTAGAATGCAAAATGATACACAATGTATCACAATAATACAAATAATATGCAGTGCACAACACACAAATATCATAAAGGAATGGAGACACAAATCAAACTGCGTTTTATATAGAAAAGAAGTGGGCACAGCCAAACGACGCCTAACACAGGCTAAGTGCCTACATCCTTAATACTGGCCTTAGTGCAGCATGAATGCTTACACATAATAGAACCATATTTTAACGCAAAAGGGGTGCGAGCACATGCAAACCAATCCTTATATTATTTAAGGATTACCAACAACTGGTTCCTGTCAATGGGACTTAACCAAGCACTGATATAGGTGGGCTACTGTGCAGAACCTTCCCCTAAGTTGATTTCTTCCGAAGGGTCCTGCACTTGAGCTCTTATTGATGCTTCCTCTTTGACTTTTTCTACCTTCGAAGCAATTTCTTCATTTTGTTCTGCTCCCACCTTCTCTGGTTCAACACCTTTGCTTTCTTCCTCATAAAGAAAATCTATCCATAAGGTTTCTTCTTCTTGTATTTCCTAGACTTTTGTATCAATGTCCAATGCACAGTACTTATCAAGGGCCAAAAGCTTGGCATTTTGTTGCTCCTGATTATAGTCAATCACCATGGCTTCCCTCTCTTGTTCCTGCACCTTCTGGACTATTGACTTTACATCCAATGCTGAAAACTTGATTAAAGCCAAGGGTTTGGCTTCTTGGTCTTGTTCTCCTTGCTTACAACCAGACATCATTGTCATCCTTAGCGACGAACTCTTCATCAGCACTCTCTTGCACTAAGTGCTTCAGTTGCGCTACTTCCTCATCAGTCGTCACTTCGGCTATTCCATCAGGCTTCCCCAGCACACTGAGTGGTATAACTCCTTCTGTGTATAGCTTGGCCTCAGCAAAATTAGCACAAGCGATAAAAAGCTGTGGATCCGCATTGATTTCCTCTGTCTCCCCATTGCACACAGCTATCATCATCTTCTAATGTAGAGAAGAAGGCACACAGTTGTTGGTGTGGATCCAATCCCTGCCAAGCAAAGCATTATACTTGGCATTACTGTCTATAACAAAGAATGTTGTCATGCTATCTCTGGTTCCCACACCTAGGTTGATGGGCAAAATGCCCTGAGCCATTTGCTTATCCCTAGCAAAATCAACAATGGTTGTTCTAGTTGGGATCAACCTAGGGTTTTTTTTTCCCAACTTCTTCAAGAGGACCTTGGAAGCAAGTTTACTGCTATACCATTGTCTACTAACACTCTGTTCATTTGTCTCCCATCGAAATAAGCCTTGATGTACAGGGGTTTAACATGCTGGGTCATAGATATTGTGGGGTACTCGAAGGGGTATGAGAAGTTAATGCTCACCTCTTCACTTTCTTCATTAGTTTTCATTGGCTTGGCCACTTTTGACTCATCTTGAATCATGCTGGCCGGTGAATCTTCACTAGAAACTGGAATAGGGTCATCTTCCTAACCTTCTTGGTTTCCCTCTTCAGCCTGGAATTCATGTGGCAACACATATACCATATTTACTAGCACTAGAAGAAATAAGCCAAACTGAACTACTGGCTATATTTGTTTCCTTTCCAAAATAGCTTGTTCTACTGTTTCGGAAGCATCTTCCATGCTGCATTCTGGTACTGTTGTGCTAACAGGTTCTTTCGAAATAGTCTGTTGGTGATCTATCTCTATTGGCTTGTCAACCAAAAAGGTCTATTCAGCCATGAAGGCCTCCAATATTTCATCTTCAGCCAATGTTCTCTCTTGGCCTAGCTCAGTCCCTTAATCTGTCTCATTGTCAATTTCCATTAAGGTTTTCTTGAGGCCTACTAAACTGGATTTTTCTTTGGCTCTCAGTTCATCATAAACTTTAGCCAACTGCTCCGTACTGGCACTCCTCTTGATCTTAGGAACAGACTTCAAACCTATCCCCTCATCTGTCTGGTCTTTTGCTTGTTCCATGGAAGTGCTCTCTCCACTTTCTTTTAGATCCCTCTGATACTGGGTGTATCTTCGTTGGATCTTTCTCCTTTGAGACCTAGAAATCATAGAAACCACATCTAGCTCCCTTATTTTTGGGTTCTTTAATAACACCCAATTGTTTGGAGCCACCAAGGGAGGTTTGATCATTCTTATAAAAGAGGGCAAAATCTGGTATTCTAAATCCCCTTGGATGCTCATGTACCTTATCCACCCACTCTAGGTAAGGTTTTCTGTACACTGGTGTCTGGACCCCCTGAGCCATAGGTCCACACATTTCTCTAACTATATCAGCAATTTGGTCCCTTGGAACCATATTTTGTGCTGGTTGAACCACTAATGGAGGGAACAAACACAGGGTTTGGAGGAACTCCATGTGCTTGAGGGCCCCTTGGTCCTTATATAGGTACATTCAAGGCTAGTTGTCCTTGTTGTACTAGTTATTGTTGGAGGTATGGCTAACCTCTTGGAATCTATCCTGAGACAGGCCCTACGAAAGGTGTTGCAGGAGGAGAAATAGGTGTTGTTTCTCTTCCAGCTGCAAGAAATCCTTCCAAACCCCCGAGTGCAAATTAAACACAGGATTAGTGAAACCCCGTGTGCCAAGTATGGCTTCGAACATAGGATTTGGAAACATCCTCATACCATTCCCTTGTGCTGGCCCAGATCTATCAATTTATATGGTTTCGCTGGTGGGTAATGGTACATTTTGGTTTGCTAGTGGTCTTAAAGGGGCTTTATACCATGACTGAGGCACAGGTGACATTCTCTCATGGTTTTGATTACTAGTCTGACCATTAGTTTGTCCATTATTGTGCATGGGCTCTTTGTCCTGAGCTAATCTATGCTAAAAGGAATTCTCGTTCTCTTTAGCCTGTCTTACAACAGTTGGTTAATGAGAGTTCATTTGATCCAAAAAGGATGTTGTTCATCTTTCCATTGTATACATTAGTTGTTGTCCCATAGCATCAACTAAACCTCCCTATGGATTTATTGGTTGGGTAGAAGGGATAATTGAAGGTCCAGTTTCATGGCCCTATCTAGCATGTTGGATATGCGTTATATATTCCAAAGTACTGGTCTATTCGACCATTTGTGGAGGATCTAATGGGATAGGTGCATCCATTACATTCTCCTTTGGGTTAGGTATTTCTACCTCTCCTTCCACACCTTCTTCTAGGCGTTCATTTTCTCCTCTTGCTCTACGTCTAGCCATTTTTAGAGTCCCATTGAGCGTGCCAAAAATATATGTTGACTTTTTTAGCTTTCGAAGGTTAATAGTATAAATTTAAGCGTGCCAATAAGGATCAATCAGTCTTTACAGAATTTTAATTGCCAACCAATTATCAGACAATTGTGTTGAAGTTTTTTCAGCCTCAATGAAGAGGACTTTCACTGGTGGCTTGTTTTAGGAGAAATTTATAAGAAATAACAAGTACAGAACAATTCAGAAACTGAATTTCATTGAGTAAATAGGAACTTACAATGAAATGACCCAGCCTTAAAAAGGTTTACAGCAACGACTACTTGAAACTACTCCTAGGAAATTAAGTGCAATACAGGAATTGAAGTGCTGAAAATGTAAAAACTAAAAGGAAATAAGATGAAGTAAATAAACTAGTTTCTGAATCTGAGTCTGGGTCCTTCATTCTGGGGCCTTTTCTTCTATTTATACTCTCTAATGGTAGCCGTCAAAGTGGGTTTTCAATCGTCGAAATTTCCTCCCATGATTATTGATCATGCTCTCCCACTGTTATTCCCACTATGCCATTCTTGTAGTTAGGCTTCCCTCCCGAATTTGAATTTGAATTTGTGAGTAACCGTTGGGCCACGTCATCTTGCGCCTTCTAACTATTCTAGTGCTGCGCAGATCCATTATTACCAATATAAACCGCCATGTGTCTGTCGCTAGTTAGAGACTTGTATTAACTCCCAAAATTATCCTTTTGATGCCATGTGTTAACTGTGATTGGTTTATACAAAATATAGCCAACATTAGAGCGTGCTAGAAAGGATTGAAAAATCCTTACAGATTAAATTCAAACCAATCATCAAGCAATTGCGTTGACGATTCTTTTGCCTTAATGAAGAGGACTTCAAAATTGTCAAGTATAGAGAAAAGAAAAATTAAAAGAAGAATGAGGGAGACGGAGAAAGATGATTGAGTGAACAATCGGGGTGATTGAGTAAACAATCAAACTAACCATTAATTTACCTCTACTCCTATGCCTCAAAAAGGATGTGCATAAAATAAAGTGCAGAAAATTTACCTTTACTTTTATGCTTCGAACATGAAGTGCAGAAAATTAAGTGCAGGAAATATAAATAATAAGAAAAATAGAAATCAATTGTCTTTGATTTGAGTTTTGGGTCTTCTTACAATGTAGCCATGAATGGCTATTTATAAGCAAACATTTGTAGGAAAAAACTACCTAAAACTGCCCACTCTTCCAGTTCCTCCATTTCATACTCCATGGTCTTCTATAACTTCCTTCAACCTCCACTTCATGCTCCATGTTCTCCACTTTATTCTCCATCATCTTTCCACATTTCATAACTTCTCATAACCTCCAAATGAGTAGGAGGGTGCCACAAGTCCTGCAATTATATCAATAAATAATAAAATTTTAAATTTATGGTGCCAACAATATGTTAAGTTATAGAGAGAGAAAAGTGGATGGTGGTCCAAAAAGTCTTTATCACTTGAGCAACACAGGATAAGCTCCCTTTCATATATCATCTTTTTATACTTTTTTATATTTTTTACCGTTTATCTCGTAGGCCTCACTATAAAGGTTATCCATGTAAAAAAATCAACTTCATCAGATAATTATAAGCAAAAAAAGAAAATTGCATTTTGTTTTATAAAAAAGACGGTTTAAATTTAATTATGTTTGCCGTTCATTTTATAAAACAAAATGCAATTTATTCTCCTGTTTATAATTATTTGATGAAATTGATTTTTTGCATGCATGATATTTATTGTGAGGTTTACGAGATAGAGGGTTAGAATCATCGATGCAAGTCCAGATTGAAACCTATAAGAAGAATATGAAGAGATATGGAGAGATGAAATATGGAGGGGAACTTATCCTGAGCAACACATAATATGTGTGTCTTTGTCATTATTTATTTATTTATTTATTGTTTTACTTGAATTACACATGTATGAGTTGTTACCTATTGTGATATTAATATATTTGCCATTTATTTCAGGTTGAAATACATATAAGAACAACTTAAGAAAAATAAGTTTTTTGGCGGAGAGACAATCGGATACATAGACATTACATTTGGTTGGACAACTAATTTGTTAAGTTTATTCGAGAAGGTTATAGGCACAGATGCAAAACTTTTCAGATGTTCTGGTAATCAAAGAAAAATGATTGTCTTGTGACAAGTTGGTCATCAAGTTTCAAGCCATTCGCAAGAAGTGCCTTGCAACAGGAACAGAATAACCTAAATGAAACAGTTAGTAAATCCTTGTATGAATCCCTTAAGTTCATACAAAAGCAATGTTTGGCTGAACTTGAAGTATCACAAAGGGTTGTGTCCTCTGTTTGGTAGTGAACAAAACTTGCATAACTAATAAATAAGTAGTAATAAATTATCTTACTGTACGAGTACGAAATAATCTTCACTTGTATAATCTTGTTGATCAAGCTTGTGCTCCTCCAAACGTCGTCACAACACCTGAAATTACAAATGTGAGCTGGCCGACAGGTGCATGCCAGAAACCCCTCCGATGCTTAAGTCAGCAAGTAGACTAAGGAGATAGAAGCTTTGTGGATTTGGGAATAATAATTGCAATACCTCATATTAGGGCTTGGTTTGAGCTTTTGTAGATTCCGCATGGCACAATCCTAGTAGGATTTTAACTCTCCTTTTGTAGAGTCCTCCTAGGAATCACATTCCTATAGGATAATGCGTATTCTTTGACACCCTCCTCACTGCAAGCCAAGTGAGATGGTACAACTCTTTATTCGGCTTCATATCGATCAGCCAAGCTAACTTTACTTTCTTCGCCACTGACTTAGCTGATCAACACACAGCACCGTGCTGGGTTAGCACAACGTGCTACTATGCTAACATTACACGACTCTCCCCTAGACCGGTCAAAGTTTGTTCTTCAATTTCCTTTGACCACCTTCCATGTAGCTCGGTCAAAGTGTTAACTGCTACTTCAAAGTAGCTAGGTCCAAGGATATGGGCATTTTGGTTGTTCGATCAAACTTCTTTGACCGGTTCCATTCACTATTCGACCCAAGCTAAGTTCTTCCCAAAGCATAGCTTAGCCCAGTTCGCGGCCCAAGCTTCAAGGTCACCTCCATCTAACTCGGCTCAATTTGGCTACACAAATTACCCTCTCACCTACCTATATTGTATTTGACAACATGAGTTCTAAAATAAAGTGATTCCCTAAAAAAAAAAAAAAAGGCTCTAAATCCAAAATGAAATTTTTGATACCTGTAAGATATTATGATTTGTTCATCTTTCAGACTCCTCTATCACTTGCAAAAGACACTAAATGTTTCAATATGGATCACAAGTGCAATACTGGTGCTGAAATGTAAAATCAATTTTTATTTTTTATTTTTAAAACAACAAAGTTAGGAATAAATATAGATTTTAACAATATAAAACATGCATATCATTTAAAATTGTACAATTTCAAATAGGTGCAATCTTTAAAATGGGAGCAAGATGACCAATTATATTGAAGAACAAATATGCTCACATCCTTTACTTTTGCAAACTTCTTGAAGTAAGGAGTTAGATTCCCTTTGGTCCAAATGGACCGGAAGGCATTGTCCGAGCCCATGAGCAGGGCCAGCCTTATATCTAGGCCAACTAGGCTACTGCTTTAGGCCCTCATTCTTTCGAAGGCCTCGTACCTTTTTTTTTTTTGGTAGGTTTACAGTTTCTTTAATTATGGCAATGAAAGGCTCTTCTTGTTCTCTACTAAAGGCCTATTTTGAACTCAGAATTCTTTTCTATTCTATTTTTTTCCCTCTTTATAAAGCGTTTCAGTGGCTCAATTTGGTTTGATCGGCATTGAAAAGATTTAGCACCAAACTGAACTGAACCCTTTAGTTTTGTAATGGAGGAATCAAAACCAGTGACATGCTATAGTTTAATTATGTCAATTTTCAATTTAGTACAAATGAGAGATTCACAAGAGACTTTAAGGGTTTTCATAAAAAGAGCATTTGGTCAAAGCTCCCTTATAACAAAGAGTGTTGCTAAATGCCACCACATTTTTCTTTATAACTGTAGACCGCCCAAACTAGCTCCGCGCCCCCCTTTCGGAGAGGGCGCGGATTGTGTTCTTGCTACTACAATTCGGACTCCTGTCACGGTTCTGAATCTAATCTCGCAAAGTGCAATGTGAGACTGATAAATCACCAAAGAGTCCAAATCCGGCAATTGGTTTTGGAAAATCAATTTTAATCAAAAAGTGCCAAACATGGACTGCTTTGCCAGATTTCAGAATCGCCACCTAAATATTTTGTCATTGGGAAATTTAGGAAACCCTGACTCGTGCCTAAGGCCACGTGTCCGTCATCACCAAAGTTACTTCGGCTCGAGAACTTGGGTACGAGAAGGGAAGGTCCTGAAATGAGCACCCCCGCTCGCCCGATCAAAGATCGGCCTCTACTAACATGATATGTTGTTTTTGAAAACACGTGTGTTCTTATTCCGGTTATTAATCTAGAATTACTATGTGATGCACACAGCACACAAGTATAGACTAAATCACTCAATTTGAAACAAAATAACTCATGTTTGTTTTTCGAAAATGATTTGAAGTTGCTACTCGCAAGTAGGCTAAAACACGGATTTACCACCCTCAAGTGGGCTTAAAACATGATTTGCCACAAAGAAGTGGGCTTAAAACGCACATTTTGATGAATTGTTCCAATTCAAGCAATGAAGCCTTCATCCACAGGCATTCATGCAGTTAATCACTTAAGTACATAGTCTCATGGCAAGCATGTTATCATGGTAGTCATTTACACACATGCAAGGATGCTAAAGCATAAACACTCACAGTGTACTCCAAGCCAAAACAGAAGCTAGTTAGTAATCAATGCATGATCCTAGCTATGTCAAGTGCCTAATGCAACACATGCAAAATGCAACTAAATGGGCTCAGCTATCTAAGATGGCATATGAATGCGACATTTGATACATGTATTCAAAGAAGTGTATTGAAATACAATGCGGTTTGAATGATGCGCCGAGCCCAATGCATGCAAGACAAATGGATGATGGAAACATGCAAAGCATAAGGTATGCTAATTGAAATATGCCCTAAACTAACCATCAAAAGCGGATAAGTAAAAGGGAGAAAGACGTGGGGTTGGAAGACATTCACACACACACGCACACTTATTACAACATTTGCCCTCTGACGGAGGGTCCGAATAAAATGAAAGCTAACTAGCTACGCTTATTAAGCTAACTATGACAAACCAACTAATTAACTAACTATTCTAGCTAATTAATTATTACAAACCAAATTGAATAACTAGCTAATCTAAGCTAATTAGAATATTACAAAGCACTAAGCTAAATTAATTACAACACGGGTAATTAACTACAACTAGCTAACAAAAGCAATAAATGGCCTCGCGGGTGAGGGAGATATGCATGCTCGGTTGCGTCCTCCCGGAAATCCACCGCCTTGCCTCAAGACGCCTCTGTTTGCACTCTTTTGAATCTTTGAAAATTACACCGATTTCCGAATTGCTTCTTTCTGATCTCAAGAACACCTTGAGGGCTGAAATTCCTCCTGTTGCTGCAACAAAGCACAGACAGAGGCAAGACAGTGTATTTGCAAGGAAATGTATGCATTTCCACACTCCTTATCATATCTCAAGCTCAAAAGAGTATGGCACTTGGCTCTCAAGCCAACAACCAAGCATTTTCAATGCATGGTGGCCGAAGGATCAAGCTTGCGCAAAACTCAATGAATGCACACATAAGACTCGAAAGGCCTGCACCCTATCATACACAATCAAGGGCGTCGGCGACCGAGAAATGTGACATGTTTCATCACTATGAGTGTGAAACGTCCCACATTTCTCGTGTTTGGATTAACGTTCGATCCAAACACATGCAATGCAACACAAACATGTTATCTTGGCATGTTTTACTTTGATTCATTTTGTTTACTCGTTTTAGATTACCAATACCAATTAGTCCCTTAATCGGTTAAGTCCAAAAGTGAGAGTCCTCTAGTTTTGAAAGAGTGAATTAGTGGGATGCAATGGCATATATTTTAGCACTGAAATGACATACTAAAGACGCTAAATCATGCAAGACATGTTAAAGGTCAAAAACACTAAGGCTAGTGAAGAGCATTACACAAGAACCATGCAATATCAAGCACAAATGGTCAAACCAGCTATGGATAGACCTAAAACATGCCAAAACAGAGGCCGAAACATGCTGAAATGATAGCCCAAAAGCTTAGACAAACATGCATGCAAGTTGGCTCACAAGCGAAGCATAAGGCCCAAACCTCAAACACAACAAAAGGGCGATAAATGCAAGAATATGGAAGAGGTATATGGTCTGAAATATCATGCCAAATGATGTTATGCCATGCAAAAAGCTCAAATATGACATGCTAGAGGTCTCAAAGTGCAAGGCTATCGAAGCCAAATACACTATAGCTATGCAAAGCCAAGCATGCATGACCAAAACCACTCAAATCAGACCTAAAGCATGCTAAAACATAGCCAAAAATGTGCTGGAGTAGAGCATACACATGCTAGATCAACAGGCTAAAACACCAAATACGCTAGGCTAGTGAACAAAATTGCACTACAAGTGCAAGGAGCATGCAAGAGGCAACCAAACCAACCCGAATCAGAGTTATGACATGGCAAATAATGGCTAAAAACATGCTGAAATGGAGCCAATTCAAAGCACAAAGACATGCTACTTTGCAAGGCTACAAGTAGGATTACACTACAAGTACAAGAAGCATGCAAGAGGTGACCAAGACAGCCAAAAAAAAGTTATGGAAGGTCTAAAAAGTCACAAAAATGAGCCCAAACAAAGCCACTAAGAAGTAGAAACACATACTCTTTTGATGAGCCATCAACACGTGCAAACAAGAGAAGATAAGGGGGGACCACCCCCACCCATTTGGGACCTCAAAACCACCTTTCCACCACTGAAATTCCTCTGAGTTTCAGTGGTGAGAAGGCCAAAAAGAGATGGTCCCAAAAGCTTTAAGAGATGGCACAAAGCAAAGCAAAACAAGCCACCAAAGAGGGTAAACCACCCCTAACTCAAACAAAGCCTCAAACAACCTTTTTAAAAACTTTAAAAAAAATGTTTTTGTAGTTGAAAGAAAGGCCTAAAATAGCATGCAAAGGTGGCCAAACTTGTGTGCAAAAATAAGCTTAAAAGAGGAAATTACTCACCC
Source organism: Camellia japonica (assembly GCA_030407325.1). NCBI lineage: Eukaryota > Viridiplantae > Streptophyta > Magnoliopsida > Ericales > Theaceae > Camellia > Camellia japonica. Next base: position 182,504,729 of record JAPPVO010000019.1, read on the forward strand.
TTGAAGCACAACTACAAAACCAGCAACTTCTGAGGCAAAGTCAGCCCTTAAGAGCTCAAATAAGACTTCTAAGCACCTTAGCCTCAAGGTAGAGGTGTTTGATCAAGAGTCCCTTTGCAAATGCACCAAGAATTCTCACTTTCAAGCACTTTTAAGCACAAAAATATATATATATATATATATAGAGAGAGAGAGAGAGAGAGAATTCTAGAGAGAGAGAGTGAATTTTTTTTAGAGAGAGAGGCTCCCAAACTTCCAAAAAACCTTTTTTCAAAATGAGAGAAAGCTTCCATATATAGCAATTCAAGAGCTTTGGGTCGAAAATATCTGAGTTTGGAAATATCTGGAGCAATACACAACAGCTGGAGCAAAATATCTGCAAAATCTGGGCTTTCTGGGCACAAGTGGTCGACTCACCTTTGGTGGTCGACCAGCTACTTTTTCTAGTCAGCAAGAATGCCTTCTGGTCTCTTAGTGGTCGGCAGCAAAAACTAGTCCCAGTCTCTGACTTTAACCAAGCATAATTCCTTCATCTAGACTCCTTTCCAAGTCATTCTTGTGTCCAAATTGAAGCCCCAGAAGTAAGATTTCCAATGGTAGCAACCTTGCATCAAAATTCCAAGTGTGCTAAGAGATATTCCTCTTTTAGTGAAGACTGCTCAGTTTCGGTCCAACCGGATTGATGCCCAACTTCCAACAACCATATCTCCCCCATCCGAACTCGACTTTAGGAGATTCTTGAGTGAAAAATGAAGCCCCAGAAGTCCTCTTTCCAACAGTGGTGACCTCATAGCTGAAATCCAAGTGTACAAATGGATAGGCCCGATTTAGCGAGGGCCGCTCGACTCTCTCTTAACGGTTCATGCCCATCTTCTTCCCTAACTTGGTTTCTTCCCTCTTCTCCTATTTTCTTCAACTCCAAACCCATAAACAAGGTGTTTTGAAATATTTTTTAAAGATTTCATCTCTCTTTCATTCATTTCCACTTTATCCTTGCTCGGTTTACCGAAAAGCGCAACATTTAACGAAATGCGAGCGTCGGAACATCGCAGGAACTTTATTTCAAAAACATTTTGAAAGAGAAGGCCTTAAGGTCTAAAAACCATTCAAAATAGTTTTGGTCCAAAAAAGGGGTGTGAGGTTTGGATTTGACGCTCTCCTTGCCAAAGAAATCGACCATTTGCATAGCATAGCCTACATCACTAAGCAAGCAATCAGTAGTGCCCAAGTCTTAAGGGCGGCCAAAAATGGGGTGTCTAGAGTTGCCCCTCTTTAACAGAGCTCGGAAGTCATGAAATGACGTGAGTGAATGTCAAAGCCCAGAGACGACCTATTTTTAACAAGGCTGAAGACTTGGACAAACAAACAAAATACAGATAAATAAATGGTTACGCCCATAGGCTGCCTACGTATCCCTTTGCAGGGAATCAAACCAGCGTAGTTCAGGGGCATGACGCGAAATGATACACAATATAACAAAACAGTGTAAATGACATACAATGTAATGAAATAATGCAAATGATATGCAATGTAATTGAGATAATCAAACCACAAGCAGTGCAAAACCACACAAATATCATAAAGAGATGGAGATGCAAAATCAAACTACGTTTAACATAGAAAAGGTGCCGGAATCCTCAAACCACAATTCTCTTAGTGGGATAGACGTGTGCACAGGCAGAACTATGTGTTTCGCAGAAAGAATACAAGTAATTAGGTGGCATGATATAAGTGAGGAATGATCTGCTGAGGAAAGATCCTGATCCTAAATGCTGAATACAACAAAACAAACTACAATACAATCCAAACGTATCCCATGCGAGAAGATGGAAAGAAAGATAAAAGACTTAAATGTATCTCATGCATAAAGGAGCATTGAATAGTTTTTCAAAAAGGAAAGGGGAATGCAACCGGCCTAGATAGCGAAAGGAATGAGGAAAGAGATACATAAGGGAGCAAATGGATAAGACTCAACCCCTGTGATTTCTGCGTAAAGGTCTGACCCATTTTTAATTTGTCCCACATGAACCAACCTAGTAATATTTGTCTTCTCATTTTAACGGAGATTTAAATCCATGATTTAAACATAACCTAAAAGTGAAAAATTGGTCACACAAAACATTAAGAGATCAATTCATATCATCATGTGCGTCACCATGAGAAAAAAAAAAATGTCCCAAAAAGTCAAAATATATATATACTATTTAGTGACAAATTCGAAAAAAAAAATCACTAATAAATATACTTCTAAGGACAAAATAAATCACGCTATGAAAATGTTCAATTTTGTAGTTAAAAAAAAAAAAAAAAAAAAAAAAAAAAAAACTGCTTTTGACAGCTAAGATATTTTGTCTCTTAATTTGTTGTAGCAACAAAGACAAGGGGACTGGTTTTAGGCAAAGGGAAAGACATAAATGCAAAAACCATTGAAGAGTTTGGAATGAGAATCACCCAAGCAAGTAAAAATTCAATACAACGATGATATCACGTTATCAATAACACATGGTATTACCAGTCAATAAGAAACTTATATGGGAGGGATGAACCCTAGTAACCACCTTGCCACATATACCTACGAGAAAAAACAACTAACAACTATTGGATGGTGATATCATGTCATTGGTATCATCGTTATATTGAGAGGGGAAAAAATCCATTAGAGCATCTTCTTAGGAAGGGCAAGACATGAATGAAAATGATTTCTATTTACACCTCACAAAACTTCTCAATTCACACAATTTTTTCATTAAGATATCAATCATTAAACAAAAATTCATGGTGAGAGGGTAATTTATGTGTAAATTGGGTCAAGCTAGGTAGGGTCTCCCCTATTCGTTAGGCCACCCTGTGGGGCGTGGTAAGAGCTTGAGTAGCTCGGTCTTGGGCCATACAGACATTGATCCAGGGCCAGGAACAGGTGGACTAGATGTAATCAAGAACCGAGGTATAACTAGTGTGGGGCACCGAAATGGGTTTTAGCTCGATCGAATGCCATCTTGGTTCTGTCTAGCGTAAGGCAGGGACATGCTAGCTCGATTGATCGTACTATCAGCCGAGGTAGAGGGTTTGAGCCATCTCAGTTGATCGGCAGTGAGGAGGATGTTCTAAGGATAAGCATTATCCTTAGGTATGAGACTCTGGGGAGGACTCTACTAAGGAGAGTTAGAGTCCTGCTAGAACTGTGCCACGTGAAATCTATAAAAGCTCATGATAGAACCTATGGATAGGTATTGCAATTCTTATTCTCAAATACACAAAGCTTATTGTCTATTGTCTACTTGCTGACTTAGGCATTAGAGAGGTTTCCAGCACAAACCTGCCGGCTAGCTCACGTTTGTGTTTTCAGGTAGTAAAGCGACGATGTTTGGAGGAGTGCAAACTTGATCAACAGAATTATACGAGAAGATTATTTTATGCTCGTGCACATGGTTTGGATATATTATCAACTACCAAACAAAAACGCAATTCGGTAGTTGATTTTTGTTTCAAGAATCTAAACCTAACAAATTTGTTTATGATGCTAGGGTATTTCAAAATGTCTTAAATATTTAATATGTATGCATATATATATATATATATATATATTAGTTTAAAAATACCCGTGCAAGGCACAAGTTATTATTATGATAAATTTAAGTTTTGTATTTTGATAATTTTTTTAAAATAAAATTATTGTTTAATGAAATTGAATATAATAAATCATTAGATATATGATAGAATTATATAAATTGTATTATAAATAATAGCAATTAGGAAAAATATAATAAGTCCTATCATTTTAACATAATTATACTCTTTTCTTTTTTAGTAAGACTAAAATAACCGAAATTATTGCAGAGAGTGTGAAGACACAAAGATAAGAAAAATAAATTATACATTTTAGTATAAAAGAGGTAAATATATATATATATATATATATATTTTACATCTATATGATTAACAAATTACTGATGAAAATTAAACTAAGTGTTATGTAAATTAAAATTTTAAGGGAGTCCAATATAATTATATCAAATTTGTATAAGTTAATATATTTTTAACACTCAAGTGTTTGTTCATGACCACTTGTGCTATTGTCTAAATCCATATCAACTTCAAATAGTCACCAAACTAATTATTCAATAATTTTTTGTTTTATATAAGTGTATTTTGGGTTAGTTCATTTTGTTATTCAATACTAACTCAATGTGGTGAGTTTCATCAATAGTGTTCAATTCACTAAAATGAAATTGGAATGGAATGATCAATTAAAATGTTAATTCTCAAATATGATGAAGAATGCATTAAAAATGGATTCTTATTCACTATTATAAGGAATGGTTATTTTACCGGAAGACTATTGAATGATCATTCAACTTTCATTAATTGTAACTTATGATTTTGGAACTTACATGACACCCTTTTAAATTTTTAATCGCATAAAAATAACCTATTTCATTAATCAACCAATAAGTCAGTTAATAATTTTTAATAATATCATAAATATATTTTAATTAACAGTTCTAATGATTTTATTGTTGTATAGGAGAGTAATTAAGAGTGATATTTTTTTTGTTAAGTTTGTTAATTTGTTACACACCCAATGATATAGAACCCAACTCCCTCATCACATTGTTGGAAAATGTTTGAGACCTCCAAAATCTCACACAATTCGATTTATAATTATGTAGTATGATATGTATCATTTTTTGATTTTTTATACACCCAATGATGTAGACTCCAATTCTATTACCATATCATTTTGGGTGAACTTATGAGTCTTTAACATTTCTTCCGAAATTATAAAATATATATCTATATATATATATGGTGTGTAACTTTTCTTAATAGAAAAATAAATAAAAAAATGATGGTAACTTACTAAGATAATTCACTGAACTAATAAAGAAACAGAAGAAAATACATATATATACAAATGACCCATTTTATTAATAAATAAATCATACTCGCATAACAAATTATCAATTTTATTAATAAATAAATCATTAAGTCAATTAACAATTTTTAATGATATGAAAAATATCTTTCAATTAATCATTTTATTAATAAGTAAAGTATTAAGTCAATCAACAGTTTTTAATTATATGAGAAATATTTTTTATTAAACAATTTTGATAATTTATTACTATATAGGAGAGTAGTTAATTTTTTTTCTTAATTATTGTGTTAAATTCATATTTGAAACAAACCTTATAGGTATATTTGTAATTTGTTAAAACTAAAAAATTTATGTTTCATAATTGACCAAGAATGTTTGCGTAATTACGAAAAAACATTCATTCAAATTAGTACCACCAATATTGGTTTATATTACCAAGGAAAAGGGTAAAATGGGAAAATCAACAATTAGGCCATCATTACTAAAGGGTGGTGCTATTAGCACCCCATGAATTATTTTGGACCTCTCATTTCTTTGGGCCCCCACTTATAAATTTTGAAACCCTCAAAATTTCTTTCCCCCCTCCCAAATAATACCAAAATTATCCTTATAAAAACATTTCAACCATCAAATGCATACCCACACCCTAAAAAAAATCCCTCTTCCAAAAAACCCTAACAAGACCCACCAATAAAAAGAAGAGCCAATGTGATTATTGTCTCTGCTACCTCATCCACCATTATCATAGTTGGTATCCTCTCTCTCTCTCTCCCCTCTCTCTCTCTCTCTCTCTCTCTCTCTATATATATATATATATATATATGCATGTATATAATTTCTTAGTTTTCTCGTAATAATTTCTTCTTTTGTAGGAAAAAAATGATAATAATTGGTTTGGTTGGTTTTGTTAGTAAATATTATAAAATTGTGAGTTCAGCAGAGAACTACACAGCAATATTATCAAAGTTACGTGATGAAGGAATAACTTTTGAACCTGATAATGGATTTGGGCTACTTCTAATAACTTCTACAAGTGTTAAAAAAATTTGACCATTCAATGTGTTGAGAAATTTCTATGTTCTGACCTGCATTCCCGAACATTACTTATTTGTTCTGGATTTCCAAACTTGAAAAAATAAAAACTTCTGCAAGCGTTAACAATTTTAATCATTCAATGTATTAAGAAATTTTCATGTTCAAACCTGTATCATCGAACAATACTTATTTGTTCAAGAATGCCATCCCGAATAAATATGTAATCTTCGGGCCTGTATTCCACCAAAGGATTGTCACTGTTACCGCTGGAATATTGTCATTGCCGGAGAAGTGCAAGTAATCAAATAGTTGCCACTGTTACCACCGGAATATTGTCGCCAAAGTGTTTTCAAGGTTTTGAAGGTAGGTAGGTTTTGAAGGTGGGATTTCGGAAAGATGGATGGGTGGTGATGGAGATGGGTGCTCTCATAAGCACTAATTCATGATATAGTGGGTGTGTAGGTTTACTTGTGAAATGGGGTGTCCCAAAATTAATGATATCCTTTTTAGTAATTTTATTTGAGGTTATTACTGTAATAAAAAAAAATATTAAAAATTAGGAGGTCTAAAATAATTTATGTGATGCTAATAGCAACACTCTTAGTAAATTATTCAAAATGAAAATAAATAAATAAAAAATAAGATAAGCCATAAGCAGCAAAGAGCTTCTTATATATATATGCTAGTAAAAAAAATATTTATTTGTATAATATTATTTATTTGAAATAACAATTTTAGACCTTCTTTCTTAATGGGTGGAGCCTTTTTTTTAATTAGAAAATGACAAAATTATATAGGCCTTAAGTATAATTTTTGAAAATTTGGGGCCTTAGTAACATTTGTGGCCTAAAGCATTGACTTTGATGGCTTAAAGGTTAAGCCGGGCCTGCCATAAGGACACTAAAAAATAACAATTCTATTCCAATCCACCTTCATTCCAGTGAACCAAACACTATCTTAAAGCAATGCAACACATATCACACTTTTCTACCACATTTGATCATTTGAGTTAGCATGTGATGTGTTATCACTATATTGGTAATATGCATAAGTGGTGGGACCTGGACCTGTTAAGCCGATACCATAATGACACATGAGATGGTAAACCAAATGTGGTATGTATAGCATTACTCTGAGTTTTATTGTCACATTGATGTTGATGATTCTGCAGGATGTGGGCAGCTGGTGCTTGCACAGCATTGTCTATTTGGTTCAATAACATGTATGAAATGTTCAAAAATGGGGAGAATCTTCCTCCATTGGCAACTGTTGTTGTAGTGTAAGTTTTTTCTTCCTCTTCATCACTCACCTTCATTTTTCCTTCTCGGAACAACTTGAAGATACTTTTGTTGGAACAATCTTCTGTGTAAATAAAATAACTTTAAATAAATTCAAACAAAACAAATAAATAACATACCAGAATTATTTATCGAACCGAAATAAAACTAAGACCAAGTCGAGTGTGTGACACTCTGTCCTTAAGACAGATTCGCCCCGCTACGGTGCTTACGGTTGAATGGCGTCTATCTCCCAGGATACAATGATCTTCACAAATTTATAGAAGCACTTCAAATAAATTTATTCGGCGAACCAAACCTTGTGTTCTATACTCTCTTTAATTTATTCTAAAACTAAATATGAAGAATAAATGCTCTAGAGAAAAATTGGACAGCAATGTGACAAAATATTAGACTATTTTTCGGACTGCAAAATCAGATTGAATTTTCGGACAGGAATTGGATCACAAAGACTCAATTTCCAGAGGGTTAGAATGCTGGATTTATGGTTGTATAAATAGGCAACCAAACCTTGTCCCAACAGGTTCCAAGAATTGAATTAATAGATGCAAAAACATCTTGACCGTTAGCTTTTGAACATAAATATTCAAACATTCAAAAGGTAACCGTTGGTGACCAAGTCATAACTGTTGGAGCATATTTATTAAACTATTATATATATATATATATATATATTAAACTAAATGAATATATATATATAAAACAATTTGAATAGTTTAATAAATAAAGGAAGAGGTACAAATTTTAGGAAAACCTAAAATTTGAATTTAGAATTAAATTAAATTCTCACAATAATTTTTTATTGAAAAAATTCAAAAGAATTTTATCTAAAAAATTAATGTTAGACCTGGGAACGACGTCAACTTCACATTCACTCATAAATGGTTTTGACGTTCCGTCTTCACCGTGTGACTTGCCACACGGCAAGGAACACTTCACCTCTTCGGACCCACTCAAAATTTTGGCTCAAAAATATGCCTTATATAAACTAATTTTCCAACAATCCCCCACATGAATGGAATTTGACGGAGAGAAAATGCAACAACATGATCTAAATACAGAGAGTACAGAAATAGGAAATATTCTGCAAAGGATAGGTAGCTTTTGGCTTTGAACCTTCCCTTGTGAGACACTATCGGATTTACTAGCTAACCAGTGAACATGATGTCTTGAACTGTTCAGCCGTTTGTGTAAACCAAGACAATAGAACTCACACAGTATATCCCCAGACACAGTTTAGTTCTCACTTTTGTGTTCATTTTGGCCCTGAACAACCTGGTCTTCATGAGTGCTCTAGAGAATTGTAGCCCTTCACAAATCTCACAGAACCGGCCCAGTTCACACTCACATAGGTGATTCTTATGAAGAGTATCCTGCCATACTCCACTAGGTTTATCTAGATATAAGAATCATTAAAATTTTACTTAACCTTTAACTCTGCAGACATCACTATTTCATCAAAGAACTAGGTAGGAGTTAGACTCCCCAGTGATCCTTCTGAGTCATTCACAACTCGGTTGTCCCTTTGAACCTAGATCTTGGGATCTCCAGTCAACTAGGTTGAGTTGCCGTTGTGGTAACTCTTATTTAATAGGCTTTAGTCCCATTCCCCTCGATGAATTCTCAACTAACTCTCTTGCTAACCCTTTGGTTAGTGGATCCGCTATGTTGTCTTTAGACTTAACATATTCTATGGAAATAATTCCATTAGAGAGTAGTTGTCTTACGGTGTTATGTCGACGACGAATGTGTCGTGACTTACCGTTATACATATGACTCTGTGCTCTACCTATAGCTGATTGACTATCGCAATGTATGCATATAGCAGGCACCGGTTTTGGCCAAATTGGAATATCTTCAAGGAAGTGGCGAAGCTATTCTGCCTCTTCCCCTGCTTTGTCTAAAGCTATGAATTCAGATTCCATAGTAGGCCTAGCAATACAAGTCTGTTTGGAAGATTTCCAAGATACAGCCGCCCCTCCAAGAGTAAAGACATACCCACTGGTGGACTTAGAGTCTCTAGTATCCGATATCCAATTTGCATCACAGTATCCTTCAAGTACTGCTGGATATCTAGTATAATTCAGCCCAATGTTACGAGTAAATCGAAGATATCTTAGAACCCTGATAATTGCTTTCCAGTGTTCTACTCCCGGATTACTCGTATATCTACTTAATTTACTTACTGCATAAGCTATATCTGGGCGAGTGCAGTTCATCAAGTACATTAAGCTTCCAATAATTTGGGCATATTCTAATTGAGAAATACTTTCCTGTATATTCTTAGAAATATACAAATTAACATCTACGGGAGTTCTAGCAAGATGATCATCATCTTTGCTGAATTTGTCAAGTATTTTCTCAATGTAATGAGATTGTGACAAAGTATAACCTTCTGATGTTTTGGTAATTTTCATACCAAGAATTACATCAGCAATGCCCATGTCCTTCATGTCAAAATGTTTATTCAACATTTTCTTGGTAGTTTTAATCATGTCATTATTACTACCTATGATGAGCATATCATCTACATAAAGACATACAATGACATAACCTTTGTCTGTGTTTTTAATGTAAACACATTTGTCACACTCATTAATTTTAAAACCATTTGACATCATTGCCTTATCAAATTTCTCATGCCATTGCTTTGGGGCTTGTTTTAAACCATATAATGATTTAACCAATTTATACACTTTCTTTTCTTTCCCTGGAACAGAAAACCCTTCTGGTTGTTCCATGTAAATTTCTTCATTTAACTCACCATTTAAGAAAGCGATTTTAACATCCATTTGATGAATTTCTAGATTGTATAGAGATGCAATGGCAATTAGCATTCTAATGGATGTTATTCTAGTAACCGGTGAGTATGTGTCAAAGTAATCTAGACCTTCTTTCTGTCTAAAACCTTTGACTACAAGTCTTGCCTTGTATTTGTCGATTGATCCATCTGCTTTCAATTTTCTTTTGAAAATCCACTTGTACCCAAGAGGTTTACAACCTGGTGGCAAATCCACTAATTCCCAAGTGTGATTTTGCAAGATAGATTCAACTTCACTGTTGATAGCTTCTTTCCATAAAGGAGCTTCAGGACTGGACATAGCATCTTTAAAAGTTAAAGGCTCATTTTCTAACAAATATGTTAGAAAATCTGGACCAAACGATTTTGAGGTTCTAGCACGTTTACTACGCCTAAGTTCCTCTTCCTCATTTTGATCTAACTCTTGTTCTTGATCATGTTCTTGATCCTGACTAGTAATAGCATCAAAAGATCTTTTATTAGTACTAGTCTCTTGTCCAGTCTTCTTTGGAAATACATGTTCAAAGAAAGATGCATTCCGAGACTCAATAATAGTATTTACATGCATTTCGGAATGTTCTGATTTATGAATCAAAAATCGATATGCACTACTATTCTTGGCATAACCAATGAAAATGCAATCAATGGTCTTAGGACCTATCTTAGTCTTTTTAGGACTAGGAATAGCCACTTTAGCCAAACACCCCCACACTTTTAAGTATTTGTAGGATGGTACTCTACCATGCCACATTTCATAAGGTGTTTGATCCACTTTCTTTCGGGGTACTTTATTTAAAATATAATTAGCAGAAAGTATTGCTTCCCCCCCACAAGTTCTGAGGTAATCCAGAACTGATTAACATGGCATTCATCATTTCTTTTAAAGTCCTATTTTTCCTTTCAGCAATTCCATTTTGCTGAGGTGAGTAAGGAGCAGTGGTTTGATGAATTATTCCATGTTCTTTACAAAATTCACCAAAAGGTGATTCATATTCACCACCTCTATCACTTCTAAGTTTCTTGATTTTTTTACCAAGTTGATTTTCAACTTCATTCTTATATTGAATGAAAGTTTCCAAAGCTTCATCCTTGGTTCAAATTAAATAAATATAACTATATCTAGTATAGTCATCTATAAAAGTGATTACATACTTTTTTCCACCTCTTGTTTGAATTGATTTAAAATCACAAATGTCACTATGAATTAATTCAAGTGGTTTCGTACTTCTTTCAATTGAATGAAAAGGAGTTTTAGATAATTTTGCCTCAACGCAAATTTCACATTTATGATTTGAATCAATGTTAAATTTAGGTAAACATTCCATATTAATTAATCTTCGCAAAGATCCATAATTAACATGTCCTAATCTACCATGCCATAAATTTGAAGACTCAAGTAAGTAAGAAGAAGATGTAGTATTATTAATACCAGAGGGTACAACAGTCATTACATTTAACTTGAAAAGGCCATCAGACAAATAACCTTTTTCCTACATACATCCCATTTTTGGTAAGTACAAACTTGTCACTTTCAAAAACCAGTCTAAACCCATTCTTACTCAACAAAGATCTGGAAACTAAATTCTTGCGAATGTCCGGTATATGCAGCACATTGTTGAGAGTGAGTTCCTTTCCAGATGTCATCTTAAGTACAATCTTTCCTTGTCCTTCAACTTTAGAAGTCGAGGAGTTGCCCATAAAAAGTTGTTCACCACTGTCCACTATAGAATAAGATGTGAACATCTTTTTATCGGTACAGATATGGCGAGTAGCACCAGTGTCCACCCACCATTCTTTAGGATTTCCGACAAGATTTGCCTCGGAAAAAACTGCAGAAAGATCTATGACATCTACACCATTGGAAATGTTATCCATTTTGGTCATTTTAGGTTTAGCAACCTTCTTACTTGATCTTCCTTTGCCTTTACAAAAATTAGTTCTTAAGAACTTCTCTGGTTTTCCACCATGATTCACTGGCACAGTCCCAACATACGGAGAGGTTGGCGTAATGGCAATCACCATACCAGTACTGGTCTGAACATTAGTTTGACCAGTTTTAGTAGCCATAAATTCTAAATTATAAACCACAATTATAATCAGAATTTAATACTACACAGAATATTAAAACCAAAAAACACAGAATTTAAAATTCTGTAAAAAATAAAAAAAATAAAAATTGTAACTTTTATTTCCAATTAATTTGAAAATAAAATAAAATTTTATTTAAACAAATTAAACCAAAACAACAGATATAAAATCTGTTAAAATAAAAGAAACAAAACAAAATGTAACTTTTATTTTCAATTAATTTGAAATAAAATAAAATAAAATTTTATTTAACCAAATTAATTCCACACAGAAAACTAATCCAAATTCACAGAATTAAATTCTGTAAAAATAAAAGAAACAAGAATGTAACTTTTATTTTCCAATTAATTTGGAAATAAAATAAAATTTTATTCAACCAAATTAATTCCCCACAAGAAATTAAATTCTGTAAAATAAAAGAAATAAGAATATAATTTTTATTTTTTCCAATTAATTTGGAAATAAAATAAAATTGTATTCTACCAAATTAATTCCACACAAGAAATTAAATTCTGTAAAATAAAAGAAATAAGAATATAACTTTTATTTTTTCCAATTAATTTGGAAATAAAATAAAATTTTATTCTACCAAATTAATTCCACACAGAAATTTAAATCTCTTGTAACACTCCAATAATTAAAATACTGAAACAGAATTTTAATTAATGAAAACACAGAAAATAATTTCTAAAAACTAAAATTAATTTTTTGACAAAATTTCACAAAAATATATTCTGAATTGTTAATGACACCAGTATCGTACTACTAGTTGTCAAAGAAAATAGACAGTATATTACTACTATCTGTCAAATAGCATATAATCACTATTTGTTTTTCCAACCAGAATATTATTTTGTAAATCTACAGAAAATAATTTTTCTTAGAAAGGAAACAAACGAAAAATTCTGTAAACAGAATAATTCGAATCTGTCTTAAGATTGTTGGAACAATCTTCTGTGTAAATAAAATAACTTTAAATAAATTCAAACAAAACAAATAAATAACATACCAGAATTATTTATCGAACCGAAATAAAACTAAGACCAAGTCAAGTGTGTGACACTCTGTCCTTAAGACAGATTCGCCCCGCTACGGTGCTTACGGTTGAATGGCGTCTATCTCCCAGGATACAATGATCTTCACAAATTTATAGAAGCACTTCAAATAAATTTATTCGGCGAACCAAACCTTGTGTTCTATACTCTCTTTAATTTATTCTAAAACTAAATATGAAGAATAAATGCTCTAGAGAAAAATTGGACAGCAATGTGACAAAATATTAGACTATTTTTCGGACTGCAAAATCAGATTGAATTTTCGGATAGGATTGGATCACAAAGACTCAATTTCCAGAGGGTTAGAATGCTGGATTTATGGTTGTATAAATAGGCAACCAAACCTTGTCCCAACAGGTTCCAAGAATTGAATTAATAGATGCAAAAACATCTTGACCGTTAGCTTTTGAACATAAATATTCAAACATTCAAAAGGTAACCGTTGGTGACCAAGTCATAACTGTTGGAGCATATTTATTAAACTATTATATATATATATATATATATTAAACTAAATGAATATATATATATAAAACAATTTGAATAGTTTAATAAATAAAGGAAGAGGTACAAATTTTAGGAAAACCTAAAATTTGAATTTAGAATTAAATTAAATTCTCACAATAATTTTTTATTGAAAAAATTCAAAAGAATTTTATCTAAAAAATTAATGTTAGACCTGGGAACGACGTCAACTTCCCATTCACTCATAAATGGTTTTGACGTTCCGTCTTCACCGTATGACTTGCCACGCGGCAAGGAACACTTCACCTCTTCGGACCCACTCAAAATTTTGGCTCAAAAATTTGCCTTATATAAACCAATTTTCCAACAACTTTGGTTTACAAATGACAATGGTTTATTTCTCTGTTAACCAGACGGGGGCAAATGGAGAAGAGCTCAATAACACGAGATTTCCCTGTTGCAAGTGCTACCTATTCTTTTCTGATAGATAATGTTTTGCCATCCTTTCGCTTCCCTGGTTGGAACAAGGGGCGAATTATCCGTCAGCAGTCTCAGCTTAAAAGGTTTTTGTCTGATACAGAGCCGTCTTCAGACGGGTACGTAAAGGACAAGTTAATAACTTTAAGCAACACTCCCTTTCCCCTTCTGGGGACGAGGACAACCACAGCTGATGTCATGAGAGACCAACATGTGAGTGCTGATACCAAAACAAGCATTAAAATGAAAACAAAGCTTTTGGCAACCACGGTATAATAGATGAAACAAAAGTATAGATCACCTTTCAGGGCTGGCTGTTCTGGCTTAAGAGATCACAGCAATTTAATTGAAATAAAACGAGGATTTGAGGATTTCATTCAGATATATTATAATGTTTCCTCTTGGTGAAGAATGAATTTATTTTGGTACCCGTTAAAAAATAGCCGAACAGTGGATATATGCTGTCGCAGCAGTTGCGGACTGGTTTGATTGAAGCCAATTTTTCTCTCTGGCTTTACCTAAGAGAACTGAACAGAGGTGAGAAAATCGTTGATTTTTTCAAAACTAACATGTAAATGAATCTCTTGTTTTAAACATTTCTTTACTATTTTTTTTTGGAAATGTTAGAGATCATGAAAATTTTGTCATGAAAATGATCATGAAAAATTTGTAACCTTTAGATTACCTTAATTAGTGTGTGATGCTTTATTGTAAGTGTAATCCAAATGCCACAAATCTTTCATGACCATTTTCATGAAAGACTTTTTATGATACCTAGTATTGCTGATTTTTTTTTTAGAAAAGTTAGGAATCATCAAAAAAATTTCATGAAAATGATCATGAAAGATTTATGATCTTTGGATTACCTTGATTAGTGTGTGGTACTTTATTCTAAGTGTAATCCAAAAGTCACAAAATTTTCATGATTATTTTCATGAAAGGTTTTTCATGATACCTAGCATTGCTATTTTTTTTTTTAAATGTCAAGCTGTGTTTGAATTAAGGATTTGGAGAGAGATTTGTAAAGAGGAAGGAAAAAAGATGATATCATTTGTGTTTCCTTACTTAAATCATTGATCCAAACACAGCGTAAATGTTCGATCTGCTTCATATTTTCGTACTCTTAATGAAATATAAATATGTCCAAATAATAGTTTTCGTTAACCTAGTTGCCGCATATTTGTAGGTGCTTTGGTGACCACTGGTGTTATAGGTCAAGGCTGTCAAGTGCTACCTGGTTGATCTCTCCACCTTGATGTCATCCATCATGTAACAGGTACTTTGATATAAACAATTAACTGAAGAAAAAAATATATATGAAGATTTCCTGACGGTGATTTGTCTTGCAAAACATTTGTTAAGTGGTTTCTAAAGTCTCTCCCAATACAATATTCCCTCTGAGAACTGGTTGACATTAGTATTTTGGCACGTAGAGACTTTCTAAATGGCTCGATGCTGAATAAAACGTCAGGAATTATATAGAGATAATGTTCAGATATAGAATAATCTGTTTGGTTTGGTTGCTGTTGAGGGAAAATTTAGTACGGAAGCAAACTCTTTAGTTTTGTTAGATGAGGAACCGAAACTGACCCACATTGGTACGGTTCACTTTTTGTCGGTTTTCAATTTAGGCCTGGTTTGGGATGTTAGAAAAAATCTAAAAGGTCAAAAAATTTAAAAAAACAAAAAAATCATCATTATTCATAAATTAAAAATATAAAAAAATTAATATACATAATATTTTAATACAAACCAACTTTACACTGTAAAAGGTACTAAATTTATGGGAAAGTACTGTGAAAGGAACAAAAAAAAAATTATATATATATATTCACTAAGTTTGACGGTAATGTTGGGTCTGTGGGGGCCTACCACGAGTCTCGTTTTGATAATCCGAACCGTTCAATATGTAGAACTCATCCAGTACTATTTGCTTGTAAAAAATCACGTTGATCGGATATCGCTAACTACATAATCAAATCAGTTTTGTATAAAAAATGGATGATGTTATAATTAACGGTTGACAAAAAAACTAATCCGATCAGATAGCTTTAGATATTCGATCAACGTGATTTTTTAAAAACATATAATACTCGACGAGTTATACACATTGAACAGTTCCGATTAGCAAAACGGGACTCGTGGTAAGCCTCCACTAACCAAAGAGTACCCTCCAAATGGTTGCCCAAAAAGGAGACAACCATTTCCTATTACACCACTCTACAAACCTTGCTGTCACTGTACAGCCTACACTGTCAAAACTTTTCCTACACAATAATTTATATAATTTTTTAATACATATTTTTTTGTAAAAAGTCAAAAAGTTAACCCAAACATCCATCTTTTTTTGCTCAACTTTTTAGTCCAAAAAGATAAAAAAATGCACTTATTTAGGACATTCCAAACAACTCCTAATGTAAAAAACTAACAAGTGGTTTTTAAAAGATTTTATAGAAACTTGTAAAATCTATATCTATCTATACTATATATTAAGCAAAAGGGAGTTTTTAACCCCAAGCCTTGTAAGAGCTCCAATCTCTCAATCTAAATTTCTTGATTTTTTGATTTTTAAAAAAAAAAACTTAGCATTTATTAATTTCTCCTAACTTCCAAGTCTTACCCTCATAATAACATTTTAATGCATTAAGAACAAGCATAAAAAAAAATCTTTAAAATCCAACACATATGAATTACTTGAAAAGTCCCAACACATATGATTATTATCCCTCATAATAACACTTTAATGCATTAAGAAGAAGCATAAAAAAAATTTCTTGAAAAGTCCAACACATATGATTATTATCAAAATATTAAACTTTAATATAATAAATAAATAAAGTTATTTAATTCCTTGAAAAGTCTAACACATATGATTATTATCAAAATATTAAACTTTAATATAATACAAAAAAGGAAAAAAAAGAAGACATTTAAAAAAAAAAAGAAAAAAAGTAGAGAAGATATTTAAAAATCGCAATTCACATGTATAGATAACTAGTCTATCACCCGTGCTATGCACGGGATAATTATAGATATTTATATTTGTTTTAGATTTTTTTTAATATATAAATTATGTTTTTTAAGATTTTTTTCTTATCACTAACCATAGTGTATGGAGAAATTAAAAAGGGTACTGCAGTAACTATACACGAATTGTATCTATAATTATTTGTATAAGGGGATTTTAAATGCTAATCAGGGAATTTTGATCAAATCAATAGTTGCAGGCATGTGGAAAGATATGTGGATTGAAAAAAAAGTTAATAAACACTAATCAGGGGATTTTTGACCAAATCAATAAATGCTGAGTTTTTTTTTTTTAAATAAAAAATTTTAAAAATTCAGATTAGGATATTAAAGCTTCCATAGGCCTTGGGGGTTAAAAACCCCATTTTGCTTAATATATAGTATAGATATAGATAGATAGATAGATATATCTTTTTATTTTTATTTTTATTTTTATTTTTGTGTGGTTTCTATTTGGGTATTTTTTTTTTTCAATTTATTTAAGATGGAGTTGTGGGTATCTTTTTTTTTTTAAATTTAATTTATCTGTGGTTTCCATTTGTTTTTAATTATTATTATTTAAGTAAGTTATGATGTGAGTTAGATATGTGATAGACATGCGAGTTTTATTGGTTTAAAGTTTATTTAGATAAACTTTAAAGATTTTTTTTTAGTTTTTTAGTTTTTTTTGTTATGTTATAATATAATATATAAAATATATGTAGATATCTACAACTTTAATAGAAAATATTATTTGATTTTTTGGGGAAGAGAAAATGAATGCAAGTTTTAATTTTTTTTTGAAAATTTGTGAGAGAGATTAGGAGGGAGAGATTATGAAATATTTTTGTTATTAAATAAATAAATCAGTCGATAGTTTTTTTAATCTATTTTGTAAATTAAAAATCAATAATTTTGGAAAATTGATTAATTTGTCCCATTAAGTAATTTAAAATTTTGATAGATATACATAAAAAAAAATACATAATTATATTATTAAATCACAATTCAAATTTAGATGTTATATCTTTTTGAGATCTATAGCTAAATTCTTATCTTTTTTTTTTTTAAAATTTTTGTGTGTAACCATAGTGTATGGGAGAAATTGAAAAGGGTGTTGCAATAATTATGAGAGAAGTCAAAAGGGATTGTGGGTTAGAAAAAGTCAATAAATGCTGAGGTTGGGTTGGGAGAAGTCAATAAATGCTGAGTTTTTTTTTTTTTTTAAATCAAAAAATTAGAAAATTAGGATTAGGAGATTAGAGCTCCTATCTGATTTATTGGGGAAGAGAAAATGAATGCAAGTTTTAATTTTTTTTGAAAATTTGTGAGAGAGATTAGGAGAGAGAGAGATTATGAAATATTTTTGTTATTAAATAAATAAATCAGTCAATAGTTTTTTTTAATCTATTTTGTAAATTAAAAATCAATAATTTTGGAAAATTGATTAATTTGTCCCATTAAGTGATTTAAAATTTTGATAGATATACATAAAAAAAAAAATACATAATTATATTATTAAATCATAATTCAAATTTAGATGTTATATCTTTTTGAGATTTATAACTAAATTCTTATCTTTTTTATTTTTTATTTTTGTGTGTAACCATAGTTTATGGGAGAAATTGAAAAGGATGTTGCAATAATTATGAGAGAAGTCAAAAGGGATTGTGGGTTGGGAAAAGTCAATAAATGTTGAGGTTGGGTTAGGAGAAGTCAATAAATGCTGAGTTTTTTTTTTTTTTTAAATCAAAAAATTAGAAAATTAGGATTAGGAGATTGGAGCTCCCACAGGCCTTGGGATTAAAAACTCCCTTTTGCTTAATATATAGTATAGATTGTAAACACAATCCGTGTATAACACGGGTGATATGCTATGCTAGTATCTATACTATATATTAAGCAAAAGGGGGTTTTTAACCCCAAGCCTTGTGGGAACTCCAATCTGCCAATCTAAATTTTCTGATTTTTTGATTTAAAAAAAAAAAAAACCTTAGCATTTATTAACTTCTCCCAACCCCCAAGTCTTATCCTCATAATAACACTTTAATGCATTAAGAACAAGCATAAAAAAAATTCTTTGAAATCCAACACACATGAATTCTTTAAAAATCCCAACACATATGATTATTATCCCTCATAATAACACTTTAATACATTAAGAACAAGCATAAAAAAAATTCTTAAAAAGTCCAGCACATATGATTATTATCAAAATATTAAACTTTAATATAATATAATAATAAAAAAAGACATTTAATTCCTTGAAAAGTCTAACGTACATATGATTATTATCAAAATATTAAACTTTAATATAATATAAAAAAGAAAAAAAAGAAGGCATTTAAAAAAAAAAAATACATTTAAAAATCATAATTCACATATATAGATAATTGTAAATATAATCCGTGCATAGCACGGGTGATATGCTAGTCTATACTATATATTAAGTAAAAGGGGATTTTTAACCCCAAATCTTGTGGGAGCTCCAATCTCCCAATCTAAATTTCCTGATTTTTTGATTTTAAAAAAAAAATCTTAACATTTATTAACTTCTCCCAACTCCCAAGTCTTACCCTCATAATAACACTTTAATGCATTAAGAACAATCATAAAAAAGATTCTTTGAAATCCAACACATGAATTCTTTGAAAAGTCCCAACACATGTGATTATTATCCCTTATAATAACACTTTAATACATTAACAGCAAGCATAAAAAAAATTTCTTGAAAAGTCCAACACATATGATTATTATCAAAATATTAAACTTTAATATAATATCTATACTATATATTAAGCAAAAGGAGGTTTTTAACCCCAGGCCTTGTGGGAGCTCCAATCTCCCAATCTAAATTTCTTGATTTTTTTATTTTAAAAAAAAAATCTTAGCATTTATTAACTTCTCCCAACTCCCAAGTCTTACCCTCATAATAACACTTTAATGCATTAAGAACAAGTATAAAAAAAATTCTTTGAAATCCAACACATGAATTCCTTGAAAAGTCCCAACACATATGATTATTATCCCTTATAATAACACTTTAATGCATTAAGAACAAGTATAAAAAAAATTTCTTGAAAAGTCCAATACATATGATTATTATCAAAATATTAAACTTTAATATAATATAATAAAAAAAAACATTTAATTCCTTGAAAATTCCAACACATATGATTATTATCAAAATATTAAACTTTAATATAATATAAAAAAGGAAAAAAAGAAGACATTTAAAAAAAAAAAAAAAAACATTAAAAAATCACAATTCACATAAACACAATCCGTGCATAGCACGGATGATATGCTAGTATTATATAAGAAAAAAAAGGTTTTTAATCAATAAGCCTTGTGGGAGCTCCGATTTCTCAATCTTAATTTTCCAATTTTTTGATTTAAAAATAATAATAATCTCAGCATTTATTAACTTCTCCCAATCCACAAGCCTTTTTGACTTCTCTCATAGTTATTGCAGCACATTTTTCAACTTCTCCCATACACTATAGTTAGTGATGGGATTATAAATTATTTTTATAAAAAATTTAAAATAATAATTTGTATATTAAAAAATTATCTAAAACAAATATAAATATCTATATCTATTTATCTATATATCTATATTAAGGAAGAAGGGGTTTCTAACCCCGAAGTCCTTTGGGAGCTCCAATATCCCAATCTTAATTTTCTAAATTTTTTATTTAAAAAAAAAAATCTCAGTATTTATTAACATTTTTCGAATCCACATGTCTTTTTACATGCCTACATTTATTGATTTGGTCAAAATCTCTCTGGTCAGCATTTAAAATCCCCTCATACAAATAATTATAGATACAACTTGTGCATAGTTACTGTAGTACCATTTTTAACTCTTCTCATACACTATGATTAGTGATAAGATTATTAAATTATTTTTATAAAAAATCTTAAAAAATATAATTTATATATTAAAAAAATTTAAAATAAAATATAAATATCTATAATTATTCTATACATAACACGGATGATAGACTAGTATAGACTAGTATCAGAATAAATGAAAAGAGAGGGTGGGGATTGCTTTATAAATGCCTTCCTCTCGAACTTTTAGTTAGGAGCTGTATCATTGGTCACTTATCGTCTAATGCTCAGAGAATAAGAATATTAAAAGTAATTAAATATAATATTTTTGTCATTTCGGTTGGTAAGTGTTGTAAAACTTTTCAGATCTGAAATAGATCGGGAAAATCGGTCTAGGGTCCCTCTCCCACTTTTCATAATGGAAGAGATTCACAAAATTATTTTTTGATGTCTAAGGTCCTAAACATATATCAGACAAATTTCAGTCAAACCCACCGCCATTCTTACCCACAACACCTTCTCCTCCGACTCCTTCCTGCGCTCCGCCACCGTCGCAGACCTCCGCGCCGCCCGGATCCACGACCCGGCCTGCCTCTCCTTCTCCAATGGCGCACTCTAGCAACCTCCCTTGCGACGGAGACGGCATTTGCATGATCTGCAAGAAGAAGTCGGCAGAGGACTTGAGAAATTCATCTTCAAATTCATCTTCTTCGGTCTTAAACAATCCTCTGGTGGACTCGATGCCCTTCATGGAGACCAAGGAACGAAGCTTCTACGATACCGGTGGGGATCATGATCAGATGTTGACTCCAAAGGGAATAAATAAGGGTTTTGAAGAGGGAGAGAGTACTGAAACAGGGTACTCCATGGATAACATATGGGAAGATATTGCTCTGTCTGAAAGCGACAGGATGAAAACAGTTTGTGAAACGATCATGGCTTCTCCAATTTGGAACTACTGTCCTCCTCCTCCTGACATGCTTTGGATGATGGAAGAAAATGAGGAGAGTAAGCTGTTTCCCGCCATAACCGATCCATTTTTTGCATGTTATGATCAAGAGAGCTCGAATTTAACTGGCAAATTATATACTGTTTTTGGCAAATTTTTTTACTTGTCATTCATATATATTCCACTTTCTTAGTCATGAGATTCTCGGATTCAAATTTCATATCTATCCTAACTGTAGTATTAATTGATGAATTGTAGGTTCACCCAATTCGAAGAACTCGGTTACAAATTCTGCAAGTTCATCATCATTGGTCTTGTCTCAAAGCATCACGTCCATGCCCATGGCAGCTTTATCCATTATTTTTCTTTCTTATTTTTTTGGAGGAGTACGTGATAATTACTGAAATTAACAATTTTTTTGGAAAGATTTGTCTGGGAATTTCTCTGGGTTGTGAAGTCCAGAGAAATTCTTTGGGATGTGGAGTCCAGAGAAATTCTTTGGGTTGAGAGAATTTCTCTGGAAAAATTTGTCTGGGAATTTTCTCTGAGTTGTGGAGTCCAGAGAAATTCTCTGGGTGATATGTAATACACACACATATTTAGTAGTCAGTTGTTGAATATTCTTCATAAATAATTTTCATATGTTATATAGGTATCTGGTAGAATAAGTAATCAATGCTTAAATTCTAATCTGAAACATTTGATGGTTTGGGTAAAAGGGAAGGGGATACATCCAAAATTCTTGTTGACATCTTTATACCTGTAATGTATGCTTAAAATTTCCAACAAAGCAAAAATATAAATGTAAAATGAACGAAAATATAAATAAGTTGTTTATGCCTTTGATAAGGTGAACCTTGTTTTTCCAACACTTGCATTATGTTGTCTGTCATGTGCAGTTGGTTAGACGACTGCAAGGCCAGGAGGAAAATGCTGCTGGAGAAGAGGTAGCACCTACACCAAAGAGGCTTTTGAATCAGGTAACTAACTTTCTTCTTGAAAGGGGCGTGCATGGGGCTTTGCCATGTGAGGGATATTAATAAGAACATGCTATACTCTTCGGATCACAATATTCAAGCACATGTTGATTCTTTTCCGCAATTATTATTATTATTATTATTATTATTATTATTATTATTATTATTATTATTATTATTATTATGCAGTTTGCTTTTTTTTTTTTTTTTTTTTTTTTTAAAAAAAAAAAATTATGAACCCTTTAATGCTTTGGAGTCCAGAGAAATTTTCTGGGTTGAGAGAATATCTAGAAATGTTTGTTTGGGAATTTTTCTGGGTTTGGAGAGTCCAAAGAAATTTTGAATTTTCCACAGAAATTTGAATGTTTAAAGTCTTAAACTCAGAGATGTTCATGAACTTTGAAATGGCTCTAATATTTCTTGGTTTCTACAGGAAACTAGAACCTAAATCAAGAAGCTTGCTCTGCTGGAAGGCATCTAAAGTGACTTGTCGGAAGGTAATGTTTGATAAATTTGTTATGATCTTACAGCAAATTCCAGAAAGTCTAATGTGGAGACAAGAAGCGCTTTTACAGAATTATACTTCTCTAGTGAATTGCTTATTCTCATTGAGGATTTTCTTCTACAAAGAAGAGTTCTGGTTTGTAGTAATGTATCTTCGGAGTCATTGTCCAAAAGTGGTTCAATTGTCAACATCTTTCTGAATAAAGAAGAAATGACCAGAGAAATTCCAAATTTCTCTGAACTCAGCCAATGCATTAGAGAAATGTTGAGAAATTCTAGGAAGAATTTGGCCAGAGAAATTTTGAGAATAATACACTATCATAGTCTCTGCTATTTGTGTAACAATGTATGCTTCAAGTAATGCTCTTATCTGATCTTTCATTGCAACTCTATTCATCAATGAAACACCTATTTCACGCTTTTTAATTCTTAAATCAGTTTTGATCGACCATTATTGGCTCGATTGGCTCAACTTATACATTTTTATACTGGTTTTGTTTTTTATCCCCCCAAAATGGTCGTGTATCTTTTACATGGATTGGGTGATTTCGGAAGAAAAGAATATTGGATTGCTAAAAATGAGAGAAATTAGGGGAAATGAGAAGAAAAGTAGAGAAACTCATCCAGAGAAATTTCTTTGGGCCAGAATTTCTCTAACCAATTTTCTCTGGACTGAAATTTCTCTGGACCAAATTTCTCTGGGCCAGAATTTCTCTGGATCAAGGTTGAGGGACCTTAGACATTATGAAAATATTGTTGATGGACTTTAGACATTATGAAAATATTTGGTGTCCTTTATGCTATAAAATCATAATACCAAGGACCTGAAAAAAAATATCCCAAATAGATCATACCTTAGTGAAAAAAATGACTGAAACCCAAAATTTCAGCTGTTCTCAAGCTGTCGGTTCGGTTCCATCGTTGTTTATATATATATATATATATACTAGTTTATATAGACCCGTGTATGGCACGGATTATTATTACAATCTATTTAAATTTTATATTTTGATAATTTTTTAAAAATTTCAATTATTATTTTATGAAATTAAATATCATAAATCATTAAATATATGATAATATTATGTGATATGATATGTATCATTTTTTGATTTGTTATACCCCAATGATATCAATTTTCAATTCTATTATCATATAATTTTGCGTAAATTTATGAATTTTTAACATTTTTTCTGAATTTATAAATAAATAAATAAATAAAACAAAATTATGGTGTATAATTTTTCTCAATCGATAAATATAAAACAAATACTAAAATAATTCTCACATCTAAAAAAAACTACTAAGATATATCACTGAACTAATAAAGAAACAAAAAAAAATACATACATATACAAATGACTAATTTTATTAATACATAAATCCTATTCTCACAACAAATGATCAATTTTATTCATAAGTAAATTAACAATTTTTAATAATATAAAAAATATTTTTCAATTAACCATTTAGTTAATAAATAAATCTCAAGTCAATCAACAATTTTTCAATATGGAAAATATTTTTCAATAAACAATTTTGATAATTTATTATTACATAGGATAATAATTTTTTTTTTTTTCCTTGAGTATTGTGTAAAATTAAAATTTAAAACAAACAATAACTATAATTTCTAATATTATAAGACCGATTCATATTTTAATCAAACTTTATGAGTGTATTTGTAATTTGTCAAAAAATAAAATATTTATGTTCCATAATTGATCGAGAATGTTTGCATAATTACGAAAAAATCTATTTCATAATTGACTAAAAATGTTTATGTAATTACAAAAAAACCTATTGCATAATTGACCAAGAATGCTTGCGTAATTACGAAAAAACCTTCACTCAACATATAGGCCATTATTAGTAAATTATTCATTTTACGTTCACTCAACATATAAGCCATTATTAGTAAATTATTCAAAATGAAAGGGCAAAATCGAAAAAAAAAAAAAAAGACAAACCTCAAGCAGTTAATCGCTTCTTATATATATAGACATATATATATATATATATATATGTAATGTGTATGTATATGTACTTTAGACAATATGAAATTGGGATAAACAGATCCCTCAATATTTCCTCCATTGGTAGCGTGTAAACACGATGTTCAATACAAAAAAAAATAAAAATAAAAGAGTCCCATGAAAATGGTTTGAATTTCAACTTGTATGCATATATATTTTAGACAAAACATGGAACTGGAGTCGAACGCAACCTCAATATTTCCTACTTTCCATAACAAACTACAGAATGTGAACACTTGAAAGTTCAATAAAAAAAATGTCACGCTTCCAGAATGGTATGAATCTCAGCATGTATGTATGTGCGCGCGCGAGCTTTAGATAAAACATCTATTTGGATTCAACAGAAACCTCAATATTTCTTCCTTTCCAAAATAATAAAACAGAACGTGAACAGTTGAAAGTTCAATAACATGTTTTACACTACAAGTACAATTATGTGGACTATTTCTGAATGAATAATGTGAATATTTCTAACCTGAATGACCAAAAGGCATCGCCAGAAATTCAACAGAAACGATTCAGACACTCCATTAAGGCATCTGTGTGTTCAGGCTTACCAACAGATACACGGACGTAACCCTTTAATTCTTTATTATTGTAGTGACGGATCATCACACCCATTGCCGCAAGATCTTCCTGTAAAATATCACGAATCATCACTACAAACGTTCATGAGTGCAACAGTGCAATAATGACAATGTAAGGAACAGTACATTGTAAGTAACAACAGCTCTTAGAAAGGAATTTCATGGCAATTTTTTTCTTGGCTTGAATATGCTTGCTTGCAAGTTGTCACCCAAAGTTCAGTACATAATTGTTTACTTTAAATCTAAGTACACAGATGATTTGCGCAGAACAGGACACAGATGTGAGAGAAAGGGTCACATCTATGTTCATAAACAGCTGTTTACATTCAGCTTAGTCCAACTTTTATAACTTACAGGTCAGCCGCTCAATATTTGAGATAAATCATTGGAGAAATAAGCATAGGGAATGCCAAAATTTTATATAGATCCGAACTTCCTTTATTTTAAACCACTTCCCATAATGAATCTGAAGCCAAATAATAATAATAATAACATTGTGGCCACTAATTTAGAAGCACAACAGAAAATCCTTTTTCCCAACCTAACGGAAATAAATATAAAACATCAAGCTTACATTATTACATAGATTTAATTTTCATTTGTCACTCAATGTGTGAAATTTTGAAGTTACAGAACCACGCATAATAATTAAGTTTCCGGGAATTCAATGACAATTGTTTTGGTGAAAAAATGCACCACACAATAATCAACTGATATCTCAACAGCAACAAGAATGTTCCATTTATGTCATGTGGACAGGATAGATTAGTAGATGGCATTTAAAATGAGCATTCAGGAACAAAGATTATCATTGATGTCAATGTCATATTTTTCATCTTCAACTTCTCAAGGTATAGTTCAAGTTACTTTCTACTTCTATGAGAAAGCATGCATAATTGTTTCCCCTTCTAAATTTTTCATTTGGCCTTTTGCTCACTAGGGAGGGAGAGAGTGCCACCCTCCAACTTGTTTTAACCTTTTTGACAGACTTTATACACGTCACATTCTCTCTCTATGGATGCCTTCCTTTCTCTGTCTTCAAAGTTTCTCCATATAATGTACACTTGAGAAATATAAACAATAACTAAAAAGAGGGGTTAATTACAAATTATCCCCTTGGTGCTTCTTTTTGAATAAAATTTAACTTAGCAAAGTGGTTAGAAATCCAAAACCACTTCTTTATTTGATAAGTATCTCTGTTATATATATTTACACACTTCTCTTTTTCTTCCTCTCTTTCTCTTTCTTCTTCCCATATTTGATGTTGTCAGGATTCAGGACTGGTTTTGATGTTGAGGAGGATAAGAAGCCTTGGGAAGGGAATGGAACCTCTCTATCTCTGCCACTTGCGTAATTCTCTTGCAAGGCAAAGGGAAGGTAAAGAGATTATCTTTCTGTCAAGCAGCTTTTTACATAGATCCCCAAATATTATCTCTATAGACTTCACTTATTTTGTTGACCCAATTGGCAAAGGAGGGGATGGCAGGAGGGGTTGGACAATGAGGTGTGTGGTGTTCGGTGGAAGAGGAAGGAGTATGTTGGATTGCCCATCATCACTCATACTCCTTGTTGGAGAGCTTGATAAGCATATTGTTGGGCCCCTTTCCTCACAACTCAAGCTTTTGGGTTGGGACTAGAGGTGATCTAACATTTTCAAAGCTCAAGTTAGGATACTTCTTGGGTTCAAGTCTCTCCATTTGCATTTGTTTTCAATTTGCATTATGTTTTTCTATATGTTTGTGTTAAGTGCTAGTGTCTAAGGGTAGCTTTATAGTCTTTAGTCTTATATGATAAATACATGTGTAAGAGGGGAGAACCCTAATTGATTCTATTGTTCTTCTTTTTTTCTCATTTTTCTGTAAAAATAAAAAAATAACCCCATGTTTGAAATTTAATGGGTTCCTTCCCTATGATTCTATTTTAAGTTTTTTGTTAATTATTTGGTGATTTCTCCAATTTTTGTTGATTTTTTGGTGGGACAAAATGGTTATTTTTCAAAAGCCACTACTGGTAGCCACTACTGGAGCCCTTCTAGGGTTGTTTCTTCTCTTTCCTTGGGAGCCGACTAGACCACTGTAGGGGGCTATAGTTATTGTTTTGAAGGATTGGTGAGGTTTCTCTCAGTTTCTGTTCGTTTTTGGCTTCCCTGACTGCGTTTTGGCTGTGTCTCTGTTTCTAAAGGTACCTTCTTGTTTCTCAATTGGTTTTTTGGCTCAGTTTTTGGCTTCCTGGGCTGTTATTTGTTGTGTGGATTGATTTTCAATGGCTGAAGTTGATGATAAGGACCCTAAGGTTAGTGAAGAGGGTGGAGTGCATCGTGTTATAACCCTTAATGATAGTCCCTCTCTTCAAATCAGTCATGCGAAACTTAATGGCTCCAACTACCTGATTTGGTCCTGTTCTTGTAGTCTTGCTATTGCTGCTCACCGTTTGACTGGCTAGATTACCAGTGATCTTCCCCAACCTACTAGTGATGCCCCTTCTCGTGCTTAATGGGTTTTTGAGAACGCTTTGGTTATGACTTGGCTCATTAACTCTATGCAACCCACCATCAGTCGATCTTTTCTTCTCCTAGATAGTGCTCATAAAATATGGACCACTGCCTCAAAGATGTATTCTCAACAAGGTAATGATGCACAAGCATATAAGTTGCGGAAGAAGCTTCAGGGTTTGGATTAGAAGGACCGATCACTTGCGGTGTACTATGCTGGGTTAAGTAGCGTGTGGTAGGAACTAAATTATTATCAAAGTTTCTAGGCTATGTGTTCCAAGGATGCAACTTTATTTCAACAGACTATGGAAAATAAGCGTGTGTATAACTTCCTTATCGGCCTTAATTTGGAGTATGAACAGATTCGCGTTCAAGTGTTGGGTCGTTCCAGGGCTTATGCACTTGTTCAACAAGAGGAAAGTCAACGTAGTGCTATCGTTCATTCCTCTGTTCAGGATCGTTCTGCTTTGGTTGTTGCTCCATCCACCCGTGATCCTAAGCCTAGTCCACTTCCATTTGCTAGTAAGGGTCCTCTGGTTGATCAAGATCAGTTAAAATGTGATTATTGTAGGAAAGATCGACATGATCGCAAGCATTGTTGGAAATTGAATGGTCGTCCTACTCGGGGTTGTGGCCGTGGTAATACAGCTCGTCCACAAGCGCATGTGTCTGAGATTGCTACTAGTACCTCTGATGAGCCTAGTACTCTTTCCCAGGATGAGTTACACACTCTTAGGCGTTTGATGACTCGGCTTGATTATCCATCTACCGCAGTTCCTTTAACTTTTGCTTTCTTCAATTTTGCCCACACAAGTATTCCTGCTAGTGCTCTTAGTACATCCTCGTCGCCTTCTTAGATTATTAATTCCGGTGCTACCGACCACATAACAGGTGCCTCTAGTCTTTTCTATTCTTATTCTTCTTATTCTGGGTAGGATAAGGTTAGAGTAGCTTATGGCACTTTATCTTCCGTCTCCGGCAAGGGTTCTATTCATTTCTCATGTTTACTCTCTTTTTTCTGTGCTTCATGTTCCTAATCTTTCTACTAACTTACTTTCTGTGAGTAACCTTACTCCTCTAAACTACTCGGTGACATTTTTTCTTACTCAATGTGTCTTTCAAAAACTGGCTACGGAGAAAACAATTGGCAGCGGTAAAAGCACATGGTGGACTGTACTTTCTAGATGTTATTCCTCCCATATTACCATTGTCCTCCACTCAGGCTCTTCAATGCACTACTAGCTCTTCTCTTCATCTCCTTCATTAGTGGCATCATCGTTTGGGTCATCCGTCCTTTAGTATATTAGAAAGGCTTTTTCCTTCATTAGTTCAAGGTTGTTCTAGGAATAATTTTGTTTGTAATGCTTGTGAACTTGCTAAGCATAAAGGTACTCATTATCCTTCAGTTAATAAAAGAAGTACTTTTCCTTTTATGCCTGTTTATACTGATGTGACCTTCCCTTGAGGTGTCCACTTCTGGGTATCATTGATTTGTCACTTTTTCATAAAATGATAAGCAATCTCTTTAATGCTACCATTAAAATTTTGCGCAATGATAATAAGACTGAGTATGTTGATGGTGGTTTTCGGGCATATCTTGAGGAGCATGGCATTCTTTACCAAACTAGTTATGTTGGCACTCCTCAGTAGAATGGAGTTGCCAAGCGCAAGAATGGCCATCTCCTTGAAGTTGCTCGTTCTCTCTTATTTACCATGAATGTCCCCAAGTCTTTTTGGGGTGGTGATGTTCTTACTGCTACTTATCTTATAACCGCATGCCTTTTAATGTCCCCTCCAATTCCAAATTCCTCTTGCACTTCTTCCTGTGACTCATCCTACGTCTTCTCTTCCTCCTCGGGTTTTTGGGTGTGCCTGTTTTGTTCATTTACAACCTCGTACTCGTGGGAAGCTTGATCCTAAAGCTATGCATTGTACCTTTCTTGGCTATTTTGCTATTCAAAAAGGTTACAAATGTTATGATCCTCACACTTGAAAAGTGTATGTTAATATGGATGTCACCTTCCATAAATCTGAGTCATTTTTTACTTTTTTTCCGCTATCTCCTCAGGAGAAGAGTATTATGGATGAGACGATGTCATATCGGCGTGAGTTATCCTTTTTCATTCCTAGTCAGTGGGCTATTATTTGTGGTAAGGGGAGCCTAAGAGTGGTTTTGGTGTTGAGCCTGACATTAGGGGCCGTTTGGACAGTGTTGATCTAAAGACTTATTCATGGCGTCACAAAGAAAAGCCATCCCTTGTGCCACCAAGTCAATCATCATCCCTCGTGCCGGTTCCAAATCCTGTTTCCACTGATTCTACAGATAATGCACCTCATTCTATTTCTTCACCAGTAGTTAACAATCTTGTTGTTGATGATTTGAGCCTTCTTATTGCTCTGCGAAAGGGGGTTAGGGCTTATACTCAACACCCTAATTTGTGTCCTATAATTCATCGTCTCTTATATATCGTGCTTTTGTTTTGTCTCTATCTTCTGTGTATAAAGCACAAGGTTGGAAAGAAGTTGTTAATGATCCTAAGTGGAAATGAGCTATGGTAGAAGAGATACAAGCTCTAAGCAAGAATAATACCTGGGAATTGGTTCCTCTTCCAAGTGAAAAAAAAAACCCAGTAGGGTGTAAGTGGGAGTTCACCATTAAGCAGAAGGCAGATGAGACAATTGAACGGTACAAAATAAGACTAGTGGCCAAGGGATTTACCTACACATATGGAATTGATTATCAAGAAACCTTTTATCCTATAACAAAGATGAATTACATTCAAGTCATTCTTAATGGTAACCTGGGGTAGCCTTTACAGCAACTAGATGTGAAGAATGCATTTCTTCATAGAGATTTAGAAGATGAGGTTTATATGAATGTGCCACCAGGATTCTCCTCTCAGTCTACTGTCAGAAAAGTCTGCAGCTTGAAGAAAGCTTTATATGGTTTGAAATAGTTTCCCTGGGCTTGGTTTGACAAATTTCTGAAGGCAGTATTGAGGTTTGGGTATAAGCAAAGCAATGCAGATCACACTATGTTTGTCAAAAGCAATGCAAATAAGGTAACTGTGCTTATTGTATGTGGATGATATAGTTGTGACAGGGGATGATAAGGATGCGACACATCTAAAGATGCAATTGGCCAATGAGTTTAAGATCAAAGATCTTGGCCCGTTGAGGTACTTTCTTGGGATTGAAGTTGCCAGGTCTGAAAAAGGCATCTTTATTTCTCAAAGAAAGTACATTCTAGATCTTCTTGAAGAAACCAACATGTTAGGCTGTAAACTGGTTGATTCACCTATTGAGATTAATCATCATCTTTGCAGTGGTGTTGGTAACTCGATGGATAAGGAAAGGTACCAAAGACTTGTGGGACGGCTTATATACCTATCCCACATTCGATTTGATATTGCCTATGCAGTTGGGATAGTAAATCAGTTTATACATGATCCTCGTGCAACAAATTTGGATGTTGTGTATCGCATTTTGAGGTATCTTAAGTCTGTCCCACGAAAAGAGATTTTGTTTTCTAATCATATGGTCAATTGAGGTTAGAGCATTTACTGATGCATATTAGGCAAGTTCTATAGATGACAAAAGGTCTACATCTGGTTACTGCGCTTTTGTAAGGGGAAATTTGGTCACTTTACGTAGTAAGAAGCAAACGGTGGTGTCCCGGTCTAGTGTAGAGGCAGAATATCGAACTATGGCGCATGATACTTGTGAACTCATGTGATTTCAGTCCTTATTGGGTGATATAGGAATTGTTTGTGGTGATCCTATGACTCTATACTGTGACAACAAAACTGTCATCAACATTGCTCACAATCCTGTTCAACATGATAGGGCCAAGCATATTAAGATTGACCAACACTTTATTAAGGAGAAATTGAATAAGGGTTTGATATGTATGCCTTTTGTGAAGTCGGAAGATCAACTGGTTGATGTGTTTATCAAAGGTCTTAGTAATAAGGTCTTTCATCCAATTTGTTGCAAGTTGGGCATGAGAGATATATTTGCACCAACTTGAGGGTGTCCAAGGGTTGCTATGTCATTTTAGTCTTTAGTCTTATATTCTAAATACATGTGCAAGACGGGAGAACCCTACTTGATTCTACTGTTAATACAACATCAGTTGTTCTCTCATTCTTCTTTTCTATCTCATTCTTCCTCTTCTTCTTTTCATATGTAAATCTAACAGTTTGGATTTTGCATCTCTATGTGCAAGACAAGGTTGCATGTGAGGTAAGGTATGAGCTTGCTATGCAATGTTTGGTTTGGGACTAGTGCGAAAGAAATGAAAAGCTTTAGAACAAGCAATTGCTTGACTTGATATCAAGCTGAAGTTTGATGAATGCTCAAAAGCAAGTGGCAGTCTGGTAAAAACAGACTCGAGACAATGCAGGGCTTTTCTAAAAATAAATTACTTAAATTATCACCATTTAAAAAATACAAAATAATTATGAATAAAAGGTAAAAATTTTGGATACATAACCAAGAATTTCTACAAAATCAAAGATGTGCAACAAGAACAAAAAAAAGGTACCTTCAATTTCTTTGCATCCATTCCAGATGTAACCTCACAAAGAATGAAATTAGAGTAGCTCGAATATGGATTGAGAAATGGTACTTCTTTTAAAAGCTTAAAGAGTCTCTCACGTTCTTGCACCAAAGCCACTTTAACCTTCTGATAGACATTACTCACTTTATTAGAAGTGCTTTTAAGCAAAGGAATTCTCCTTTGCCACTTAACATGGAATATAATCATTGAGTAAAGCCTGAATTAATGAATTCATCACGTACCTCGAGATAGGCCGGATTCTTCAGTGCTGCACACGCAGAAACTTCTGCAGTAACAGACACATTATATGGTTGTTTTGCTCTCCAAAGATACTCAATAATGCTCGAAGGAAATGCACCATATCCAATGCGGAGTCCAGCTAAACCTGTACAACGTTTATTCACCACACAAAAAATGAAATAATTTCATACAAAAGTAAACCTAATGAAGTTAATTTTATTTTTCATATTTAGTAAGAAAATCGATATTAAAAATGAGCAATCCATGTATTGAACATACACGTTAATGAATTAAAAATAAATAAATCCATACACATCAATCACCAAACATGTCAAGGTTGCTAGATTGATTTCCAATTTTTCAACACGCATATATATAGAGATAGATATAGATATGTCACCAAATTTTTACCTCCAGAGTGCAAAATTACTCGCTGCTATAATAAACCCAACCCCATTGAGACAGGTTTGGGGAGGCCTAAATGATGTAGCGCTTGGTTTGGAGTTCAGAGGCAAAACTCATCTGAGTGGTGTTGAGTTGAGGATGACTGCCCCAGTAATTTACACTATTGTTTTCCTTCCCTTGCACCCATGCATGTCTCATTCATGTTTCGTTATTTCAATTCCATAATCTCTCTCTAGCCTCAAATGTTCACTGTTACCATTCCCTCCACTAGAGTTATCTCACTCCCCCAACATAACCTAGTGAACCCCTTAAAAAACTTAACATTCCCATCAAAAGCTTGTCATCAGCATCAAATATCAGATTTTCTTTTCTCCCAAGTTCTAGTACTAAATTCCAATGCCATGTGGTTTTAATTAGAGGGACTCCTCACAAATTCTTTATTGGGTTCACCCAAAAAGGGTTTGTTACTCCATCAGTGTTGCTGTTAGCACCTTCTACTTGAAGGCTGCATGGTTGGCATTGGCAGCACCTTGCACCAATGTCCAACCAAGACCACGGCATGATGGTGGCATGCCAAAACAGCAAGGTGAAACATTGATAAAGTGCTGAGGCAGCAGCACAGCACCCTTGGCCAAAGTATGGGCCACAGTGGCACAAATGCAAGGCATTAACATGACCCGAATGTGGGCTGCAGCATACTTGGGGGTTCAAAGCATTCAGTAGGCAAAACTTGGTCTGGGGGCCAAGACAACCAAATTCGTGGCTGACTGAGAAGGCAAACAACATGGGCAGTTCAAGGCAGTTATGCTTGTCTGGCAGCAGTTACCCATGTTGAGCAAAAGACAAGGCAAGTCTGGACATCTAGAATCAAGGCAGGGAGTTAGCAGCAGTTATGTCCCAGAAATGATCCTAAGTCCCTAGGCAGTTGGGGGTGTCAACTGCCATGCCACTTGGCATGCTTTCCTTGTAATGCTGGTTGTAAGCTTGTAACTGATTGTAAGCCTATTTAGGCATAAGCCATGGAACTCGAAAATTAACTAGGTGTTGGTAAGAGTTTCCATAGGCATCCTTTGTATTGTTGGTGCAATTAATAAAGGTTGGGAGTTTTTCCTGTAATCACTTGTTGCCTATTCTCTTACTTGTTATAACACTGTGTGTGTGTGTATTCATAATTGGCTGAGACGAAGTGCCCAACTTAGTGCCATTACAGGTTGGAAATTTGAAACAAAAATTGACCCTGTAACAATTGGTATCAGAGCACGATTATGCTCTAATGGTTTCTGGCATGGATGCCTTGAAAGAACAAGTAACGCGGTTGGAAAACCTCATAGGCGAACCTGCTGATGAGAACCGCTCGCTGACAGATCGATTGGATGCTGTGGCCTCAGGGTTTCTTGCCCTTGAGACCTCGACAGCAGATCGGTTCAAAGACATGCTGACAGATGTGCTAGCCATTTCGGAGTCCTGGAAAGACAAGTTTCAAGAAGTTGTGGATGAACTGTCCCTTCTGAAGAAGGTTGTCTGTGGGCATACGAATTCGGAAAAAACTCCTTCGAAAATTAAAATTCCAGACCCTAAAGCTTTTGGTGGGAATCGGAGTGCCAAGGAACTTGAGAATTTTCTGTGGGACATGGAGCAGTATTTCAGGGTTGCTCATGTGCCTGAAGGAGAGAAGGTTACAATCACAAGCATGTACCTTACTGGTGATGCTAAACTTTGGTGGCGTACACGTGTTGGGGATGATGCTCGGCCAGAGATCTCAACATGGGAGACTCTAAAGAAGGAAATGAAGAAACAATTCCTTCCTTGCAACACATCTTGGGTTGCAAGAGACGCCCTGAAGCGGTTGAAGCATTCCGGATCGGTGAGGGATTATGTGAAAGAATTCAGTTCTTTGATGCTCAAGAACATGTCGGAGGAAGATAAACTCTTCAACTTTATGTCTGGGTTGCAGAATTGGGCCCAGTTGGAACTTCGGAGACTCGGTGTCAAAGATTTGCCCTCTGCCATGGCCGCGGCAGATGGTTTGCTTGACTACAAGTTAAGCAAGGAACCCACTACAGAAACCAGCAAACCCAAGAAGAAAGGAAAAGGGAAGATGGGAGAGAAAAAGTATGGTTTCAAGAAGGGGAAAGAGGGTTCCAAGTACAAACAGAAGGGGGATTCTTCTCAGACCAACGGTGGGAAATCTAACAAAGGGTGTTTCATATGTGATGGACCCAATAGAGCGAAAGACTGTCCCAAGCGTGAGAAACTTAACACTATGGTCGCGGAAGATGGCAAAGGGGAGTCGGATTCTGAGGGGCCGACTAGGGTAAACCCCTTACAATTGCTCAATGCAATTCATGCGGACAAAGCCCCTACTACTGATCTAATGTACATCAAGGTGGCATTGGCGGGTACCGACATTTCGGCGATGGTAGACACCGGTGCCACGCATAACTTTTTGTCAGAAAAAGTTGTGCAGACCCTCGGATTGCAAGTTACCCAAAGCGCCAGTCGAATCAAGGCAGTAAACTCAGCGGCTCAAACGGTACAAGGAATGGCTTCCAAAGTATCGATCACAGTTGGAGATTGGACTGGGCAGGTTAACTTGATAGTGGTTCCTTTGGATGATTTCGATGTCATCCTAGGAAATGATTTCTTTGTGACTGCAAAAGTGGCTTTAATGCCATATTTGGGTGGGATACTTATTTCGGATGAAGACAAGCCTTGCTTTGTCGCTGGTTGCAGTAAATCAGACAAAGGCAAGGGCGCAAAGAGAAAGACAGAGACCCTCTCAGCCATTCAAGTCCACAACGGTTTGAAAAAGGGCGCAGAGACTTATCTTGCTGCCTTGGTAGAAATCAAACCTGATCTATCAGTAGAAGTGTCGGATGAAGTGGCAGAAGTGTTGAGGGAATTTGAGGATGTGATGCCTCCGGAGTTGCCAAAGTGCCTTCCTCCTCGGCGTGCCACTGATCATAAAATAGAGTTGATTCCGGGTGCTAAGCCTCCAGCGAAGGCACCCTACAGAATGTCCCCAATGGAACTTATAGAGTTGCGAAGGCAATTGACGGACTTATTGGATGCTGGACTGGTTCAACCATCCAAAGCCCCTTACGGTGCCCCAGTGCTTTTTCAAAAGAAGCAAGATGGAAGTTTGCGCATGTGTGTGGATTACCGGGCTCTCAACAAAGTGACTATAAAGAATAAGTACCCAGTCCCTTTGGTGGCAGACCTATTCGATCGATTGTGCAAGACCACTTACTTCACAAAATTGGATTTACGTGCTGGCTATTGGCAAGTCCGAGTGGCTGAAGGAGATGAGTCAAAGACCACATGTGTTACGAGGTATGGGTCTTTTGAGTTCCTTGTAATGCCGTTTGGGTTAACTAATGCCCCAGCTACATTCTGTAATCTTATGAATGATGTGTTCAATGACTATGTCGATCAGTTTGTTGTTGTTTATTTGGATGATATTGTAATATATAGTGAGTCCCTAGAGGATCACTTGTCCCACCTTCGGATGGTGTTCACTCGGTTACAAGAACACCAGTTGTATGTCAAGAAGGAAAAATGTGAGTTTGCCCAGCGGGAAATTAAGTTTCTTGGGCATATCATTTGCCAAGGCCATGTCAAAATGGATGGAAGGACGGTGCAGGCTATCATGGAATGGTCTTCACCCAACAATGTGCGGAGTTGCGATCCTTCTTAGGCTTGGCAAACTACTATCGGAAATTCATTGAGGGATATTCAAAGAAGGCCGCTCCCCTCACTGATTTGCTGAAGAAAGACCACAAATGGCATTGGCCTTTGACAAACTGAAAAGTGCAGTAGCAAGTGAACCGGTCTTGCGACTGCCTAGTTTCGAGTTGCCTTTCGAAGTACACACGAATGCCTCAGACAAAGCACTCGGAGGAGTACTGGTGCAGGAAGGACACCCGGTGGCCTTTGAAAGCAGGAAACTAAACGCTGCTGAGAAGAATTATTCAGCCCATGAGAAGGAAATGACGGCAGTAGTGCGTTGCCTACTCACTTAAAGGGTCTATCTGTTGGGATCGAAGTTTTTGGTTCTTACTGATAATGTGGCTAATACATTCTTCAAGACTTAGAAAAAGTTGTCTCCAAGGCAGGCCCGTTGGTAGGAATTCCTTGAAGAGTATGACTTTGAATGGCGACACAAGCCTGGACGACATAACCTAGTCGCTGATGCCTTAAGCCGGAAAGAGATAATTGAATATGTGGCTGCTATCTCCAACATTGAATCACAATTGCTGGAAAGGATCAGGGATAGTGCTGCCATTGACTCAGAATATCAACGGTTGGTACAGCAAGTAAAGGATGGAATTGCTCATCGATATTGGCTTGAAGATGGTCTTTTCCATGGCAAAGGAGATAGGTTATATGTCCCAAGTGTTGAGGGACTACGAATGGAACTTCTTAGAGAAACACATGACCCGCAGTGGGCTGGTCATCCGGGGCAACAACGCATGATGGCTTTTTTGTCGCGTTCATATGTTTGGCCAAAAATGGAAAAAGACGTAGAGGCTTATGTCAAAACATGCATGGTGTGCCAATTGGACAAGACCGAAAGAAAGAAGGCAGCTGGGTTATTACAACCACTACCTGTCCCTGAGAAGCCTTGGGTTTCCATATCCATGGACTTTATCTCCGGATTCCCCAAGGTCAATGGGATGCGCTCCATTATGATAATTGTTGACCGTTTCTCTAAGTATGCTGTTTTCATCCCTACTCCTCATGCTTGTCCCGCGGACGTTGCTGCTGATTTATTTTATAAGTATGTTGTAAATATTTTGGCTTACCTGAGGACATAATAAGCGACAGGGATACCCGGTTTATGGGAAGGTTTTGGACTGTGCTCTTTAATTTGATGGGTTCCGAATTAAAGTTCTCCATAGCAAATCACTCTCAGACGGATGGCCAGACCAAGAGGATGAATGGATTGTTGTAGGAGAATCTCCGACATTATGTGACCGCAAGTCAAAAGAATTGGGTCGAATTGTTGGACAGCGCACAGTTTTGCTACAATCTACCTAGATCATCTGCAAGTATGGGCAGCAGTGGCACAAATGCAAGGCATTAACATGACCCGAATGTGGGCTACAGCATACTTGGGGGTTCAAAGCATTCAATAGGCAAAACTTGGTCTGGGGGCCAAGACAACCAAATTCGTGGCTGACTGAGAAGGCAAACAACATGGGCAGTTCAAGGCAGTTATGCTTGTCTGGCAGCAGTTACCCATGTTGAGCAAAAGACAAGGCAAGTCTGGACATCTGGAATCAAGGCAAGGAGTTAGCAGCAGTTACTAGCAGCTATGTCCCAGAAATGATCCTAAGTCCCTAGGCAGTTGGGGGTGTCAACTGCCATGCCACTTGGCATGCTTTCCTTGTAATGCTGGTTGTAAGCTAGTAATTGATTGTAAGCCTATTTAGGCATAAGCCATGGAACTCGAAAATTAACTAGGTGTTGGTAAGAGTTTCCATAGGCATCCTTTGTATTGTTGGTGCAATTAATAAAGGTTGGGAGTTTTTCCTGTAATCACTTGTTGCCTATTCTCTTACTTGTTATAACACTGTGTGTGTGTGTGTATTCATAATTGGCTGAGACTAAGTGCCCAACTTAGTGCCATTACAGGTTGGAAATTTGAAACAAAAATTGACCCTGTAACAGTTGCCATGGTGAAGTTGGATTCTAATGTGGTTTCATCTTAATCCAAGAACAAAGATATAGGAATCTACACCTTGAAAGTGGCCAATTCAGCATTGAGGTGCTATAAAGATGTACAAGGTTAAAACAAAAGCTAATGTCTGCTGATGGGCCGTCTAAGAAGTAAAGTAGAAAAAATTCTCCAATCCTTTACCTCTACGCCAGTTAAGGCCTATACCAAGGCTGACATTGGCGTTTGTTGAGTCCCACATTAGAAGGATGCACACCAGAATCAAAAACATTTTGTGCTAGCTTTCAGAAAGGGACTGATCAAAGAATCATCTTGTGCTAGCTTCCACCCAATTTAATAATTTTAAGGAGCGTCAAAGCATAGCAGAGCTTCGAAGCTGGAACCCCTCTATACAAGATCTCTCCTCCCAAAGGATTTATTAGATCCAAAAATGGAGATTATACTAGCTTATGGTTGTGCATAACCTTTTCCTCCACACCTAATCCAAGATGTGTGCTTTTTGTCTTTGGAAGACCAAAAACAATTTTTGTGAAAAAAAAAAAGACACCAAAAAACAACAACAATAATTTACAGGATGTGAAAGTTTCCCTATAGTAACATATTATATCAAACAATAAAATTAGTTTACCAGTCTTCATTGTATCCATACATGTACTGTAAACAAACTTCCTTGCGAACTATTATTTAAAAGAAACAACATCAACTTTTTCAACAACCACTTTTACTCAAACAAATGCATCCATGACATCTTTCTTCTCACAACTTTCCATTGAACCCAACACACATGTATCACACATTATGCATCGAGTATTAATAAATAGGGAGAGAAACTTTGATCAGTTCACTTCTATTCTTTTCCCAACTATACATATATATATATATAATTGTATATTTCTATTAATCAAAAAGAGGGCACCAGCAGTGCTCCCATGTACCAAAATAATTAGAAATCAATCAGTTCTTCTTTCATTACTCTTCCTTATTTAAACACTATATAACAACTAATCATATAAAGTCGGTTCAAATAAAAGATCAGAAGTCCATTTAGCCATTCAATAATAGAGCACACCAGCAATTTGAAATTAAGTACAAACTATAAACATACCAGCTCTTTTACTAAATGTGCGAAGGACAATTAGATTTTCATGCTTCTTCACCCATTGCATCTTAGATTCAATTCCTGAAAATTCAATGTATGCTTCATCCAGCACAACCAATATAGGCAGATCAAGGATCTTCAATAGAACTTCATCACTGATTATACTGTCAAACAACAAGAAGACAATACAATAAATCATGTTAGAACCTGAAATGAAGCCTGTTGGAAA
The DNA here is from genome assembly GCA_030407325.1 of Camellia japonica. Taxonomy (NCBI): domain Eukaryota; kingdom Viridiplantae; phylum Streptophyta; class Magnoliopsida; order Ericales; family Theaceae; genus Camellia; species Camellia japonica. The sequence goes on from JAPPVO010000019.1 coordinate 182,545,427, forward strand.
ACAGCAATATATATATATATATAGAAACTTGCTACATTCAAAGGAACAGTCTGCATACTCAGTAGTAAAGCAAAACTATGTCATAGTTCTACTGGCAGTTCATAACCTAAAACATCACCTAGTTGGATAACCAAATAAAAAGTCCAATACAATTATGTGTTGTTTCTCGACTCACACAAGGACATTTCAGTACAAACAATATTTTATAAATAATAATGATAACAATAATTACTGTCAAGCATAAATAATCACATAACAGCCCAACTCCTTTTCTTTTTAGATCATCGTGTCAGACACCTTATACTTGCATCAAATATCAAATATTGACACCTATGTGAACTTCCCCATTGCATGACTCTTGGCAGTGACTGGACATTTTACATTTTTACCTTAGGCCTCAATTATTGAGAGCAAAGGACGAAGATGAACTTCTTCATCCACACACTCTTATTTCACATAGAACAATATTTTGATCACTGATACTGTCACTAGATTTGGCACGTTGCTAATCATAAGTTCATAATATATATCTTCAAGCCACTTAAAAATTGTGGGCAATTCTTGGATGGAAAGATGACGCATAGCAGAAATCCTGAAATATAGACTACGGCCAAAGCGATATGATTATGAATCAAAGTCAAACAACTATAATGTCTAACACCTGTGCCATTCAGGAGGTGATAAAGAAAGTGAACGTGCAAAAATGGTAACGGTTGGACCAAGTCTAGCAAGTACAGTACGCCTAAAAATGCACCTTAGGATCCTAAAGGTGCATAATAATAAAATAAATCAAATCATGACAATGGATGCAATTAAAAGTTACCTCCCATCAGGATTGTTGGGTGAAGTTAGAAATATGCACTTTGGTTTCTCCTGCTCAACAACTTCAGTAATCAGTTCTACATCCAAGCTAAAATCTGGCTTCCGGGGTACTGCTTAGTTGGATGACACCAAATAAGTTCTTGCACACTTGACATTGTCAAATTATGAAAATGATGGCATACAAAGCACATGAATGGAAAGGAAGGAAACTCCTCAATCGTAGTTAAACGTAGGATAAATAAATAATAAAACAATAAAAAAGCTAGGTGAACAAAGATGAAAGAATGGAAACAAAAGAGTTTATATTTAATGTACCTTTGATAACAAGTGCCCCATTAACAGCAGCATCAAATTCATACATTGTAAAGGTTGGAGGGCAGTCCACAATTTTGTCACCGGGATCCAGAACACAACTGAAGCAAGATTAAAAATACAAAAAGCAAAAAAGAACAAAATAAAAATAAATACCAATCAAAGGGGAGGTGGCAAAAAAGTTATAGTATCATTGCGCAAATTACGAAGTTAAAGCAGAAAATATGAAATTACGGTAATCACAAGATCTTCTATCACTGACCGCATAATCAAATCAATGAGTTCATCTGCACCACACCCTGCAAGAATATATTCAGATTCAAGACCCGAATCCTGGGCAAGAGCAGCACGCAATCTACGGCTTTCAGGATCAGGATAAACATAAGGGAATTTCAGTGACCCCAAAGCCTCAAAAACCTAACCAAAATTTGAAATTTGTAACCAGGACAAAAACAAACAGTAAACATCAAAATTTCCAGCAATTGCAAGGAAGGGGTTTTAAAGTTAAAAAGTCCAAATGACATCTTTGATAGAACTGGTGATTATATTCAGAAAAGTTAATATAGTATATGACTTGCCTCTGGAGGTGGACCATATGGGTTTTCATTTGCATCTAATTTGACAATATCCTCAGGCTTTCTACCTAGACGAGTTGACAATACCTGTCTCAAAAACCCATAACTCTCACATTAAAGAGAATAAAAATATATGCTTATTATTTCAAGTAGCTAGTAATGGAATATAACTAACTGACAACCAAGCAACTCACTCAAATAAAACATGAACCATCCAGAAGAAACTTAAAGCATTATCATAAGGATGAATCAAACACATCACCAGACAACCAACTTGTCAGAATAAGCAAGCAGAAATTCTTAAATGCATCAGAACTAGTTTCACGAAATTTGATAAAATTTGCAGTAGCAACCCGGGCCATTCAATAGAAAACAAGACATCAACTAACATTCTGACATATTCAAGTGGGGATAAATTGAGGTTTATGTGTTGTGTTCAATTTTAAAGTGGCATGTAGTTCGCTCAACCTAAATCTGAATAATTCATAAACTTAACCAATATCACAAAATTAATAAGAAAAAACGAAAAGTCTACCTAAAGGGTTGTTTGGTAAAACCATTGGTACCCCCATCAAGTGCTCAAGTTTAAATTTAAATGGGACTTTGTATTAAATACAACATATAACACACAAGCATCTACCATTTAAAACTGAAAATGCACTTAAATGTCTAAATATTAAGTTAGAGAGGGACTTGAATTATCACTAAATGTTGAAAAATCTTAGTGGAATGTGGCTTTCACTATTTAATCATAATGGGAGAGTTCTTCCTTTAGTTTTAATTTTTAGCACAAGTGATTAAGCACCAAGTTTTATCAAACAGAGCCTAGCAAATATAACAAAATTGAACAAATGAGCTAATAATAAATTTGATCCATTTGATTAGTAGAAGAAAATTGTATTGTTAAACCATTAGTTAATATGGTTAACTATTCACGAGAGGCCAATTAATGGAAGTTTGAACTAATATCACAAGCATTACAATAGTAGCCCTAGCTCATTCAACCAAAACAAAGAGAGAAAGAAAACAAAAAATCTTTAATGTTATTCCAAGAACCAACAATTGCATAGCCGCAAGAAATTCTCAAATGAAGTAAGTTGTACACCCATCAGAATAAGTGAAGAAGAAATTTGAAAAATATGTACTAATATGTAGGGATGGACAAATGTCGGGCCAGGCCAGGCCAGGCCGGGCCGGCACTACATAATAAGGGGCTTTGTGTTTGCCCAAGTCCGTCCCTAACATCAAGCCTCTATATCTATCCAAGCCCGGTCCAAAAAATAATTATAAATCTCAAACCCACCCATCGGGCTATATGTTAAAAAAAATAAATCATTTTATAATTAAATTCAATCACACATTATATTTCTTAAATAAATATATTAACATCATTATAAATTGAAAGATTTTGTGTATAAATCGAACAATTTCTTAAATAAATTTAATCACATATCACCACAAATATAAGTTTCAATAAAATCAACAAAGATAAAGTCTAGATCCAAACAACAAATATATATTTTAATGTATTATAAATAATTAATTAATTTAATAGTGGGCCAAACCGGGTTGGGTTAAAAATATAAATCCCAAGCCCATCTCATTAATATTTCGGGATGAAAATGTTGAACCAGCCCAGCTGTAAGGACTAAAATAACCTTCCTAAGCCCTAAAAAAATAGGGTAGGGTAGGGTTGGGTTGGGTTGGGTTGGGCTGGGCTGGGCTGGGCGGGCCAACAGGCCAATATCCACCCCTACTAAAATGTATGTTTTCATTTAGATTCAAGTTAAATCACATCATTTAAAAAAAAATAATAAAAAATATTTCACTCTCAATTACAGCAAATAGTAGGGGTGTGCAAAGAACAGAATTACCCGATACACCTACCCGGGCCCGCTCGATCCGACCACTTTGCAGACGGTTTCGCCAAATTAACGGTCGGAAATGGTTCATTTTCCATAAATATTTTTGAATTTCAGTCGGATATCGTATTTGATTTTTAAAAATTTGGTTAAACAGAACTGACCGAATTAATTATATATATAATAAAGGTACTGCAACTTTGCTTTTTACCTTCCCAAGATACTCATATCTTCCCCATGTCTGACTCAAGTAATTATATATTAAATACATTACTAGAAAGCTTTGAGATATATATTTATTTTTATCTCCCCAAGACCTTGTTTTTTACACTAATATGTTTCCCTTGTATGACCCAATTAATTATATATTAAATGAAAGTTTTCACAGATTTGTTCCTTTTATCTGCCCAACATAACTTATTCATTTCCATGTCATCTCTATCTATCTCATATACTCAATTTTCTAGATATATAAACGTTGTGTCTCTCTCAACTTAAACAAAAACCTCTCTCCTCATAAGCATAGATACGGATACGAGATATAGATACGACACGATACGGATACGGCGATACGACAAAACCTAAAAAAAAAGAATACCGGTACGGTTAGGATACGTTTGTGAAAAATATATTTTTTAAAATTATTAATAGTGAGTTACATATAAACTAAAGAACGTTGAGAAATCACAATGTAATTTTATAATGCAAAATACTAACCTTTAAGAATTTTGTATTAATTTAAGCTAGTAACTTGTTTACTTTTTAAATTTTTAACAGGTCTTGCAAATATTTCATTTCAATATCAAATTTAATATATTTATATTACAATAATAGAACAATTCACAACTTGTCCCTATGCTTTTTCCTTTAACACTAGTGAAAAATATTATATTCAAGTTTACTTACTTCTTTATTTATTGATATTTAATTTTACCATTGTTATATTCTATTGTTAATTCTTACTTTCTATGTAGTTATAGGGGACATACATAAATAATTATGATACATCAATTTGATAAATTCTATTATTTAACTCACTATGTTCTTCTTATCGAAGAACTTAACAAAGTATTAGAAAAATATTCTTATATTTATACTTGCAATTATATTATATTATATTACTATGTAAGAAATGCTACAATTCTAATTTCATAAAACACGTAAATATGACTTGGGAGTATCCGATACTTCAAAATTAAGTATCCGATACTCCAAAATTAATGAAAAAATAATTAAGTATCTAATACTTTTAATACGTATCCGATATGTATCCGCAAGTATCTAAGGAGTATCGGTATCCGATACGGATACGATACACATACATCACCCTATTTGAAGTATCCGTGGTTCATAGCCTCTCTCTCATTTTGTTCCTTTTATCTGCCCAAGATAACTTATTCATTCCCATGTCATCTCTATCTATCTCATATACTCAATTTTCTAGATATCTAAACGTGGTGTCTCTCTCAGCTTTAAAAAAAACCTCTATCTCTCTCTCTCATCTCCTCTCTCTCTCTCTCTCTCTCTCTATGTGAACCCCCTCAATTCCTCTCAATATGAAAATCCCTCTTATCTCAGATCTACTCATTGAACCCAAAAGCCCTAATCACAACAGCGAAGTGGTGATTGACGACGATTGGCTAAGTGCAAAGCCCATTGTTTCAACTCTCTATTTTGATTTCAGAAATCTCATGCACAATGGCTGAAGCTATACAGTGGCGTGAGACTCCTCTCTCTCTCTCTCTCTCTCTCTCTCTCTCTCTTTTCCTTCATTCACCCTCTCAAATCAGGTGTGTAAGAGTTACATTTGAATCACTATGAGTTGTTTGTGTATTTGACTTTAAGGTATATATATTAGGGTTTCAAAATGAATAGAATGTTATGCTACTGCTATAGAATTGTTCTCATTTCTATTTTTTCTTTTTTTCTCCTCTCTCTCAGATTTGTATATCTATAGATTAGGGTTTGAATTTGAAGAAAAGGGGAAAGGTCATCAATTTGGCCAACCGAAACTCAACCAACTAAAATGTCTTCGACTAAAACAGTTTCGGAGTGTATTATGGTCAAAATCAGTTGACGAAATGTTCAACCCGCTAAAGTCAAATCGGTTGACGGATCGATGGCAAATCCGATCCAACTCGACCCATGCACACCCTTAGCAAATAGAGTTTCGAACCAAACCGAAAAAGACAGATAAACAGAAAGAAACTTTGTATCATATCAGCATCACCACATTGATTACATATATGCACTGAAACTATCAAAATGGTAAACTGGTTAGAGAAAATCACCTCAAAAGGAAAAATGGGCTGATAGGGAGACAACTTGCGAAGATGATGACGAATGAAAGAATCTCCGGTCGGCCGTTGTTGACCTTCTTCTTTGACTTGTTGAATGGGTATGGTGGATGCCATACAAGTGACCCTTGACTGATTTCTTTCAAATGAGCAGCTACGGGGTTTATAAGAAGATGCAGATTTGATCATGCAAATAGATGATGACATACTGTGGAAATCAACCACACCCATGAATCTGCATGTTGGAATGCAAGAAATGAAAGAAATAATTAAAAAAAAACATAGTTTTAGACCCAATTCATAGTTATGTATTCTTATTGAAGATGGAACATACTTGGGATGAATAAGGAATGAAAAAGTGAAGTGAAGATGATCCAACAAGTTTTTCAGTGCATATAGTGTACCACGCTGGCATGCGTACGTGGTGCCCTTCACCAATTACAGCCTGACAACAGTTCTGTAAATTAGATGACATTAGAGCATCTTCAATTGGCTCTCCAAATTTGTGTATTAAAATGTGTTACATGACAAAAGTAATAATAACAGTGTGGACTGATTTTGTGTGTTTAACATTATCCTGTGTTTCTATATACAATAAAACAAGAAACAAGTTTTTATTTTATTTTATTTTTGTAAAAAAACAAGAACAGAAAACTTGTTTACTGTACAAAAATATCTCGAAACAAATGAAAATTAAAATAGAAAAACATGTTTGGTGAGATACTGGAGGTGATGGCTGACAGTGGAGGGTGGACGGATGTGGTGAGTAGTGGTGGGGAGTGGTCAAACGGGTTGGTCAGAGGGCAGCCGAAAGGTGGGTCACAAGTCACGGCAGTGACCAACCAGTAACTGAAGTGTTCACCGGAAGGTGGCTGAAGGTGGCCTTTAGTCGACAGTAGGTGGGAGGTGGTGATGGCCGGAACTGGTAGGGGAGAGAGGAGTGAGAGTAAAAACTTATTTTGAAAACAAGTGAAAACACATCCTTTTGATTTTTCAAAATTTTAGAATCAATTCTATTTTTTTGAAAACGAAAGCAGAAGCATTAACAAGTTTAGAATCCAATTCTTTTTCTATTTTTTTCGATTCTATTTTTTTAGAATCAACCCTTAGTGTTTGTTAGTTTAGAGAGTGAGTCCTCCAATAGTGTAGGTGAACCCCTCTGAAAAAAATTTACCGGACCCTAGGCGAACTTCTAAAAGGGGCCCCTTTCGCATATTTACTACGAAAAAAGAAAAAAGAAAAAAAGTTTGACTAAATTGGATTATTTTAGCATTCACACAGTTTATTTGCATATATAATCACTATAGTCTAACATAAGAAGAAATCATTACAAGAATTCAAAAAGACAAAAATGTAATCATTCAAACATTGAAGACCTTCTTCATTCACAAATTTTCATTATCATTCTCATTCACACATTTATTAGGTTCTTCAATCAGCAGATCTTCATCAACTTTTTTTTCCATCCCAAAACTGTACTACTTAGGAAAATGACTATATAATTAAAAGAAATTCAACCCACAAAAATCTGCAAAGAATGTGTTTACAAACACATTGAAACAGTTACATTTAGCTTTAGATACTTTCAAAAAATTAGGGATTTTTAAAAAAAGGGGACATTGAATAGCAAAGAAAGAACAAATTAGGGCACACATAAACAAAAACCTAAAACCAAATTAAGTTGGGGAAAATAAATTAAAGAAATTAGGGATTTTTCAAAAGTTTGGGGTTTGTTCCAGCCACTCCATTGGGTTTATTTGCAAAAGATTTATTCCATTAACATGCTATAAAGAAATAAAGACCAGAGAGAGAGAGAGAAGACTCACCGGCTCTGCTTGGTCGCTGGTCGCGGATGCTTTGCTTGGTATTGGTCGTTGCTAGCAGCTGGTGCTACTTACTGCTATACATTGATAGATTATATATATATATATATATATATCTATAGAGAGAGAGAGAGAGAGAGAGAGAGAGAGAGAGTTTACTTCTGATTTTTCCACATAAAACTGCTCACAAACCTTGGGCCCTCTCAACTTGTTTGAAAATTTTCTTAGAAGGATTGGGCTTTTCCACTTCTTTTGGTTTGGTTTTATGTCATGTTTGATTTAGGATTTGAGGGAAAGAATTGGATTATCAATATATGGGACTCATTTAACTTAGGATAAATTATAATTTAACCTTATGTGATTTACCTAAAAAATACGGAAGTCCTTATAGTTTCATTTCTAACACTTAAACCCCTATATTTCATAGGGGTGGGCGCGGGTCGGTTGCGGCCACGGAACCTCTAATCCGCCATCCGTCCGCCAGATTGGCGGATTGGAGAAAATCAATCCGCATCCGTCCGCCAATCCGGCGGATGTGGATTGAGCGGATTGGCGGTTTGGCGGATGGATGCGAATCGGTTTGGCGGTTTGAAATTTTATAAATTTTCAACATAGTTCAACTTGTGCACTTCCTAAAAAAAAAAAAAAAAAAAAAAAAAAAATATTACAGTCAATGACTTAAAAAAGTATTACAATTACTGCATGCCTCATCCAAAGAAAGAAAGTTTGAAACTTTAGAATATCAAAATCACTACATGCTTCATCCACATATTACAATCACAACATGCCTTATCCACATAAAATATTACAATATGTGGTTCTTAAAATATAAAAACAATTCAAACCACCAAAACCATGAACAGAGCAATAGTAGAGATTGTATGTCTCTGTATTGTTACATTTATATATGTTTTTGAAAACAAAAACCAACCAGCATATATCATATTTTCTATTTATTACTTTTAGAGTTAGATTTAAAAGCCAAAAAATATAAATAAATAATAAGTTTATTTTTTTCAATTCAAAAAATATATTCAAGTTGAAAACTTTTTTTCAACAGAATATTTCAACTCTTTTTCAATTGAAAACACAAACAAAATATTTAAATAAATTGAAAACACAAAGTCTTATAAATTATTAAGGGTGCTCGCGGTTTGGCGGTTCGGTTGCGGCCAAAGGGACCTCAAATCCGCCATCCGTCCGCCAAATTGGCGGATTGGAGAAAATCAATCCGCAATCGTCCGCTCGTCATCACGCATCCGTCCAAAATGCGGCGGATCGGTTCGGTTCGGTCGGTTTTGGCGGATCGGTATATCCGCTGCTCACCCCTAATATTTCATACTAAAGTGTAATTTTCGATGGAACTGTTAGTTTAAATAGAACGTGTATTGCACAACCATGATTGGTGAGTGAAACAGCTTTTCCCGCCCAAAAACATATGACAAATGACCAAAACACATTTATTGCCATATATATACACAAAATGGTGTAGTGCAATAGAGCATGGATTACACTCTTGGTGAAACATTAATATCTTTATCCCTAAACGAAATTCAGTGTTTGAGCATGGGTTTCATTTACCTCAAGCATTAACATTCTTTTGTTTGTTTCATTTACCTCAAGTTCTCTCTTTCTCGTTATATAAATATACAACACCATCACCTTCTATGCAAAACCACCACCATCACCTTTTGTTCTCCTCTTATCTCACCACCATCACCTTCCATGTAAAATCATAACCAACCAACATCACCACCATCATATTCCATGCAAAACCACAACCAACTTCTTATTCCATGCAAAACCACCACTCAAAATTACCACAACTTTTCTCTCTAAAAATTATCCACAACCAACTTCTTATTCCATGCAAAACCACCACTCAAAATTATCACCACAACTTCTCTCTCTAAAAATTATCAAAACCCTCATTTCTTCTTATAATTCAAATTAGTAACGAACCCAACCCATAAAATCAAACAATTAATATGTTTAAACATTTAAATTTTTGAAATAGCATTGATGAGATTCATACCAACCAAACCCACTTTTTCTTCTCGTTTCCGACATTTTTTCGGCCCATCTTTCAGACTCTATAACTTTCTCGATTTTTAACAATTTTATCTCGTTCTTTTACCAATCTCCTCACCTTGCTTTATACTTTATCCTACGCTACCTCGTTTTTTCACTTCTTCCTGAAATGGGTGGTTTCGGCATACCGAAAGTTATCCGAAAACTAACTTCACACATTTCGTAGAAATATCTCCAAATCTATTTCTTTCTTTTTCATCATCCACTCTCTTCTGTGACTTCATCTATAGCACTTTGTAAAAGGTGGTTCTTGGTTTTGACAGAGCTAGGCAATAGTGGTGATGATAGTGGTCACGGTGAGAAAGAAGATATATATATATATAGATAGAGAGAGAGAGAGAGAGAAGTCAAAGCTTGGGTTCACCATTTATCCTTCTCCTCAGGTGTCTACATGTTAGCTTATCAATGCTAGATTCTTCAGTTTCTCATACAAATCTCATATGGAGTTGTTATGGTAGTCATGATTTTAGTGACGTATGTCATAGCATTATTATTTGTTTTAATCAACATAAAACTAGAATAATACTAGTTAACATGAAGTTGAAAATTATTGTTCTTTTTAGGAAAAATTATGTAAATAGTCCTTGTACTTTACACGGTGTGTCAATTTGGTCATTGTAATTTCAATTTGCTCGATTTTGCCCCTTAATTTAACGGATTGTGTCATTTTAATCCAATAAATAACGGCTGTTAAGTTAATTTAACAGAAAGTCAAACAATGTGTCAATTTGGTCCCTGTATTTTTCACAATGTGTCAATATAGTCCCTGTCAAAATCGAGAAAATTGAAACTACAGGGATGAAATTGACACATTATTTGACTTTTCATTAAATTAATTTAACAATCGTTATTTATTGGATTAAAATGACACAATTCGTTAAATTAATGAGCAAAATCGAGCAAATTGAAACTACAAAGACCAAATTGACACATCGTGTAAAGTATAGGGACTATTTGTGTAATTTACCTTTCTTTTTAATTGAGTTTCAGTGAAATCTCAGCACCTCTGCTACCTGTGGTTGATATAAAAAATTAAAAAAAAAAACACTTTTGCTACTTGTTAAAAATGGCATGAATTTTGCTCAATGTGTGCATCAAAGTTGTGACTAGAAACATTGTCATTCTAGCTATGGTTCTGTTGATTTAGGTGCAACTAAGTTTGTTCATTATAGGTCTCTACTGCAATTGTGGAGCCTTATAACAGTGTTCTTTCTACGCATTCTCTCCCCGAGCACGGAGATATGGCTGTGCTTTTGGACAATGAAGCCATTTACGAAAGCATACCATGAGCAGCTATCTATACCTGAGATCACAAATTCAGTGTTTGAGCCTGCAAGCATGATGGCAAAATGTGATCTGAGGCATGGGAAATATATGGCCTGCTGCTTGATGTATCGTAGAGATGTTGTTCCAAAGGATATTATTGCAATCGTTGCCACTATCAAGACCAAACGGAATGTACAGTTTGTTGACTGGCGGTTTATAATGGCATTAAGAAGAAAATTAGAGAAATAAATAAAAGGTAATTTAGAATTTTTACAATTTCTGTTACGTCCGCCTAAAATTGCACTTTGGGATGAAGTATAGGGGGTTTAAGTGTTACAAATGAAACTATAGGGGGCTCCATGTTTTTTGGGTAAACCACAGGGAGTTAAATTATAATTTACCCTTTAATTTATGTTTGTATGTAGTAAAATGTTATAGGATTAACAATTTTATGAAATTATGAATCACCTCTCATAAGGGAATTAAGATTCTCATGGGAGGGTTGCTATAGTTAGCTAATGGATAATTTTATTTCCACATGTTAGGGGTGAGCAGCATATATATTAATCTTTCCAAACCGATCGAATCAAACCGAATCGATTCGCCGCATTTGGACGGATGTATGATAAGGAGTGGACAGTTGTGGATTGATTTTTTTCAATCCGCCTAGTTTTGAACGGATGACGGATTTGAGGTTCCTTTGGCCGCAACTGAACCACCAAATCGCAAGCACCGCTAATAATTTGTAAGACTTTGTGTTTTCAACTTGTGTATTTTCAATTGAAAAAGAATTTAAATATTTTGTTGAAAAAAGAGTTTTTAACTTGAATATATTTTTTGAATTGAAAAAAATGAATATATTATTTATCTATAATTTTTGGTTCTTAAATCTAACTCTAAAAATAATAAATAAAAAGGATGATATATGATGATTGGTTTTTGTTTTCAAAAACAAATATAAATGTAACAATACAGAGACATACAATCTCTACTATTGCTCTGTTCATGGTTTTGGTGGTTTAAATTATTTTTATATTTTAAGAATCACAGATTGTAATACTTTATGTGGATAAGGCACACTGTGATTGTAATATGCGGATGATGCATGCAGTGATTGTAATATTCTAAAGTTTAAAACTTTCTTTCTTTGGATGAGGCATGCAATGATTGTAATACTTTTTAAGTCATTGACTGTAATACTTTTTTTTTTTTTTTTTTAGGAAGTGCACAAGTTGAATTATGTTGAAAATTTATAAAATTTTAAACCACCAAACCGATTCGCATTCATCCATCAATCCGCCAATCCGCTCAATCCACGTCTACATGATTGGCTGACGAATGCGAATTGATTTTCTTCAATCCGCCAATCTGTCGGACGGATGGCAGATTGGAGGTTCCGTGGTCACAACCGACCCGCACCCACCCCTACCACATATCATTTACTCTCTATGCACACACTTAATAAATTAATTTTTTCTTATAATTTTATCACTAAACAAAATGACCAATATAGATATCAATACATATATCAATCCTTAAAACTAAATTTTCTTACTATACATCTTTTATATGGAAATTATCAATACACATTTTCCTTTCAAAAAATACACATATTAGAATTACTCTTTAATTTTTTGTTTCTTTCTCACTCCCTCCATTGATCATTGTTCACGTTACTAGTCCTTCATTATTTCTCATAGATTTGATAGATATTGCTCAAATTTTCACTCCTTATCCATTACTTATAACATTGTTCCATTACACCCCACCGTTATTATTGATTTGTATGATGGAGGATTTACAAAACAATGAGTGTTTAGATGTAGAAAAAAAAAATGATTGTTAATAAAAAAAATTAGACAACGAATAGGTGAGTTTTTTGGTTCATAAGTTTTTTTTTTTCATTGTTGCAATTATTATTCTAAAAATCAGTTTTGAAAATGTTGTACCTATACAGAAATTAACTTTTGAAAACATTTCATATATTCGAAAACCAACTTAAAAAATAGTTATATGTCGAAAATTTATATTTGGTTTGGAAGTACAAAATAAAAAACTATTGTTTGATTCAATTGTTAATTGTCGAATTTGTTTAATGTATTTAGATAACTAGTACCAAACTATTTATATCTTGTTGCCAGTCAATATGGAACAAATAATGAAAATAGTATAACAATAACTTACACTTAGTTTGGTCGAAGACAGCGAGAAACAAGAGAATCAAGGGAGACAGAGACGCGGTTGGTCGTCGGGAGGATCGAGGAAGAGAGTCGATCGTCCGGCGGGTTGGAGTAAAGCTGCGCTCCGTCGGGGAAAACAGCAAATACAAAGAGAGCAAATAGAGAGAATAGAGGGAGAGAGAGATAAGATTAGGTTTTGAATATAGAGAGAGAAATTTCAAAAATAAGTTTGAAATTTTGAAATCAAGAATGAGAAAAAGAGAAAAGCGAGTTAGTGAACATGGTTGCCAGCTTAGAGCCACGTCATTCGTGCCGCTCTAGAGCTCCTGCTCTAGATGGGTTTCTTTGAATTGGATTTCTATTTGCAACTATAATGGTGATGATAGGTTCAAATGTTAAGATTCTTTCTAAGTGTCAGTGGCCAAAAGTTCTTCCATCTTATCAATGTCCATTGACAACCATGGATTCTGAAGGTTAGCAGATAGGTTGAATAGTGCAAACAGTGAGATTGTGGTGAATGGTGGGACAAACTAACTTGGCGAATAGGCAAATGGAAATGGGAAACACTGATCGGAGAACTGGGAGAGGAAAAAAAAAGTGAAAAATGGAAGTCTCAATTTTTATGCTTACATGGCACATTTGTATTTGGTCCTTGTAAATCTCCAGTTGATGGCACATCTGTGAACAATTTTATCTCCACGTTATTTTTTATTGGATAAATTATATAAACAGTCCCTGTAGTTTATAAGATGTATCAATTTGGTCCTTGTTATTTCATTTTGCTCGATTTTGTCCCTTAATTTAACGGATTATGTCATTTTAGTCTAATAAATAACGATTGTTAGGTTTGGTAGACGGAAAGTCAAACTATGTGTCAATTTGATCATTGTAGTTTACAATGTGTCAATTTGGTCTATATTGTTTTAATTTGCTTGATTTTATAGGGACCAAATTGACACATTGTATAGACTTTTTGTTCACCAAACTAACAACCGTTATTTATTAGACTAAAATGACACAATCTGTTAAATTAAGGGATAAAATCGAGCAAATTAAAATAACAAAAACCAAATTGACACATCGTGTAAACTACGTGAACCATTTATATAATTTACCCTTTTTTATTTTTCTGTAAATCACTAAGGCCACCCTTGTTTAGCTCTATAGAATGGAAGAGATTAAGAGTACAATGAGATTAATGTTGTATTTGATTGGGGGATTTGAGGATGGGTTTGGAAAGGAAAATAGAAAAAATAGGTGAAATGTGAATAAAATATATTTACATTTCACCTAGTTTCACACATCTTTTCCCCTTTTCCTTTCTAAATCCCTCTCTAAATCCCCCAACTAAACACAGCGTAAGTGAGAAAATTATTATTATAGTGGTATTAGACTGGAGCTGTAAGATAAAATATGTCTGTTTGGTGTAGTAGTGTGGTAGTATTAGTTAATTAGAATTAAATTTATAAAATTACTTAAAAACTCTGGTATTCTTTTGTTTTAGTGAACATTTTTAATATTCTAATTTTTTTTTTTTTTGATTCACTTAATTTAGACACACTTAAAAAGCATACAAAAATATAAAAATTCAGTACATATTTTTTTTGTATTTATTATTTTTTTAAAGATTTTTGGCAAATAATTTACTTTTTAAATGTATCTAAATTAAGTGATTCTAAAAAGTAAAAGGTTGATGAAATATGTAAAATGTTTATTAAAAACAAAAATAAAAAATAAGATTTTAAAACCTATTTATACTCTGTGAACATTTTTCTCAGTGCACACACTTATGCTGTGTTTAATTGGGAGATTTGAGAAAGGATTTGAAAAAGAAAATGGAAAAGGTATGTGAAATGTGAATAAAATATACATATATTTCACCTAATTTCACACACTTTTTCTTTTTTCCTTTTCCCTTTTCAAATTCCTCCCCAAGTTCCCCAACCAAACATAACGTTAATGAATTTGTTTATCTTTTGTTTTACTCACTCCACACACAAATGTTTCAAATATGCCCATTACATATAATGTGTACAAAAATTCCAACACATTATGTACACATACCACACAAAACATAAACTCCCACCACACCCCTAAACCTAAGTCAAAACCTAAACCGTGCCCTACACACGTGGCATTTTTTTTGGCACACTCTAGTAATTTTCCAACCATATTTACTAAGGCATGCAAGAAAAAAAAAAAATTGCAAACAAGATGCTGCATATTGTGATGCTCAACCCAAACCAAGTTTTAGGGAAAGCACTCAATATCGATTAAGACATAACTATAGAATCTTACTCCTCCTCAAGTCATCAAACTTACAGGGGTTACAAAATCAAGAACTACAATTGGGTCATTCTTGAAAATGATATTTATAATATATTTCCTTCTCTTAGTATTGTTCCAATTCCAAGCTGCTGGTTCTACTAATTTATTTATTAGAGTTCAGTAATTGCTTAGATATTTGTAAACAAAAGTCTATGTGTCTGTATATATATTACATACAAAAAGAACTTCACTATGGTGAAACCTTAGTGAACTGATTTTTTTGCCTCTTATAAATTTTTTTGTTCGACATTGTTGGACACTGTTTTTTTTTTTTTTTTATAGAATTATATGGCCCTACTTTTCAAACTGAGTATGCTTGTTTTGAAGGAGAGTAGGTTGTGTAAATTATTAAAATTTGGCTTCATATTTTCACAGATATTAATTTCAAGTGTTAACAGTAGTACCTTAGATCAATTGACATATTGCAACAAAGATTCTCCTAAATGTCGGAAAAAAGCAACCATTAGAATTTCGGAGACGGAGCTGATTGCGGTGGGTTTATTGGATGGTGCTTGCCTACAAATTCACAATGTAGAGATGAAGGGCAAGTGCGAATGAACAATATACCAACTGTCACCGAACAACTTTGAAGTATGGGCGAACAACTTCAATTTCAGAGCGTGCAGATGCAAAAATTGCAAAGAGACATAAATCGAAATTGGTATTGTATTAATGGGATTCAATCCCAAAGTATCTTAATTCCCCATCATCGTCAATAACTTGTGTTTTATAAGCTATAGAAAATCCAACGTGTTTAGCATATTTGGCATAAAATGTGTACGCTTCTTACTTTGAGCTAAAACACATACCCCTCTTAGGTTCCTCAAATTCTTCACTCTCATTTAATAAAGGATTCTCACCACTATTTGAATCAATCTCCATTTCTGCTCATTCAAAAATTAAACTGAAATCAAATGATTTAATAACAGATTATTATAATAATAGATTATTCAAGAATTAATAACAGATTATTTTCAAAAATTAATAACAGATTAAACTTTGATTGAGATGAGCTTAATAATGGACCGAAATATTACTTCTTTATCATGGTGATTAAACTTCGTTTGGATTGTTCCTAATTTTTTTTTTGTTTTTTTGTTTTTTGTGTTTGGTGATTAAACTTCTTTATCATGAGCTGAATAATGGACCGAAAAATTATACGTGAACTGAATGTGTGTGTTGAACTATACAACAAATTCCACAAGAAACCAAAACTGAAGTATAAACATACATAACCCAAATGTGTGTTGAATTGAATGTGTGACTAATGTTTGGACCTGAAGTATAAACCTTTAAAGGGGATTTCTGAACTCAAATGTCTCACCAGAAGTATAAACTTCTAATGTTTGGACTTAGAAGTTTGGACTTGAAGTATGAACTTCTAATTGGTTTCACGAACTCAAATGTTTCATAAACTTCTAAACTTCTACAGCGGATTTCTGAACTCAAATGAACTCAAAGGGCATTTCTGAATTGTTTTTTCTTTTTTCTTTTCATATCTATCTTGCTATGTAACAGAGATAGAAACTGACCAGATGGAAGTCCAAGTCCGACAAAGAGGAGGAGACGAACGGCGGAGGACATATCTGCAAATGCCGAAGGAGACAGCAAATGCCAGACGGTAGAGGAGAGGGACGGCAGAGGAGCGGGCAAACACCGGACGGTGGAGACGAAGGAACGGTGGAAGAGAAGCTCAGATCTATATGCAAATGTGCAGGAATTTTTTTTTTTCTTTTATATATACATGAGCTCATATCAACATTTGAGCGGGATTTTTTTTTTTACAATGCGTGAAACACACGCACTAAATATGTAAATGGGCTTCAATTTCACACATTACATGCCACTTATTTAGAGCTGGTATTTTAGTGCTCGTTAGCAGAACTGTTAAATTTAAAGAATGAGTTTATATATATTTTAAATGGGTTTTGATTGGTGGCACTAAATTGGGGGCACTAATGCCCCTATTTCCATATAAGGCAAAAAAAAAAAAAAAAAAAAAATAGTTACTCAGAAAGAAAATTAGGGACATTAGTGCCCTAGTTTAGTGCCACAAAACATTTTCCATTTTAAATAAAAACTTGGGGAAGTGAGCGTTTGAACTTTGAACGGTCAAAAAAAAGATAAGAGTAACTTGCAGCTTTCAAGACTATTCTGATCTAAATCTAATCTAAAATTAAAAAAAGGAAAAAAATTACGAATTCAACTTTGTCTGTTATTACCAGCCGGCCAATTTACACACCCCACACCAAAAGCAACACAAAAACAAAGCAGAAAAAGTTAAAAAAAATAAAATAATAATTAAATAAACAAAAATAAAAAAACACAACAACAATAATAATAATAATTAAATAAACAAAAATAAAAAAAACAACAATTAAAGACAAAATAATAATAATAATTAAATAAAAAAAAAAAAAAAAACACAACAAAGACAAATCTGTCTCTCTCTCTCTACTCTATTTTCTCCTGAATCTATCTCTCTCTTACGCCATGGTCGCATCTCATCTGCGCCACTAATTCTCGCTGCCACAGATCGGTGACTGTCCTCCGGTGCTGGGTTTTGATTCGATCGGTACGTTTCTCTTCTCTACGGTTCTCTTTTGTGCTGGTTTGTTGTGTTTTTGGATCTGTTCTTGTTGGTTGGAAATGAATTTTTTTTTTTTGGGAGGGAATGGAGGTTATTGATTTGGGTCTCTAGATCTTTGTTTGGATTTTTTGTGTGTGATGATTTTGTTCTCTGTTTTTGGGTTTGCCAAAGATGCTTAAGATCTTACTTTGTGTTCTTAGAATTTTTTTTTTTAATATATGCCTTCAATTTCTGTGTATTTGTTTATATCTCTGTTGTTTGTGTTCGTGTTTGTGTTTGTGTTTATTTTTATTTTATTTGATGCTACAAACAAACCTTCCATTGTCAATCTCTGTCTCTTTCTTTCTCCATATCTCTCTTCACAAGAACACAGATACACTTAAAAGGAGTTATTTTTTTTAAAAAAAAATATTTACTTATTTATTTATTTATGTTTGCTCCCATTGATGGTTGTTGGGCATTTGCTTGTTAAGAACAAAATGAGATCCAGGGAAAGATTTATGGGTCCTTTGGCAAGAAGTAGTGGAAGGTTGCTTTTTGATGGGTCATTGGATTAGTGAGGGGTCTAAAATTTTTATTAATGCTTCTGAAATCTAAGGTGATGAAAATATTTATTATTGACTTGGGTTAGATAATGGTAGGGATTGGATCTTGATTTTGATCCGGGACCTATGAAGCACGTGTATGGGTACTTGTACATTATATGATATGGTAAAATTTTTAAAAAAATAAATACATGTACGGTTATGTGTATGACTATGGCTATGGCTGGATACGTTTGTAAAAAAAATTATCTTTAATTTAGAATAATATAAAACTTAGTTAAATGATTTAGTTTGTTACGATCTAACCTTCAATTCATATTTAATGCCAAAAGTAAATGTATAAACTAAAATTAAATATTATTATATTAAATAATTTATAAACTATAGCTTAATTTTAAAATCACGCTAAGCATAATAACAATAAAAAAGTCAAATGAAACTAATTTTACCTTTGTATTGGAAGAAAATATTATTTCGACTGAGGTACAACTTGGGTATATATTAGGTACGTTTGTGGCACGACAAAAATTTGAGTACGTGTTTCGTGTACCAAGTACGTGTGTAGAAGTACCATATGAAGTACCAATACCGGGTAAGTACTTGATATGGGTACAACATGTTTGTCGAAGTATCGATGCTTTATAGTCTGGACTGAAGTCAAAAGTTTTCTTCTTGAGCTTTCTTGAATTTTTGTTTATACAATACAATGAAGATGGATAGTAGGATGAGTGATTTGATTACCATAAATACAGAATATTGACGACATGGGATGATAGTGAAAAAGGGTATAAATTTATTTAATTTAGTTGAGTATATAGCCCTAATAGAGCGAATGGTGAGAAAGGATTTATGTAGTCGATCTAATTGGATTGGGACCTATGAAGCACGGACACGGGACACGACACAGACACGCGGACACGCAAATTTTCAAAAAATGGAGGACACGACATGATGGGGGCACGTTCAATATATATAATATTATTTATTTATTATATGTATAAAATTAAAAAAAAATAAAAAAAAATAGAAAAAATAAAAAGAGAGTCTCAAGTATAAATAAATAAAAAAGTAGGGTTTTTGTTATATAAAAAAAAAATGGTATTTTCAATCTTTCAAGAGAATAAAAAGAAATAAATAAATAAAAGGGAGAGAGAGTCTTTCATGAGAAGAAAAAGAAAAAAATAAATAAAACGGGAGAGAGGAGAGAGAGAGCAAAAATAGAGAGATGGAGGCGATCAACGAGAGACGAAAAACAGAGAGGGGGAGACGATGACAAAACAGAGAGAGAGAGAGAGAGAGAGAGAGAGAGAGAGAGAGATGAAAGAAGAGGAAAAATGAAGTAAAGAAGGAGGACATACCTCGATCTAGGGCTTCAACTTCACCCTCTTAAGCTTCAACATGTTCAGGTTCTTCTTCACCTTCTTTCTCTTCTCTTTCTGTTGGTTGACCAACATGCTAGGGTTTTTGTTCAAAATTGTGTCCCGAACGTGTCTGACTGCAAAAAATTCAAAAAAAAAAGAGGGACTCCTCCCATAGAGTGTCGGACACGTGTCCACCATGTGTCCGACATGTGTCGAACATCCATACGCTGCCTTCAGAGAGGTGTCCGTGCTTCATAGATTGGGACACAAGGCTTAGTTTAATTTGGTTTGAGCTTGAATGTGTAGAGAAATGTTATGACATATGTACCATCTATTTTAATTTGAATAGATGGTTATGCTTGATTTTACCAATATATGAGGAAGTTCTATTGATTGAGATTCTAGATTCAAGAATTGGAGGAGTATATTGTGGATATCCTTATATCATTTGTTACATGATTTTGTTGGATTGTGCGTGTGGCATGATGAATTTTATTTAGGATCTTGCTAACAAGTGTCCCTTGGCACAAGAAAAAGAACAAAAAAAAAAAAAAAAAAGGAGGAAAGAACATATGACACTTTTTACTAATTTCAAAATATTTATCACTAATTTTATCATTTTCACTTATTTCCAAAACACTTTTCATGAGTGACTTATAGGGCAGGCAGTACACATTTTTTTAACAACCACTTCACCTAGACATTTCTATTTTGGTTGGATTGTAGTTTGTATATTTGGTGATAAGTGGATCTAGGTGTTGTGGTATTTTATTTATTGTGAAGAATAAGTGGTGTATCATTTACATTTCTTTGATGCTGTTACCAGTGGTATCAATGGGCCTTGTGGGTCTAAATGTTTTCTTTAGTGGCCCTTTTATATACCAAGATATACATGCTTGCTTTTTGGCTTGATATTCAATCCCAAGCTATTAGTTTCCTCAATATGTTCTGTTGATAATCATCATTTAATTTACTTCATTTAGATTAGAAAAACTCAAAGTTGATTCTTTATTTGTTGTAAATGCAAAGAAAGAAAAAATATATGCTATTATGCAAAATTTAGTTTCTGACCTGAGTTTATTGTTATTGTGTTGATTCAGCAGGTTAATGATTTGTTTATCAAGGTAGAACAGTGAGTGGGACATTTGTTTAACTAATGGCTTCAGTGGGTGTTGCACCTACTTCTGGTTTGAGGGAATCTGTTGGCCATACTGTTGGTGTTGATAGGTTGCCTGAGGAGATGAATGACATGAAAATTAGGGATGATAAGGTGCATCATGTGTAATGGTTTCACTGCTCTCTCTCTGGTGTTACATTTGTTCTTTGCTTGTTTGGCACAATTTATAGGCTGTTTTATTTTCTAGGAAGTGGAGGCCACAGTTGTTGATGGAAATGGGACAGAGACAGGTCATATAATAGTGACAACTATCGGTGGTCGAAATGGCCAGCCGAAGCAGGTAATCTGCAGTAGTTGTATATATATATTTTCTTTACTACTCAGAAGATTTTGTTCATTCCCTTCCTTTTTTTTTTTTTTGGGGGGGGGGTGGTTATGCCACAATTGTTATGAGACTTGCTGTTCTATCTTCCTTATCTTCATTATTTCACTTGGTTTAATCTAAAGTTGAGTTTATCTATTGATAATTGTTAGACAATTAGCTACATGGCTGAGCGTGTTGTTGGACATGGATCATTTGGAGTTGTGTTCCAGGTAAAACTGCATACCTTTTTACTGGGAAATAGTTGCAGTATATTCTATCTCATGAACAGAAAACTTTCAAGCTGTTTTTATGCTGATAATTTTTGTTTATTTAGGCAAAGTGCTTAGAGACAGGTGAAACTGTGGCCATAAAAAAGGTTCTTCAAGACAAGAGATATAAGAATAGAGAGTTGCAAACCATGCGTCTTCTTGACCATCCAAATGTCGTGTCCTTGAAGCATTGTTTCTTTTCTACAACTGAGAAGGATGAACTTTATCTCAATCTGGTACTTGAGTATGTTCCCGAAACCGTTCATCGTGTAATCAAGCACTTCAATAAGTTGAACCAACGGATGCCACTGATATATGTGAAGCTGTATGCATATCAGGTGTGGTGTTAGACCCTCCACCTTCCTTTTATGTCTCAATGGTGTTTATTTTTCTCATCTGTCAACAGTGTTTTTTATCATGACAATTTTGTGTAAATGTAAATGTTACGCCTTTTTTTCCCACAGCACACATTTCCTGTTATAAACATTGCTTTCTTTCTCTCTACAATATTATAGGCTTACAACAGGCCCACATATTCAACATTATCCAAGTGTTTGCACTTACAAAAAGAATCTTTTCAAAGCATCAAGTGAGGTTTTAGAAAAAGTTAGGAGGTTTGGGTACTTTACCCCTGTTTGAGGTGATCTTTCAATATCATTCAACACTGCTGGGCAAACAAGAAGAGGGAAATGGCATGAATGAAATTAAGAATTTTTTTTTGTTTATTAGCTTTTGATAGAGACTTTTCGTTCACTCTTATTTTAATGTTTCTCCTTGGGTGGTCTTTATATTTTTCTTTTCTTGAAACAGAGTTGTGGTTTATGTTAATTTTTTTAGACCATAATATGTTGCTGATATTTGGCAGATCTTCAGGGCTTTGTCTTACATTCATCGCACTATTGGAGTTTGTCACCGGGACATTAAGCCACAAAATCTTTTGGTATGCAAAGATGTGTGTTTATTTTCTTGTTACTGATTTGATTAATTAGTTTTGTGTAATTCTCAGGCTGCACTTACTCAACTTGAGGAATTGCTAGGCTTGAAATTAAATGTAGTGATCCAGCTCTAGTGTTGTCTAATTTCCACTTAAGCAGCTCCTGGCTTTGCAGGAGTCCTTTGGGGTTTAATTTAAGACTGATGGATTGGGTGCTTCAGTAGCATCTCCGTCAGTTTTCTCATCTCTAGATGTACAGCTTAGGTACTTTGTTCTGAGTGATTTGCTGCCTTAAGATAACAATTAACAGAGAAACTATATACATACTTATTTCAAATTTGTTGTTTACGACTTGACATAAGAAAGAAAGGAGAGAAGATCACTTCACAATTTTGAAGTGATGTTCAGGGGAGCCTTATGTCATCTTCTAAATAGCATGCATAATCTCATGTTGAAATTTGCAGCAAATTTTGAATTAACTATGTCTGCGTTTTTCTGTTTGGAATTTTGTGTACATCAATGTACTTCTAAGTTATAAATATCAGCACCCATGCCTATTCCTTATATGCCATTTCTCACACCACATCATTAGCATTTGCAGCTAAGAACTTGATTTTTTTGGGCAGGTGAATCCTCATACCCACCAACTTAAACTATGTGATTTTGGAAGTGCTAAAGTTTTGGTATGTTATCGTTTATGTAATTATTTTTCTCTCCCTCTTGCTGGTAGTGCTATTTTTTTTGGGTGTTTTGGTTAGAATGCAGCTTGATTACTGATTTCTGGCAGGTAAAAGGAGAGCCCAATATTTCTTACATCTGCTCTAGGTATTATCGAGCACCTGAGTTAATATTTGGAGCAACAGAGTATACTACAGCTATTGACGTCTGGTCTGCTGGTTGTGTTCTTGCGGAGCTTCTTCTTGGACAGGTACATACTAAGTTTGTACTTTTACAAGGTCCTTCGAATTAAATTTTACAAGGGGTAAACAAAAAACAAAAGTCATTATTATATGGCTTGAATTAAAGTTTCTTTATTTTTTTGGTTGGTTTCAGCCTTTGTTTCCTGGTGAGAGTGGTGTTGACCAGCTTGTTGAGATTATCAAGGTAAGAAAATTTTGTTTGGATAAAGGAAAATGTCCTTTGTAAACTATGCATTGCTTCCATATGTTATTATATATTTCTAAGGGGTGGAGTTAGAAATATAAAGATGAATGAACCAGCAAAGGACTTTATGTTATGCCATTTGTTGATATTGAATGAATAACCTGAAACAAGTTTGTGAATGTTGCTTACATGTTTGCATTGGTTTTGAACCATACAAGGCTCTTTTAGATGGGTAGACAAATGATGCGCAATTTCTTGTCATTCATGGCCTGAGGCATCACAGTAAGTTTTCAATTTTTTTCCGTCTCACAAACACTTTGTGCCATTATTGTTTTGCAGGTTTTGGGTACTCCTACAAGAGAAGAAATTAAATGCATGAATCCTAACTATACCGAGTTTAAATTCCCTCAAATCAAAGCTCATCCGTGGCACAAGGTACAAGGAGCTAAAAATGTTAGCATCGTTTTTTATTGTCACTTCTCACAATACACACTAATATGCATTTGTTTCCTTGTCGTTATTAGATATTCCATAAACGCATGCCTCCAGAAGCTGTTGATCTGGTTTCAAGACTGCTGCAATACTCTCCCAACCTACGCTGTGCAGCCGTGAGTGAAAGTGTCTTTTCTTTCATTCTATCTTCCTCATTCCTAGTAATCTATACTAGCAATAGAATTTTTGTACCATCATCTTTATTCCATGGGAGTGAGGACGAGCTAGTCTAGTGTAGAGATTCATGTTTTGCTTGTTGTAGGATGGTTGTTAAATTAATTAGTAATGTTGAAACTATGTTACTTGGAACGTGGATTGTTCCCAAAATTTTAGAAGGCTTTATTGAGGCTCGCCTCGCCTCAAGGCTAAGGTAAAATGCATCAAGGCTTTGATTTTTAGGATTTACTCCCTAAAGGCTTACACATAACAGCCTGAGATACACGCATTAGGTGTGCCTTGTACGCCTGTTGTGCATAAGCATATGAGAAGTACGCATATGATGAGGTTACCTTGGGCTTTGTTATAGTAGATTGTTTAAACATAAAAAAGCGAAAAAAAAAAAAAAAACCCATTTTGCAATTGCATTCTAAAAGGAAAAATAAAGTAAATGACCAATCAAGAAAAAACACAGTTAATTCTCAGGTGAGAAGCTCAATTACTAACTAAGGATATCAATTTCACTTTCAATGAGGCAAACTTCATTTTTTGCAGTGAAATGTATGACGCCTTAAGGAGAAAAGTATTTTCAATTTTATATATTTTTTTATTATTTTAAAATATTTAATTTATTTACTAAATATTAAAATTTAAAATTTGAAATGCTTACGCCTCGATGCCTTAAAGCTTTCGCCTCGTTTCATGAGGGGTAAAACGCCTTGAGTTACGCATTTGCCTTTGAAAACTTTTATTGTTCCAAAACTTGAAACGGGAATAGGAACATGGTATGCCACATATTCTAAAAGAGGGTAAGATAGGAGTAGACTTGATTAGACTAATAATTTAAGGTGCATCTAAGAGTAATTTTCTTATTAGACATCCAATAAAATGAATATTTTCTTTCTCCAAATGAATCAAGTAGCAACACATTCCTATAAGCATTAAGACCCACTTTTCACGTTATGTTCTGTCAAAACTTCACTTGCCTTTAATTTTAGTTCATTGTATTTGAATTTTTTTTTATTTTTTTTAACTCTACAGGAAACCTTTGGGAAATATTTTGAAATTTTATTTTTGGAATTGTTTTAGATGTCTAAATTTACTGTTCCAAAGTGCACCATATTCCGGAACGTGCATTTCAAAACGTAATTCTCTAGAGTATTAGCATTTTCTGGTTACACTTTGAAGGATTTTGTAGATTGTTGTTCGATAGATGTTAAATTAACTAGTAATGTCGGGACAGTTTTTTTGTACCGTCATCTCGTCTTTGTTTTGAATTATTATTATTATTTTTTGGTTGGTTAGACAGGATGATAATGCTAAAAAAAACTTACCTCGGGGTTTTTGTCATCATCTTTCTGTGAGCTTCATGCTTCTTCAGTCTGGACTAGTAAATAATATTTGTTTTCTAACAATGCAGTTGGATGCCTTGATCCACCCCTTCTTCGATGAGCTACGTGATTCGAACACTCGCCTACCAAATGGACGTTTTCTTCCCCCGATATTTAACTTTAAGCCGCATGGTATGAAATTTGAAACAATTTTTCCTGACGTTTGCTTTGTTTTCTATTTCGAGCCATTGATATATCCTGTTGTTGCTGCTATGCCTGTTATTGGCGATCCAGAGTTGAAGGGGGTGCCGGCTGAGATCTTGGTGAAATTGATTCCAGAGCATGCTCGGAAGCAGTGCTCCTTCCTAGGGTTGTAATATGATGAAGAATGTGACAAACAAGAAGCTATGTTTCTTCCCTCTATTTATGTTTATGGTCGTTTGTTGTTGTTGTTTTTTCTTTTTTTTTGGGTATTTTTTTTTGTGTTACCTTGTTTGTAAAAGCAGATTAGGATATGCTAAACCATGCCCAAACCTCAATCTGTATTGCCAAAAGATTTGTAACATTACATGGGTAAGGATGAACATTTATTGTAACGATCTATTTGATATTGAGATTTCAATTGTAGTTTAAGAGAGTTCAGCAGATGAATTAAGGCCTGATTGCTTTCATTTGTTCTTAGCTTGTGATTTAACTAACCTTTTTTTTTTTTTTTTACTTTTTGGAACTTAGCTATTAACTATAGGTTTATTCATAGGACGGTCCTTAATTGCATTGCTTGTATATATGTGTTCGCGCCATATTCAAACCAACCAATCAGAAGGTGACACGTGACAGCAAGCTATAACATAAGAGTCAGCCAATTAAGAGGAAACACATGGCAGGTTGTGGAAGAAACAAATGTAGAGCTAAAGGAGCACCACGTGATTTGAAACTGCTACTAGAGGGCAAGAGCTTGAAGAGATCAACCTTCTTTGGAACTTCGATTGTTGCTGCGGATTCGAATGACACCTATAAATAGCCAAAGAGAAGAACAGAGAAACTCCCAAACAAATCATAAACTTATCAGTTTCTTGGTTTTCTCTTTTGCTCTGCATTTTACTTTCCATAGGAGTGGCGTTTACTTAGAATTTATATTTCTCTTTCGGTTGTTCACCTTCAATTTGCATTATTCAATTAATCATTATCTTATTTCTGTCTCAGTCTTTCCCTCACATTCTTTGTTTATGATTTTGTAATAGTTCTCTCAATTCATTAATTGGTTCTCACTTAAATACAAGCATTTAAGTCTTGTTCATTGAGGTAAAAAGAACTTTTCATAGTCACTTGATTATTAATTTGGCTTAATTAATATCTATAAGAATTTTTCAATCATTGTTGACACGAATGAATTTACATTTTTAACTTTTGAATTGTCAAAAACCCAACGTGTACCAATGTTGTCAATAATACCATTACCTATCGGATATTACTGACTAGTAAGGTACTAGTTTAGAAGAAAAACGCGACAGCACAACTGTAATATTGTGGTGCCTATATTCTCAGCTTTGGATGCTTTCCTTCTTAACAGAAAATATCGGCTGGAATTGTGAATACCCTTGTGGTCTATTTAGTTCACTGGAATAAGATGGAATGATTATTTCTTTGGAATGAGATGGAATGGTCATTCCTTAGGCTTCCTTATGGAATGATCATTCCATTACATTGGTGCATGATGATTCTATTTATAATCTATTTTTCATTATTTTTTTTTAATGAACCAAATATGGGATAGACATTTTGATGGAATGATTATTCTATTCCACTCTATTGTAGCGAACTTTACGGTATATCCGGTAGGTATTTTGTTCTTGGGTTAGAACTAGTTGATAAAACAATACAGCTCTTATTTTGTGAGTTCATGTTCTTGTGTTAGAACTTGTTGATAAAACAGTACAGCTCTTATTTTGTGAAGGGCAATGTTCACCTCGTCCCTCTTTCACTTGCATGAATGATTTGCTGCTCCAAATCTCCGAATCTGCTTCAGCCTTATCAGTCTCATGAGGTACCTCTGTGTGTGTGTGTGTGATTCTCTAATTTTTTGCCGTCTTTCACTTGCACTGTTGCACGGTTTGTTCTGTATTTTAGATCTATGTTTTTCTGTTGTTCTTTTGGCATGGAATGCAATCTGGATTTGTTTTTCTTTTCTTTTCTTGGGCTTTTTCTAGCTTGCTGTGGTTCATGTTTGCTTTTCATTAGTAAGCTAAAGCTTAATGTTCTCTGATGATGCCAATATATAGTTGGCGTGTAATGTTAAAATTATTTGATATTGGATAATATTTTTAATAAATATATAATATTGTAGTGATAAATCCGAGACGGTACCAGTACTAATACCAGTATATACAATACCAACTAAAAAATTGTATCTTATCTAGTACGAGATTGACAACTTCCATATGTAACATGCAAGCAAGTGAACACTGAATGAGCCAAGAAAAATGTGGGTTAGGGAGGTTTGGAAAGAGGCAAGAAAACAAGAGTGTGATTACCAACCACAAAAGGAACGTCATGGTTCTTCTCTGTGTGTGCATCTTTGCAAATCTTTCAAGTTTCTTTGTGATTATGGAGCCTTCAACATAAATCATAATTGCACCAGAGTGATCAAAAGACGAATGCATTTTTTAAACTCTATGTACAAATATACATGTATTTACAATATGATGGTGTTTGAAGACTTGAATTTTGGCTAAAATAGTCAATAAAGACAAAAATGACTAAAATAATTAATAAAATAAAATGTCACATCTTACACATCAATCATTCATTTTTTTTCCATAACATATAATTATAAAAAAATTCACAAATCATCTCAAATACAATTTCTTTTTCATCTTATAAAATAACTAAAAGGTAAAAAAAACAATTAGAATAGTCAAGTTTTCAAACGAGGCCGATATATAGATTATATATATATAGATAGAAAAAAAATTAAATACCAT
Organism: Camellia japonica; assembly: GCA_030407325.1. Lineage (NCBI taxonomy): Eukaryota > Viridiplantae > Streptophyta > Magnoliopsida > Ericales > Theaceae > Camellia > Camellia japonica. The sequence goes on from JAPPVO010000019.1 coordinate 182,574,227, forward strand.
AAAAACAATTTGTAATAGAATGATTTTTTTTTGGGAAGTAAAATAGAAAGAGAATGCAAGATGTTATCGTACACACCCTCTTATGTAAGTTATTACATTTGTAGTGTTGATTACCACAAACGTCATAATTAAATTTTTTACAAGTTATAACTAAAGAAAAAGTTATAATCAAACACCACTTGGGATAAAATTAAAGAGCTCTTCGATAATAATCAAAATAATATCATAACCAATATCACAATGAGTCATAACTAATGTTATAATTTGTATAACCAAATCATAACTGTGGGGATATATTTTCTGAGTACCAACACGTGGCAAGGTGACGCCGACGTGTCAGCCGAGGTGCCACGTGTCCTGGTCGTGACGCCGAGGTGATCTCCGAAGATATCGGAATCCGAGATAAATGGATAAGGGACAAGAGTCCTAGAATGAGAGAAGACTTCAGTTTGTATTAAGATAAGACTCTTAGAGACTCTATCCTAATCTTACTGGGAGTCCAAGATTAGCAGTAATCCTGAGTCCATAGAAGTTAGGCTTCTATTGGGACTAGGTTTATGTTAGCTATAAAAGAGAGGCACCCCCATGGGTTTAAGGTATGCTTTTGATACTCAAGCTTGTGAGTTTAGCACTTGATTTATCTTTGAGAGATATACTGACTTGATCGTCGGAGTGCCCCCGGGTGGACGAACCACCGCGGGATTCTTATATTTCTGTTGCAGGTCAGCCAGGTGCCATCTATTCTGCCGGTGCTCTCCAGCTGGTTACTAAGCGGGCAGTGTGGTAAGAAAATCACTCACACAATTTGGCGTCGTCTATGGGAAAGAAAGAAGAATAGATGGCCAATGAAAGAAAGAAGAATAGATGGCCAATGACGGACAGAAGGATCAGACTGGAGACAACGCTCCTGCTGGGAATGGGAGACCTATCAACCTCGACGTTGAAGGGGACAACCGCAACACAGAAACTGGTGACCAGAGTCACAGAGTGAAAGACGCTGGCCAGGAAGGTGACGCACCAAAGACAACAGATCGAAGCGGATACTACAACGAAGATGACCTCCAGGTATGGAAGGATAGATACCTGCGGAGGAACGAAGACCCTTCCAGAAGGGATGCAAAGACAGGGGGCATGAGCGCTCCCAAAGAGATAACATTCAAGTATAGAAGAACTCATCCTGAGTGAGCAGATCCCGGATTCCAGATCCTGGATCCCGGATCCGAGAAGACATGATCTCAGCCTAGACAAGTAGGCCAGAGAAGACGAGAGCTCAGCCTAAGTGAGCAGATCCCGGATTCCAGATCTCGGATCCTAGAAGACATGATCTCGGCCTAGATGAGTAGGTCCGAGAAGAGAAGAGCTCAACCTGAGTGAGCAGATCCAAGATTCTAGCAGACAAGATCTCGGTACTTAAGTTCGAAAAGAGAAGAGCTCAGTGAGCAAATCTCAGATCCCAGAAGATAAAAAAGAAAACACACAAGGTTGGATTGCAGTTAGCTAGGTTAAAGACCTTTTATAAGGTTCGCAAAGGAGTATGTGGAAGCCATGTAGGGGGCAGAGAGAAGAAGAATATGTTCACCACTTGTTGAAATTTGTAGCAATTTACAAGTTGGTTAAACCGATATGATGTTTACCACTTATTGAAATTTGTAGCAATTTACAAGTTGGTTAAACCGAGATGATGTTTACCACTTGTTGAAATTTGTAGCAATTTACAAGTTGGTTAAACCGAGATGATATTTACCACTTGTTGAAATTTGTAGCAATTTACAAGTTGGTTAAACCGAGATGATGTTTACCACTTGTTGAAATTTGTAGCAATTTACAAGTTGGTTAAACCGAGATGATGTTTAACACTTGTTGAAATTCTGTGTGAATTTACAAGTTGAAGTTAAACTGAGGTCATGTTTAACACTTGTTGAAATTCTGTGTGAATTTACAAGTTGAAGTTAAACCGATGCCATATTTAACACTTGTTGAAATTCTGTGTGGATTTATAAGTTGAAGTTAAATCGATGTGATATTTAAACACTTGTTGAAATTCTGTGTGAATTTACAAGTTGAAGTTAAACCGATGTGATATTTAAACACTTGTTGAAATTCTGTGTGAATTTACAAGTTGAAGTTAAACCGATGTGATATTTAAACACTTGTTGAAATTCTGTGTGAATTTACAAGTTGGAGTTAAACCGAGATGATATTTAACACTTGTTGAAATTTTGTGTGAATTTACAAGTTGAAGTTAAACCGAGGTCATATTTAACACTTGTTGAAATTCTGTGTGAATTTACAAGTTGAAGTTAAACCGAGGTCATATTTAACACTTGTTGAAATTCTGTGTGAATTTACAAGTTGAAGTTAAACCAATGTGACATTTAACACTTGTTGAAATTCTGTGTGAATTTACAAGTTGAAGTTAAACCGAGGTCGTATCGGAAGAAGATTGGTTTAAACACTTGTTGAAATTTTGTGTGAATTTACAAGTTATAGTTAAACCGAGGTTGTGATAAAGGAAGATGGTTTAACATTTGTTGAAATTTTGAGAAAAATTTGTAAGCTGAAGTTAAACCGAGGTTATGATAAAGGATGATGGTTAAACACTTGTTGAAATTTTTGAGAAAAATTTACAAGTTAAAGTCAAGCTCAAGCAATATCTACGTACTTGCCGAGACTACTAGGTTGTCAAAACTTGAAATATGGAAAATTGAAGTCTTGATAGAAGACATTGAGAAAGTGACAAGTCCTAAGCAACACTTGTGAAAATATTTGTTACAATATTTTCAAGTGTTAGGACAAGGCCGAGATGAGCAATATTAGAAGTTGTGACAGAGGTATTTTACCCGAAGAGATTGCACAGTCAAGGTGTACTTTGAAGACATGCAAATTTTTCAAAGTATAGAATCATACAAGAGCAGAAAAAAGAAGACATACATTCAAAGAAGAAATCAGAGAAATGCATTTAAAGAAGAAAGAAGGCACTTCGGCCTGAATATTGAAAAATAAATTATTCAGACTACAAAAATGGCACGTCAGCCGGATTAAAAGCATACAAAGACGGACAAAGTACAAGGTACAAGGTACAAGGAGTAAAAGAAGGAAACAAAACTACTCGGCATCAATGGTAGGATATAGAAGACAGTTGGGAAGACTTCTTAGCAGCCTTCTCGGCCTCGAGCTCAGCATCGATCTCCCGAAGAGTTTGATCAAGGCTCTTCTCGGCGATTGGCACCTCGGAGTTTGAAGGCAAGGATTGAAAGCAAGAATCTGGAAAAAGACATAGAAAACAGAAACAAGAATGTAATTCGTAATCAAGAATGGTGATGAAGCTATCAGGAAATCAAGACAAAAAGATTGCACAGGTGTGTCAAGCCAAGAACAGTGGCAGAAATCAACAGATGTGTGAACAGTGTGTATTCAAGAAGATGATTTGGAAACAACGGGTAAAACAGCAATGGTGATTAACAATGAAGCAGAGCTTCTTGGAAAGCAACAAGAAATAAAACCAGAAGGAACAGTGGCTTACCAGAAAGAGGGAAGCCGGGATGAGAATTGCCGAAGTCTGACGACAATGACAGAATGACGTAAGCTTCACCGAAGGAGAGGAACGAAGACAGTTGCAAAAGCTTGAAAGCTTGGAACAATGACGGATTTAAGCAAAAGAGCTGGAAAGAGAAAAAGCCAGAGGATTGAATGAAAAAAGAGAAAAATAGTCAAGAAGACGATAAAGTTCAAGAATAAAGCTAAGTGCACAGGCACTAAGTAAGTATGTGAAGAACAAGAAAGTAATGACCCAGACACGATGCTAGCAACAGAAAGCGGATATGACAAGAACAGTGCCAGGCATTCAAACAATTCAAAACTTGAAGACAGACGAAAATAGAAGGCAACAGATGGCAAGTAAACAGATTCAGAAGAGTTATGAAAGATTGAGCTTAATAGCAAGTAAAGAGTTTGTGAACCTACCAAGTGAAATGAACGCTGATATGAAAATCGCCGGAGTCAAATAGATGACTGGAAATCGGGAACTCACCAGAGAGTGTGAGTGGAGCAGTTGCAAAGCTCTTGGAGTTTACGAATTAATGGAACCAGAACCTCGGCTAGGAGGTGCGATTTCAAGCATCTTGGAAAGCATGAAACTTGATTCTTGACACCAGTAGAGAGTAAAGTCCAGGGAACTTTGAGGTCGGCAAGTTTGATCTCGGACAGAGGGGCACAGATAAACGAACAGTGTAGGTTCCATCACCTCAGAATGCCGAGGTAATAGAACCTAGGGGGCAGTTGTGGGGATATATTTTCTGAGTACCAACACGTGGCAAGGTGACGTCGACGTGTCAGCCGAGGTGCCACGTGTCTTGGTCGTGACGCCGAGGTGATCTCGGCCAGACCGAGGTTATCTCCGAAGATATCGGAATTCGAGATAAGTAGATAAGGGACAAGAGTCCTAGAATGAGAGAAGACTTCAGTTTGTATTAAGATAAGACTCTTAGAGAGTTTATCCTAATCTTACTGGGAGTCCAAGATTAGCAGTAATCCTGAGTCCATAGAAGTTAGGCTTCTATTGGGACTAGGTTTATGTTGGCTATAAAAGAGAGGCACCCCCATGGGTCTAAGGTATGCTTTTGATACTCAAGCTTGTGAGTTTAGCACTTGATTTATCTTTGAGAGATGTACTGACTTGATCGTCGGAGTGCCCCCGGGTGGACGAACCACCGCGGGATTCTTATATTTCTGTTGCAAGTCAGCCAGGTGCCATCTATTCTGCCGATGCTCTCCAGCTGGTTACTAAGCGGGCAGTGTGGTCAGAAAATTACTCACACAATAACTAATAACTTAATAAATCATAACCAAAAGGTCATAACTAGGGGGTGTGTACCATAGAATTTTCCGTACTTGGTTATTCATCAATTTGATATAGGGTTGGGTTTCCGTTTTAGGGTGTTGTTCCAACTTATAAGGCTCATCATAAGTCTCATTTCAACTGTTTATAACTGTGGTGAAGGCTATCCGAGAAGAGAGCAATCTATGTGCTTCTTTTGGTCATTTTTTACTGTGTGCCATTTCTTGTACCAAGCAATTCTTACATTTTCGTGTCTCGCATGTGAGGCGAAATGGCAACCTTATGGCTCATCACTTGGCACAAATGGCAAAGGAAGCTCCAGACAAGCGGGTGTGGCTTGCTGAGGTCCCTACCAATTTGGTGCATATTTTGTTGAATGAAGTTCCTATTATTCTGTAGGCTTGTAAAAAAGAAATATGACCGTTGGAGAAAGCTCTGGAGAGTTGCAACGCATATCGGAGGAACAAGATCATCTGGATCGGAGTAACAAAAAGGTGAAAGAGCCAGCCTTAGAAGTCATGACTTCGGTTGAGGGGCATGGTCATGGGGTAGATGCCCAAATGCATGAGGTTTTGATGGACCAAAATGCAATAACGGGCCAATCTGTTTCTGTGAATGGAAAGCTAAATAACCAGATCAAAGAGAAATCATTCAAACAAGTGCTCCTGCGATCTAGATTCAATGAGAATGAGAAGGAGAAAAGCTTTGACTGTGATGCGGAGCACTTCACATCGGATGAGGAAATGGACGATGAGGGTGAATCAGAGGGAGGTATGGAAATCATTGGCAATGGGTCCAACCCCACAGTCAAAATCCCTTCTGGTTTGCTAAAGAAGGTCAGAGAACCCTGGAAAAAGTGCCTTATTGTGCGATTACTGGGTAAGAATATTAGGTATCGTCTTTTTGTTACTCGAATACAAAGAGTATGGAGCCTTCAAGCAAACTTTGAGGTACTGGACATTGGAAATGGTTTTTTCATTGTGAAGTTTGAAATGATGGAGGACTACTCTAAAGTCTATACTAGTGGACCATGGATGGTTATGGATCATTATGTTACTATGCGAAAATGGCAACCTGATTTCAAATCCGATGAGGCTGAGGAAGACTCAACTGCAATCTGGGTTCGATTTCCAAACCTACCAATTGAATACTATGATGAAAAAATTCTATACCACATTGCTAAGGCTCTTGGCACACCATTGAAAGTTGATATCAATACGGCTATGGCCGCCAGAGGCAAGTATGCCCGAGTTTGTGTTGAAATGGATCTCCGTAAACCCCTAACTTCGCATCTCAGAATTGGTAAATATAACTATGTGGTAGAATATGAACATGTTCATCTTTTGTGTTTTGCTTGTGGAAGAGTAGGGCACCGAAAAGAGAGGTGTACAGAATACCCGATGATAGTGCCGGAGAAGATGAATCCAAGTAAGGCCACTAGTCATCTAGACACTAATGGAACAGAATCATCCAAGTCCAGGGAACCAGAACGGGTGGATGGGCTGAATGAGAATAGTACTGAAGGTTTTGGGCCTTGGACCACTACACCCAGTAGAAGACGAAAGGCAAAAACCTTGAAGCCCAAACAAAAAATAACTCACATCAAGGGGAATAAATTTGAAGCCCTACAGGAGGAGCCCACCCCAGTGGGGACATTCAGGCCACAACAGGTGCAGGAGATCCCATCTGCAATAACACCTAGTGAGGTGATAAAAGAAATCCCAAATGATATAGAGCAAGGCCCATCAGGTAGTCCACTGGTAATCAACCAAGCAATGGTGATAGACGAAGCCCAAAAACACACGGTAAGCAATATAGATCAGCTAAAGGCTAGTGAGAAAGGGCCCAATGGCATAGCTTCGAGAATACAAGAGAAACACTCCAAAAAGAAATCGAAAGGGACTAGTATTATTTTCAAAGATGTCAGCTCTAATAAACCAGCTGGAAAAGTAACCCCTCCTCTCAGTCATTTCACTGACCCTCCACAAGCAAGAAAAACAGAGTCTATTCTTGATAGCTCCCACAAACCCAGACATCGAAAACCTCCAGACTTGTTTGAGAAACAAGATGGAGGAATCAGTGGAAGGGATTCAACTAGTGAAACACCGAGTGGATCAATTTAGAGCTCTGATGTTTTTAGAGACAGGGAAAGAAGCTTATCACCACGTCGGCGTAGATTGGTGGAGAAACGAAGCGAAGCTTCTGATTCAACCATGGAGGGAGACGGATGCACACAACGTGAATCACATTGTGCTAGTGAAGCCGTCGTCAACGCTAGAGGACAGTCTGAAGACAGCAAAAGTCATCTTGGGCCTCACTGAAGAGGAAGATATACCATAACTCCAAATGTCATCCATGGATATTCTGCTTTGGAACTGTAGGGGTGCGGGAAACAATCGATTCAAGAGGAATTTGGGGGAAATTGTGAGGCTTCACAGGCCAAATATGATCATCCTCCTAGAAACTAAGGTGGAACTTCGTACTATGGGCATGTATTTCAATCAGCTGGGGTTCATGGCTTCAACTCATGTAGACCCAGTTGGCCGCAGTGGGGGAATATGGATGCTTTGGGATCCCAGTCAACCTAATGTTCGTGTTACTAAGGCAAACTCCCAAATGATTACTACAACCATCTCTAGACAAGACTATCCAACATGGGTGCTCTCAGCAGTATATGCCAGCCCAAATAGCTGGATGAGAGATGAGTTATGGGAAGGGCTTGAATCTGTAGCCCAAAACACCCAAGAACCATGGCTGGTTGCTGGTGATTTTAATGACTATTCTAGCTCTGAGGAAAAACGTAGCTTTTCAGTTACTCAAAATCAAAGCCAGAATATTAGTCAAACTCGTCGGAGAAGCAAAAAATTTGTTAAATGAATTAATGATTGTAATCTTATGGATATGGGGTGTGTGGGGCCAAGGCTTACTTGGACTAATAATCGTAAAAGGTGGGCTAACACCATGGTCAGGCTTGACCGAGCTCTTTGTAACACGGAATGGCGAACTCTCTTCCTTGAGGGCTATGTTCGCAATCTTCCATGCACCTATTCGGATCATTCACCACTTATGATCTTCACTCAAGGTAAATCTATAACTCCTTCTCCTGTTAAATCTTTTAAATTTCAAGCTGCTTGGGTTACTCATACCGATTTTTGTAGACTTGTTGAGGAGCAGTGGTTGCCTACTAATCCATATCATCTTTTAGATAATCTTCACTCCTTGGCCCTTTCGGCCACAGATTGGAATAGAAATGTGTTTGGCAATATTTTCAAGAAAAAAAGGTGGCTCCTGGGACGTATAAATGGCATACAATCTGCTCAAGCCGTTCATTACTCCCATAACCTCCACAGCCTTGAAAACCAACTTATTGAGTAATTCAATGAAGTCCTTTACCAAGAGGAGTTGTTGTGGTTTCAAAAGTCCCGTTCTAACTGGATCACACAGGGAGAGAAGAACACGAAATTTTTTCATCTCTCTACCATAATCAGAAGAAGAAAATCTAAGATTGAGGTGCTCAAAAATAATGATGGGGTTTGGGTAGATAATTCTACTGAGTTGAAAGCCTTGGTGAATGAGTACTCTAAGAACCTTTTCTCTTATACACCTACTACTGCTTTTTCTCATTGGAATAATCTGTCTAGGCATCTCACTACTGAGGATAACCTTGACCTTGTTAGAAACATCACTCCTGAGGAAGTTTGAAAAGCTGTCAAGAACATTCAAGCTTTCAAAGCTCCAGGGAGAGATGGTTTCCAAGCTTTTTTCTATCACACCTTTTGGGATATCGTTGGGGGATTTGTTTTTGAACTTGTGCGTAATTGCTTCTCTACCAGAAATATCCCTTTTGACATTAACAGAACTCTTATAGCTCTCATACCTAAAGTGGATAACCCTGAATCCATTAAACAGTTCCGCCCTATAAGTCTCTGTAATGTCACATATAAAATCATTACTAAATTTCTGGTTAGTAGATTGAGACCTTTGCTTAATGGTATTATCAGCCCAAACCAAAGCAGCTTTATTCCGGGGAGATCTACCAGTGACAACATTATCATAACCCAAGAAGCTATCCATACCGTAAGGAAACTGAAAGGCAAAGCGGGCTACATGATATTTAAGATTGATTTGGAAAAAGCCTATGACAACATTTCCTGGGAATTTCTTGAACAAACTCTTTTCGAATTCAATTTTGATTGTAAGTTTATTGAAATGGTAATGAACTGTGTTACCAGCTTAAGCACCGCAATTCTTTGGAATGGAGAACCGCTGGAAGAATCTAAACCTAGTAAGGGACTTAGGCAAGGAGACCCTCTCTCTCCTTACCTCTTTGTTTTATGTATGGAGAGGCTCTCAAATATGATCAATCATAGAGTGGAGGCTAAGGACTGGAGGGGTTTACCATTATCTAAGAAAGGTCCTAATATCTCTCACCTTTTTTTTGCTGATGATTTGATGTTCTTTGCCAAAGCTGATGTTGTGAATTGTCAAACCATTCTTGAAGTGTTAAATGAATTTAGTATGCTCTCTGGGCTGAAAGTTAATCTCACCAAATCTACGCTCTTTGTTTCTCCAAATGTGGACAGGAGAAAGGCTAAAGACTTGAGTCATATTTGTGGTATTGGTTTAACTCAGAATCTAGGTAAGTATCTTGGAGTTCCCCTTTTGCACTCCAGAGTTAACAAATACCATTTTATACCTATTCTTGAAAGAATGCAACAAAAGTTTGCTGGGTGGAAAACTGGGGTGTTATCTCTAGCTGGGAGGGCAACACTGATTCAATCAGTGACCAATGCCATCCCAGCTTATACCATGCAGACATTGGAGCTTCCTCGTAAGGTTTGTGATGAGATTGATAAACTCAATCGTAATTTTCTCTGGGGTGATTCCTTGGAGAGGAAAAAAGTGCACTTAGTCAATTGGCAACAGGTGTGTCATAAGAAAAAGAATGGTGGCCTTGGGATTAGAAGGGCTAGGGATCAAAACCTAACCTTACTATCCAAGCTTGGCTGGAAACTGTTGAATAAAGAAGAGGGTCTCTGGTTAGAGGTCCTGAGAAATAAATACCTGGGAAATCAACACTTTCTCAGTAAGAGGAAGAGTAAAGTTTCCTCTCATATCTGGAAAGGGATCCTGAATACCAGAAATCTCCTTGTTAAAGGGGTTCATTGGACTATAGGTTGGGGCTCTAAGGTGAGAGTTTGGAAAGACTGGTGGTGTCGTGAAAGGGCCTTGTTTGAGGCTCCTACTACCAACACAAGGCAAGCCATTGAGATGGATGATACCACTGTGGACTCCCTTGTTGATATTAATGGGAAGTGGAATTTAACTCACATCTATAACACTTTTCCTATGCCCATTATATCTGAGATTCTAAAAATTCAGCCCCCTAGAAATAATGATGGCAGGGACAAACCGAGATGGAAAAAATCTCCTGATGGGGATTTTTCTACATCTAGTGCATATGACCTTATTATGCAGTCTCAATCCTTGGAGAATAATTGGGTTTGGCTTTGGAAACTCAAGCTTCTTCCAAAGATTAAGAGCTTCTTGTGGCTTATTTTGATTGGGAAACTACTGACAAATAGAATCAGACACACGAGGGGTTACAGTGACAATCCCAATTGCCCCAGCTGTGAAACTATGGAGGATTTAGACCACTTACTGCGGCTCTGTCCTAATGCCATGAATATTTGGAAACAGGTTTTGATCAAGCTTGGTATTTGAAAATGTGTGCTCTCCCTTTTGATGTTTGGTTAACTCTGAATATTAAAGGGAAGCATTCCCAACCTCAGCTTTTTGTTATCTCTCTATGGATTATTTTGAAAAATAGAAATAAATTGATTTTTGAGAACAAACAACCAAACTGCCATGTTTCGGTTAAGCTTATTTTTTATTACACTAAAGAAGTTAAAAAAAGCCTTTGAATCTGCTGTTACTACCCATTTACAGACTAAAAGCTCATCTTTGTGGTTGTGTCCACTTGTAGGGAGAATCAAACTCAATACAGACGGAAGTCTTAAAGGTAAGAATAACAATGGAGGATTCGGTGGGCTGTTTCGGGATGAGAAAGGAAGTTGGATTAGTGGATATTATGGCAGAATGGAGAGATGCACCAGCTTGGAGGCGGAGCTCTGGGCAGTGTATAAAGGGCTCACGATCATTCTGCAGCGAGGAATGAACAAGGTAATCATCGAAACAGATGCAGAACAAGTGGTGCAGCTGCTAAATGAAGAACCAGGTACTGAATGCCCTTTCCATGGCATTGTGGAGGACTCAAGGATCATCTTAAGGGGCTGTGAGTGTACAGTCCAACATGTCCGCAGAGGAGGCAACATTTGTGCAGATAATTTAGCTAAACTTGGAGCTAATCAACCTCTTGAGCTGCTCATTGTGAATGAACCTCCAGATGAAATTCGCCATGCGTTAGTTGCGGATTTGTTGTATCTGGATGGAAGTAATGAGGCGTAGTTCTCTTGTTTTTCTTTTAATTTCTGATGTACTAAAAAAAAAAAAATTCCTATTCTGTAGGGGGGCCTTCCCTCTACCCTCTAAAAAAAAAAAAATGATTTGAGCCGTTTATTTTATAAAATTCTTCATTTATATCCTTCACAAAAAACAAAAAAATAAAGTTGATTCGATAATTGTAGCCTTCAATTTATTGCTTTTGTTATCAAAATAATGGTCTATTTTCAAAAACACACTTTTATTTATTTTTTTAGGATAAATTATAAATACAATCCTTAAGATTTGTTTAAAATACGAATTGTCCCACTTTGGCTGTGGAAATTATATTCCACCCTTTGAAGTTTCTAATTTCATGTCAAATGACCCATTTTATTAATAAATAACCAAGTCAATTAACAGTTATTAATAATGTCAAAAATATATTTCAATTAATAATTTAGGTAATTTTATTATTGTATTAGGAATTTTATTTTTTTAGTTAATTTTGTTAAATAAACAATTGTGACAAGGGGTATTTGTAATTTTTCAAATCACACGGGACAATCAGTATTTTAAACAAACCTCGGGGAGTATATTTGTAATTTATCATTTTTTAAGAAAAATGCCATAAATTGAACATATTACAATTACCCAATCGATTTAATTTTCTTTGTAAATGATGTGTTTGGGATGTCATAAAAAAACTACCCTTTTTTTTTCGAATATATATTTTTTATATTTAGTGATTTTTTTTATTTTTCTAGTTTATCTTGTGTAGACAAATCTAAAACGTAAATCTTTTTTGAAAAATTCCCAAAAAAAAAGAAGAAAAGCCAAAAAAAAAAAAAAAAAAAAACATTCACTATCTTTTGCTTATTTTTATCTTCTCGGAAATTATTTTGAAATTTTTATTTTTAATTTTTTTTTATTTATCTCATCAAGTTGAATTTAAAATTTTGGGAAAATTATTTAGAAGTCCTATTAGGGAGACTTGTGCTACATTTGGTCCCACAAAAAAACTTATATTCCCATAAGTCCTATGGGAAGTTTCTTGACATATTTACCCTCAATATTAGTTGTTAATATCATAAATAAGTAATAAAACCATATATAGGAAATTGATATAAACGTAACGTAACGTGACACCTACATAAACGTAACGTGACATCTATATAAACGTAACGTGACATATTTACGTAAACGTAACGTGACATATCTACGTAAACGTAACGTAACGTGACACCTATATAAATGTAACGTGACACTAATATGAACGTAACGTAACACCTACATAAACGTAACGTAACGTGACACCTATATAAACGTAATGTGACATTTACATAAACGTAACGTAATGTGTCACGTTACGTTTCGCAAACTTAATAAATTTTTATTTTTTTAATCTGTTTGTTTTGAAATAGATATATAATCCTAATATATTTTTATTTTGTATTATTAATTGTAAAATTTAAAAAATTATCAATAATATATGTGAAGAATATAATATAATTTAAAAAATTATCATTGAATTTTCCAGGAAGCCAAACGGGCATTTTGAGAGAAACGAAAAGAAAAAGAAAAAAAGAGAAAAGAGAGGTTGGGATCAGTGGAAGTCTAAATGCTGACAACAGAATTTGCTTTTGTTCTATCACCCTACAAAAACAACAAAAACGCCCAATCTCTCTGTCACTTCTCTCTCCGATCTCTACTTTTCCAATCTCATTTTCTCGGAAACCAAACATTCAAGTCCACACAATACAATACAAAATAATCATCTGAATGATCAAAGTTCATGAATCTGTGGAAATGCAATATATATCAATTCGGTGGTTGGGAGAAAGAGAGAGAGAGAGAGAGCGAGAGAGGGAAGGTGTGAAAATTAGGGGTAAAAAGATTAGGATCTTGTAGAATACATTCTTATGAAAATAGGACTTGAGACTCTATAAGAAATTACATAGGACTTAACCTAGCATAAGGTTCTGAAAAAGGACTTATAAATAAGTCTCCCTAAAATTTTTGATTTTTAAAAAAAAAAAAAAATCCATCAAAGACGAGTATTAAAAAAAAAAAAAAAATCTCTAAAGTAAATCCCAACTTCCCAAGCCGCTGACGGAACTGAACCACATCGTCCAAATCAAAAATGGAATCAGAGAGTCCGTTGAGGAGGGGATACTATACTCTCCAACTTATTCAAAAAAAAAAAAAAAGAAAAGAAAAAAAAAGACAACAAAATATATTTAAAATTTTAATTTTATCAATTTAAATTATGATTCCTTAATTTTTTTTTTCAATTTAAATTATTTTTCTATTTTATTAAGTAAAAACAATAAAAAAAAAATTAATCATTAAATTAAATATAAGTATACACAAAATATTTAAAATATCATTTTCATGTTTAAAGATTAAAATACTTATTTTTCTATCAATTTTACTCAATATAAATAGATAAAAAAATAATATAGATTGAAAATAAATAAAAAATTTAAGATTTAAATCTATAAAATAAAAAATTTATTTTGTTATAATTTTCAAAACCTATTTTTTTTAATAAAAAATTTAATTAAAATTTCCCAACTTTATTGGCATTGAACTGACCATTTCATTTAGGTCTTGTTTGGGAAGGTAATTATTTTAGTTGGTTATTTGATTTTTTAATTATTTTGGAATTTAGGTGAAAAGTTAAATTTTTTATTTTTTTAAAAAAAATTTTAAAAAAAATAAAAATAAAGAGGTGATATGACTCAAAAGATATTAAAAATAAAAAAAAGTTGCTTTTAACCTTTTGCCAAAAGAGGCAATTTGGAAACTTGATAAAAAGCCAACTTTTTGACTTTTTAATTTTTTTTACACAAAAAAGTCGAGAAATTCTATTTCTACACACCTAGTTAGCTTATGGCACAACCTTAATGAAATATTAATTTAATGATAATTATATCATAGACATTCAACAACATTCATAATATTATACAAAAAATTCTTTGTACACATCTTTTAACAATAAAAGTATCTCAATATACACTTTTTAAGTTAAAAAATAAAAAATTCTAATTTTTCTATTGTTATCACATTGCTGGTGGAGTAGTTACTATTTTTTTAGGGACCTTAAAAGGCCCAACTTTTGCTGATAGATTCTTCTTTCTGTGGTTGTATGTTCATAATTTTATTTGTTCTAGATGTGTTTTTGTTGCTTATTTTCTCCCTTCCATCATTTTAGTTCGTTTAATAAGGATTTGTAAATACTCCTCTTGGTGTCATATATTTATAAATACACATCAATTTCAACATTTTGCCATTGTCATCATTGATGCCAATCAGAGTTCTTACTTATCATCTTGTAATTTTCTTGTTCTTCTTTTTTACTAGAAGAATGTGGCAGTTGTTAAGAACCGCTATTATTTCAAGCTTATTGTTCAACATGGGCAGTGAAATTTCTCTACTGGTCTATTGTTAACTAGGATAAAAATTAGGACAAATTACATATACCTTGACGTGTACAAGCCCACAAAGGTTATGAACCACTATAAACAACCCAAGCCCATTAATCGGAGCCCAATACATAACCCAGCTGGTGAAGTCCAGAACAGCTGGAATCCAACATGGCATAAAGAGCCAATGGCATTCAGACACATGGCAGGTGAAGGACGAGTCACATCAGCAGACAAAGATCTGCAAAGTTATTGCCACTGCACATCACCATTAATGCAGCCCATCACAGCATTTATTACGACAACGCCTCCCCGTCGGAACAGGACCCCCTTACCCTGAACAAGGTAAGCTACAACATAGACTTTCGGCGAGGAGGGCAGGTCGGAAGAGACAGCGAAATGATTACCAAATGATATAAGCAAACGTGGAAGACAAGAAGAAGGTTAAGCTTTCTATCTCCCATCTCTCTCTCTCTATATTCTCTACTTCCTCTACTAATTTGCTCGTCGGAGAGTTCACTGGGGGACTACCCCGTTCCCCGTTGAACTTGTTTGCAGGTTACTTGGTGGGGTTGACCATTTGGACCTGAGCTCGAAGGACTTGGATCAGTCCGACCCATCCACCAAGGACGAACTGTATTATCAGTTGGCGCCGTCTGTGGGAACCAGCTCTTATCCGTGCGCCAGTTGTGCTCATTGTCGCCGGAGACCCTGTCCCAACAACCTTTCTCCTACCCATCAAGGTGTATGGTCACGACTAGATCCATGGCTTCTCACCATAACGCTGCCGACCATCAAGCCGACCCTCCCAATCCAAACAACCCACCTCAGTATTTCATCGAGCTTACCAACAGCATTAACCGTATGACCGAGCAAAATCAGGCCCTGATAAATGCTTTACTCCAAAGAAACCTTCTCATGCCTCCACCACCACCTCCAAATATTTCACCTAACCAAGAACGAACTCCGAGCCATATTGTCCCGCAACCCTATCCACCTAACATGGAAGGTGTGCAACCTCCTCACCCACATATAAATCCACCACCTCCACCCCCACACCCACATCCACACCCATCAGTCGTAGCACCAGCCCCCGAGGGAGAAGCCAGCAGCGTCCAACACCTGTCTCCCTCTGGTGGCGACAATACTGATGACTGCATCAACCTCAAGGATCAGGTCGAGGCCCTAATACGTCAGGGGCGTCTCAGCCGCTTCACGGACACCCACCCGCAGCAGAGGCAAAGAACCGAGCCCCCCAGAAACAACCGCCGGCGCACTCCACCCAGGCAGCCAGCTCAACCTAACCAAGGCCATGATCGCCCTCCACAATAGCCTCGACCGCCAGGTAATCCCCCTCCACCAGTGGGAGAGATCAGAGTTATTTCAGGCGGCCTTGCTTGTGGCGGACCATCCCGTTCAGCTCAGAAGGCAGAACTTAGAAAAATAAGGCAGGGCTCAGACAAAGCAGTGGCAACGGTGGACCGACCCTTTAAACAGTCGAAATAGTGGACCGAACCTATCACCTTCACGGACGCCGACTGTTCAGGCATCCGTTACCCACATGTTGACCCCCTTGTCATCTCTGTCATCCTCTCCAACTACAAGGTCAGACGAGTTTTCATCGACAACGGCAGCTCTTCAGATATCATCTTCCTCAATTGCTTCCGCCAGCTCAAGATTGGGGAAGAAAGTTTGTCTCCTCTCCAAACCCCTCTGGTCAGCTTCATTGGCGATCGTGTGACCTCCATCAGTTACATCGATCTTCCTATCACGATCGGCGAGTACCCACGGCAGACCACGAAGTTGCTCACCTTCCTTGTGGTCGACTACCCATCCGCCTACAACATCATCCTTGGCCGCACTGCCCTAAATGCCTTCCAAGCCATCACATCCACCTATCACCTTGCCATCAAGTTTCCCACCGATCTCGGGGTCGGAACAGTCATAGGAGAGCAGTCCATGGCCAGGGAGTGTTATATTGCCTCACTCAAAGAAGTCAAGCTGAATGAGGCAATGATCATTGAAGGACTTGACGTCCGAGATGAGGACGAGTTGGTCAGAGGAGAACCTGTGGAGAAGCTCGTTGAGGTTCTCATCGACCCCACCAACCCCACCAAAACTGCCAAGATCGGCAGCCAACTATCCCCCCAAGCCAAGGCCGACCTCACTGCCCTCTTGACCGAACACAATGATATATTTGCCTGGACTCACTCAGACATGCCAGGCATTGACCCCTCCTTCATAACTCACCACCTCAGTATTGAACCCCATTTCCGACCTTACCGCCAGAAGCAGCGCATCTTTCATCCAGAGCGCAATGCTCTTATAGCCGCAGAAGTTGACAAGCTCCTTGAGGCCCAATTCATAAAAAATATAGACTACTCTAAATGGTTGTCAAATGTGGTCCTAGTCCGCAAAAACAATGGCAAATGGCGACTCTGCGTCGATTACTCTGACCTAAACCGGGCTTGCCCCAAAGATAGCTATCCTCTCCCCCGCATAGATCTGCTGGTCGACGCCATGGCCGGTCATCAAATGCTCAGCTTCATGGATGCATTCTCCGGGTACAACCAAATCTTGATACACCCGTCTAATCGAGAACACACATCCTTCATCACAGACCGAGGTACCTACCACTACCGTGTGATGCCGTTCGGCCTGAAGAATGCTGGGGCCACCTACCAACGGTTGGTCAATGCCGTTTTCCATCATCAGATCGGTCGGAATATGGAAGTATATGTTGACGACATGCTAGTCAAGAGCAAACTCTCCACTGATCACCTGACAGACCTGCGAGAGACCTTCGCCACCCTTCGCAAGTACCAAATGAAGCTCAACCCAGAGAAGTGCGCCTTCGGCATAGGATCTGGAAAGTTTTTGGGTTTTATGGTCAGTCAGCGCGGCATTGAAGCTAACCCTGAGAAGATCAAGGCCTTGATTGAGATGCAGTCATCTAGAACGGTCAAAGAAGTTCAAAGACTCACCGACCGAGTGGCGGCCCTCAACCGCTTCATTTCCCGCACAACAGATAAGTGCCTACCATTCTTCAAAGTTCTTCGACAGACTTTTGAATGGACAACTGAATTCGAAGAGGCTTTTTAGCAGCTAAAGCAATGCATGGCCAATCCTCCCCTCATTTCACAGGCAGTTACCGGCAAGCCTCTCTTCCTCTATTTAGCAGTGTCAAGCACCGCAGTCAGTGCAACTCTTATCAGGGAAGACGGCTCAGTTCAATGGTCGGTCTACTACATCAGTCGAGCTCTCAGGGGAGCGGAGTAGAATTACCCATTGCTAGAAAAATTGTCATTGGCCTTGGTCACCGCCTCCAGACGGCTCCGTCCTTACTTCCAAGCCCATTCCATAGTGGTCCTCACCGACCAACCCCTGAAGAAGGTCATGCAACAACCAGAACTTTTCGGCAGACTTATGCAGTGGTCAGTAGAACTTAGCCAGTTTGACATCTCATACCGCCCTCGAACAGCAATAAAGGGACATGCCATAGCCGACTTCATCCTAGAATTCACCAACCCTACCCCAACCACTGCCTCTCCACCCCCACCAACCCCTATCGAGCCAGAAGACCCCCATTCTTGGACTCTCAACGTTGACGGGTCATCCCACAGGGAAGGTAGTGGGGTTGGCCTCATCTTCACCTTCCTTGAGGGCGGCTATTTCAAATATGCTCTCCGTTTCTTGTTTGATCCCAGCAACAATGAGGCCGAATATGAGGCATTGATAGCAGGACTCCGCCTAGCCAAGGACATTGGTGTCAGCCACATTCGGGTATTCAACGACTCCCAGCTCATCGTCGGCCAGATTACGAGGGAATTCGATGCCAAGGAGGACACAATGCGGGCTTACAGGGATATGACACTCCCCCTTGTTCGTCTCTTCAATACCTTCCATATCAAACACATACCTCGGGCGAAAAACTCCAAGGCAGATGAAATGGCTCAGTTGGCCTCTGCAGACCAGTCCGACCTCAGCCATGGAGTCCGCCTTGAATACCTAGCCCACCCGGCCATCTCACCCGACCTACAAGAAGTGCAGTTCCTCCAAAATGAACCCATTCCTTGGGCATCCGACATCTTCCTATTTTTGACAACAGGAGAACTCCCAGATGACCAACAGCAGGCCGCCAAGGTCAGGGCTCGATCGTCTAACTACGTTCTGGTCAGTGGCGTCTTGTACAAACGTGGCTTTTTACGACCATATCTGCGATGCCTCAACTCGGCTCAGGCAACCTATGTAATGCAAGAAATCCATGAGGGAATTTGTGGCAATCATTCGGGCGGCAGGTCTTTAGCCCACAAAATACTCCGTACTGGTTATTTCTGGCCGACTCTCAATCAAGATGCCACTGATTTTGTGCTCAAATGCGATAAGTGTCAGCGCTTTGCCAACATCCCCCATGCTCCTCCTACTGAACTGATCACACTCTGCAGCCCCTACCCGTTCGCCAAATGTGAGATCGACCTAGTTGGTCCACTTCCCACCGGTCGAGGCCAGACCAAGTTCGCGATTGTCGCCATTGATTACTTCACCAAGTGGGTAGAGGCAGAACCCCTTGCGACCATCACCGAGCGGAACACAACCAAGTTCATCTGGCAGTCGATCGTTTGCAGATTCGGCGTCCCTCAGGCTATTGTCTCCGACAACGGCAAACAATTCGACAATGCCAAGTACAGGAAGTTCTGTGCCGACCTCCAGATTCAACCATGTTTCTCTTCCCCCGGTCATCCCCAAGCCAATGGCCAAGTTGAGGTCACCAACCGCTCTCTCCTGAAGATCATCAAGACTAAGCTTGAAGCTGCTAAGGGACTCTGGGCTGAGGAACTACCGAATGTGCTATGGGCTTACCGCACCACCGCTCGGACTCCCACTGGGGAAACCCCTTTTCATCTAACATATGGCGCTGAGGCGGTTATTCCGGTGGAAATCGGTCTGCCTACCCCCAGGGTTTTACATCCGGATCCAGCACTCACCGAAGAACTCCGTCGGGCAGACCTGGACCTAATTGAAGAACTCAGGGAGACCACTGCTGTCAGATTGGCCTCATACCAACAGAAAATGAGAAAACACTACAACCGCAAAGTCCGACCAAGGGAGTTCGCTGTTGGGGACCTTGTCTTGAGAGAAGCAACTCTTGCCACCAAAAATCCGACTGAGGGTAAATTGGCAGCCAAATGGGAGGGACCTTACATTGTGAAAGCCCGACCACGTCCAGGCACTTACCGACTTCAGGATTTGGAAGGTCGAGACCTCCCGCACCCTTGGAATGCCGAACACCTGAAACGTTACTTTCAATAAACCACTACCTTTGTATTGCTCAGCCATTGTATTTTCTTTTCGGCAAATTCACACGCTTGAACATTCTTGTTATCTTTTCATGCAATGTAACTTTTTGACGTTTATATACCTCAATTATCTGTATGGTGTCTCAATGATGTTTTGATTACAGCACTCACAAAAGCCTCAGCCAGACTGAGCACTCAAAGCCTCAGCCAGACTGAGCACCAAAAGACTCAGCCAGACCGAGCACCAAAAGCCTCAGCCAGACTGAGCACTAAAAGCCTCGTCCAGACCGAGCACTAAAAGCCTCGTCCAGACCAAGCACTCAAAGCCTCGTCCAGACCGAGCACTCAAAGCCTCAGCCAGACTGAGCACTCAAAACCTCAGCCAGACTGAGCACTCAAAGCCTCAGCCAGACTGAGCACCAAAAGACTCCGCCAGACTGAGCACTAAAAGTCTCGTCCAGACCGAGCACTCAAAGCCTCGTCCAGATTGAGCACTCAAAGCCTCAGCCAGACTGAGCACTCAAAGCCTCAGTCAGACTGAACACCAAAAGACTCAGCCAAACTGAGCACCAAAAGCCTCAGCCAGACTGAGCACTAAAAGCCTCGTCCAGACCGAGCACTAAAAGCCTCGTCCAGACCGAGCACTCAAAGCCTCAGCCAGACTGAGCACTCAAAGACTCAGCCAGACTGAGCACTCAAAGCCTCAGCCAGACTGAGCACTCAAAGACTCAGCCAGACTGAGCACCAAAAGCCTCAACCTGACTGAGCACTAAAAGCCTAAACCAGACTGAGCACCAAAAGCCTCAGCCAGACTAAGCACAAAAGCCTCAACCAAACCGAGCTTGATGCACTCGGCCAGACCAATCCTCACCTAGACCAAGCATCACAAGTCTTAACCAGACTGAGTACCGCCATTTCAGGCCCAAGACTGAGTCGCGCTTGCAGCATCAGTGAAACTTCATAATTGTGGCATTAGTAGAACACTTAGTCGCAATTCCAAGTCAAAGTTTTTACCCCACTCTTTACTTAGTCAAATTTCAAAGACGTTCTTACATTTTTCCTCTACTAATCAGATTATTTCCTCCCCCATCAAGCATGACTCAAATAAACCACTCTCATCCATTTCAGCAATGTGGCAAGCATAGATACATAATTTTATCACATTTTAAATTCCACTCTGCATTGAGGAGTTCTTTACTTTACCCTACATTGAGTTTTTATTACAAGTCCAATTTCACTCTGCATTGAGGAGTTCTTTACTTTACTCTGCATTGAGTTTTTTATACAAGTTCAATTTCACTATGCATCAAGGAGTTTCTGAATTTAGTTCACACTGATTTATACACAAGCAAAAGCAATCGACTAAAAACACAGCTGAAATTTTATTTATTCACAAATGTGCACACAAGTTCTTTACATCAATTCAAAAAAATAAAAAAATAAAAAAATAAAAAAAAAAGAAGACAAAAAGGGGTCTGTGTAAGCTCCTTTTTCCTCTTCTTCCCCAGTCACTCCTCTTCACTGGATACAAGATCTTCTTCTTCAATGCCCTCGTCCAGGGGGGTTTGGGCCATATCGTCTTCACCAATCGTTACACTACTAAGGTCTAAGTCTGGGAACAGCTCTTCAGCTCTACGTTTGAACATCTTCTAGCCACTGTTCCAGTACTCAGCCATTTCGTGCTTATAGAAGTCTGACTGCTGGAAGCTCTCAATAACTTCTGCTTCAGTCCTGCCTCCAGCAGTCGTCTTCGATGAGCCCGCCCCCCCAGATTCTTGCCCAGCCAGGCTGATGGCGACCGCGGCATCAACTGCCATCTGAAATTCAGCAGACCCTTTGAATTGCTCCACTGCTGCGACGCACAGATCGGGATAAGCCGCCCTCTCAAAAGCTGCTTTCGCCCTCTCTTCGTCTAGCTCTTTCTGCAGGGTCGCCTTTTCAGACGCAGCCTTTGCCTTTTCCTTCTCCACTTCCTTTTTCAGGCTCTCCTTCTCCGCCGTCGCCTTCTCTCTCTCTGCTTCCAACTCCTTCTGAAGCCTCCCCCTCTCCTCCACTGCCTTGGCACGCTCCCCCTCCAGCTCCTTCTGCAGATCGCCAATTTTGATGTCTGCCTTATCTTTCTGCCTGACCAGCTCCTCATTGCTGCCCATGGCCTCTTCATGCCGCTCGACCGCGACGACACAATCTCTTTGGGCCTCCTCTAACTTCTTCTGCTCGCCAGTTAGCTGGAACTCAAGCGACACAACCTGGCGGCGTGTGTTCTTCAGCTCTAACTTGACTGCTTGCAGATCGGTGAGGGCGCTCTCCCAACTTGCACTCTCCTCCTTCAACTTAGCAAGCTGAGCCTTGACCTTATCCGCCTTCAGCTTTGCAGCCCCCGCCTTTCTTAGCAGAGCCCCTGCTAAGGTAGTTACCTCCATTTGGGTAGAGTATAACCCCCTCAGCAGGTCAGCCTCATTGAATTTGGCAGCTGCTGAGCGCACGGATGCTTCCTCTACGATCGCTACCAGGCGGTCTGCACCTGCCCTGGCTGGCCCCTCATCTCCCTCCAGCCGCCCAGCCACCGCCCGAGCGTGGTAGACTGCGGTAGTAAGACCGACCCCCCATTGGGGTGCAGGACCCCTTTGGGTCTTTTCCCCTTCACTTGGTTCAGCCCCAGTGGCCACACCTTCTGCCTGCACTTCGGGGGCAGGCCTCTCGACCCCTTGGACGATCTCCACCACTGTTGGGGCGACCTCTACAACCTCCATTGTTGGGGCGACCTCCACCACCTTCGCCTTCTTTGACCCAGGGGCATCTGCAGCCCCCTCAGGGGCACTCATCTTCTTCTTCAGAGCCTCCCCCTCCTTTCTCGCCTGTTCTTTCACGGGATCAACTGGGGGCGGTCGCGGCACAAAACTGCTTAAGTCCTTCCCCCCCAGCGGCTTGGGGTGCGGTCGGACCCTCTCCCGCGCGATCGGCTGGGGAGGTCTGTCTCCCTGCGCCTCCTTAAATTTTGTGGCTTTGGCCAGTATGGCCCTATCCTTAACCTCTTGTACTCTCCTCCTTGCCTCCAATTCAGCTCGCTCCACATCCCCACTGCTCGGTTGAGGACCCAACCCCGCCGCAAACAAGGATGAAGGTTGAACGAGTTCGTCCCACCTGGCTCCCTCCTTCTCCCTCCAGGCCTTCACCTTCTTTATTCTCTCCTCTGCTGCTGCCCCTAATTTTGGCTCCACAGATCTGGTGGGCACCCTCCACATCGTACGCACCCCAGCCCTTCCATTGGTGAACACATAGAACCACCTTGGTCTCCAACCTTTGATTGACGTTGGCAGCCCCGCCACCAAACCCTTCCCTGCCGCTGCCTGCAGGGTGACCCAAGTCTCCTGCTGCCCTGAGGCCTTATAGCATGCAAAGAATTCGTCTACTGTCATCGCCTCCCCTTCATTCGCCTTCGGCCACGCACTCGTACAGGCCAGCAAGATCTTCCATGCATTGGGCATTAGTTGGCCCGGTGCTACCTCTAGGCGGTTGAGCACGTCCACCACCACTTGCGGCAGCGGCAACCTCAATCCTCCCTTCAAAGCTTCCTCATAAAGGGAAAACTGCCCTGGCCTGGCGTCAGATGGCCTTCCCGTTGATGTCGGCAGCAATAACTCTACTTCAGCAGGAATCTGGTATTTTTCGCGGATAGCTTCCAACTCCGCCGCAGTAATCATGGATTTGTCAGCCTTCGTGTGCCAATGATCTGGTTCCGCCTGGTTGATTGGTTTTGGAGCCGCTATCATGGTGGAACCATGGGATCGTACAATCGACTCCCCCGTCTTCTCCATCCTGTATTGCTGCGCTAACTCCACAGCATCATCATCGCTAAGGGGATCTACCCTGACATTCGCAGTTCCTTCTTGGGCCATTTCTATGGTGTGTCTGCGAATTGCTTTTGATGCAGGCGCAAGGAAATTAAAAAAGTGTTGCAGAGGTGTATCGTGAACAACAAAGGAATTAACGTGTGGGATGTCTTGATTTTTTGTAAGCAAATAGGTGAATCGAATAATGCCAAAAGTCCACGGTTTGCCCGTCTTCCAAGGATCCCAATTAATTTTCGCCAGTTTGAAAACTTTTCAAATCATCCGCCAAAACTGACTTTTCAACACCCATAATGACCTATCGTTTCATCTCTGCCCCAACGCCTAACCTCCCCCCCAAGATGTTGCCACGTGTACGACCACGATCCACTGTCTCCTGCCCTTACCCTGTCTTTTCCACTTCGAATCACCATGTGACACGCCGCCTCTTGAGCCCCACGCCCCTCCACCTCACCCTTCGCAGTCGGTCCTCCTCATGGTCGGCCCTTCCTCACAGCCAACCCTCACGGTCGCCCGCTTCACGGTCGGCCCTCCCGCTTGGCCAACCCTCACGGTGGCCCGCTTCACGGTCGGCCCTCCCGCTCGGCCAACCCTCATGGTCACCCCTCATCGTGGCCGACCTCCCCACTCGGCCAACATCCACGGTCAACCATCCTCGCGGTCGACCCTTCCGCTAGGTCACCCTGAATGGTCGGACCACCTCCCGATCGGTTCACCCGCTCGGCCACTCCTGCCGGCCGACCTCCATATTAACATGCCCTGACACCCTCACACTCTTCATTACTATTCCCTTCGTTGGACTAAAGCTGCACTCGGGAATGGGGGACTACTGACGTGTACAAGCCCACAAAGGCCATGAACCACTATAAACAACCCAAGCCCATCAATCGGAGCCCAATACATAACCCAGCTGGTGAAGTCCAGAACAGCTGGAATCCAACATGACATAAAGAGCCAATGGCATTCAGACACATGGCAGGTGAAGGACGAGTCACATCAGCAGACAAAGATCTGCAAAGTTATTGCCACTGCACATCACCATTAATGCAGCCCATCACAACATTTATTACGACAACACCTCCCCGTCGGAACAGGACCCCCTTACCCTGAACAAGGTAAGCTACAGCATAGACTTTCGGCGAGGAGGGCAGGTCGGAAGAGACAGCGAAATGATTACCAAAGGATATAAGCAAACGTGGAAGACAAGAAGAAGGTTAAGCTTTCTATCTCCCATCTCTCTCTCTCTATATTCTCTATTTCCTCTACTAATTTGCTCGTCGGAGAGTTCACTGGGGGACTACCCCGTTCCCCGTTGAACTTGTTTGCAGGTTACTTGGTGGGGTTGACCATTTGGACCTGAGCTCGAAGGACTTGGATCAGTCCGACCCATCCACCAAGGATGAATTGTATTATCATACCTCCCTCGAGGTTTAGCTAAATTACAGATACCTCCTGAGGTTTCGGAAATTACAGATACTCCTCTGAGGTTTATATGTTCATAACAAATTGCTCCATGAGGTTTATATTTCATAACAATTTGCCCCATAATTTGTTATGCAAATAGTACCTTCAGGGGGTATCTGTAATTTCTCAAACCTCAGGGGATATCTATAATTTTGCTAAATCTCAAGAGAGTATATGTAATTTGCCCTAAAAATTATTAGAGTTTTCCATTCATTAAACTCATTTGATAAACCCAACCCCTCCAGCTCGATTTTTTGGATTTCATTATATTTGTTTTGCATTATTGTTGTGTTGTGTAATTGACATGCACACGGTACAACAAAAATAGGGGAAAAAAAAAACAAAACATAAAAAAAAGTAAAAGGAACTATTTCCATAGAGTAAAAATCATTTCCTTCAATAAGGGTTTTCAATGATTTTCAATGAAGATCTTCAATGAAGAAAATTTCACTGACTTTAATCTTTACTTTTGTGTGGGTGGAACTACAAATGTAGAAATAGGGTCTTAGAAAGGGCGTGGAAAGAAGGGTAAAGTATTGTGTGTACAATGGTTATGAGTGAAGAGTATAATTGTAATTTTAAGTGTGTGGAGTGAGAAAATTAGTTAATAATCAAATTAATAGGTGTGTGTATTAAGAAAAGATATACACTGAGTTAATTAAGTGTGTGAAAATAGAATTTTTCAAAAAATTCAAAAAAAAGCCAACTTTTAAAAAGTTAACTTTTTACCAACTTCTCAAAACATCACATAGTTGTGTTTAAGAAGTTAGTTAACCTTTTTATTTTTATTTTTATAATTAATTTAGTATTGTGAGAAAAAAAAATCATGAATTAAATATGACATTTTATTTTATTAATTATTTTAATTTATTTTATTTTTAGTAAATACCCAACCTTCTTTCCAAACAAGGCCTTAGTTACTTGAGAGAGAGAGAGAGAGAGAGAGAGAATATGCCGTTGGGGAAGTATTTCTGCGATTACTGTGAGAAACAATTCCAGGACACTCCATCAGCCAGGAAGCGCCATCTCCAGGGCGTCCAGCACCAGCGATCCAAAGCTCTCTGGTACAATAATATTAATAATAATTCCTTACGAGGTTCTCTCTCTCTCTCTCTCTCTCTCTCTCTCGCCCCAAAACCCTAACACATTTACAAACACATACATACATATGCATATAATAATATATCTATTCTGCTGTATATAATCATCAATCAATCATATAATTCCGACTTCACTCTCTTCAAATTGATCGTATATATTTTTTTTGTAATAAGCAGATGCCAATCAACAGTTTCATCCAGACTCCTTTGGGAGAGGACTCTGCAATCGCTTCCTCAGAACGGTACTTTTTTTTCCTTATTTTTTTGGTTGAATTTAATTACACTTTGGTAGTTCCATCCAAATTTCAATTTGGACCCTACTGTAGTTTCAATTGGGTCATTCTGTCCAAATTATAGATTAAAATTAATAATTTCAGAACACTAGTGGATTTTCTAAGATGTATACATGGTCAAAATTAACAGAAATTTAGATGGAAGGAACAAATTGAAATTGGTCTTCCAAGTTTAGAGACCAAATGGTTCAAATTGAAACAAGAGGAACTGAAGTGAAATTTTGGTCCAACTACAGGGGTCAAAAGTGTAATTAATCTTTTTTTTTTTTTGGGGGGGGGGGGGGGGTTCATTTATTTAAATGTTATGATCCTAAGTCCCACATTGCCTAAGTATAGACTTGACCGGTTTTCAAGAGTTTTAGTGGATCGATTTAATTTTCTTTGTAAATGATGTACACGGGTATTAGTGTATCTCCGCTTAAACCTTCAAAATTTGATGTGTCAAATTTTTTTAAAGGCTTATGTGGCAAATTCACATATGCAATTTGACATGGAAGTTCTCCCAATGTGTCAAATCTATCATTCTATTATTTTTAAAATTTAAAATCTTCTATTTCTACTAATTAAAATAAATTTATTTTTAAAAGAGGTTTGATGTCATTTAAATAATATTTTATATTTAAAAAAAATGCTATATTTATAAAATATTTTTTTAACAAAATTCAAAATTTTTATTCATTTCTACTTAAAACATTTTTTTTTTCTTTCAATTTGGTGAAAAAAAGAAAAATTAGAGTACAATACATATTTAAAAATAAAATGACAATACATAAATATCATAATAAATCACATGCTATGATTGCCCCCCTGAAAATGCCACAGATGTTCAACCAAATCTTTTTAGAGTCGTGAATGTGATCCTCTGTTATGAATGTGCAAGTGATTTTGAATGAAAATTTTGAATTCTGTTGTATGTTCCCGTGACACTGCAACATCACCACCTCCATCCTCTATTGTATCATAATTGGTTGGAATATGTTTACCACATTCATCTTCCACAATCATGTTGTGCATTATAATGCATGCTTTCATGATACGATGAAGTATTTTACGATCTTTTTGTAGAATAATACAATTTTTGCTCCTCAGACATTTGAGATGTATCCATACCCATAATTTCCATCTCCATTTGTATTTTCTTCAAGTTCAACTTCTTTTCATCTTGCTCTTATCTTTTTTTGAAGAAGTTCCATTTTTCTTTCATCTCTTTCTTTTTTCTCATTTGTGAGTCTTTTGGTAGAGATCCACAACAGGGGTAGCTTCTTTGCTGACAGATTGTTTCATCTTCCTCTTCTCAGCCTTTCTTCCGGGTAATATAGCTGAGGGATCATAAGTAGTGTTGTCGAAGTCATCTTCCTCAATATTTATAGGAGTTCTTGGATTAGAAGACAATGAATAACCAAAAGTTGAAGATTTGTATTTTTTTGTAATTGTCTTCACCACATTTTCTTGCAATTGCATCTCAACAAATTCCATGCATCATCCATGGTGAATTTTGATCCATAAATTTCGTTGTATAATTTTTTTGCTTCAACAATCTGAAAAAATAAATAAATATAACTAAGATTAAATTGTAAAAAAAAACTAACATTTATATACAAAATTTTACCTTGTCTTGTTCATTCGTGCCACTTTGATTTATAGTGATAATGGTGGAAGACATCCACAAAATTTGTTGACTGTTGCTTGAATTTTTTGCCATCATTGTGCTAACATTTTATCTGATCGAACACTAGTAAATTGCTTATGTTCATGATAGTATTCTCCCACTTGTTGCCAAAAAGTTCCAAATTTTTGCTCGTTCAGCATCTATGCTAGTGTTGAGCGATGAACTAACAAGAAGCCGATCTTCTTCCACGAACAATGTATTTTTTTTGGGGACTTCATCACTAGGATTTTCAGATATTTCACCAGAAAATTGTGTTGGGTGGAAAAATATGGAAATTGAGAGTATGGTGAATCCATAATGTGAATGGTTGAAAAAAAATATTACTCAACTTTAAATTTATAGATATTATAATAAAATAAAATAAATAATTTTTGGTATGTTAAATCAAATGGTAATAAAGGATACTACTGTTGGAGAAAGAATTAAAATTGAAAATTATTACCGTTGGAGAAAGAATACTACCTTGGTTTAAAAAAAAAAAAAAAAAAAAAAAAAAATGAAAAGCCATGACATGATTCAAGAAAATGTGTTGTTCATGTTTTAAATGAGAAAAAAAAGAGCCGTTGGAAGTTTCAATTTAAGACAAGAAAAAAAGAAAAAAGAAAAGTCATGAAGGGGACTTCATGTCAAAATTGGCATGAAGGGGTGATGCCAAATGCCAACTCAACATTTGGCATATCGGGTGGACTTCATTCTTCATGTCAAAATTGAGTTGTTGGACTGCCATATTGGATTTGGCATATTGGGTGGAGGTGCTCTTAGAGATTAAACAGATTGACTTGAGTAGAAAAACAACTCTTTTTAGCCAAGGATTCTGAGTATCGCAAACGGTTCGTATCATAAATGGTTAAATGTGAATCGGATCAAACAGATTGATCTGATTCACTACATAAATGCTTATATAAGCTTGACTAATATAAACAATTGGGCTCTCCCTTGCAAGCCCTTCTCTTTGGTATTATTGCGCTCACTTCTTTTTCAATTGTTTTTGATAATTGTATTGAATAAGTCTTCAGACAATTTGGACTTTGTCTTGTATTTTGTTGTTTCGTGTTCATTCTTTATTTTTGGAAATTAACGCATTTTTTTTTTACAAATTGCATTGTATGTGTGCTGGTTGTTGACACCCAACTGTTGTTCAAGGATTCATTGAATATTTTGGTGCTCTTTGGGTATATTCCAGTACTATTTAGTTGTTTTAGAACTATTAACAAATTTAATTTGATAAAAACTATCAATATATATATAATATGTTTTTTGTTGAACTTTCCTAAATGGGCTTGAAAAAAAATTCTAAAATTTACAGTTAGTTCAAAACTAGCATTTAGATTAGTATATTGTGTCAACCAAAAGGTTCCCACTTAAGGTCAAGTAGTACCAATTATGCATAGGGTTCAAGGTTTATAAACAAATCCAAAAATTATAATGCAAAATACCAAATATAGTTGGAGAACAAACAAATGCAATTAGAATTGAACCTAGGACCTCTTGGAATCAAAGCTCGGGTTGTTTTAGGAATTGACTATTTTAGTGGGCTTTTTAGGAATGTCGCCGGAATCAATGGAGGTTGCTGGAAAACTCGCCGGAGAAGTTATTTGGAGCTCCACAAAACCCTATGGAAATGGAGGGTGAGGCTAGAGATGTTCTATGGTTGCAATAAGAGCTCAAGAAATGGAGATGAAGAAGGATGAAAGATTGGGTGAAAAAGAAAGCAAAGAGGCTAGAGAGAGAATTGGCATAGTTCTCATGGATCTCCCACTTTCACCTCTCAAGAACCAATGGACTATGGAGATTTCTCAAATTGAATTTTATTTGTCCTCTCAAAGCTATGGGTGAGTGCCTATTTATAGGCTACTCAAAAGTTACCCCTTCGAGGAGGTGGTAACCAATCAAAGTTGAGCACATATGCAAGCATATGGAAGTACATGGGAAAAGATTCTCTCTAACCAGTTCGTCCGAGGAAGTCGCTTCTCGAGGATCTCTCATTTATTTCTCTAGTCTAGATAACCTTGAGAATGATAAGGCTCTCGAGAAAGACACCGACTTCTTAGCGAGTCTTTCTCTCTAATCATCACCAAATAAGCCCTAGTGAATCCCTATTAAATGGGCCTGAGAGAGAGTCAACAAATTGGGCCAAAGAGGACCCAACAAGCTTATATCTCTAAAGAAAGCCCAACAAGCCCATCCGAACAGGCCTAGACCATATGGGCATCTGAGAGAATTAACTGTTGCACTCTTGGAAAGAGAGATATCGTATTCAGAAGAGGTGAAACCCTCGGGGGAGATCCATTCTCCGAGGTAATTGTGTTGTCTTGAAAAGGTTCGGATCCACGAACCCAGAGATCTATTGAGCTTAGACTTGAAAGGGTTCTAAGCAGACCTAGAGTTCTGAAGCATATGGCTTTAAATGAATTCATAAGCAATCTAGAATACTTGCGGGCTCGGAGTTGTTCCGAGATCGAAGCATCATAACCATGAGTGTGGCAAGAGTCAAAGGACCTGATCTCGAAGATGGTGAGCTTGAAGATAAATTCGATTTTCGCTTAAACTAGCCTATACCCGGGCCTAGGTGGCTTGACTCGAGGGGTCTATGAGTCTTCGCATTATTTCCCCATGAGATTAGAGAGAAAGGTTTGCTGAGAAGTTGGTGTTTGTCTTGCTACGTTACATGGACTAGGGTACGAGTGTCGGGTGCAGGTATGTTTCTAGAGATCGGACTTGACAAATCTCTAAATGAGGGATACGCGGGTGCGTCTTAAAATTACTCAAAAATTAGACACGGATACGTGGATACAGCTAAATATGAATGTGTCAAAAAAATATTATGTATTTTTTAGGTATCCCACTAATATAAAATATAAAAATTGTTTTAGGCATAATATAATTTATATTATATATGATTTTATATATATATATATTTTTGAAAATAGATGATTTATTATATATATATAATAAATAAAATAATAATTTATGTATATAATTATTTTATAATATAAATAATTTATATTATATATGATTTATTTTATTATATTATATCTGATTTTTTCTTATTGGTTAAAAAGTAAGAAAGAGAGAGAGAGAGAGAGAGAGAGAGAGAGAGATATGTATGAGGACGACGAGAGAGATGGAGAGAGGAGAAGAAGGGAGATCGAGAGAGGAGAGAAGAGAGAAGACGATCTAGATCGAAGTTGATAGTTGACCAGGTTCTCTCCTTGCTCTCTTCTATTTTGTTTCTTTTGCCATGTCCATCTGTAAAGAGCCTTATCTCGACTGTATTCCGCACCCGCCTGTGTTGTGTCGTGTCGACACAGATACTTGCGAAATTCCAAAGGGTCCGTGTAACGTAGCTTTCTTGGGGGTCTTATCATTCTTAAGGTTATCTACACTAGAGAAATAAATGAGAGATCCTCGAGAAGCAACTCTCTCGGAGAAACGGTTAGAGAGAATCTTTCCCCATGTGCTTGCAGATGGGCTTAACCTTAATTGGTTACCACCTCTTTGAAGGGGTAACTTTTGAGTAGCCTATAAATAGGCACCCACCCATAGCTTTGAGAGGACGATTAGAATTCAATTGGAGAAATCTCCATAGTTCATTGGTCCTTGAGAGATGAAAGTGGGCGATCCATGGGAGCTATGCCAATTCTCTCTCTCTAGCCTCTTTGCTTTCTCTTTCACTCAAGGTTTTAAAAATCGGCCGCAACCGTTTCGTAACGCTGTTACGTAACGGTTGTGGTGGTTACCGCCATCCGTTACGGCCGCTATAGCGGTGTGATGGAAATTCACATGTATAACGGCTGTTTCGGTGTTACGTAATGGCCGTAACAGTCCGTTAGACACCATTACACCCTTTAACAATATTCTGAATAGCTTCATTTTCCAAAAAAAAAAAAAACCAAAAGCTTACAAAAAAAGAACAAATTCTCAAGTGATTTAAACCCAAAGAATTTTTTTTATATGAATTCTTTTTCTTTATAATATATATATTTTTAATTTATGGCACAATTTTTATTTTATAATCCTTTCATTTAATAATTGTGAATATTTTTTATTTAGTTAGTTCAGCTATTGGTAAAAACTAATTCTCAACATTTAAAATCAATTATTCTTAAAATCATTAACTATTGAAATAAAATGTAAAAAGCTTCTTTTATAGTGATTTGAAAATATGAAATATATTGGATCATACTTAAAAATTAATCAAAATTGATCAAAATTTATTTTAAACCCCAGTAAATGTGATTTTGAAAAAAAAAATTATGCATATCGGTAAGTTTTCTTCAAATTGTGTGAAAAATTAAAAAAATCACGATTCCGGTTACCGCAACCGTTACGCTACAGTCTTTACACCTTGCAACCGCTACAGCGTCACCGCAACCGTAACGGCGACCGCAACCGCTTTTCAAAACCTTTCACCCATTCTTTCATCCTTCTTCATCTCCATTTCTTGAGTTCTTATTGCAACCATTGACCATCTCTAGCCTCACCCTCCATTTTCATAGGGATTGGTGGAGCTCCAGGAAACTTTGGGTTTGTTTGGTTTGGTTTGGTTTTGGGAAATAAATTTTCAAAAAAGATTTTGGGTGAGAGTTTAGAAATTTTTTTAGTTTGTTTGGTTGTATATTTTTGAAATGGTTTTGTAGTATGGAAGTTTGGGATGATTTGATATTTTGTTGTAATTGAGTAGATGTGTATGAGAGAAAAAACGATTGAGAAGGAGAGAGGAGAGAGAAAAAGTGATTGATTGATCGATATGTAAGAGAGAAAAAAGTGATTTTGGAATTTTTTTTCCAAAATTACTAAACCAAACAAGCTCCGGCGATCTCCATTGATTCCGGCGACATTCTTGGACCTTTTTCATATAGATTTTTATGAAAAGACGTGCAGAAAAATAAAGAGAAGAGGTGACTTTTTGGCTGTTTTAGGATGTTCCCAAAACAACCTTATGTTAATGTCAAACTTCTCTAAAACAGTTTAAACCATTAGAGATGGTGTAACTTAATTGCCTTATATCTTGAACAAGATTAGTTACTAATAGATTGCCCATATGGGACTAGCGTCCATGCGCAAGATAGAGGGAGAGAGGTTGTGTTCTTCAATTGTGAGTTTTGAAAGTAGCTATCATGATATCCTTCACCTAAGACCCTAGCCACTTTGATGCTTTTCCCTTGTTTTCTTGTTCTTCATCTTCTTTCATTATCTTTCTTTTGGTTGATACATCCCACAATAGGTTGTATTCACCTTAAAACTGTACTTTTTCCTCCAATTCATCTACATTGATTAGAACTATGTTGATTGAAAGAATTGAATGACCGTTTGGAACAACATGCATTCTCCAATTGTCATTCCCTTAAAAAAAATAAGAAAGAAAGAAAGTTGTGTATATCTATAATATATTCATTGCCTATGGTCTATTTCTCTTTATGGATTTTACTTAGTTTTGAACTACTTTTGTTATAGTTGCTGTGGCTTGATCTTAAGTTAGGCCTTATAAAAGAGGTGCACATCAGTTAATTGCTGCATGCTGATTCATGGCTAGTCAAATTATGTTTAATGTTGAACTATTAAATTATTCACACTATGTACATAATTATTAGGGAAAATTTACTTTTGTGATACTTGGATTGGATTATCACCTTCACTTATTTTAGTTTTTCTCTTCTCATACTTGAAAGGGATCATGCCCGTATGGGGATTCTTGTAAATATTTCCACCCCAAGCAAAACTTAGGCGTACCAGGTAATTCATCTGTTCAATCCTCTTCTATTCTTTTTTGACAAAAGGTTCTATCCTACATTCTATTAATCTCATGGCCCAAAACTACTTTACTTGATGCTCCTAAGGTCTCCAATGCTTCTGGAAATCTGAACACACATGCTTTCTAGGGATATCTTATAACATGTGGCAAAGGGCATTTGAAAAATATTTGGTTTGCCATTTCATTGGAATATAGAGGTGCATGTGTTTTTGTGTGTATACAAATATAAAATATGTGCATATTTAGTTTTGAGCCAGGGAACAATGATGATTTATTCTTAACATGTAATTTTACTTGGCGTTTTGTGAAAAATTAACAGATAACATTCAGTCACCACGTATTCCTGAGAGTCAACTAGCTGGAGGACTACCTTTTCCAGGCAAGTATTAGTACTTCTGTTGGTGTGAACTATTTGGTGTCTGAAACTAAAATCTTTAATGTCATTATTTGGAAAATGTCATGTGTTAATAAGTCAGTTGTTATTATCTAAGCATGGCAATTTTCTAAATGACCCACCAACATGACTCAAAATCGACATGCAATTATGGGGGTTGGATTGGGCTTATCTGAGTTCTTGTCATAACCAAGTTGATGCATTTAGTCTGTATACAGGTTAGGGTCGTAAGTGCCAACACATTTAACTTGATTTGACCAGTTTTATTAATTGTGTCATATTAACCCATGTAACCGAAAATATGTTTAACCCATTTAATATATCACTATTACTATGTCACTTTTCTGGAATTGGATTGTAACATAATTTTATTTTTTTGTATATTACTAATTATTATAATTAGGGGTGACTATTGGTTTAATGGTTAAGACTTGGCCTAATAACTTTGAGGTTATGGGTTCAAGTCTTGGAACCACCACTTTGTGCATTATGTCAAAGCTTAGATGTGTATTCAATATTTTTCCTCCCAAACACACATTAATGTGTACCAATTGGGCGTTGTTTTTTTACTAATTATTACAATTGGGTGATAAATAAGATATAAATTGATATGTGGCACTGGCTTCACGGGTTAATTGTGTCAAATTAAAAAGGTTATACTTGTGAACGCAACCAAACTTGTTTATTGAATGGGTTACATGAGTCATGTCATGTCATGTATAATAAATGGGCCATGTCAGGGTTAAAGATTTTAACACGATTAAAAAACATGTTGGCTTTTGCTTGGTCCAATATAATGTAATACATTGTGTGTTGACAGGACAAGAACACTGGCTATTCCTACACAATTGCCACCTTTATTATCAAATCAAACCATACAATTGGATGTTTTCATTTTTGTTTCTGATGAGTTATCTGTGATACTTACAGCTTCATTTT
Source organism: Camellia japonica (assembly GCA_030407325.1). Classification (NCBI taxonomy): domain Eukaryota; kingdom Viridiplantae; phylum Streptophyta; class Magnoliopsida; order Ericales; family Theaceae; genus Camellia; species Camellia japonica. Next base: position 182,609,692 of record JAPPVO010000019.1, read on the forward strand.
TCTTTTTATATTCTTTTTTGGGTATCAATGATTTTGCTCCCACTGCTTATTTGCATCATTCTGATTGCAGGTGCTGTGGTCGGGGATGGTATGGGAATTTCACTGGGTAATCTACCTCCATCACTGAAGCCGCCTCCAGAGGGTGGATATCCACCATTTCCCTATATCGATTGGGGATAGCTCTGCTATTTTTATTTTAATTACCGTTATTTTTTTTGTCACTTGCATCAATCCTGTCTCTGTAAGACTACTTTCTTTTCAGTATGGTTAGCAATGGCATTTCGTTTTGCAGTGTATAAGACTACAGCTAGTTGTAGATGAAGGAACTCTCATGTATGTTTCATTTTAAATGGGTATGTAGCTTACCCTATAATTTATGTTGGAGTTCTTGAAGTGAAATTCTCTTCCATCCACTCGGAAAAATTGTAGCCCAAAAAAGTATCCCAGAAAATATCTGGTCTATATATTTCATTTTGGGTTAATTTTGAGTATCCCAGATGAACTCACTCTCATGTATGTTTCATTTGGAAGGTTGAGCCAAATGCTTTTTTTCTCTTTTGGGAAACACAAAAATATGATAAAACATAGTGCGCACAAAAATAAAATTATGCCAAGAATCCAAGATTACACTTGGTGCTTCTGGAGGTTTAAACTTAGCTAGTACCTGCCACAGCATTTTAGAGATAACCCCATACATGGCTTATTTGAAGCTAAAATTAAGTATTAGGAGAACTAACAAACAAGGCTTTAAAGTAAACAGCTTGATTTATTTTTAACAAGGTCAAAGAAAATAAGGATATAGCAACCAGCCAGTGTCTGGGCAATCAAAAACCAAGGAATCATGAAATCATTGTTGAATAGAAATTGTAGTAATTTTCATCATTGTAGTTGCATATTGAGATCTTAATAAGTTGAAGGGAGAACATTGCTATTTTAACTTTTTTTATGAGGTGAAAAAACTTGCATACTTTAGAAATGACTTTTTTAATTGTGCAGAACAACATGAAAGGCTGATGTAAATTTGGGTGACATTTTATGACAATCCCATTTTCAGCTACACCCATGATGGAACAACCTTGTTGCTCTAAATTTATAAAAAGCATAAATTTGAACTCTAACCATCATATGCTAAGCCACATTATAGTATTTTAGGGGGCAACTGCAGGATGAGAAAAAGCATCAGTGGAACTAGGGACAAAGAAACAAGATCTGTATCACCCAAAAGTGAGTTGACATTACAATCATACAGGTAAGCTTTGTGAGCAACAATTTTATTCACAATTTAGCATGAAAGATTGCTTGAACAATAGAATAGTGCTTCGAGCCTTTACAAAAAAATCACAGAAAAACACGCGAGATGTATGTGCCATTAAACTGTTTATTGTAAAAAAAAAAACACTAAACAAACACACACCACCGCCCTTCACATACATGGCCAATAACAACACAAGCAAATATGCATCTACACATAAAGATGAGAGGAGATTAGTAGTATACTAGTTTAAAGAGGAAAGTATGTTGAGCAAGGCTGCAACAAATTGCATTTGGGTCTCCTCATCTATTGCTAAGAAGAGGGGCACATGTACAAAGAGTGATTTAATCCCATTTTGCTCTGCAAAACGGAGAGAATGGTAATATACATAGTTGCAAACAAATCGACCAGCATCATCAGAGGTCATCACCTCATAACCCATCTTTGCCAAGGCCTTTGTAATCTCCTCAACGGGAAGAGTAGTCTGCACATATAGAACCAAGGTCACTCACGCTGTGCACAAAATACTACTATCCATCTCAACTATATGATTAATGATTATGATGCTCACTCCGGCATACACAAGTACAAACATCAAGCTTAACATGAAATATTTCCTCGTATATTAGTAGATGTAATTTTCGTTCTAACCAAATAAAGGCTAGTAAAAAAAAAAAAAAAAAAACAATATTGATAATTCTATAATGTTTTGCAAGGATTATTCACATTTCTTTTGTATCAATTATGACAAGGATCGAAGTGAACAAAACATGTTAACTAAAATGTCACATTGTGCACACCAACTAATATTTTTCTTCTGTCATCTAAAGCCTAATTTAATGTATGGGAAATCGCCATTAAAATATACACATCCATGCAGTGGCAAATGTGTAAGCATATATTTTATATATAAGCATTGCAAGCTCAACCTGATCAACAAAGGTGGCTCCTTCCCACAAGTTAAGATCAACCAAATATGGAATTTAAATACTAAAGCATTGCCAAAGAAATAGAAATGCAAAAACATCTTCAGGACAGAAATTTGGAAGACATTTAAAGTCCTATCCAGGTTGCAGAAAGTTTACCGATGAGCATAGTTTGCCACTACAACAAATTACAAATGCTTGACTTTTTGGGTGAATACAAATGCTTGACTTGGTATTGAAAAGGAAACGTTTTTGATAAAAAAATAACTTTTGAGCCCTAGAAAGTAATCGAAGAGTATTATTTTGGAACTGTCTAGGGTTTGTTGTGTCCCACACCCATTGCAGCTGATGGTTTGAGGAGAACTTTTCATTAATAAAGACAAAAATCTGCTTAACCGGACGACATAATGTATACAAGTTAGCAGTAAGAAGGGAAAGTGACTTGTCATGCCATCATCTCCAGGAATGACACAACAGTTTTAAGTGAGATGTAATCATAATAAACTAACACTCTTGTAATATGTTTAAATTCTTTAAGTACTAATTACTTATAATTCGTGTATTTTCTGGTTAACTGGCAAGAAGTCAAAAAGAAAATAGATGAACAACCAAAAGGCAATATCAAATGATTTTAGGAGTACAATTATTTTCGAATCTCTCTGAGGTTGAACAAAGAATTAATGTAAAACAGCAATCTGTAAATAACGGTTAAACATAATCAAACCAATCTGTAACTGAAGATGGAGGAGACTAAAAAATGCTTGGGATTGTTGATTGATAGAGTATAGTTTGAATCTCATAGAAGGTGCATAATTTGCATGTAGATTTGCAGATAGATAAACAGGACAATGATCTTTAACAGAACATTCCACTATTTTTAAATGGCAAGAGTGGCATAAATGAGGAAAAACTGAGGACTCTGGAGAGCAGGAAATCACGATTCTTTTAGCACGAAGTTATTAGAATACTTAAGCTTAGGGTACGAAAAGGGAAGAAGAAGAAGAAGAAGAAGAAGAAGCAAAGCTAAACCTTAAAATCTTGCTTACGTTTTCAAGAAATCTCACCTATAAGGGTTTAAATCAGTTTCTCATTATATGGGGTATATTTTGTAGTTTTGCAGATTTGGGGTTAATTCGGCAATTTTAAGGGTTTAATGGAGTCTCTCTGTGGGATGGGAATGCCAGATGCAATATACATCAATTGAATATTCAGCCTTCCTATGTTGGGGAGGTTCACAATAACAGATCATAAAGCTATTCCATTTTAACAAACAATACATATTTAGTACTACACCTAAGGTCCAAGAACTTAATGGAAAAATGTGGAAGAATTACAAATGAGAAAAGTCATGAAATTCACTCTACCTCTCGTGTCCGTGAAATTCCACCATCTGTGGGAATAATGGGGACTTTCTGCAATAACAAAATGTAGTCAATTAAATGAGAAACCATGGAATTTAAAGATGGAAAGGAGAATATCCTAGGGAGTTCTATCTGACCTGAGGCTTCCATCCCATTTCATCTGGACAGCGAAAAGTAGCTTCATTGACAGCTTGATTCTCAATAGCAAACCTTGTTGCACCGCTATTAACTCCAAAGTGTAGCTGACAAAGTTTTATCAAAAAATCAAAAAAGGGAAAAAGTTTGATGCATGGATGTGGAAATATAATGGGTATAATAGCACCTTAAAGGATATACAACTCGTTAAACTGGAAAAAATAGAAATTTGTGAAAATATTGATGTTATCATGCTAGTCTCAGCATAAAGGTAAACGTTCTTGACAATTTCAATGCATGCTCCACTTGGCTTCAGGGCACATAAACCAAAGGATGACGTTTACCTTATAGGGGTCGCTTATAGCTTTTTTAATTTTTTTTTTTTTATAAATTATTTTGGTAGTCTACGCCAGAATGTTTGGTGCAACTTTTGCTTACATTTTATGAGGCAAAAATAGCTTTAAAAAACTGAGAAGTTAATTATTGGGAAGCTGAGGGAAAAATACTTTTAGCTTCTACTTTCTAATTATTAGTTTTCAGCTTTGCAAGAAGCTGCACCAAACAAGCCTCGCATATCTTACCAGTCTTCAGATCAAGGTTCTTGGATACAATTATACAATTTGCTAATACTGTTCCCAATTCATAGTCTATCACTTACTGTTCAAAGTCCAAAAATTCAATTTTCTTAGCAAAGTAGTTGAGTTGACAGTTCTTTACTATTCGTAATTGCACTCTATACAATATGAAGGAGCAAACAATAATAAGATCAACTATGAATTCTACTCCCATCAATTCTACTCACAATTCTTATTTTGGTAAAATGAAAATAATCATGGTAAGAATGACTAGCCACAACCTCTTTCAGTTTGAAGATGTTAACACTTGTAATGAAAAAGTAAACGTGTTTTCAAGTGCAATGAGAATGGGGATATACCAACACTATCCAGGGTTTTCACCCAAACTCCATGCAAAACAGTAAGTTCATAAATCATAATATATACCATAACAGAATACCATGCCATCTAAACATTTTCTCAGAGAGAGCAAGAGAGAGGTTGGAAAAATGTAATCCTACAATTTGCAAAAGGACGAGAAGTGATCTAATTAACAAATTAGCAATTTTTGTTTTTGGATAAGTTATTTGACAGGTGAGCAACTAACCCAAATAACTCTCCCCAATTTGGAAGAGTCAGAATCTTTTGTGCTCACAGCAGATTGCAATGTCTGATATAAGGAGGCAACTGCTCCTTGTCCAGCAGTCTCAAGAATGCTGCAACTTCCAAGGATCAGCCCTTTGGGAAAACCCTTTTTCTTCATATACTCTTTCAAATTACAAACAATCGTCTCAGTTGGATTCTCTGAAACTCCATGGAATTTCTTAAAACCTGTCACATGGATTGTTACTGCAAGAGGCCCTTCAGATCCCATTTACCAACAATTCTGATGAATCAACAATGTGCAAAAGGATAAAAAATCAGACAATGTCTGAATACCTGCATCAAACAAAAAGCAATAAGCTACCTGTTAAAAAACTAAAATAACAGAAGGATGACGTACTAGGACCCCTACCATCATTGAGCTCCTACCCAGAATTCATAAACCATAGGAAGTGAAAAATATGATGGGATGTGAAGTGATAGAATATAAAGTGAAGAAAGGAAAGTGAAAGAAAAATTTATTTTCTAGTATGCATTTGGTTAAGATGAATTTTTTTGATAGAAAGTTATAACAGTCAGTTACTTTCATTCAGAAAATAAAATTTCCTGTATTTTTTTGTAAGAAACTCAAAGCCAAGTTGTCATGTTGATTTGGCTTGTACGAAATATATAACTTCCTTGCCTTTTCCACCATCCTCATGTTAAACAAATGCACGAAAAGTATCAAATTTCTTTTTCTTACGCTTCCACCGGGAAATTCTAATATACACCCTTTAAAAATGGTGTACCATATGCACCCTTAATTATGCCATTTTCTTCTTTAATTATGACTCATAAGTTCTTTAGTTATGCCTGATGTTGTGTTTTGTTATGAATTTTTTTTTTTTTCAGTTATGACTCAGAAAATTGAAGTTATGCCATTTTTGTTTTTAGTTATAAGGTGTATCCCCACTTTCACCATTCCATCCTAACCAAACTCAACCATAGATATAAAATCGATCATATCTATATCCACAGCTACAAAATAAAGCAATTTGACAATTAACATCTATTCCATGAAGACCACAAATCCATGGTTCAAAAATCCTAAGACTGTTTCGATCATGAATTTGATAGGCATTTGGAAAGGAATCTAAATCCATAATCCAAACACATTTGTTGATAAATACAGTAGAATAATATATATTTACAACATTTCCTACTCTTTCTGATAAATCCAACTAGCTACGAGAAATACTGAAGAGTTAAATGAAAAAAGAAAAAGAAAACATAGATGCAAACACAGTGCAACAGAGAAAGTAAAGAAGCTAAAAACCCATTATAATCGACGAACAATACACAATAGCCCAAAATTTAACAACTGATTAAGATTAATTTAACCCCCAAACATCTGATTCGAAATCGACGACACACCCGAGTCAAAACAGATTAAACCTCTCAAATTATCACTGATTTTCAAGTGCCATGAACCCCAAATCATCATCACTGGATTAGTCAAACCCATCTGAAATCAAAGATTATAACTAAAACCCAACTGAAATTGATCACAGATAAACAGTATTAAGAACTAATCACAGACCCAATTGAGAAAATGGATCACAAACCCAGAAATCAACCTCCAAAAAAGGACCTGTTACGTCAAAAAATGCAAGAGCTATTTTTCTCACCTGTAATCTTCAAAGAAAAGGAGGAATGACTCACAGGACAGTCTTATCTTTACAGTCATTTTGATTGTAGAGTAAATTAGTAATAAAGGGATTGAGATTCCTTACCATCATTATTATGAGAGAAAATAAAGAAAGAAAAGAAAATAATGCAAGTAACATGATGGTGGTGGGTTGTTTTTATACTAAAAAGATTATTATAAGGAAAAAATTAGGGATCATGAAAATTTTGTCATGAAAATGGTCATAAAAAATTTATGATCGTTAGATTACCTTGATTAGTGTGTGGTGCTTTATTCTAAGTGTAATTCAAGGATCACAAAGCTTTCATGATTATTTTTATGAAAGATTTTTCATGATACCTAGCATTGTTGTTATTATAATAATGTCTGCATTGTGTGGATATATAAAGCAATGATTATAAGCCCAGAAGTTTCATTAATATTTTAAGGGAGTTTTTTTTTGTGATAAGTCTTTATTTTAAAAGTTTTATTCTATTTAATTCATATTTTTGTAATTATTTTATTAGATTCTATTTGAAGTAAGAAGATTAAAATATTCTAAATTTCTCATGTCCCTATTAATGTTTATATTTAATATTGATTGTTATTATGTTTTGGTAGTTTTCATGCATTAGGATATTGACTGTCATTATATTCATATTAATTTGAAATGAATTTTTGTCATTGTGTTGTTAATTATATGATATGAATATTCACATCATATAATTGAAATGAATATTCACATTAATTTGAAATGAATTTTTCTCATTGTATTGTCAATTACATGATATGAATATTCATACTAAAACATACAAATGTGAACGTTCACATCACTACATGTTGTGAATAAGCATGTGTTGTCAATTAAAAATATCACATGTTGTGAACATTCACATCACTATATTAGATGAGAGAATTTTTCAGAAAGGTGTTGTGAACGTTCACATCAGATGAGAGAGAATGTTCATATTATTTTTAATCTGTTGTCAATTAAAAATAAGAAGGTTCATATACTGTGAACGTTTACATCACTACATTAGATGAGAGAAATTTTTTCGAAAAAGTGTTGTGAACGTTCACATTAGATGAGAGAGAATGTTCACATTATTTTTAATGTGTTGTCAATTAAAAATATATTCACATTATATAATAATATAAAATAATAACATCAATGTTATTTAATTTGTATATGAAATTTCCTATGCCTTGGTCCTTTCCATTCTCTCTCCACATTAAATATCAATATTAAATATAATGGCATAAGAGGCTAAGAAAATAATGTAAATTAAGAATTTTTTTTTTATGGAATAAAAGTATAAATACATGAGATTAAGTGGGTTAAAAAATTCCTTCATGAACCTAGGTTAAAACACTTCTAAATGAGATTTATTAATAAAAATCTCATATTTTAATTCATATAATATTTTGATTATATTTTTATCAATAATTTATTAATTATGTAAATGAAAAAAGTTGATATTATTATCTCTTTCACATTAAAATGTATATATTTTTTTAATTTATCATTATATTCTTACACTTTTTGTATTTGTTAGTTTGTGTAATTATGTTAAAATAGTAAAACTTGTAATTTCTTCAAATTTTAAGAAGCATAAATATATTTCAGTGATATATCTTGAGAGCTCTCAAATTAAACTTGGGTGTCCTATTTATACAACAGATTTACTTTGTTACATCTATCGTTTAATGACATTCTAGCCTAATTCTTAAATATTTTTATTTCATTATGTTATTCATGATTTTAAATACAAATCTCAATTTTTAATATCTTATTTTTTTCTTTTTACGCCTACTAATCTCAAACCTTAACTCCACTGTCAACCCCACCATCACCTTTGACAGTCACAACAACCACTTCCACTACGAAGCCCCCTATCACAACCCAACTTCTTATCACCCTCCATCACAACCTAGTCAGCCTCTATCACAATCCCTTATCTCTAACTCTCCATTACTGCGAACTCTACGCTCTAGTCTCTTATCATCGTGACCTCCACCAAGCCCCCAATTGTGTGTTTTTGAGAGAGAGAGAGAACAGGTGGCAATAAAAAGAAGAAAAAAAAGAGAGTAGATTGCAGTTAGCAGTACAAAGGGAGAGTCCGGATCCTCTCACGCCAGTGTCTTCAGTCTTTCCTCCGGGTGACGGCCTAGATTGGGCTATGTCACCCCACTCAAAATAGACGGCTCAGATCAACTAAAAAAAAAAAAAAAAAACTGAGACAAATTTCCTCTCTCTCCCTCTCTCCCCCAATCTTCCATGAATGCTCTACTTTGGATCTTCTTCCCTTCTCCATCTCTGTTTTTTTTTTTTTCCGAAAGCACAAAAAATGAAAACAAAAAATAAAATCCAAAATTATGAACATTTGGAAAGGAAGGCTAGGTAGCTACCATAAGATATCTAGTATAAAAAGAAAATCTGGAATCTGCATATAACAAACAAAAAATATACACGGTGAAGTAGCAACAAGTAACAATCTTTTTGCTAAGAAAATGAACAAGTAGCAATCTTTTTGCCAAGAAAATGAATATTATCAATAAGGTGTCATATCTCCACTTTCATAAAGAAGAAAAGAATCTCCGAGTTTACAAACTTTGAGATTTGGTTAAAAAAACCAAACTCATAATTTCCTTCTCTGCAAATTTTTTTCCACCTCCGGGAGCCCACCGCCATTGATGGAATTTGCAAATTTACCATCAAAGTGTTAGAGATTTAGAAGAACACCCAACAAATCATCAAGCCGCAAATGTTAAAATCATCAAAATTTGAAGCAAATCCATTTTCTCTCTTTAAAATTCAAGCCACAAATTTGAAGCAAACCTACTTTCTCTCTCTGAAATTCAAGCCACAAATTTTTTCTTTGATTTGTTCATTTTTTTCTTAAATTCAAGCCACATAAATCATCTACATAAATCATCCAAATTCTTAAATTCAAGCTGAAGTTGGTAGGGGTTGGGGTGGAGGAGAGGAGTCCGGCAGGTGCTAGCGGTCACGGTAGTGCGTGAGGGTCGCCGAAGGGTTTGGAAAAAGGAAGAAGGTAGTATATATGTATGTATGTATCAAATGTAAAATTAAGAAAAGAGAGATGAAGAAGGGAAGAAGGTCCAAAGCAGAGCATTCATGGAAGATTGGAGGAGAGAGGAAATTTGTCTCTGTTTTTGATTTTTTTTTTAAAGTTAATCTGAGCCGTCTATTTTGAGTGGGGTGACGTGGCCCAATCTGGGCCGTCACTCGGAGGAAAGGCCAGAGACACTGGCTCGAGAGGATCCGGACTCACAAAGGGAATGAAGGTGATGACATGGAGAGAATAGGGTTGAAGGGTGGCATCAACATTAATGCGGTCAGTGGCAACAGTAGTGGTGGAGTGGTAGAGATGGTGGGGAAGTGATGAGTGGAATGATAAATTAGGATTTTGGATTTTTAAGTTTTGAGTGTTTTTTGGTAATTTTAAAAGGTAATAAAATTATAATGAAACAAAAACTAAAAAATTAGGACTACAACGAGGTGTTTTTGTGGTGTGTATGAGAGGGTTCAAGAAAGTTGTTGGAAAATTTGAAGATCTTTGAAGGAAAATTTGAATTCTCTAGAAGATGATGAGAGGTTTAGATTCTTCAATAGTCTCAACTAAGAACACAAAAGAAAGGAGATGACGGAGATAAAAGATTGGGTGAAGAAGAAGGCAAAGTAGCTAGAGAGAGAATAATGACAAGGCTCTCCCATGGATCTCCTACTTTCACTCTCAAGGTTGATAATGGAGAAGGGAAATTAGTTCTTTCTCAAGAGTTTTCTTTCCAAAATCCATCCCTTGTAAAGCTATGGGTGGGTGCTATTTATAGGCATTTCATGATGTAGGATGGAGCCTATGTGCAACGTACATGGGGAATATTCTCTCTAACCACCTTGTCCGAGGAGGTGACCTCTCCGAGGATGAGGAAAACCCCGAAGAGGAGATCAACCTCTCGGCGAACCCTTATTCTTAGCCACACCTAACCAATGATCCCCAATCATCCCAAAGGGTTAGGGGTAGTCCCAGAGGACGTCCTGCCGTAGAAGGGTCAGGGGTAGTTCAAGAGAACACCCTACCGCAAATATTGCCGAGTCTCAAGGATCCTCTAGATCGTGCCACCTCGACCCAGGTATAGGCTAGTTTAGCCGAAGAGTGAATTTATCTCCACTCACCGTCCTCGGGATCGGGTCCTTTGTTCGGACTCCATTATGCCCATGGTTCTGGTGCGTAGATCTCGGAAAGCTCCGAACCTACAAGTGTTCTAGGACTCATTAGCGGAGCGATTTCTAGATTGCATTTGAATCCATTCGAAGCCAAGTGCTTTGGATCTCTAGATTCGTGGATCCGAATCCTTTCGAGTCCGAGTGCCTCGGATCTCTAGGCTTGCTCAATACCCTTTCGAGTCCGGGCCCGAGTAAGTCTCTAAGTTCGTGGATCCGAACCCTTTCGAGGCTTAGAGTGATTCGGCTCGTTTGATAGTGATAAATCTGAGCCCACCAATCTTGGACTTGCGATAAATTCGGGCCCACCATCCTTGGACTATTGGGCCTAATTAATTTAGTGGGCCCAAATTAGCTCCTCTTACATTTGCCCCTTGCATGTATGAGAAATTTTAAATTTCTCGGACATGCATATTGTCATTTCTTCGGCTCTGCTTCGCATCACATTTCTAAAAATATGTTGTCTTGACAGAGCCTATGGATAAAGTTGATGACACACTGTAATTTACGGATAAAATTGACAAGCAAAATTTTTTTTTTTTTACTCTTTTTTTTTTTTGGGCCCACTGATATATATATATATATATTTTACAACACATGAGAATATATATATATATTTTTATTCTAACCAAAGAATAATAAAGCACCTATTTTTGTTCTTAAACAAATATGAAAAGATGAGGCTTAAACACATACATTTTTTTCTTGTTTGGCAAGCCAGCACACTCATCACGTGTATATACATGTATATAGAATATCTGAGGGAATAGGAATATTCAAAGAATAATACCCCCTCCCTTTTTTTATTTTTTTATTTTTTTATTTAAAGAAAGGGCCAAAACCCTAAACATCACAAACTTTTTTGCTCAGCCGCCAAACCCATTTCTCAGCCTACTCTCTCTCTAGATCGAGAGACCAGCCCTCTTCTTCGACAAACCAGGGCTGCTGCCGTTTGCACAGACCTCCATCGCGACTTCAAGCAACACCGCCGAAGACCTAGCCATCAACTTGTCACAGCTCTGACAGCCGTAGGCGTCACGGCCCAAGCTGCCACTCATCTTCGGTGCTTCTCTTCAGTGTAACGAGCAGCTCCTCAAAGACCCAGACACACCAGAGCTCTATTCTTGCAGACCAACACCGATGTTGACTTCGCTACGACACCCCCGTTGTCTTTGTCCTCAACTATCCAGTGCTGATCACGTCGTTGCCCATTCAACGTGGCATGCGTGGTTGCCAACTCCGCCGACTTTGGATTGTCCAACGCCACTCACACACGTCGCCCACTCAACGTGTTGTGTGTGGTCTTGCCTAGCGCGGTCTCGACGACATTCTTTCAAGGTTAGGACCATCCAGGTCTCAGTTCTGCTTGCACACCCATTGAAATCCACCGCCGCTGGTTCCTGTCGTGACTAACCAACGCCGACTTAACGTAGTGTAGGTCTGCCCAGCTGCTCCACCACCTGTTTGCGCCATAGCTCTAGGTACTGCCGGCAACGCGACCCAATCTGCCATTACCGCGCACCAGCGCCTGCACAGCTCGCTATTGATTGCCGTGGCCACTGGTTTTCTTTCTCACCTTTGCTTTTGGTAGGCATTTCAAATATATATATATATATATATTTATTATTATTATTTATTTTTTTAGAGCTCGGACTACTCAGAACTTGGTTTTGATTGCACAACCACTGAAATCCAACACCGCTGGTTCCTGTCGTGACCAACCAACACTGACTATATCGCTGTGGCCCAAGCTGTCGTCGGCCTCTCGCTGTTCCAGCTCCGGTCAAGCCGCTATCGGCCTCTCTCTGCTCCACCTCCGATCGCTATTGGTTTCTCTTTGCTAGAACTCCGCCATAGGCTTCAACTTTTCCAATGCAGACCACACACATTGCCCAATCAACGTGACGTGTGTGATTGCCGACTCCTTTGTGGCACCACTCTTGCTTTCGGCTTCGACTATCCAGCACCGACCACTCAACTTGCGTGGTTTGTTTGTTTCACGTCCAGCTCATGCACGTAACTGATTATTGACCACGCTGTCCACTCAACGCGGCTTCGGTCTACCTATATTCTTTCTCGCCCAGTGCCCATGCTGTTATTGATTTACTTTGGCTATCCTCGGTATTGGTTCCACCCATTCGTGGCCTATTTTCTGCCTCCCACATTAACTCTGACTTAGCCGTGCTCTTCCTCCATTGGCGTAAATCTGTGAGTAAGCCCTCTGAATTTTTTTATTTTTGGTGGAAGCTCATTTTGAATTTGTGGACTCGGGTGGTAGTTTTGACTTCAGTCTTGAACTAGTGCTCTTAAATCTTGAACTCATAATTTGAACTTTGTAGTTTTTGTTGTTGATATATATATATATATATATATATTTATATATATTTATACCACTCCACGTTGATAATATCGAAAAGAGTAGAACAAACAAAGATGTTGTTGTTGATGCCCGATTGAGTGATTTCAGTGATGAAACTCATAATGTTGAACATAAATTTTGTTGTCGAGCAATTGATCATTATAGTGTTGAGGAAGATAATGCTACACTCAACCATATATATTTGACGAATAATATTTCTGCACTTTGAATCTTGTAATATTCCGGCACTTTACTGGAGGAAATAAAAAAAAAACCGTAGTATAGAATTGGGCTATATATTGCTGTTTGTTGATCTTGTGAATACCCGAGAAAAATGAATTGTTGATGACATCCGAGGTTGAATTTGTTGATAAACCCATCATGTTGCATGTAAATCTTATTATCAAATGACTGATTATTGCGACCCTTAGAATAGTAGACATCGTGCCTGAATTCTTGGTGCAAAAAATTCCTCGTAGAATTTGTTGAATTCATGGATTCTCTGAGACACGAATAGTTGATGCCGAAATTTCATTTGAATGTGTTGCTTCAATTCCAATATTCTGAATTTTAATACGGTCGACTCCTTGCTATTTATACCTGTTATTTCAGCCATATGTCTTCTCGAAAGAAATTTGTTGTCCCGGGGTCATCAGAACCGGCTCTCATGAAAGAGAGGGATGTACCTCTGGCGTCCGAGTGGAGAAAATCTCCTTATTTTGGTCGGAAAGACTCGTTCTGGCGAGCGGCTACCTCCACCACTTCTCTTCTGTCTCCAAATGGGGCTCCATTGTGTTTCTCTAAGGACACTGACTCCAGTCATGAGGCCCTCATTTCCCCTTCTTCGGTACTACGCTTTATGGTTGAGCGAGGGAATTTTTCATACTATTATCCCCAATTCGAGGCCTTCTCAAACCCTCATTTTGGTTGGCAGGAGTGGGTCGATGATGTCCTCTCGGACAGGAGCCTCTGTCAGCAGCTTTAGGAGGCCCGACTATTAGTCCCGGTGAAAATATCTCGATCCCTATCCATCCGTCGCAACAATGCTAGCCTCGAAGCCATGGCTCTTCGGTGGAGCACCGAGACACACACTTTCATACTTGGCCAGCATGAGATGGAGCCTACCCTCGAGGATGTGTTCATGCTGCTGTGTCTAGAAGTGACCGGCCCTGATGCCTTCTACCCTGAGTGGACACCTCCCGAGGATGATTCTTTGATCCAATCTCTAAAGCTAAATCTTTAAGCTTGTGGCCGGTGGAGTTATGTATTTGATGGTTCAGCGAGGAGGACCAATTGAGTAAGGACGGACCATGCCTCCTATACCGCATGGATCTGCCACTTTTTCAAGGATCTTCAGCCCCTAGCTAGAGATGCTGACCCTAATTCTCGGGAGTATGAGGTCGGCCTGATGTATGGCTCTAGGCTCTATTTTTTGGGACTTCTGGCTTGCTTCCTTTCATTCTTCATTCTTCCGAGCACACCTCCGGATTCTCTCAATCCTTTTGTCTTCCCCTTAGCAGTTAGGCTCTTCAAAGGGGATCGGATTCCTTTGGCTCCGTTATTTCTTGGGAATCTTTATTACCGGCTGGATCTACTACATCAAGACATGGTTCGTTCCATGGGTCGATATGAGCCTGCCTCCTTCATCCACAGCTAGTTCCTGCTTTGTTTTTTCTTTGAGAGGTTCCCAAAGTTTGCCCCTACTCTGACTGTATTCGAGGCAGAGGTTCTTTGGGAGATAGTGGATAAAGATGGTATCCCCGTGCTCGGTACTGATGGGTCTCGCACATTTGAGAAAGCGAAGTCTTGCCAGCCGTTGATCACACGTTGGTCACATGCCATTTCCACCTTATCCTTGAATACTTTGGTGGATGATCCCCGACGCTTTGTGGCACGCCCTTATGTATGCCCACCGGTGGGTGTGGCAACACCGCTTATCTATCATGGTTCCTCCCGCCTAGTGTCCTTTCTTTTGCCAAAGGGTATCTCTACATGCCTTGTTGATATGCTGATAATGATTCGTCCGAGTTCATTACTGGTATGGTATGAGGAGGGCGTTGATAGCGCTGTCTACAGACTTGACAGAGTGGCATGCCAATTCGGGTTTGACCAGTGTGCCCTGGGGCCAACACCTCCTTCATTATCTTTCTCGGAGAGCTACGGGCACTTTACTCCCAGACTCGTACACACTATGCTTCCTATATCCGGCTCTTTGACGATGCTAGGCTTGAGTGGAGTAGAGGGTTTCACCTCATTTTTCAGGCGATATTGGCGGAAGAATATCGATGCATTTATTGAATTTTTCCAGAGCAGACCGACCATATGTTTGCCTCCACCGATCTATAAGAAGGACTCTTCTCTTCGGCTGCCTGAGAGCCGGAAATCTGATCACATGTACGAGAGTTTCTTTATTTCATCTACCCCAACTGACCCTCCGGTTCGGGCGTCTGCTTCTAGCTTGGCAATTGCTTCTCCAGAGCCAGTCCCTTTGAATAAGGCCTCTAGTCCTCGGACGACCTGCCTTAAGAAGATGGCTCACAAGAGGGCTTTTGATGCCAGTCCTTCCACTCCTCGCCTTTTCAAAAGGCTCCATCAGGTACCCGAAATTTTTTGATTTGAAGTTACTTTCCTTCTTGTGACTATACCTTCTTAAATGAACACTTTTTATTTTCCCTTGTTGTGTAGGACCCTGCGGTTACTGACGTTCTCAGCACCGTGGCTACTGACCATGCTGCCTCCACCAGGCTGGACTCAAACTTGGACGACACCTTCCCTTTGTCTGCAAGACTTGTGAAGATGCGCACCCCTCGTATAGCAGTTATAGATGATGATGATGATGAGGCTGAGTCCTCCGATCATTTTGTGACCATATCCCACGCATGCGTCGTCACCATCCTACCGTAACTGAGGAGGAGCGCTATCTTGGTGACGAGGTTATCGGGGCTCATCGTTCTAATGTTAAGATTGCTGAAGGGACTGATGCCACAGAAATTGATGCCGCAGGCCATGCTTCTAGAAGCAATGTAGAGATGAGGTGCGCCTCTGGAAATGGTGTGGAGGTGGATGTGCTAGAAATCTCTAAGACTCGCTCTGGCACTTATGGTGATTCTCATCCTCCGGCCTTCATTCTTTTTTCAGGAATGACTGCTACTCTTCAGGCTTCATTAGACATTGAGATCGATCAGGTGCTCCCTGTACGGCCAAGTGACTTTGTTGATGCTAGGAGCCCTTCAGTTGCTCCGGCTTTGCATAATGATTCTCCATCTGGTAATCTTTCTTTCTGAAGTTTGTCATGTACTTCTATCCGTGAGAAATTTTTACTCAAATGGCTTTACTGTTCCCTACCCATAACAAGACTTCCTTATCTTTTCTTCAGTGTTAGCTGCTACCGGGGTCCTGTCTTCACTTGCCTCGGACTCTGCTCCAACTCTCTTTGTGACTCCTCATGGTTCTCCTTCTCAAGGGGAGACACCTGCCTTTGAGACGACTGCTAGAGGTTCTTCATCGCAAGTGCCTTCGAATGTTTTGGATCTGAATCTCAGTGATTTCCACTTTGATAGTGATGCTTTTGGTCTTTCCCCTTATCACTCCACATTCTCAGGCTCAGGACCTCTGCCGGAAGTTACCCCTTCGGGTGATTCATCTAACCCGATAGACATTGGAGAGATTCCTGAGACTAGTAGCTTTCCGGCCCCAATTCCTCCTTCGGCTTCTGGCAAAGTATCATTTCTCCATTATTGGGTAGCTCTTAAGTTTGCTTCAGTTCTACAGCTTGTGCATTCGAGTTACCCTGAGACCTTTGCTTCATTTGCTTGCCAATGTCCACTCATTCAGACTGGTCTTCTCAAGTCTTTTGCCACTATCTTATATAGCTTGGACAGGCAACGGCTGTGTGGCCTTAATGGGAAAGTAGTCGAGACAACGTATCAGGGGATCTCTGATATGGAGTGTCACCAAGTGGATTTATCATGGCTTTGGAAGTGCTTGGATATAGTTTCGAACGCCAGTCATCGGGTGGAAATTTTGTCAGTGCTTGCCTCTTATCGGACCTCTATAGATGAGACAAAGGCAACTCTTCGTGAACTTGAGCCAGGCTACGCTTGGGCCTTGAAGACTTTAGAGGCACACTCTGCTGTTTGTCCTCCGGATGTAGATGTGACGGACAGCTTCTTCGAGGGTGTTTTTAGGAGAGATTGAGTTTTTTTTTTTTTTGTATTACTTTCTTGCCCCTTTCGATAAAAAATGTTTTATCTAGGATAATGCAATGAAATGACAAAATCTTTGCTGTTTGGGGATTTTCGCGTTGTTTTCTCATTCTGCTTGATAAAATATTTATTTCGAATGATACAATGGAAAGAACAATCATATGCACATGTTTATAAAAGCTGAAATATTCTCATTAATTTTTCAACTTTCTTGACAAAAGTAAAATATATTCACTGCAAGTGGTGGGATAAACATACTCCATAAAGAAAACCAGCTTCTTCATAACGTAAGGGAAATACAACTTTCAGACAAAGTAAGAAAATGAAAATGAATTTCAACATAGATGAGTCTATCTACGGGTAGTAACGCTTGATAAACTTTGCATTGAGCGGGCTAGTTCGGAAGCCATCTTCAACCCTTACAAGCTTGTAGTACCCGCTTGAGCTTGCTTGAACCACCCTGTAGGGCCCTTCCAATTTTGGAGAAAACTTGGGCAAGGGTTGTCCTCGCATGATTGGGTCTACGATCTTCCTTACTAGATCACCTTCTTCGAACTTTCTTGGCACCACAGTCTGATTATAGGCTCGGGCGATGGACTCATGATACCTTTCCATGACTTTTGCAGCTCTGTCATGCTTTTCCTCTAATGCTTCCAATCTAGTGGTTCAAGGCTCCAGTACCATCCCCGAGGCGAGAGCCATCCGAGCAGATGGTGTTTCCAACTCTATAGGTAACACTGCCTCGGATCCATACACAAGGGAGTAAGGAGTTGCTTGAGTTGGCTTTCTCTTTGAAGTGCGATACGCCCATAAGGCAACTATCAACTGTTCGGACCAAGTCCCACCAAATTCATCCATCATCTTGCTCAGAATCCTTATCAGTGTTTTGTTTGTGGCCTTCGCTTGCCCGTTCCCTTTTGGATAGTAGGGTGTGGATTTGTGATGCTTCACTTGGTAAGTCTTTAGGAGGCTTTTCACATATTTGTTTAAGAAGGGTGTGCCGTTGTCCGAGAGAGGATGGTGTTCGGCACTCCGAACCGACAAAAGATATTTTTCTTGATGAAGTTCGCGACTGCGGGCCCTGTAGCTTTCTTTAGAGGGATTGCTTTGACCCACTTTGTGCTTAATTCCGTGGCTGCGAGAATCCACTTGTACCCTTTGGAAGGTGTGGAGATAGGCCCTATCAGATCAAAAGCCCAGCTATGAAACGGCCATGGTGTTCGGATACTATGCAGGTCTATGGCTGGAGTATGGATTAAATTTCCGTGTTTCTGACAAGTCTGGCACCTCTTCACGTGATGGGACGCATCTGACTCCATGGTCGGCCAATAATAACCAAGGTGTATAAGTTGCTCGAACAGCCGAGCCCCTCTTTGATGCTCAATTTCGTGGGCTCTTCCGAGGACTAGATCCGACTCTTCCTTGGAGAGACACCTCAAGGGAGTGCCCTCAATGCTTCTTCTGTAAAGCTTGTTCTGATCAAGAAAGTACCGCCTCGCTCTCCTCTTGAGGTGTGCAATGTCCCTCGGGCTCTCAGGTAGTATCCCCTCCTTGAGATAGTCAATGTAGACTTATCTCCAGTCTGGGGTATCAATTTCAAGCAACCCTCATCCTCTCGGATGTATGACTGACACTTGGGGCATTCTTTCTATAGTTGATTCGAGGCCTTCTCCATCTCGGGCCAATAATAGCCTTGTCTTTGGATCCTTCTGTACAGACTGATATCCCTATCTCTGCAGGACTTTTCATGAATTTGTTGTAGTCGAAAGCTTGCCTCTTGTTAGCCAACACACCGGGCTAGGAATCCGGTACCTCATCGGAAGTAAAGTTCACCTTGAATAATTATGAATTGGGCAAGCTTGGCCATAGTCAGTTTTCCAACTTTGTTTTTGAGTTGTTCGAGGACTTTTCCCCTCTAGTCCTCCGGAAGGTCTTTGTCCTCGAGTATTACTGAAGGCTCTATTCTCTTCTTGATAACAATTGTCGCCTCCTCCTCTGGAATGTCAACTCTTGCCCCTAATGTTGCGAGGGCATCTGAAAACTTGTTGTCGGAGCGAGGCACATGCTCTATTTCAACTTTCTGAAATTTGTCAAGAAGCCTTTGGACTGTTGTTCGATATGTGGCTAAGGCAGGCTCCTTTAAGATGAACTGTCTTGAAACTTGCTTCACTATCAGTTTTGAGTCCCCTCGGATTCGAATCTTCTTGATATTGTGCTTCTCAGCTGCTATCAAGCCCAAAATAAGAGCCTCATACTCGGCTTCATTATTCGAACAATGGAAGTCCAGTTTATAAGACAAATATAACTTTTCCCCACTTTTGCTTGTAAGGACTATCCTGGTTCCTCCTTTCCCTTCGGCTGCTGCTCCGTCAAAGCTCAATGTCCAAAAGCTTTCCTTGAAAGCCATAGTTGTATGCACTTCTCCTCTTAATTCTTCATTCACTGGTTCATAGTCACCACTTGGAAATTGGGCAACGAGATCGGCTAAGGCTTGGCTTTTGATTGCCTTGGGAGCTACACATGTGATCTCGAATTCACCTAGTGCTAACAACCATCTTGCCACCTTCCCGGTTAGAGCAGGCTTGCTGAGGAGGCATCGGATTGGATCACTTCTAGTAACAATCTAAATCTGATGTGCTAAGAAGTAATGTCTGAGCTTTTGAGCGGTGAATACCAAAGCTAAACAATGTCTCTCTATCAGAGTATATCGGACTTCTGCTCCTCAAATCTTCCGGTTGATGTAATACACTGGGCGTTCTTCTCCATCTACATCTTGGACCAATAATGCCCCTATGGACTTGGGGGTTGAAGTTAGGTACAACATTAGAGGCACCCCGGGCTGTGGGGCTATCATGGTCTGAGGCGAGGTCAAGGCCGCCTTGATTCTCTCGAAGGCCTTTTGGTGCTCTTGGTTCCACTCGAACTTGGCATCTCCTTTTAATAATGAGCCGAAAGGGTCAGAGATCTCTGCAAGTGTTGGGATAAACCTCCGAATATAAGACACCTTCTCGAGGAACTTCTTTAATTCCTTTTGAGAATGCAGGGAAGGCATCGCTCTGATAGATTTGATCTTGTCTTCATCTGCCTCGATACCATGCCGATGTACAAGAAACCCGAGAAACTTCCCAGCCGTCACCCCGAAAGCACATTTGAAAGGTTCATCCTCATTTTGAATTTCTGACACCTCTTGAATACTTTCTCAAGGTCTCGGAGATGGTCATCTTCTTTCTTGGATTTCACCACTAGATCATCAACATAATCTTCCACCTCATGATGGATCATGTCATGAAAGATTGCAGTCATAGTCCTTTGGTAAGTTGCTCCGACATTCTTAAGTCCGAAAGGCATGACTGTATAGAAGAAGTTTCCGAGAGGTGTTCTTAAAGTAGTCTTTTCTACGTCCTCTTCAGCCATCTTGATCTGATTGTATCCGTTGAATCCATCCATGAATGAGAACATCTTGTGTCCCGAGATGGCATCCACGAGGGTGTCGATGTGAGGTAGAGGGAATTAATCCTTTAGGCAAGATTTGTTCAAATCTCGAAAGTCTACACATACTCTGATTTGACCATTCTTCTTCTTTACTAGTACTATGTTTGCCAACCACGTGGGGTACTGTATTGGCCGGATAAAACTAACCTATTGAAGTTTTTCAATCTCCCCTGTAATCTTTTCTTCGAGATCTAGATGATATTTTTGAGCAGCTTGCTTGATTGGCTTGGAGTTCGGGAACACATCAAGATAATGGAAGACTAGGTCAGGATCTAGTCTAGGCATTTGTTTATATGACCAAGAAAACACATCTGAGTACCGACTTATCAATTTTAACAACTGTTCCCGCTTCTCTGGGCTAAGGCTCGAACTTATGAATATCGGTCTCGGTGCATCTTGTCCATCACTCAGATCTATTTCAATAAGTTGTTCGGGCTGAGGCTTCGGCCCATCATTGTCGGGAGGCTTTTCTTTTGACTCGGAGTCGGTGGCTGAAGAAACCGACTCCCCGCACCTTCATAAATAATACACCATCTTGCCCCCTTCTTGGACTTTCATCACCTTCCGAGGAATAGGCGGACTTTCTGGTCGAGACATCGTCCGTTTACTTGATTCTGCCTTTGGCTCCTTGTCATCTTTGATATCCTCCCAACGAGGAATTTTGACCCCCCAAGGCTTAGAGGTGGTGAGGATTTCTTCGACAGCCAGTTCGGTGAAGTAGATGGCATCAGAATAATGAGCTTCATGGATCTCGAAAGGCCTTTCTGTAGCCTAAATTGTCACCGTCTTCTTTCCCCATTTAGCCTTAACACACTGATGATAACTCGATGGTACAGCCTCATATCTAAGCATCCAGGTCCTCCCTAGAATGATGTGATAATTTGCCTCGGAATCGATAATATGGAACTTGGTGGCCGAGCGAATCTCTCCGACGGCTAAAATCAACTGTTACGCATCCTATAGTAACTCTCCTTTCTCCACCGAAGCCAATGATGACTATCGGCTGCTTCACAATTCGCTCTTCAGAGATTCCAGCCTTCTCTAGAGTAGCGCGGGTCATAATGTTGATAGAGGCTCCGCTGTCCAGAAATGTCCTTTTAAACTCAACCCCGTTAATAAAAGCAGTCACATAAAGCAGGCGATTGTGAGAAAAAGGATACTTCCGATCAGCCTCAGAGAAAGTAATGGCACTAGATTGCTCTTTTGCCTTCCTCGAGATAGATCCCTCAGTCGACATGCATTTCTCATGGTGTGCCTCGGCTATATTAATGATAGACTTGGTGATTTCTGTTCTTGCCTCCCTGGAAAGTCCAAGCTGGCCGAAGAATTGCTTAAACTTTACACAGTCTTGCAAGGTTTTGGCATAGTGATCCGGATCTTTTTTCACTCTTGGAGGCTTGTAGTTAACCATCTCCTCAGTCTCTTCAAAATAAGATGCCACATAAACATGGTGTCCTCCTCTTCCGTAGTACTCTTCTTCTCCTTCTGGATCAAAAGGATCTTCGACATGAGTCATAAAGGTTCTGCCCTCTAGATCGAGAGCACTTCCATAGTAAACTTGCTCACCTTCGGGCTCGAGGATGTCGTCCAGATAATAATCATCGTCATCGAGATTGACGATAGCCTCGATCATCGGGCCTTCATAAGCTATCATAGCAACATTCTTGCCCTTGTCTCGGTGTTGAGGATATGGTTGTTCTCGGATGTCTTGAGTCCCTTGCTTTTTGAACCTCAATTCGTCTGCCTCGACTTTATCTCTGAAGATTTTCCTGAGAGTCCAACACTTTTCTGTTGGATGTCTCGATGTGCGATGATAGACGCAAAATTCAGGACTCTCGCGGTCTTTCTTTGATGGCATTTCTTCGACATAAGGCAATTTTAGCTCTCCGTCGGCCACCCATTCCTTAACTAGAGCTTTTACCTCCTCGATTCCACATGGATAAGAAACATTCCCCTTTTCACCATTATATTGCTTCCTCTTCTGGCCTCTATGACCCCTTCCTTGTGACTTTCAGGTATCTGGGGCAGAGGCAGCAGCAACAATAGATCCACGAGACGATTCGAAGCTAGTCTTGTAACTGGCCTTAAATCTGGACTCCTGAGCCTGAGGAATGCTAATGCTCCGAGCTACTTCTATTAGTGCTGAGAAGGTGGGTAGCTTGTGATTAACTAGAAACATTTTATACTTGCTCAATGCCCCCTCTAGACAGACTTAAACCAGATAACTCTCTTCTACTGCTTCATGGCAATCCACAGCCTTGTCCTGAAACCTTTTGACGTAGTCAAGGATGTCTTCACTTTCTTGCTGCTTTTCTTTACACAATGTAAGTGTGGTCACCTTCTCCGCCACTTGAAAGAACTTGGAGTGGAATTTGTTAACCATTTCCTCCCAACTTTGGACAGAGTTTGGGGCCAAATTAACATACCAACTATATGCTCGGTCAGTGAGGGACTTAGAGAATTCTCTCCGCCGGAGGACGTGGTTTGAACCATGAATACCCAAAGTCTCGATGAATCGCACAACATGTTCTCGAGCATTTCCTTGTTTACCATCGAACTTGATGAACTTTGGCACTGTATACCCCTCAGGGTATGGATAGCTCAGCATCTCGATAGGGTAAGGCGGCTTGACATCCGGATCAGGCAAAGAGGGTAAAGTCCTCTTGCCCCGTTCGAGATCGAACATGGCTTGCACATCGGCGAGAGTGAGAAACTGTTGAGGGAGAGAGTTTGATGGTGGTATTCCCGGAACTTGGCTTATGGACTCGAAGGCTGAGCTAGGGGCGACTTGGCCATTCTGGTACTGTGAATTCATCATTGGTGAGGACATTTGACGATACTGGCCATCAGTGCCTATGGACAAGCTAGTTGGTGATGGGACATTGAATTGAGGCCCGTAAAGTCCACCGCACGGCGTCGCTATACCGGGTTGTGTTTGCAAATTTGTTGTCGGCACCAAAGGAGGCCCGCTTGGTGCTTGAGTAACATTTACTGGTGGCGTAACAAGATTAGGTATGGGCAGAGCTCCTTTTTGCGCCATCATGCTCCTTATATTTTCCTGGACACCAACAGTCGCCGGAGCGCCATTTATTACACTAGAACCTCCCCTAGTCACCATTGGATCTTGGCTTGGCACGCCATGGAGCCCGGGCGTGGGCAAACTGCTGCCGCCTACTGCGGTTTGAGCATGTGTTACTGTGGCCGTGTTGCCATGAGCCATAGGCTGACTGGGGCCTACTTCTCCTTGGATTTGATTTTGCACTCCGACGAGAATAACTCCACCACCAGTTTGATTTCCGTTTGGCATCGGTGCAAAATTAGAACTCATCACCAACATAGTGTGAGTGAGATTCTGAAGAGTGGTAAGAATCTCCTGCCGAGTATTTTGAAGTCCTTGAATGGCTTCGAGCAAAAGTGGTTGATCTGGAGTCATGGTCCTGTCATCACTACCATTAGAGGATCCTTGTTGGTGAACTTCATCTTCTCCCGCCATCTTTGTTGGAGTTGTATGGGTTTCAGATCTCGTTGAGACCATTAACCAATCTGCCTTCCCCAGCAGAGTCGCCAAATGTATGAGAGGGTTCAAGAAAGTTGTTGGAAAATTCGAAGATCTTTGAAGGAAAATTCAAATTCTCTAGAAGATGATGAGAGACTTAGATTCTTCAATAGTCTCAACTAAGAACATAAAAGAAAGGAGATGATGGAAATAAAAGATTGGGTGAAAAAGAAGGCAAAGTAGCTAGAGAGAGAATAATGGCAAGGCTCTCCCATGGATCTCCTACTTTCACTCTCAAGGTTGATAATGGAGGAGGGAAATTAGTTCTTTCCCAAGAGTTTTCTCTCCAAAATCCATCCCTTGTAAAGCTATGGGTGGGTGCTATTTATAGGCACCTCATGATGTAGGATGGAGCCCATGTGCAAGGCACATGGGGAATATTCTCTCTAACCACCTTGCCCGATGAAGTGACCTCTCCGAGGATAAGGAAAACCCCGAAGAGGAGATCAACCTCTCGGCGAACCCTTCTTCTTAGCCACACCTAACCAATGATCCCCAATCATCCCAAAGGGTCAGGGGTAGTCCCAGAGGACGTCCTGCCGTAGAAGGGTCAGGGGTAATTCAAGAGAACACCTTGCCACAAATATTGCTGAGTCTCAACGACCCCCTAGATCGTGCCACCTCAACCCGGGTATAGGTTAGTTTAACCGAAGAGTGAATTTATCTCCACTCACCGTCCTTGGGATCGGGTCCTTTGTTCGAACTCCATTACGCCCATGGTTCTGGTGCGTAGATCCCGGAAAGCTCCGAACCCACAAGTGTTCTGGGACTCATTAGCGGAGCGATTTCTAGATTGCGTTTGAATCCATTCGTAGCCAAGTGCTTCGGATCTCTAGATTCGTGGATCCGAATCCTTTCAAGTCCGAGTGCCTCGGATCTCTAGGCTTGCTCAATACCCTTTCGAGTCCGGGCCCGAGTAAGTCTCTAAGTTCATGGATTCGAACCCTTTCGAGGCTTAGAGCGATTCGGCCCGTTTGATGGCGATAAATCTAAACCCACCAATCTTGGACTTGCGATAAATTCGGGCTCACCATCCTTGGACTATTGAGCCTAATTAATTTAGTGGGTTTAAATTAACTCCTCTTACATGTGTAAATAGAAAAACTCATTAAAATTTTGGATAAACTACATGGGCACCTTTTGTATAACTACAAAATCACACCGTAACTTCCTCTTATTTGAAATTACATTGACCTCTCTAATTAGATTTCACCGTTTAATGCAATAATAAATTCCAACACAGGTGGTGAAAGTGGAGATTGAAGATGGTAGTGTTTATCGTTGTGAGAAGATTGAATTAAACAAGGATAAAATGGGTACTTAAAAATAAATTTTGACCACATTAGCAAAACTGTTGGGGCAACTCAAAGTTGACTGACATAAATTAAATTTTGTCATTTTAAATTGAAAATAAAGGAGGTTAGTGTGATATTTCACAGAAAAAAATTAGAATTATATAGTGGTGTTAATATAATATATTTGAAGATATTTTATTAGTATAAAGATATAAAATAAAAATTTATTAACCCTTGGGATTTAATTTTTCTTAAGTTCTCTAATTTTTCGAAGTTAAATTCTAACCAAAAACCCATTAGTAACGCTTCCATCCACAGCAATACATTAAGCATTTTAGCAACTGCTTCAAAATATAAAATTAAGGCTTCGTTTGGAAAGAAGGGTTGTGTTGGGTTGGGTTGGGTTTAGGGCTATTTTAGCCACAGAAAAGATAAAATAGATTTTTTAGTCGAATAAGATAAAATATTACATCCAACCCATAATCATTATATTATTTCTCTCACAAAAAGTTAAAAAAAGTCAAAAAATCCTTCTCAAACGAGGCTTTTTAACCCTATGCTAAAATAGCTAAAAAGACGAAAAGCCAAAAAGCTAACCCACTTCCCAAACGAAGCTTAAATAAAATTGTGTCAATTTTCTTTTCTTTCAATGTGTAAAATTTATATTTTTAGAATCTATTTTTGGGTGAAATATCAATAAATCTCAAATAGTGATCTTATAAATTATTTGGTCTTATATTTTTTCTTATGGACCCAAAGGTCCCATTCTAATGTGAATTACATAAGGGCTAAGTATAAATGCACGTATGTTATGTGTTGAGAAATAAATGTGGGTTTTCTCATAATATTGAAATTATTAAACGTAACATTTAAAAAAAACTCTTTACTGTACTTTTTTTAAACGTAACATTGTAATATAATACTCCAAATACGTAACACAATAAAAAACTCTAGTTTATTTTTTTCTCAAATGTAACAATGTAACATTCTAAAAAAAAATCCCTAATTTACTTTCCCAAATATAACACTGCAATCAATGTAATACACTAAAAAACTTCTTAATGTATTTTTTTCAAACGTAATGCTCCAATATAACATACTAAAAAACTCCTTAGTTTATTTTTTTCAAATGTAATACTCCAATGTAACACATTTAAAAACTCCTTAACATACTTTTTTTTTAAACGTAACAACGTAACATTCCAAGAAAACTTCTTAGTATACTTTTATGAAACGTAACACTTCAATCAATCTAACATACAAATACTCATTAGTATACTTTTCTCAAAGATAATATTCTAATGTAATACACTAAAAAACTCTTTAAGTGTATTTTTCTCAAACGTAACACTCCAATCAATGTAATACACAAAAGCTCCTTAGTGTAATTTTTCCAAACGTAGCTCTCTAATGTAACATTCTAATGTAACACCAAAAAATTATATTAATAGAAATATAGATTTTCACGCTCGATAACCAATACTTCACTATCAATTTCCTAAAGAAGAATCTCCAACACCTCACCTTTCCATTTTTATTTAAAAAACGAATCAAAAAATTAAAAAAATAATCAAAAAAGGGCATTCAATTAAACTCAAATGATACCATATCAAATAAATATAACTTTTTAAAATAAAAAAAAATAATTAATTCATAAAAAAAATCTTAAAATTAAATGAATCAATACTCCCTTCCATGAAATTTATGAATAAATTTTTCATCTATCTATTTTTTAACAACCGAATAAGACAAGTTTTAACCCCCACATATCTGACCCAAAATAAATGACACAATCATGTCAAAACAGATCAACTCTATCATAACATTGCAAGATTATAAATACAACAATGATTCATCTCATTAAAAATATCACCACTAATAGCACTAATGTATTAAAAAAAAAATAATAAAAATAAAAATACAACTCTAAGATCAAAACATCACATCATTACTGACAGGACCTACTACCACCTAATTAGTGGGAGCACTAATTAATGCTCCCAAAAATTTTCTTATAAATATAAGCCCACTGATTTTTTTTTTAATTTTAGAAAGGCAAGCCCACTGAAATTGAACATATATAAACAATATTATAACGACGACGTGTTGTCTACGCATGTGCAGCCAAAACAAACAAAATAAAGATAAAAATAAAGAACAAAGAGAAGAGAAAGGAAGATTGTGTTTGTCTTCTTAAAAAGAAATATTAGAAACACTGTTTATAATGAGCGTAGATTACACCAACATCCTCTAAGATTTAAGGAATATATACTAACAAACATCCTTTAAGATTTGAAAGGGAAAATTAAAGAGAACTCTTCATATATTTTGTATAAGAGTTTAAGGACAACAAAAATTAGTTTGTTAGTTAAGGTCTTTAAGCCTCCGTTTGGGAAGTGGATTGATTTTTTAATTTTTTAGTTTTTTTGATTATTTTAACCTGGGTTAAAAAGCTTGGTTTGGGAAGGCCTTTTTGACTTTTTGACTTTTTAACTTTTTTGACTTTCTTTGTGAGAGAAGAGTGTAATGATTATGGTTTAAATGTGATATTTTGTTTGTTGTGGCTAAAATAGCATATTTTGTCTTTTGTGGCTATTTTAGCCACAAACCAACTTCCCAAACAATGTTTTTAAGGACAAACTTTGACATGCATAGACTAAAATGCCCTTTTAATCCTATAAACCCTAACTTTTTTTTTCTCTAAATCAGATCTCTCTCTCTCTCTCTCTCCCCCCCGATGTATCTCCAGCTTTTGTGATTTTGATTCTAATTTGACATTTGGGTTTCGATTTTATGTTAAGATTTTGATTTTGATTTGTGATTTCTTCCGATTTCAATTCCAATTTGTGATTTTTTGGATTTCACGTTAGGATTTCAAATTTTGAAAACTTTATTTGAATTGATTTCGGTTCTGATCGTGGTGTTTTCGTTCTAGTGGAGGTGTTTGTACTTTCGATTTCATTGTTCGATAGTTTTGTTTTGGAAGATATGTATTTTTATAGTTAATTCTCTCTTATTGAAGATATGTATTTCTTTTATTATTTGTATTGAAGTTTTTTTTGTAGTTAATTCAGATTTCGAAAGCTTTATTTGAGTTGATTTCGACTTTGATCGTGGTGTTTCTGTTCTGGTGGAGGTGTTTGTACTTTCAATTTCATTGTTAGAGAGTTTTGTTTTGGAAGATAACTTTTTTTTATTTGTATTAATGGAAAAATAGTTTGTAGTGATTGAATTTGACAGAGACAACAGTTTAGTGTGCAATATGTTTATGATTTGTAAATTTCTCTGGATTAGTTTTTGTGTATTGGAGTAGTGATGTATTTTTCTTTGACATGTTTATAACTTTTTAATTTTCTCTGGACATGTTATTTGTGAATTGGAGCAGTCTTTGGATTAGATTTATGGATTGGGAAAATTAATTGCAATTTGTGGAATAGTTAGCAAATAAAATTTTCTCTGTATTTTTTTGATTTGAATATGTTTTTGTTTTTGTGATTTTCGAAGTTAATTTAAATTTATAAGGTGAGTTTGTTATATGTGTATGATTTGTAAATCTCTCTCAATTATATATTGTAAATTGAACAAGTTGTTTAGTTTTAGTTATTTTAGTAGAGAGAAATTTCTATGTTAGATGTTTTATTTGTTAAGTTTGTAAATTTTTGTGTTGTGTAATTTTCTCTGGACATATTATTTTATGAGTTAGACAATTTTGATTTGGAATTTCTTTGTATTTTTTTTTATGTGATTTCTAAAATTTATCTGAATTTCACACGTACTAAGTAAGTGTGTGATGATCTAGAAATTTCATATCTCAAGAGCAAGTAGTCAGTGAAATTCCACATATACATGAACAAACACAAATTCAGATAAATTTCATATCTCAAGGGGGTTGTAATGTGTCCAGTAAAATTCAAATGCACAAGAGAGTACTAAGTAAGTGTGTGATGGCCAAAGAAAATGAATATACCAAAGAAACTCCATACATCAAGGGGAGTGTAATGTGCCTAGAGAAAATCAACATGAAAATGGGAAGAAAATCAATTTTTTTTGGCTATCACGCAAAGAGAAATTTAGCCTAGATTTTTAGACAAAGAAATCAATTAAACAAGAGGTAATGTTGTTACAAATTTTACAACAATGACAGAGAATTTTAGCCTAAGTTTTTAGCCAAAGAAAATTAACCGAATACAAATTTCTCTGGTCATCACACAAAGAGAAATTTAGCTTGGGTTTTTAAGCAAAGAAAATCAAAAGAACATTGGATAATGTTGTTACAATTCAATATGATGATAGAGAAATTTAGCCATGGCTTTTTTCCAAAGAAAATCAATTGAACAAGGAGTGACGCTTTCACAAATTTCTCTAAAATGATAGAGAAATTTTAGTTTTACAAATTTCTTTGGCCATGACATAGAGAAATTTAGCCTAGGTTTTTCTTTGTTGATCGTGAAGAGAGAATGACGCGAGGGTATTTTGGTCAAATAAACTTGATACAAATGCGCCTTTTTTTTAGGGACCTGAGCTACTATGAACTTTTTGGGTGTCTTTTATCCTCTAAAATCATCATATTAGGGGCCTTAAAAAAATTCTCCTTTAAGAAATATATAACAAGTTTCAAAGTTTTGATAAAATTATATTAATTTTTTTTTTTAAATACTTCTAAAGGAACTTGAACTAATGCAAACAATGTAAAGACAAATATAAAATAATACTAAAAAAAAAAGAGATACAAAGATAAAATGATAAATTACAAATATATCCCTTGAAATTTGCTTAAAATATGGATTGTTCCTCATGGTTTGGAAAATTATAAATACTCTATTGTCAGAATTTTTTATTTAACAGAATCTATTGAAAAAAATGAAATTTCTAATTGCTCTTCTATACAATAATAAAATAACCTCAATTATTAATTGAAATAAATTTCTGACATCATTAAAAATTATTACTTGATTTGATGATTTATTAATAAAAATGACTATTTGTTACTAAATTATAAACTTTAAGGGGTGAGATGTAATTTCTAAAATAACAGAAGCAATTTGTATTGAAGTAAACCTTGAGGGATGTATTTGTAATTTATCTAAGATAAAACAAGAGTGCTGCTATTAGCATTTATCTTTTTTTTTTTTGATCCCCCATCTCTTTTATTTTATTTTTAATTTCAATTTTGTCCAAACATGAAGTTCCATTTTACCCTCATCTCTAACCTTATAATCCTAATTTCCCACACCCTAACC
The DNA here is from genome assembly GCA_030407325.1 of Camellia japonica. Lineage (NCBI taxonomy): Eukaryota > Viridiplantae > Streptophyta > Magnoliopsida > Ericales > Theaceae > Camellia > Camellia japonica. Next base: position 182,640,582 of record JAPPVO010000019.1, read on the forward strand.
CTAGCCATTCCACCCTCCCCGTCACTATTTGTCACGGCCAAAACCCTAGCCTACTGTAGTAGAAGTAATTGAATCGGAGAAACCAAAGCCAATAAATCCCCCAAAAGTCCCTGAATCGTTGATTTCATTGAAGGAGGAGAGCAATAAAGTTGCAGATCTTTCAAATTCCAAAAGAAAGGCTCTTGAGTTCACCTACTCACCTCTCCCGCCTTTTCCAGTGGCAATCAAAGTAGAAGAGCCACCACTAACCCAAGAGATTCTGGCAGTAACAATTGAACCCACTTCTGATATTGCACCAAAACCTCCAGATACTGAAACCCACATCTCAAAAGAATCAAGGATTGTCAAAGAAATTGCACTGAAACCCAAAGAAAAGTCACCTGAATCAGTGGTTGTAGAGAAATAGATTGCTGAGATTGTGAAGATTGAGATTACTAATTCCCCACCTAAGGAGATTTCTATTTGGGGTGTGCCCTTGCTCAAGGACAATAGAACCGATGTGATTTTACTAAAATTCTTACGAGCCATAGATTTCAAGGTAAGGGATGCACTTGCAATTCTCAAGAACATAATCCTTTGGAGAAAAGAGTTAAATATTGATGCCTTAATCAATGAGGACCTCGGTGAAGATCTCGAAAAGGTTGCGTTCATGCACTGTTTCGACAAAGAATGACACCGTGTGTGTTATAATGTGTATGGTGAGTTTTCGAACAAGGAATGGTCACGTCGTTTGGACGTAGAGGGGAGTAGGTCACCGGTGAGTGGGTTGCGAATTGGCTGCTGGAGGTAGCAACAGTAGTGAGCTAAGGTTTGGATTTAGGTTTGGGGTTACTGGTATAGTTGGTATTAAGGTGGGGGTTCAAAGAGAAAAGGGAAGGGATTCATTTTGTTAGATGGGTGTTCAAAGTGTTAGGTTTTTGTTATTGGCAATCCCGTTTGACAAAACTCCTTTCAGTTGTAATTTTATTTGTTCTTTTATTTCAGTGAGGCTATGAGTATTTAGATGCAAATCCAAATCGAATTGTGCCAATGTAGAGCAGAGGAGTTTGTGTTGTTAATCATATCATGTTTCCCGCTACGCTGACTATGTCGGGGATTGAGCTGAACTGTTTGCACAAGTACTGAGAGTTGTGTTTTTGTGCTCGAGCGGTACTTCCTATGCTCGAGCGTAGACTCTTGTTCTGAAACACACGTTTTAGTCAGTCCACTCGAGCGGCCATTCCTGCGCTTGAGTGGAGATTGCGATTCTGATTACTATAAATCTGCATTTCAATTTGTTTTTAGGGTACGACTTCCAGATCTTTTTCTTGGGTATTAAGGTTTTCATCTGGAGTTTCTTTACTTGTTTCCTTTGATATCAATGAGAGTTTAATAATGAATTGAGTAGATTATATCAAAGGGTTTGTTTTGTTTGTTTTATTTATTTAATACAAAAGAAAGAGTTGTTCTTTAGTGGATTCCGCATAATTTGGGCCTGAAACTTTGATGGATTCTGGAGTGGCTCATTGTCGTGATTCGACATCGGCGTTGTGGATTCAACGTTGGATAAGACAATTCTAAGGTGAAGATGGTGCTGGAAGAGACACATTTGGGTCTGTTCAATTCAGGCATGAATTCGTTAGGTAATTAAGAGTACACTTGTGTAATTTCTTTTTGTTTTCTTAGTGGATTGCTTTGTGGCTTTGGCCCGTGATTTTTTTTTATCACAATTGGAGGTGCTCAAATTGTAATTTTTCCACGTTAAATCGTTGTGTTGTTTAGTCTTTGATTAGGATTGTTATTTATTATTTAAAATTGATACATAATCATAAATTAATATCTCCAAGATTTTAGATTTTTCACAAATAAACAAGGGGACCAAAGTAAAGAGGTAAATACTAATAGCAGCCTTCTAAAATAATGAACAATGTACATTTCAATGTCAAATACATAACAATATCAGTTTTTGATCTAAATTACTAATGAATTTGTGATAAAAATGAGATAAGTGTTATGTTAAAAGAACTTAATATAATTATTTCAAAATTATGGGTCTTATTATATTTTCTCAAGATCTAAGGAAAAGTTATTATAATTTACCGTTATAATAATTGAGGGCGGATTGCCTCTAGTCTAGATGAGGGCACTGTTTGGGTCTGTGAGGTCTACGACGAGTTCTGTTTTGATAATTTAAACTATTTATTTTGTCAAGTATTTTGCATATATCATTTATAAAAAAAATTAGGTCAATTCGATAATCGTAACATATTCAATTTGTTGTGTTTCTCACCAAAAATAAATAATTTATTCCTAAAATTACAATTATCATTTTTTTTTGGTGAGAACTGCGATAAATTGAATAGTTTATAATTATTGAATAAGCCTATTTTTTGTGTGTATAAATAATATATATAAGATATTTAATAAAATAAATAATTTGAATAATCAACAACAACTTCTAATCCAAATTCTCGAGTAGAGGCAATCCACCTCCATAATAGTTATAGATCAAATAGATTGAGAACCCTTATGGTCAAAAAGCTATAAAGCATTATGAGACAAAAGAAAGAACGCTTGTACCAAAAAAGAAAAGAGAAAAGAAGAAAGCCACAGTTTGAGGGTTGTTTCCATATTAATATAAAATGGAAATTCTATATTCCGTATCATATATCTAATGAGAAATTTACTGCGTTCACTCTTAAAAAAAGTGTGAATTGTAATGAAGTTAAAAAAACTTGTGGTGAAAGTTACACTGCTTGTGGTGTGTATTTTATGTTACTTTATGGTGTACATTCTAAAGTCTTGAATAGCGAAAACATTATTTTGTAACTTTTATTTATTTATTTATTTATGTTTTCATTTGTTTTATATCATTGTGAAAAAAAGTATGTATATAATATTGGAAAGGTTACTATGTGCACGATTTTTTAAGTGTATATGATATATACTTTATGCAAAAAAATATCTTTTATCACAAAATATATAATTTTTGTTACAAAAAATATAACCTTTTACTTCTCACAAAATGTATTACTTTTATCATAAAAAGTAAAACTTTGATTATATATAATTTTTAAATGCACATCATAATTTCATCATTTATAACATTATCACAAAAATCATAACTTTTATCACAATGTGCAAGATGCACAAGCATTTCCCATATAATCTTCTATTGATCTTTTGATTTTGTTTTGTACAATTTAAAAAAAAAAATATTTATACAATACTGTTGGTTACATATTTTGTAAAAACCAGTTATAGTTCGACATGTGGCGAAGTAAGGGCAATACAGGAAGAATGTATAATCTTCGATCATGATCGTACACGTGGCGATTAATATTGGTTTTTGCGTGGTCTGAGTAGCATTGGATCAGCGAAGAAATACAAGGTGACGTGGCTTCAACGGTTACTCACATTCAAATTCAAATATAGGAGGGAAGCCCAACTGCAAGTAATGGCATAGTGGAACTACTTCTAAGGCAGCATGATCAAGCAATCATGGAGGAGCAGTTCGACGGTTTGAAGTGCAGTTCGATGGTCATCCTTGAGGAGTATAAATAGCAGGGAAGCTCCCAGAAAAAGCCCCCAGACTCAGATCCAACAAACCAGTCATTTACTTCATATTTTCTTTTCCAGTTTTACATTTCCAGTCTTTACATTTCCTGCACTTTAAATACCTGTTCTTTACATTCCTGCACTTTAAATTCCTGCACTGCACTTTCGTTCATAGGAGTAGTTTCGAGTAGATTGTCGCTGTAAACCTCTACGAGGCTGAGTTTGGATCATTGTAAGTTTTCATCTTAATGAAATACTTCAATTGTTCGTCATTTATCTGTTATTTTGCTTAATTTCTCCTAAGTCAAGCCACCAGTAAAAGTCCTCTTCATTGAGGCTGAAAGAACTAAAACACAATCGTCTGATAATTGGTTGGCAATTATAATTTCTGTAAGGACTGATTGATCCTTGCTGGCACGCTCGCATTTACAAAAATACCCTTCGAAAGCCAAAAAGCCAACATATATTTTTGGCACGCCCGGTGGGACTAATTAAAATGGCTAGACGAAGAAGACAAGGAGAAAATGAACGCTTGGAAGAAGGCGTAGAAGGAGAGGTAGAAATACCTAATCCAGAGGATAATGTGGTAACACATCCTGTGGAAACTCCCATGTTATCAGAACCTATGGTCGAACAGACCAGTACTTCGGGACAAGAACCATATGTTCATAATATTGGACGAAACCAAGGAATTGGACCATCCACTGTTCCATCTACTCAGCCAACAAATCCATGGGATGGCCTAGTAGATGCTATGGGACAACAATTAATGAACACAATGGAAAGGTGGGCAACATCCTTTTTGGATCGAATGAATAACCACCAACCAACAAACACAAGACACACAGAGGAAGTTTTAAATGTCCCTCAGCAAAGATTGGCTAGAGACAAACAGCCTATGCAAGTTAATGGACATTCTAATGGTCAAACTAGTAATCAGAACTATGAAAGACCATCACCTCAGTCTTGGTATGAACCCATTTCGAGGCCTATAGCAGGCCAAAATGCCTCAGTACTCAACAATGAAGCCACACAAGTTGGTGGATCTGGTCAAGTACAAGAAACTGGCGTAAGAATGGTTACAAATCCCATGTTCGAAGCCATACCTGGCACTAGGGGGTATAATAATCCCTTATTCGAATTTATACCCGGGGGTTGGAAGGTTGGCCTGCAAATGGAAGGGACACAACACCTGTTCCAGCACCTTTCGCAGGACAGGCTCAAAGGGGTTACCCACACCCCCAACAGCAACCTGCACCACAGGGGCAACCAGTCCCAAATGTACCACCTTATGGACCAAGAGGACCGCAAGCACAAGTTTGTCCACCAAATCCTGTGTTTGTCCCTCCAGTAGTGGTTCAGCAGGCACAAAATATGGTCCCTAGGGACCAAATTGCTGATATTGTTAGGGAGATGTGTGGACCGATGGCTCGGGGGGTCCAGACTCCTGTATACAGAAAACCATACCCAGAATGGGTAGATAGGGTACATGAATACCCAAGGGGGTTCAGGATACCAGATTTTACCCTTTTCTATGGGACTGGAAATCATCAACAATAGAGCATATTGCTAGGTTTGCTGCTCAATGCGGTGAATTTACTAATCATGACTATATGAAACTGAGATTATTCCCAAATTCTCTAACTGGGGGAGCATTTGTATGGTACATCAACCTTACACCTGGCTCCATTCAAAATTGGCAACAAATGGAAGAGGCATTTCATGCCCAATTCTTCCAATCGGAGCCAGAGGTTTCTATGGCAGACTTGGCTAGATTGAGTCAAAGGCCTGAAGAAAAGGCTACTCAGTTTATTGCCAGATTTAAAAGGGCTCGAAATAAATGTAGAGTCATCCTGCCAGAGCCAGAATTCGTAAGATTGGCTCAAAATGGCCTAGAGTTCAGGCTTCGAAAGAAGTTTGACTCAACTGAATTCAGAGATTTGGTGGAACTAACCTATAAGGTGTCTAGATACGAAGCATTACTAGAGGAGGAACAAGATCGAAATAATGCATCGTACAAGACATATTATAGAGATCCTAATTATGAGATCGATGCAGCAGAGATTGTGGGCAAAGAACCTGTGATCTGTGAGGCATTAGTTCATAAGGATACAACAATTGACCAGCAGTTTAAAAAGAAAGACTTTCACAGAAAGTACTCTTTCGATTTAACAAAAGCAGATGACATTTTTGATCATTTGCTTGCGGCCAACTTCCTTAAGTTACCTAAAGGAGTAAAACTGCCATCTCCAGATGAACTTAAGGGAAAAGTATATTGTAAATGGCATAACTCTTGGTCTCACTCGACTAAAAACTGCATTGTTTTTCGAGACAGGATCCAAGAACAAATTCAGAAAGGAAGTTTGAAGTTCCCAGCCAAAACAGAAAAGGCCATGGGGATCGACAGTAATCCATTTCCAGAAGTTGGAGAGGCGGCAACCAATGTCATTACGTCAGACTTCCAGAACTTGTCCTTGACAGAATTGGAAGAAGTCAATGTGCAGATGCATGTTGCTAACCAGACAACCATCAAGAAAGACACTAGAAACCCGCCAGTTATTGGATAAGGTTTCTCATACCAGAGGAAACACTCTGATGAAGAATCAATGGATGATGATTCCTTAGAGGCAGCAGTGATACAAAGGATGTGTCCCAGGTGCAGACTGAGTTATAAGTGGTTGAAGGGGCTTCCAATTGATGGGAAGCAATACTACAGGGATGTTCAGAGACGTCCTAAATCAACCAATGCTTACAACAAAAGGCCGTATCCGGCTAGTGATAGGCAGCGACCACTAGTGGTTGAGCCTGCAATGGACAGAATGCGTGCTAAAGGCAAGAGGCCCTTATATGAATCCAGGCCACCTAACTATTACAGAATGGAGAGCAGTCATTCTGAAAGAAGACTGGAGAGAGGCTCAGTTCATGGGATCAAAGCCAGAGATTGGCCCCCTAGACCAGCCTCACGCAGGACAGAAAGTGGCTACCTTCATCGAAGGTCTGAATCAGGCTCAAAACATGAGGTCAGAGCCAAACACTTACCTTCACAGCCAGCTTCGAAGATGGCTTCGAAGGTAGAAAAAAGCAGTTCAACATCTGAGTCAGCAAGTTCGTGGGTACCTGGAGTCCCAGACTGGTTTGTAATGCAAAACAAACCTAGGGAAGTGCCTGCCCGGAGAGATGTTGGAATCCAAGGCAGGATGGTCAAGCCTCCTTTGGTGGCTCCGAACAATTGGGTATTGCTTAAACACCCAAAGACAAAGGAACCAGATATGGTCCCAGTCATTTCGAGATCACAAAGGAGAAAGATTCAGCGCAGGTACACTCAGTACCAGAACGATATGAAAGAAAATGGAGAGAGCTCTTCATTGGTCCAGACAGAAGGAAAGAAGACTCCAAAGTCAGACCATACTCCAAAGCCAACTCTACAAAGCAAAGTGGGTTGCAGCAGAGAACAGTTGGCCAAGGTTCATTCTGAACTAAAAGCCAGAGAGAAGTCTAGCTTAGCAGGATTGGAGAAAGCTCTGATGGAGAGTGATAGCGAGACAGAAGAAGAAATTGGCATAAGCCAAAAGAAAGAAATGGTGGAGGAAGAAATGTTCGAAGCCTTCATGGCTGAGCAAACATTTTTGGTTGAAAAACCAGTTGAGAAAGATCCTTCGAAGGAATCAGTTAACAATGAAGTGCCAGAGTGCAGCATGGAGGATGCTGCTGAAGTAACTGAACAAGGTGGCCAAGGGAGGAAGCAGGTACAGCCAGCCATCCAATTTGGCTCATTCCCTCCAGTATCAGTCAATATGGTACACATACTGCCTCATGAGTTCCAAGCTGGGGATGATGACCAAGACATGGATCCTATTCCTGTCTCTAGTGAAGACTCACAAGTAAGTATGGTACAAGATGATTCTGGAATGGCTACCCCAATGGAAACTGAATATGAAGTGAAGAAGAGGTGAGCATTAACCTCTCGTATCCTTTTGAGTATCCCTCGAATTCTATGACACAACATGTCAAGCCTTTGTACATCAAGGCTTTCTTCGATGGGATACAACTGAACCGAGTCCTGATAGACAATGGGGCAGCAGTGAACTTACTACCGAAATCTTCTTTGAAGAAACTAGGGAAAAAGAATCCCAGGTTGATCCCAACCAGCACAACCATCGCTGGCTTTGCTGGAGACAAACAGATGGCTCAGGGATTCTACCCATTAACTTGAGTGTGGGAACCAGGGACTGCATGACAGCATTCTTCGTAATCGACAGTAATGCTAAATACAATGCTTTACTTGGGAGAGATTGGATCCACACTAACAAATGTGTGCCTTCCTCTTTGCATCAGAAAATTATGATGGCCTTAGGCAATGGAGAGACAGAGGAAATTGATGCAGATCCTCAACCCTTCATAGCCTGTGCAGACTTTGCAGAGGCCAAGTTGTATATTGAGGGAGTGACACCACTCAGTATACTGAGGAAAGCTGATGGCTCAGCCGAAGTGACGGCTGATGAGGAAGTGACACACCTGAAGCACTTAGTCCAAGAAAGTGCTGATGAAGAGATTGTCATTAAGGATGGCAATGATGCCTGGTTGTAGGCAAAGAGATGAAGAACAAGAAGCCAAGTCTTTGGCTCTAATTAAGTTTTCAACATTGGATGTAAAATCAATAGTCTAGAAAGTACAGGAGCAAGAGAGAGAAGCCATGATAATTGGCTGCAAACAGGAGCAGCAACAGGTCAGAATTTTGCCCCTTGGCAAATACTGTGCATTGGACATTGAAACAAAAGTCCAGGAGATACAGGAAGAGGATGCCTTATGGACAGATTTTGTCTATGAGGAGGAGGGCAAAGATGTTGAACTAAAGAACCTGAGAGCAGAACAAAGCGAGAAGGTTGCTTCGAAGGTAGAAGGAACCAAGGAAGAAGCTTCAATAAGTTCTCAGACACAAGACCCCTTAGAAGAAGTAAATTTAGGGGAAGGTTCTATGCAACAGCCCACCTATATAAGTGCTTGTTTGAATGATCTGGACAGGGACCAGTTATTGGTTGTTCTAAAGAAATATAAAGATTGCTTTGCATGGTCTTATAATGAACTACCAGGATTGGATAGGTCATTAGTGGAACATAGGCTCCCTATGAAGCCTAATTTCAAGCCATACAAGCAGAAACCAAGAAGAATGAGTCCAGAAGTAATTCAGAAAGTCAAGGAAGAGATTCTTAGACTACTCAAGGCAGGCTTTATTAGGACAGCCAGGTATGTTGAATGGCTATCTAATATTGTGCCTGTAGTCAAGAAGAATGGTAAAATGAGGGTATGCATTGATTTCAGAAACTTAAATCTAGCAACTCCAAAAGATGAGTACCCTATGCCTATAGTGGATCTGTTGGTAGACAGTTCAGCAGGGCATCAAGTTTTATCAATGATGGATGGGCATTCTGGTTATAACCAGATCTGCATTGCAGAGGAGGATGTCCACAAGACAACATTCAGATGTCCTGGAAATATTGGCACCTTCGAATGGGTTAAAATGCCATTTGGCCTGAAGAATGCTGGGGCTACATATCAGAGGGCTATGAACACTATCTTTCATGACCTCATTGGAGGGTATTTAGAGTGTTATATTGATGACATTGTAGTTAAATCCCAATCCATGGAGGAGCATCTGTTTCACTTAGAAGCAGCCTTTGAAAGAATGAAAAAGTTCAAATTGAAGCTCAATCCTCTTAAGTGTGCTTTTGGCGTATCATCTGGAAACTTCTTGGGCTATGTGGTACACAAGAAAGGAATACAGATTGACCAGAATAAAGCCAAAGCCATCATTGAAGCCAAGCCTCCATCAAGTAAGAAAGAATTACAAAGGTTCCTTGGACAGGTTAACTTTCTTCGAAGGTTCATTTCTAACACTGCAGGGAAAACTAAAGTATTTTCTTCCTTGTTAAGGCTGAAAGATGAAGAGGAATTTGTGTGGACAGCAGAGCATCAAATTGCTTTCGAAGGTATCAAAGCCTACTTGGCCAACCCTCCAGTGCTGATGCCACCAAAAGGTGATAAGCCCTTGAAGTTGTACATAGCTGCAGCAGAAGATTCATTGGGAGCTTTCTTGGCTCAAGATAATGAAGAAGGCAAGGAGCAAGCTGTTTATTACCTTAGTAGGTTTTTAAATTCTTGTGAATGTAAATATTCAGCTGTTGAAAAGCTGTGTCTTGCTTTGTATTTTGCTGCAATGAAATTAAGATACTATCTTTTACTTACAACTGTCTTGGTAATTGCAACCACAGATTTGGTTAAGTACATGTTATCCAGACCTATGTTGAGGGGAAGAATTGGCAAGTGGATACTAGCCTTATCAGAGTTTCATTTAGAATCAAAGGGCAGTAAAAGGGCAAGTTTTAGCCAATTTTCTGGCAGACCATCCATCTCAAACAGAGAGCCAAGAGATAATGGAACTTGGTATGGCTAGTGTTGAGCCATGGCAGATGTGGTTCGATGGGTCGAAAGCCAATGGCTTAACTGGAATTGGTATTGTGATTAGGTCTCCACAAGGGGTAGAAACCACACATGGTTTCAGAGTGGATGAAGCTACTTGTTCCAATAACCAAGCTGAATACGAAGCCTTGATAGTGGGACTAGAAATTCTTATTGGATTACAAGTTCATGCAGTTGACATATTTGGAGATTCTCAATTGGTGGTTAACCAAGTGAAAGGGATTTTCAAGTGTCAAAGCATAAGCATTTTACCATACTATGTTGTTGCATTACATCTGCTTTCTCAATTTCAAATAGCAAATGTAACTCATGTTCCAAGATTCTTGAATAATAGAGCTAATGATGTGGCTCAGAAAGCTTCGAACTTCAAGAGAAGGGATAATGCCCAAAGGGACATAAGCCAAACAACATATCAGAAATTGATACCACCTTTGAATAAAAGGAATGTGGTCTTGGAAGTCAATCATAATGACTTACAAGAACAAGATTGGAGGCATCCAATAATGCAGTACTTGGCTGGTCCATCTTCGAAGGCCAGCAGGAAAATTAAATTGCAGTCTATGCAATATATGATATATGGCAATGCTCTCTACAAAAGGGGGGGAGATGGCTTATTGTTGGAATGTTTAGGCCCAAAAGAAGCATTAACAGCTATGGCTGAGGTTCATGAAGGCATCTGTGGTGCTCATCAGCCTGGTGTGAAGATGAGATGGTTGCTTCGAAGGCATTCCTACTATTGGCCAACTATCCTTAAAGACTGCATAGAGTATGCAAAGGGTTGCCAGGCATGTTAAAAGCATGGCACAATAAGACATGTGCCCATAACTGACCTACATGCAGTAGTGAAGCCCTGGCCATTCAGAGGGTGGGCTATGGATATGATGGGAAAAATACACCCACCTTCTTTGAAGCATCATTGTTTCATTCTAGTGGCCACTGATTACTTTACTAAGTGGGTCGAAGCCAAGCCATACAAGGCTGTAGACTAGATAGAGGTCATTGGGTTCATTAAAGATTTGATCAATAGATTTGGCATCCCACAAACTATAACTGTGGATAATGGGACTGTGTTCGATGGGAAGATGGTGAAGTCCTTTGTGGCAGAATTTGGAATTAGCCTTGTTAATTCCACACCCTATTATGCACAAGCCAATGGTCAAGCTGAATCATCCAATAAGTCCTTGAAAAAGGGAATACAAAAGGTTATGGAAGATAATCCTAGGGATTGGCATAACCTGTTGTTGGATGTTTTGTGGACTTACAGAACTTCTCCAAGGTCGAGCACAGGAGTCACTCCTTATGCCTTAGTATATAGGCATGATGCAGTGTTACCTGTGGAGATTAATGTTAAATCGTTAAGGGTAAGATGCCAAGACCAGCTAAATCCTGAGCAGTACCACCAGAGTATGTGCTTGGAATTAGAAGGCATAGATGAAGACAGAATTCTGGCATTAAATAGCATTCTCTTGCAAAAGAAGAAAGTAGCCAAAAATTACAATAAGAAAGTCAAACACATTGGCTTTGATGAAGGTGATTTGGTATGGAAAACAATACTCCCAATAGGAATTAAAAGCCATAAGTTTGGCAAATGGTCACCTAACTGGGAAGGACCATATCAAATTCATAGAGTTTTGCCTTTTGGGGCATACTATTTGAGAAATTTGAATGGATATATATATCCCAAAAAGATTAATGGCAGATATTTGAAGTCTTATTTTCCAACTATTTGGGAAACACAAGGAGTAGAATAAACATTAAGTATAAGAACATAAGATTACTCAGATGACGAATAAAAATTTGTTCTTTCATAAAGAATTAAGTACAGTTTGCCACAAATTGGCCCAAAAATCATTACAGTGTCTTAATTGTTTTTGTACAACAGATTTCCTACGGCCATTTCTTCCTTTCGATCAGCTAGTCCTTGGTTGGTAATTTGTAGTTTAGTGTCAGTTCGGACTAAGGCCTGATTCACTGCAGATAGCTCATCTTCAAGTTGAGCTTTCCTCTCCAGCAATTGGACTCGAAAGTGGGAGGCAGAGGAGTGTTGTTCCTTAAGCTTTGACACTTCAGTATGTACGTGGGAAACAAAACTCTGGTCGCCAGCCAATTTCTCATCCTCAGCCTTGGCAGCCTGACAAATGCTAATGTAAAAATCGACAGTAGCTGCTGCCTGAGATAGATGACTTGAAACATTCATGCCGGACTGCTTAGCAACTTTGCAGCATTGGAGGAACCCATCTCTGATTATAGGCCTTTGTAGAGCCTCGAAGGGGATCCTCGAAAAAGAAATCAACAGATCCAGGCATGTGTCCAAGTCTATCAAGGATGCGGAAGGCTTGCTGCTGAAGGAAGAAGAGCTCTCAAAAATTTCCAGCAAGGAGTCAGCCAAAACTAAGGGCTCAGCTTCAACATTGGATGTTGGAGAGGTAGAGGGTATGTCGAAAAGACTAGCTAGTCTGACTTTGAAGACATCAACCTCATCCATAGACATGAGAGGCGCAGAGAGAGTTGTGGTGGAAGGCACAGAGGACTGCATGGGGATAGGGGAAATGGATGGAGCATTTTTGGCAGTCTCTATGGTCCTAGCCACCGATGAATCAAGTGAAGAAGGGCTGGAGCTAGGTAAAGGTGATAAACCACGAGTTGGAGAGCTACCAGCACGTTCAATAGGGGAATCAACTGCCTTCGTAGATGGAGTAGCAGTTGGAATTTCCTTGGAAGAAGAAGGAGGAGCAAGGCTCGAAAGAGAAGTGTCAAGGGTCAAGTGAGGAAGATATGGAGTCAAACCAAAAGAAAGAGTTAAAGGAATGCTAGGACTCAAAGGGGGTACATGAAATGTGGGCCTAGGAAGTGGAAGTATTATCTGAATGGCTTTCACATTCCGCATCTGATCAACTTCAACTGAAATTGAGGGAGTCCTTATTGGAAGTATAGCCTCAGTAGTTGTTGCTGCAAAAAGGAAGAAACGTAAGGTCAAGCTTTAGTGTCGAAATTTGATAAGGCAAAACAGTAGAAGCATGAAAGAAATTACTTGTTTCAGAGATGTTGGCAGTAATGGGAGAGCTACGAAGGGAGTAATGCTCGGCAGTTTGTTGCCTTCTTGTAGTTTCCCTTTGTAGTGTATCAGCAGTAGCAGCTTCATCTCTTAGAAATTGTTGCTGCCGTCTCTTCTCAGCCCTCTCAAAGACGATCATTGCTTTGGAATGTTCTTGTTCTACTACCTTGGCAGCAGCTTCATAGATAGGATCTTCAATCAAGTTAGTAGCAGGAAGAGTCACTTTCTTTCTCTTCCTTCTCGGCAATGATACTACTGGCTCCTTTTCAACCTCTCTTTCTTCAATTTGGGGATCAAGTTCTTCAGAAGTAAGTTTCTGTTCCATTGCTTTGTCAACTATCTCGGAATTAGGATCTTCGACCAAATCAGAAGAGGGGGCAGTCACCCTTGTTCTCTTTTTTCTTTGTAATGGTGTTTCTTGCTCTTGCTCAATCTCTCTCTCTTCATTTTGAGATTCAGATTCTTCAGGAGTGAGTACTAGTTTTTTTTTCTTTTTCTGCTGTTGTTTGGCCTTGAGAGTAGCTAGAGTTTCAGCTCTTTTAGGAGATTTTTCTTGTGGAGACCCTGCACCAAAATATGTGAATATAGAAGAGACAAACAAAAGAGTTGAAGGAAAGAGGAACTTAGAAATGCTTACCTTTCTTCGAAGCAGCTCTGGTAACTCTAGCTGAAGGAGCTGAGGCTGCAGGGGAAGTTGTGGTAGCTGCAGGAAAGGGAGGAATGTTCTCAACTGTCGCTGACTTAGCCTTCGAAGGCACTCCTAACCCTATTAGCAAGTCATGAGGGTGTGCAGATAGGCGCACTTCCATATTGGTTGTCCACCAGTTCTGGAATCTTTTCAAAACTAAGCCAGATGGGAGAAAATGGATAAATTGAAATTCATTCAATTCCTTCACCAGTTTGAATATCGCCGCCTCTAGCTTTGATTTAGATATTCTCAAGTCTCTAGCCGTAAGGTGGACATTCGAGAGACTGCAAAGTGGAACAGGTATCCCTTGAGTGAGCCCAAATTGTCTGGCAAACTAAGAAGGGCAGTACACCTCAGATATGCATTTATAATCTCGAGGGTTTAAAGTGCCAATGAACAGCTCCCTAAGTAGCAAAATTGAAGCCCACATATCTTTGTGTGGTGAGGTAGAGCACTCTTTATCAGCCAGAAAAGTTTGTAGCCAAGTAGGTTCTTTATTGGCATCAAAAGGACAAAAAAGGGAAGCAGGAGGAGAAATAGGGAGTTGATAAAAGAAGGCAAAGTAATAAGCAAAAGAAGCAGGGTAAAGAGCAATCCTAGCATACTTTTCCCCATAGGTGCTAGGATCCTGAACAAGGAATTTTAGGCATTTTTGGTGCAAATCAGTGAAATAGGCAAAGAGCCAGAGCTGGAGCACCCAAAGGGGACCTTCTTGGTTAACATCAAGAGGTTTTTCACAAAATTGGGAACAAGCTCTGTAAACATGACTTAAAAGATAAGGAGCAAGAGCTATACGTTTTTTTTAAGACAAGTGCCTTCGCGAGTGGAGCGAATTCATGCATAATCCTCTGAGATGATGTGCAAAAGAGGAATTTGCTTAACCAGTATAAAATGAAGGAAAAGAGTTCTCTGTCTTTCACGGGGCCTTCCCTTTTATTTTCAGCCTTTACGAAGTCACTGTAGGAAGAGTTTAAGGCTGGAAGGGAAAATTTGACAGGGAGGTCCGGGTGGTTGGGAGTAAAGGGAGAGCCATGGGGTGAAAGCCCTAAAAGATGGCAAATATCAAGAACGGTGGGGGCCATCATGCCGCACCGAAATTGGAAGAAATTAAAAGCCATATTCCAAAAACATAGAGCAACAGGAATTAAAAAGGGGTCCTCAGGGATGATGAACCTGGAAAGACGAAGAGCGTCGAGGATGCAGAGCTCCTGTAGGTCATCTTCTCTCGCAGGCACCACCTTGTCATACCATTCATCCCACTTGGTTCTCAATGTCGGCCAGCAGCGATGAGGCCGGGTCATTCTCCAATTGCTCCAGTCAAGCCCTCCTTCGTAGAGAAGAAAGTGATCCTCCAAACGAGGGTATAAAGCTGGGAGTTGGTCAGGGGCCTCCCGAAAGATGGGACCTAGGACGTACTCTTGTTGGTTGCTGTGGCGAGGAACAAAGAGACGTCCATTTATGGCGCTTGACCCACCAGTTGTTAGCTTGGCGATTTCTTCATCAATGCATTTCTTCAAAGCCATGGTAGGGCTGATACGGTCGCTAGCGAGCACTTTCAGCGATGAAGGATCCATTGATAGCAAGTAGTAAGGAAGAGAGGGTTAACAGAAGATCGGTAGGGTTTGTGTGTTAAAAGAGCAAGTGATTTCAGAGCACAAAACAAAGGGGTGTTTAAAAGCTTTTTGTGTCTGAAAAATATATTACGTAAGTCGTTAAGTACTGGAAGTGCGAATACGAAGAGTTTCCTTCAATATTGATACTTTTGGAGGGAAAAACACAGCCCAGATACTGAGGTTAGCTTCGAAGTAAAGAATTTGGCTTCGAGGCCAAATTTTGGCGCTAAAAGCCAATAACTACGGCTTTGAAATGGCGAAGCCGGCTTCGAAGCACATTTCATACTTAAGGATGCAAGAATGCTCAAGAATTTGTTTACTTCAGAAAGTGAAGTCCTTCGAAACAAAACTTAAGGCCTCTTAAGGATGTGAATTGTTGTTTGAAACATCAAAACCAGTAGTTGGTTGGTGTATAAACGGGTAGATTTCATCTTTTGAACTAAAACAACATGAACTGTTGTTCGAAGCAAAAGATGGTCAATTTTAAAACTGAATTGATCATATTAACCATGATCAGATGTTGGTTATGGCTAAAACAAGCTTTAAGTATAAGATTGCTGGATTCGAAGCATTGTTTCTAGATGAAAATCAGCAAAAAATGTCAACCGTATTCCATAAATTGGAAAGGTTCATGTTGATTCTTAGTGTTTCATTTTTGAAACAATTGAGTCCATTTTCGACGAATAAAATTATTTAGTTCGAAGCTCTGAATTGGCTTTTAAAGACAAAAGGAAACAGACAATGCCAAATACAGAAGAATTTTGTTTATATTCAAGCCAAGGCAATTACATCGAATAACCCTATCTGGGTATAAACTCAAGCTCATAAAAATAAGGAACGGAATTGTGGGGATGTATTTTCTAAGTCTCAACACGTGGCAAGATGATGCCAACGTGTCAGCCGAGGTATATACGAGCCACAGTGAGTATTGCCAAGGTTCTTTACTAAATGCCGAGGTTATTTCCGAATACATCCTAATTTGGGATAAAAGGCCTACAACCTCGGATTAACATGCAAAGGCCGAGATACCCGCGGAGGATTAGAGCCGAGGTTACTGTTAAGTCGACCATACCAGCCAATATAAAATATTAGCTGGGTTAGGTGGATGTCCAACTTTGTGGAGAAAGCCATCATTTCACCAACAAAGTGGCCACGAGGCCATAAGAGTTGATCATGAGGCCACTAGCAGTCATGTGAAGGAATAAAGAACTTTTGCCTGGAAAGCGCCGAAAGTGCATCAGTGGGCTGGCAAGACAGCTCAAAAGCAAGTGGCTTCTCCACTAACCTCACTAGTATATATATGGAGAGGGAGGGAAGATTGAGGGAGGAGGAGAGCAGGCATATACAGCTACAAGTTAATGATAGCATTCGCAATTACTTAGAGAGTGAGAGAGTTACAGAAAGTTAATTGTAACTTTTGTCGTTCATTCAATAAGAGAATTACCTCGGCTTCCCGTGGATGTAGGCACTATTGCCGAACCACGTTAAATCCTTTGTGTCTTTGTGTTATTATCTGTGCCATCTATTCTGCCTGTGTTTTTACCGCTGAATCACTAAGATAGGCAGTGTGATCAGAAAATCACTCACACAATTTGGCGCCGTCTGTGGGAATCGAACGACGAATAGATGGCCAGTAACGCACAAAACGAGAAGGTCGGCGGCAACACTCCCGCTGGGAGTGACAGGTCTATTGACCTTGATGTTGAAAAAGACAACCACAACAACAAAGCCCGTGGCCAGGGGCACGAAGGAAAAGACACCACCCAGGAGGACAGGTACTACCAGGAGGATAACCTCCAAGTGTGGAAGGAACGGTGCATACGAAGGGATGAAGAAGTCAAGGACCTAGCAAACAAGTTGGCCGACCTACAGTCGGTCGTCAACTTCATGATGCAAAATAATGTCATGAAACCACCATACCCACTGCAGGATACGCCGATCCCAGCAGTTAAAAATCAGAATGGAGGAAGAAAGATAAATCCAGAAGCATCACAACGTTCGAAGAGCAAGAGGCATTCACACCCGCCCTCCGAGGAGGTCGGGCGAGAGGAATCCAGACAAGAAAAGTCCCAGAGAACATGTCATACAAAGGATCATGAAACCAGAGAACCTCGGCAAATACAAAGGCGGGCTCTCTGCTTTGACACAACCCAGGGAGAAAAATCTAAACGGGCACACCACGAGGCCGAGAGCAGTATGCCAAAGGGACTCAAATCGAAAGATAGCCGAGCTCCAGGGAGGAGCAAAGAAGATTTGAGAAACTACCTCAAGCGGAGGGAGCAGAATGCTGAAGCCGAGGTCACCTCATTCGTCAAGCCGAGGACGCCATTCTCGGTAGAGCTGGACAAATTCGAGGCTCCGAAAAGGTTCAGCATGCCGAGGTTTCAAATCTATGACGGTAAGTCAGATCCTAACTTCCATGTTGGATTATTTTTAAACTCAATGGCATGTACAGTGGAAATGAGCCTTTGCTCTGCAAAGTATTCCCATCGTCCTTTGGGGAAATTGCATCGGATTGGTTCCACAAGTTACCAAAGGGAAGCGTGAAGACATGGGAAGGACTGGCCGAGATGTTTGTGGCCAGGTTTGTGACAAACAAGCTACAGCCATTGAGGGTGGATGCACTAATGGCTTTGCAGATCAGCAAGGATGAAGGCCTTAGGGCCTATGCAAAAAGATATTACGAGGTGTTCAACCGAATACCTGAATGCAACCAGGAGGTAGCGGTAGTATCTTTCAAGAACGGCCTAAAAGAAGATTGTTCACTTCGGAAATCTTTGGCGAAAACATTGCCGAAGAACATGGAGGAACTCATGGCAAGAATTGAAAAATACGCCAGAGCCGAAGAAGATACATCGGCATCAAAGCAAGTCAAACAGGAGCAAGGGAACACCTCGCCGAAGCGAAGCCGAAGTAACAACGGACTCAGCAAGACAGAGGTAGAGCTGAGGGCTAAACAAGCAGTAATAACCGTGTTCCGAATTCCAATTCAAAAGGTCCTCGGCAAAATTCGGGGTGAACCCTACTTCAGAACCCCGGCAAGGCAACCCGGGGAGTTTATGGGACGAAATGCGGACAGACATTGCTCATACCACAATGAAAACAGGCATACAACACAAGGATGCAGAGCCCTCAAAGCCCACTTGGAAGATTTGGTGAGGCAAGGCCACTTAAGAGACCTTGTTGATGAAGCCAGAACAAGGGAAGAACAGACCAGACTGCCTCAGGCTGAAGCGGCCCCACCACCACCGCAACCCCGGGCAGAAAGACCTCGGGTGGTAAATGTGATTCATTCCAAGGTGAATGAAAATGACGTTCGGGGAGAAACCCAACGAGTAAAACATCTGCAGTATGTGAACCAGGTCGGACTGAAAAGACCTCGGCCAGAAGATTGCCAAGGTCCGATGATAACCTTCACCGAGGCCGACCTAGAGATGGTCCAACATCCACATAATGATGCCTTGGTAGTATCCCTCCAGGTTGGGAAGTGCCAAGTAAAACGCATCCTGATAGATCAAGGCAGCTCATGCAACATCATGTACGTTAGATGTTACAAGGAGCTGGACCTTCACCCTGATGACCTGGAGCATTCAGACGGCCCGATGGTCGGCTTCAACGGAACGCCGACATGGCCCCTTGGTGCCACAACCTTGGACGTACAAGCAGGCACAAAGATGATCAAGACTGAGTTCATTGTGATTGATACTCCATCGCCGTACAACATCATCATAGGCAGGCCGTGGTTGCATGTAATGGGGGCAGTCCCCTCAACATTGCACCAACTACTGCGCTTCCCCACAGAACATGGGATTGAAGAAATCCGAGGAGATCAACTGCAGGCAAAGAATTGCTCCATGGCAGCAATGAAAGCTACCTGCAATATTCAAGAACCAGCCAAGACCGAGATTGAAGTTGAGGACATAGAAGTCCTAGAGGATGTCGGTAAGGAGCCGGCCGAGAAGAGTGAGGAATCACTGAAGAAAATCTTCGTTAAAAAAGGCGATGAAGAACGCTTCTTTCTTCTCGGCTCAGGCCTATCCGAGGAAGAGGAAAGAGAACTAGAGGCATTTTTGAGAGCAAACATAGAAGTGTTTGCCTGGACACCTTATGAAATGCCTGGCATTGACCCCGAGGTCACGTGTCACAGACTGAATGTCGACAGGTCGGCTAAACCAGTGGTGCAGCGAGCCAGGAGGCCGACGATGGTACACGTCGACGCAGTGGAAGAAGAGGTTGACAAACTTCTAGAGGCCAGGGCCATCAGAGAAGTTAATTACCCGACATGGTTATCAAACACTGTGGTGGTGAAGAAGAAAAATGGCAAATGGAGGGTTTGCGTAGACTTTACAAGCTTAAATAAAGCCTGCCCCAAAGACAGCTTCCCTCTACCAAAAATTGACCAGCTGGTGGATGCTACATCGGGACATGGAAGGATGAGCTTCCTAGACGCTTACAGGGGATACCACCAGATAGCCATGTACCAACCAGATGAGGAGAAAACAGCATTCATCACCCCAAAAGGCCTGTACTGTTACAGGGTGATGCCTTTTGGACTAAAAAATGCAGGAGCAACCTATCAAAGGCTGGTAACCAAGATGTTCAATCACCAGATAGGCCAAACAGTGGAGGTCTACATCGACGACATGGTTGTAAAGACCAAGGAGCCAAAGAATCATCTTGCGGACCTAGCCGAGGTATTTGACATACTCAAAACATATCAGCTCCGACTAAATGCATCAAAGTGCGCATTTGGGGTTGGATCTGGGAAATTCCTAGGGTACCTGGTAACCAGAAGGGGAATAGAAGCCAGCCCAGATCAGATCAAGGCCATCCTAGATCTACAGAGCCCCACCTCGGCAAAACAGGTTCAAATGCTCACTGGCAGGGCCGCAGCCCTAAACAGGTTCATAAGCCGGAGTTCAGACAAGTGTAAACCCTTCTTCAACTTGGTAAAGAAGACTGCAGACTTCCTGTGGACCGAGGAATGTGAGGAAGCTTTGGCCGATCTAAAGAAGTATCTGACCACGGCTCCAATCCTCTCAACGCCGGTGCCCGAGGAGGAATTGTTTTTGTACCTGGCTGTGTCCGAACATGCTGTGAGTGCAGTACTAATCCGAGAAGAGAAGGGAGACCAGAAGGCCGTCTACTATGTAAGTAAGACCTTAGCCAGTGCTAAAACAAGGTACTTGCCACTAGAGAAATTAATGCTGGCCCTAGTCATGGCCTCAAAGAAATTGAACCACTACTTCCAAGCACACAAGATTCTGGTGCTAACAGAACACCCATTGAAATCCCTGTTACAACAAGGAGATTTGACAGGAAGAATCGCAAGGTGGGCAATAGCCCTGGGACAATATGACCTGGAATTCAGGCCCAGAACAGCAATCAAGGGCCAAGTTTTGGCTGACTTTGTGGCAGAATTTACGCCAGAGTCAATGGAACGTCGGCCTCCGATTAGCCGAGATGAACAAAGCTCTAGCAGGCAACAAGAATCCCAGCCGACAGCAAAAGAGCAAAGGAAGGAGAAGCTCAGACCCTGCAGCATTTACATCGGCGACTCGTTTAGACTCTTTGTCGATGGAAGTTCAAACCGACGAGGAGCGGGGGCAGGGGTACTGCTGATATCCCCAGATGGAGAAATAATAGAACAATCCATCCGTTTGGGGTTCAAGGCCTCAAACAATGAAGCTGAATACGAAGCATTGATTGCCGGACTAAAACTGGCAGCAGCAGCTGAAGCCGATGAGGTAATAGTTTTTTGTGATTCACAACTAATTGTTAATCAGTCAACAGGGGAATTTGTAGCCAGGGACGAGCGCATGTCGGCATATGCAAAAGAGGTGATCAGATTAGCCGAGCTATTTCAGAATTGCCGACTTCTTCAAGTTAGCCGAGATGATAACAGCCACGCCGACGCGTTAGCCAATCTGGCGAGTTCAATGCAGACTGGAAAGACGAGAACAATTATGATCGACTACATGTCGGGCCCGAGCATAGAACCACGGCACGCGAAGCAAGAGGCAATGTGTGTGGACATGGGGCCGAGCTGGATGGATGCAATTGTTACATTCCTGAAAGAGGGAAAATTGCCCGAAGACTGCAAGGAGGCACACAAAGTCAGGTTGAAGTCGGCAAGATTTTGCCTAACTGCAGAGGGACATCTCTACAGAAGGTCTTTCACTGGACCCCTATTAAGGTGCGTACACCCTTTCCAAGTTGAAGATTTTTTGTATGAAATTCATGAAGGGATTTGTGGAAGCCACACTGGGGGCAGATCGATAGCCCATAGGGCCATTACCCAGGGGTATTGGTGGCCATATATGCAAAAGGATGCCGAAGCATATGTGAAGAAGTGCGAACCCTGTCAACGGTTTGCACCTTTGATTCATCAGCCAGCTGCCGACCTGAATCCAGTATCCAGCCCCTGGCCGTTTGCCCAGTGGGGCATGGATCTGGTCGGACAACTTCCCCAAGCAACTGGGCAGAGGAAATACTTGTTGGTGGCAACGGATTACTTTACAAAGTGGATAGAGGCAGAGCCTCTAGCTAAGATCCGAGATGTGGACGTCAAGAATTTCATATGGAAGAACATCATCACCAGATTTGGCATTCCCAGAGCCATTGTAGCCGACAACGGAACGCAGTTCGACAGCAAGCTGATCAAGAACTTCTGTGCGAAATTCAAGATCAAGAATTACTTTTCAACACCAAGCTTCCCTCAAAGCAACGGACAAGCAGAAGCTTCCAACAAAGTAATTCTGGATGGAATAAAGAAGAGGTTGCAGGCAGCAAAGGGGAAGTGGGTAGATGAATTACCCAACGTGCTTTGGGCATATCGGACCACGCCGAGAAGATCCACAGGGGAATCTCCCTTTGCCATGGCCTATGGCACAGAAGCAGTCATTCCACTGGAGGTCGGCATCCCAGGGATCCGAACCCAGGGAGTTGAAAATGGGACTAATGATGTACTCTTAGCCCGAGATCTGGATCTTTTGGAAGAACGAAGAGAGAAGGCTGCAATTCAGCTTGCAGTATACCAGCAACAGCTTGCCAGGGCTTACAATAAGAAGGTCAACCCACGAGATTTTCAAGTCGGCGACCTAGTCTTGAGAAAAGTGGTCGGCAACAAGAAAGATCCCAGGGAGGGCAAGCTCGGCCCAAACTGGGAAGGGCCTTACAGAATTACCTCGGTGTTAGGTAACGGAGCATATCGGCTTGAAGACAATGAAGGCAAAGCACTGCCAAGACCCTGGAACACTTGCAACTTGAAATTTTTCTATCATTGAGAGATCCTTATTCTTGGCCGATACCATATGATTGGTAGAGATGCTGGAAGACATGGTAAATGAGAACCCAAGTGGAACTCAGGTTCACATTGGGGGCAGAGGAGATACAAAGCCTACCACTTGTTGAAATTTGTAGCAATTTTGAAATTTGTAGCAATTTACAAGTTGGTTTGGCCGAATAACAAAGCCTACCACATAATAGATGGTCTGGCCGAATAACAAAGCCTACCACTTATTGAAATTTGTAGCAATTTACAAGTTGGTCTGGCCGAATAACAAAGCCTACCACTTGTTGAAATTTGTAGCAATTTACAAGTTGGTCTGGCCGAATAACAAAGTCTATCACTTGTTGAAATTTGTAGCAATTTACAAGTTGGTGTGACCGAATACAAAGCTTAGCTTCGCTTGTTGAAATTTGTAGCAATTTACAAGTTGAAGTTGAGCCGAGAAGATTCCTTAGCTTCGCTTGTTGAAATTTGTAGCAATTTACAAGTTGAAGTTGAGCCGAGATGATTCCTAAACTTTGCTTGTTGAAATTTGTAGCAATTTACCAGTTGAAGTTAAGCCGAGATGGCTCCCTGGCTTCGCTTGTTGAAATTTGTAGCAATTTACAAGTGGGAGTCAAGCCGAGATATTTGTTTCTCTTCACTGGTTGAAATTTGCAGCAATTTACAAGTTGAAGCTAAGTATATTATTCAATCCTTGTTAAAATTTGTAGCAATTTACAAGTAGATTGCTGTTTAAACCTTGATTATAATCCGAGAATAGTTTGCTGTATATAATGGTCCTTGTTGAAATTTGCAGCAATTTGCAAGTAGGTTGGATTGATATAACAGGTTAAAATTAAGCCGACATGTTACCATCTGTTGAAATTTGTAGCAATTTACAGGCCGAGGTAAAGGTCAAGATTATTGTCTAATACATGATAAAACTCGCGAAAAGTTTAGTGCTTATACTAATCCTTGTTGAAGTTGGTAGCAATTTACAAGACAGTTCCTTGCCGAAGTAAAATTTGCAGGTGTTATGCCCGAGGTATCTAACCCCGAGAAGACTATGCAAAGGAAGAATTATATACAACATGCAGAATATTCCAAGCATGGAACCATTCAGAAGCAGTAAGAAGAATCAAAAGACTATGACATTCAGAAAGAAGCAGTTGCATATAAAGTAGGTACTATGGCCAAGCAAATTGTTCACAAGTAGCAGAGAGGCACATCGGCCACAAAAGAGCATACATTGTTTGAAAGAAAGGACAAAAAACAACAAAGTACAAAGAAGAAAAACAAAAGACATTCAAGTTGCTTCAGCCTCAGGAGTTGGTAGGGCTGAGACATCGGAGGGCTCTTGAAGAATAACATCAACACCTCCTTCTGCCACAACCTCAGTCTGCCCTTCCACCACAACTTCAGCTTCTTTATTCTCTGAAACCTCGGCCAGTTTGTCAGCTGCAACTTCGGCATCGATTTCAGCCAGAGTTTTCTCCACACTTCTGTCAGCCAACAGAAGATCAGATGATAAATGGGCAGGGCCAGTTTCCTTGGGCACCTTTTCTACCTCCTCATCCTCCTCTTGGGTTAAATCCATTATTTGATCGGCCTGAGGAGGAGACTTGGTTTCAATGGCTTCCTTGGGTTTCCTGACCAATGCTTCACCTTCACCTTCACCTTCCTCTTCAGCCTCGGCTTCAGAATCATCTTCTTCAGCTTGGCTTGGAGATGGAGGAAGAGGACAAGGAAGACGCATGGCCTTGGTCTTGCGCCATGGCGAGTCGACTGGAAGATCAAGCTTTTTGGCCAAAGCATTCCAACCTAGGGAATATCCCTTGTTGCACGCCTGCTTGACCTGAAGCATATAGTCTTCAGCGACGTCGGCCATGCCTTCATTATAGGCGGCATCAACTTCAGCTTTCTTGGTGGCCAAGGTTTCTTGCAGCTCTTTTTCGGCCTGGGCTGCTTTCTCCTCGGCTTCCTTCTGCTGAGACAAAGCGACTGTCTTAATAGCTTCAGCAGCTTCAGTTTTTTCTTCGGCTATTTGTTTTTGCTTAGTAGCCTCCTCGGCCTGATCCTCCAATTTCTTCATCTTAAGCTGGAGGGCCCTGTTTTGTTTATGGATAAGGGCAAACTCCTTCTCCATGTCGGCTAACTTCTTTGCTGTTTCAAAAGCCTGCATGGAGAAGGAATGTGCGTGTTGGATGGCCTGGAAGAACACAAGGCAAAAATTATTATAAAAATTTCAAAATTTTATAAGAATGAAAGACAAATTATCAAATTCAAAGACTTACTTGGACTGAACGCTGCATCATGAGGGCGTAATTCTCATAGCCACTCATCTTGGCGTTACGCTCAAGGTCGCCCTCAAGAAGGACAGCAGTGCTGAGTGCCACGCCGACGTGGACATTGGCTGCACTTTCGTTGATGTAGACGGGCCTGTCCTCAAGTGTTACCTTGGGCTCCCAAGGAATTTTGGGAATATTGGATCCCGAAGTTGAGGCAGGCGTAGACCTCGGCTTCTTTTGCTGAGTGGCCCCTGATGGCTGGGCTTCAGCAGGTCTCTTTGCGGGAGCAGAAGTGATCTTCTCGGCCAGTTTGGAGATTGGCAGGGCATCTTCAGCCTCTGCATCAGCCTCAGCAACCTTGGCCTTTGGTTGGGCCTTTTTGACTCTCTTTGGCTTCGTTGGTGGCGGAGGTTGAGCTGGTTCAGCTTCCATGTCATCTGGAAGATTGGCCAACAGATCACGCACTACTTTCTTTGGACGTTGCATCTCGGCGGTTTTGACAATTCTTCGTCGGCGCTTCTTCTCTGTCGCTGGAGCGGAGGTTGAGGGTTGATCTGCTGGCTCAGATGTGGAGGCAGTCTGTTCTGTAGAAGCAGTTGATGGAGAAATGCTCTTCTTCTTCTTCTTCTTTGGAACGTCGGCCAATTTAGACTTGTATGTTGGAATAAAGTTCAACAGGAGCGGGGCCTTGCGCTTCTCCAGAGGAAGATCCAAGAGCTTCTTCAGGCCTTTCCCAGGATAATAGGATTGGCGGAAATTCTTATGAGGCTGGCGAATGTCTGCAACAAGAAACACAACAAGAAACACAAGATCAGAAACAGATAAATTTATGAAAAAATCCTTGAAGAAAATAACAGCTAAGCAGTTAATGATGGGTTCTTACCCTTGCCCTCCCTGACCGTTCGAGGTAGAGGGAAGAGGTGAACTTCTTCATCTGGGCCAAATTCCCAGTTCCCAGATGCGATGAGGTAATCATCTCCAGCCCCTTTGTTGGAGTCTGGGAGGTCGGCTACGATCTTAAAGGCGGTGGACCTCGGCTTAAGGTAGTAGACATAACCTTTTTCTTTAAGGTTCAAGGGACACATGGTGTAGCAATACTGGATGTCGGCCAGAGTGATTCTAACACTCTCCTGCTGAGCTAAGGCTATTACACCATTAAGTGTTCTATAGGCGTTTATGGAGAGTTGCATGGGATTTAAGGAGTAGTAATGAAGGACTTCACGGAAGAGGGGATTAAGTGGGAGCCGAAGTCCACACTGGACAAAGGCTACAACAGGAAAAGGCATGGTATTATCCTCGGGCATAATGGAGTCTTTTTTCCCAGCTAGTCTGAGATGGACATCGTCTGGAATGGAGAACTCTTGCCTAAAGTTTTGTAGCTTGGTTGGGGTATCAACCCTATCTCTCCAAACACCCATGGTTTTTGGTATACAGGAACTTAACTACAGAAACAGAATGTTCCTAAAAGGGTTCTAAAGACCTCGGCTTAAACCTAGGTACAAATTGTTTCAATTTTTCCTAAGGACCGATGGTTCTACAGCAAATCCCAAGCCTAAATCTACGAAGAATGAGTATGAAGGGCAGACAATCTGGAAAACAGAAAAGCAAAAATGAAGTCTCAGAGTCAAAAAAGGGCGAAAGGCCGGGAACAAGAAATGAAACGGCGCAAGTGTTCACATGCGAAATCAAGAAATGATTCACAAATTAAAAGACAAGCAAAACAGTAGAAGCAAGAAATAACTGAGAAGAGAAGGGAACGGTGGCTTACCAGAAAAAGGTGAGGCCGGAATGAGCTTCACCGAGGTCAGACGATGGACACAGCAGAGGCGAGAGCTTCACAAAAATAGCAGGTGAAGGCAGTTGCAGAGCTTCGAGCAAGAACAATGGAGGATTCGAAGAAGGAAAAGCTTTGGAGAGAGAAAAAACAGAGTATTCGGAATGCAAAAGTGAAAGGAGAGAGAAAGAGGCAAATGTTTTGTCAAAATTTGAAAAGGCGGCAAAACAGCAATAATTACGCCTAGGGCAACGCAGACGTCGGACGGCGCAGCAGAGGAAAGACGGTTTGTGGGCGCGTCACCAGCACGGGCCACTAAGGATACAACACGTCGTTGGAACAGTTGTAAAACGGTGCATGACAGCTCATGCGCGTATGGGAGTCGATTTGAATTTGAAGAAGATATGTCGGCCTGAAGTAAATGATCTCGGCTAGAAGTTTTGAAGCCGATGTATGAGAAAGAAAGTTCGATGTAAGTTCCATCACCTCAGTATGCCGAGATAATAGAACTTAGGGGGCAGTTGTGGGGATGTATTTTCTAAGTCTCAACACGTGGCAAGATGATGCCAACGTGTCAGCCGAGGTATATACGAGCCACAGTGAGTATTGCCAAGGTTCTTTACTAAATGCCGAGGTTATTTCCGAATACATCCTAATTTGGGATAAAAGGCCTACAACCTCGGATTAACATGCAAAGGCCGAGATACCCGCGGAGGATTAGAGCCGAGGTTACTGTTAAGTCGACCATACCAGCCAATATAAAATATTAGCTGGGTTAGGTGGATGTCCAACTTTGTGGAGAAAGCCATCATTTCACCAACAAAGTGGCCACGATGCCATAAGAGTTGATCATGAGGCCACTAGCAGTCATGTGAAGGAATAAAGAACTTTTGCCTGGAAAGCGCCGAAAGTGCATCAGTGGGCTGGCAAGACAGCTCAAAAGCAAGTGGCTTCTCCACTAACCTCACTAGTATATATATGGAGAGGGAGGGAAGATTGAGGGAGGAGGAGAGCAGGCATATACAGCTACAAGTTAATGATAGCATTCGCAATTACTTAGAGAGTGAGAGAGTTACAGAAAGTTAATTGTAACTTTTGTCGTTCATTCAATAAGAGAATTACCTCGGCTTCCCGTGGATGTAGGCACTATTGCCGAACCACGTTAAATCCTTTGTGTCTTTGTGTTATTATCTGTGCCATCTATTCTGCCTGTGTTTTTACCGCTGAATCACTAAGATAGGCAGTGTGATCAGAAAATCACTCACACAGGAATAAATAACAAGATCATGAAATTTAGTCCAACAATGATCAATGAATTTCTGTTCTTTCTTTATTCTATCCTCTATTTCTTCTAACATTGGCTGCATGAGTTGATGTGTTCTCACTTCATAAAAAAGCTCCTCAGCCTTTATTTCGAACGCCGTTTCTCTTAGTCCTTGTTCCAACTCATCCATTTCCAAATCATCCCAGTACACAGAATCCTTATTTTGAAAGTTGTATTCTTCGATGAGGTTCTCTGCTTCATATTGAGAATGAACTCGGAGTGATGAAAGTTGATCCAAGGATTGAGTGGTGGCCAAAAAAGTGCGGTGCCAATGGAGAAGTGATGGAAGTTAGTCCAAAAACGTATGAAGCTCTTCTTGAGCAATGGGATTGAGAACGTGGCCCCGAGTCAGAACATTACAAGCCCATCGAAAGTTCTTAAAGGGACATCTTCCTCAAGAACATTGAAGGGTAGGTGAGAAAAGGCTGCAAGCAGGAGTTGGGCTTGCTTTTGTTGAGATAGAGTAGGAGAAGGTGGAGGCTCATAAGGAGGGAGAACTTTCTCTGCAGAAAGGGTAAGCCTCAACTTCTCTATCCAGGAAAGCTTTTTCGAAGGAGGAGGTATAAAGGCCCCCATTTCGAAAGAAAGAGGAAATTGAGGAGCATTGACACAATCAAGCTAGTCAGAAGGATGAAGCTTTGCCTTCTTGGCTAAAAACGAAGGATTATACCCCTGTGCCTCTTCTGAACGAGAAGTAGATCGTACCAATTTTGTAGGCATGGATGATGTGTGCCATGCCACGAGTAGACTGTCCTCTAAACTGCATCGACAATTGATAGGCATGTAAGGATAAACCACCAAGCTTCGCGCATAAGAAGGAAAGTCCAATGGGTCGGTGAATTCGACAAAGTGATGGTTGATTCGCTCCTTCAATTCCAAGACCTCAGGTTCTAACCAGCTTGACCAGCCTGAAGCCCCGGAGGAATTTGAAGCCACAGCCTTGTCCCATGCAGAGGATTGTGGAGAGGGGCCTCCTATGTCCATATTTGCAACCTTCTGAATCAAAGGATTAAGGGTAGTTTGTTCACAATTCAAGGGTGAATCAGAAGAAGAATTTCCCATGTCCATGTTCGCAACTTTCTGAATCGAAGGATTAAGGGCAATATGTTCGTAATCCAAAGGCTGGTAATTTGCAAAGGCATCTATGACCTGAATATGGAAAGGCGGGTAAAGGTGGCTAATGAATGCGTGAAAGTTCTTTCGAGAGAAAACAACATCATCAGATGACTCTTCATATACTTGATCAATAGAGAAGAGGTTTGGTTTAGTCATGAAAGAGATATTAGTCCGTTCGATTACTAAGGTGGTGGAGGTGTTCCAAAGATTGGAAACGAAATTAATGCAAGTAATCATCAATGGATGGCGGTTATGTTTCCAGGATATAGACTCCATGCACGTTCCAAAAAGCGCGGGAAAGGCTTCGATCCACTAATATCACCAAGTATTGGGTATATTAGTGCGGGGGGTAATGTTGGCTACATATTTTGTAAAAGCCAGTTATAGTTCGACACGTGGCGAAGTAAGGGCAATACAAGAAGAATGTATAATCTTCGATCATGATCGTACACGTGGTGATTAATATTGGTTCTTGCGTGGTCTGAGTAGCATTGGATCAGCAAAGAAATACAAGGTGACGTGGCTTCAACGGTTACTCACATTCGAATTCAAATATAGGAGGGAAGCCCAACTGCAAGTAATGACATAGTGGAACTACTTCTAAGGCAGCACGATTAAGCAATCATGGAGGAGCAGTTCGACGGTTTGAAGTGCAGTTCGATGGTCATCCTTGAGGAGTATAAATAGCAGGGAAGCTCCCAGAAAAAGCCCCCAGACTCAGATCCAACAAACCAGTCATTTACTTCATATTTTCTTTTCCAGTTTTACATTTCCAGTCTTTACATTTCCTGCACTTTAAATACCTGTTCTTTACATTCCTGCACTTTAAATTCCTGCACTGCACTTCATTCATAGGAGTAGTTTCGAGTAGATTGTCGCTGTAAACCTCTACGAGGCTGAGTTTGGATCATTGTAAGTTTTCATCTTAATGAAATACTTCAATTGTTCGTCATTTATCTGTTATTTTGCTTAATTTCTCCTAAGTCAAGCCACCAGTAAAAGTCCTTTTCATTGAGACTGAAAGAACTAAAACACAATCGTCTGATAATTGGTTGGCAATTATAATCTCTGTAAGGACTGATTGATCCTTGCTGGCACGCTCGCATTTACAAAAATACCCTTCGAAAGCCAAAAAAGCCAACAAATACTCTTTTTATAGGACTTTATTGCCAACTTTAAATGTATATGTAGTTCAGCCCCTGTATCAGCCACTGGTTACCCTACATGAGAGCATGGGCATAGGGATTTTTGGTGAAATCTCCCTTTTGGGCCTTTTTATTAGGGTAAAGGATAACCCAATCAATTTTCTTTCAAAAAGCCCCTGAGTAGGAAATGCCTACCTTAATAAGGACATTTTATAATTTCTATTTTTTTTTTTATCACAATATTGCCCTTATATATATAGTGTCATACGTTTGAAAAATTTGAAATATGAGCTAAAGATCTCGCAGCCGATAAAGACGATGAAGACGATCTCCAAATCGATCATACTTCACAAAATCGATGAAGACGATCTCCAAATCTGAAGATCTCGCAGCCGAACATCTCTCACTTGTTCAACAATAGACGATCTCGCAGCCGAACATCTCTCACTTGGTGGCCGATGATCAACACTCTCAATTAAACGAGAGTTTCATTGAGATTTGTGATTGTTGATCGAGTTGTAGAGGTTTCTCTTCTCAATTAGGTATGTTGATTTGTTAATTAATTTTTTTTTGTTTTTGTTTGTTTGTTTGTTTTTGATTTATTTTTGTTGTGTTTGATCTGATTTCGTTTGACAGAATCAGAGTAAAATTTTACTCTGGTTCTATTGCTGTGTCTTTTGTTTCAGAGAATGAGAGTAAAATTTTACTCTGGTTCGATTGCTCTGTCTTTTGTTTCAGAGAATGAGAGTAAAATTTTACTCTGGTTCTATTGCTCTGTTTACAATGAGAGTAAAATTTTACTCTGGTGTTAGAATGACAGTAAAATTTTGATTATTGAGAAGATAGGGGAGATATGTTCTTTTAGCTTATGCGTTTTAGTTATCAATTTTTAACTAGCAAAAAAGTTGCACCAAACAAGTTCATTGTCTGCAAAAATTTTACTTTTGTGCAGAGTAACATTTTACTTTTATATTCAGAGTCTAACATTTTACTCGTTTTTCAGAGTAAAATTTTACTTTTATACAGAGTAAAATTTTACTTTTAAATTCAGGGCATAACATTTTACTCTTAGATTCAGAGTAAAATTTTACTCTTATGCAAAGTAAAATTTTACTTTTATACAGAATAAAATTTTACTTTTAGATTCCTTTTGTAACATTTTACTCCTATATCAGAGTAAAATTTTACTTTTATGCAGAGTAAAATTTTACTTTTAGATTCATGTTTCAAGTTGTATTGGTGACACACTGTGTGAGTTGTCAATCTTTGGCAAACTAAATAGTAAAAATTAACTCTAAAATATAGTACAATGTTACACTAAACCATAGTAAAATTTTATCAATTCAAACTAAACACAAATTGTAGTGACAGTAAAATTTTACTTTAATAGTGATAGTAAAATTTTACTTTGATAGTGACAGTAAAATTTTACTGTTAATTGATTGCAGATTTGTAAAATGATTCCACCTCTTATGTTGTTATGCAAGTATGGTGATCGTACCATTGTGTTCAAGGTTGTGTCAAACTGCACGTTGAAGGATTTAACTGATTTCTTAAGTTGTAAATTGAAGAAGTTTGACAATAGTGGTTGCATACTGTTATCGTACTGTTTGCCTAGACATTCGCAATGCATGATTGATGATGATTCTGATTTTCAGAATATGCTGTCGCTTGTTTATCCCCTTGGTGTTGACCGGGTTGATGTGACTATTACTGAAATGGGCATTTCAAATGAAAAACATGGAGTTGGAGAATCAGGGGACGCTACTAGATCCAACATTACTGATGATGAAATGGATTTACTCCCTATGTTTTGTCAACATGAAGAAAAGACTTTGTTGTCTTGTGGATGGGTGAATGAAATTACTCATGTAGGTCAAAGATTTATTGGAGATGCAAAGGATTTCCGGACTGCATTATGTAAATATGCCATTGAGATAGGATTTGAGTTTGTGTATGTGAAGAATGAGAAGTGTCGGGTCACTGCTGTGTGTTCAATGCGGGAGTCGAAAGCTTGTTTATGGCGAGTACATGCATCTCTAGAAAGTGCTAATAATTTTTTCTACATTAGGACTCTACATGATGAGCATACTTGTGGAGCTGCAGTTTGTACTTCTAAAAACTCAAGGATGAGTTCCAATTTGGTTGCAAGTTTGATTGTTAATGAAGTTCGTGGGAATCCCCAAACTCGTCCAATTGATGTTGTGTGTCAATTTACAGATCAATACGGGCTCACCATTACGTACAATCACGCTTGGTTGGGAGTTGAGAAAGCTAGGACTACTACTTTTGGAGATTTCTCTATGTCTTATGATGAGATTCGATGGTATATGGATATTGTGATGAGCACAAATCCTGGTAGCTATTTGCGTCTTGACTATAACCATCAAAGTGGACGGTTCAAGAGGTTTTTTGTTGCATTTAATGCTTCCATTCAAGGGTTTAGGCATTGCCGTCCTTTATTGTTTATCGATGGAACTTTTCTGAAGGGGAAATATAAGGGCACCTTGTTAACAGCTACAGCGAAGGATGGGGATCAAGGTTGATATTACTATAGTTTATTCAAAAGTAATAAGTTACTTATTCTCAGATTAACATGTTACTGTTATTCAGAGTAAAAATCTACTATATTTGTCCTTTTCGTTTAATATACTTACTAATTGTAAAATGTTATTTTTCAGGTTTTTTCCCTCTTGCAATGGCAATTGTCGATACGGAGATTACAGACAGTTGGGAATGGTTTTTTATGCATTTGTCGAATATATTGTTGGATGAAAGACCAATTACCTTCATATTTGATCGGAACACTGGACTTTTGGAGGCTTTACCCAAGGTTTTACCTACTGCTTACCATTATGTTTGTCTCCAACACTTGAAGGCCAATTTGAGGGATAGGTTCTCTGGTCCAAGTTTCAGCAATACTTTCAGGAGTAGAATAGTTTTTTTGTTTTCTTCGTGTGCTTACGCTCCGACAGTGGGATGTTTTAATCAGTGCTTGAAAGAATTACAAGATGAGGGAAAAGGGATCGTTTGTGGGTTTCTATCCAATTTGCCCTATGACAAGTGGACTAATGCATATTTTAAAGGACAAAAATACGGTGAAATGCACTCGAATGTGGCAGAGTCTTTCAATTCATGGATCCGTCAAGCTCGCCATTTGCCCACTACAAAGATGATTGATTCAATTAGGTTGAAGATCATGGATTTGATGTCGAGAAGGAGAGAACAAGCTAAGAAATGGAATACTTTTCTTTGTCCGGAGATGGATTCAACATTAGTAAATGCTCTTAAAAGTGGAAGAACTTGGTTGGTTAGTCGTTCAAGTGATCATGTTTTTGAGGTTCAATCCCGGCCATCGG
The DNA here is from genome assembly GCA_030407325.1 of Camellia japonica. NCBI lineage: Eukaryota > Viridiplantae > Streptophyta > Magnoliopsida > Ericales > Theaceae > Camellia > Camellia japonica. Next base: position 182,674,231 of record JAPPVO010000019.1, read on the forward strand.
TTAGCGTTGACCTCTTGAATAGAACTTGCTCATGTTACCAATGGCAATTGAATGGATTTCTTTGTGCTCACATGGCGACTGCTATCCAAAAGAGTGGAGGTGATTTGTATGCACATGTGGAACAATTTTATTACACTAGCAAGTTCAAAGATTGCTATGCTGAGTCCGTTTATCCAATACCCACTGTTGAGAAACCTCTTGTAGCTATGGATGATCGTGTTGTCCTTCCTGCAATTTGTAAGAAGCCACCTGGTAGGCCAAGGAAGAATAGGATCCCATCTAGGGGTGAGAAGATAAGACGAGTACAGTGTGGTAGATGCAAGAAGTACGGTCATAATAGAAAAACTTGCAAGGAGGCATTGCCGTGAAAGACATTATTGATTTTGTAATAGAAGTATGTAAATAATGCAGTTCTTCTGCAATAAGTAGTCCATAGCAATAATAGTATAGTCTTTTAGACTAGATTTGTAAGGAGACATTGCAATAAAAGACATTTTTACTATGTTCTTGAATGGTTGTCTGTTCTAGTTTCTGATTTGTTTTTGTGGTTGAATGGTTGTCTATGGGTGTGATGAGGCTGTGGTTTCACATTAAAATTTTACTATGTTTAGAGTAAAATGTTACTTTTAGATTAAAATTTTATTTTATTTCAAAGTAAAATTTTACTTTTATAGAGGGTAAAATTTTACTTTAGTGCAGAGTAACATTTTACTTTTAGATTTAGAGCCCAAATTTTACTCGCCCTTCAGAGTAAAATTTTACTTTCATACAGAGTAAAATTTTACTTTTGTACAGAGTAAAATTTTACTTATTCAGGCTGTAACATTTTGCTCTTAGATTCAGAGTGTAACATTTTATTCTTATTTTAGAATAAAATTTTACTTTTATGCAGAGTAAAATTTTACTTTTAGATTCTTCTGGTAACATTTTACTCTTATTTCAGAGTAAAATTTTACTTTTATGCAGAGTAAAATTTTACTTTTAGATTCAGTGTGCAACAATTTACTCATCTTTCAGAATATAAAGTAAAATTTTACTTCATTTCAGAGTAAAATTTTACTTCATTTCAGAAAAAATGTTAGTCCCCTTAGAAAAACATTTCCAACCTGCACCAAAATTTACCACAACACACAAACTCCCCTGATGATCATCATGCAATCTTTGTGCAAAAAAAATCTAACAACACAACTACATATATCATCAACATTCATTCCCAGTCAAAACAACATTCATAGCAACATTCATTCCACTTACATTCCCAGTCAAAACAAAATTCATAGCAACATTCATTCCAACATTCATAGCAACATTCAATCAAAAAAAATTTAAGCCTCTACCTGTATCATTGTATTCTATCCATAACAACATTCATTCCCAGTCAAAACAATATCCATCTATAATAATGTATTAATCACCAAACCACAGTAAAATTTACTAGAACAATAAACATAGCATGTACTATCTAATACTCTTTTAGTATTCTTTCACTTACAATTACTTTTTCACCGTTCTTTCATTTACAAAAACCGAAATTACATACATCATTCACAGTAGTTCCCCAGAACTTGTCCACATTGTCATCCTTGAGGTCTTAGCTCTTGCCCGTTTTTTTTTGAGGTTGAAGTGTTCCTCAGTCCATGCTTTTGGATAATCATTCAAAAATTGATACACTATTGACGCTCGAAAATTGTTAATTTCATCATCTTCCATAGAATTTGCAATAGGCTCATCTCTTATGATTTGGCGCATAATATAACATACAATAATTCCACAATCAATACTGTTAATAAAAATCAATATCTTGTTAGATTTAGTCAAATTTGAAAACTACCAATTCAAGCGTGTAATAGTGGTGTGAAATACTTACGATGTTGGGCGTTGTTGTGGACTATCTTTCACCGAAACCAAGTTTGCAAACTTTCTTCTACCTCTCTTCGTTTTGTTGGCCAACTTGCTACCCACATATGTTATCTAACATCATTGCATAATTGCTTGGTCACGATTAAATTCAAGAATAAAACACAACAAAAAATTACTGTTAATATAATGCAAAGCACTTACAATCTTTTTTGCATCCTTAAGGTAAGGATCTTCTCTGTTGTCTCTTGGCCTTAAAGAATCGTAATGTTTCCACTCATCAAGTTCAGTGTCAAATACAAGAAGTGTCCAGTGGTAGGGTTTTTCTTTCTTTTTGTTTCCATTGGAATTCATGCAAAAATGAAGGTATCTATATCCACTCAAATCTTGTTCAAGGACTTTATCAATTAAATGATTTCTCAGCTCCCCATAACCCCATTTCACTAAAGATTGCATTTAATCATATAAGAGTATCATGTCTCAAGTTGTGTTGGTGACACACTGTATGAGTTGTCAATCTTTGGCAAACCAAATAGTAAAAATTAATTCCAAAATACAGTACAATGTTACACTAAACCACAGTAAAAATTTATCAATTCAAACTAAATACAAATTGATGGCTTACCCAACAAAGGCTTGAGAAAAAGAATGATTTATTCTTTTCTGGCTTCTTTGATTATTGCTCAATCTCAAGCATTTCTACGAAGCTGTCAATGACCTACAAAAATAAAAATCAATTAAATATATGTTAATAAAATGAACTATTTTTAGTTATTGAAGTGAACACTAGGCATTGAAACTTGTATGGCCACTTACATTATTTGCAGTATCATCATCTCTCAGAATTACATCCACATCATGCAATGTAACATATACTCCATTTCCTATGCCGGACCATATGGTTGCACTAGTCATTAAAAAAAATGTTGATTAACACGTTGCAGTTTGATAACAGTAAAAATACGACTATAGGTGTTTCTTTCAATGTAGTTTGAATCCCAAAGTTTTGCTCTTGTTCTACTCCTTTAGCATGTGGCATTTCTTTAGAAGCAAAACCTTGGGTAGCCGCATGAACTGCATTTTCTTCAATTTGTTCAACCAACTGTTTATTTTTAGATTCAAGTACTTCAAACTCCTTTCTCAGTTTCTCAATTTCTTTCTCTGTGTTGCTCATCTTTTCCATCATTTCTTTTGGTTTTGCCTCTTGATCCTCTTCTATTTTTTTGCATTGTTGCCCTCATTTTCTTCAGTTCTTCAACCAATGCCATATTCTCACTTTTCAGCCTCTTGTTTTCCTTTTGAAGATCAATGAAGTCCTTCAAAGGTTGATCATCTCCTAAAGCTTCAGCTACATGATCTTCATCTTCTTTAGTCTCCAAATTTTCCTCCATGTCCAATGCATCTTCTTCAGTCTCCAAATTTTCCTCTATGTCCAATGCATCTTCTTCATCATCATTGCAAATGAGTTCCATTTCTTCTCTGGAAATGGGCTTTAGTTCATTGTGATTTACCTACATTTGAAAAATAGAAAAAGAAAAGAAGCCAGCAATTAAGCAAACTTTAACCACTAGAGTAAAATTTTACTCTGTTTCAGAGTAAAAGTTTACTCTGATTGTAAGTAAACTTTTACTCTGATTTAAAATTAACTTTTACTCTGTTCAAGAGTAAGTAAAAGTTTACTCTGACTGTAAGTAAAAGTTTACTCTGATTTAAAGTAAACTTTTACTCTGATTTAAAGTAAACTTTTACTCTGTTCAAGAGTAAGTAAAATTTTACTCTGACTGTAAGTAAAATTTTACTCTGATTTAAAGTAAACTTTTACTCTGATTTAAAGTAAACTTTTACTCTGTTCAAGAGTAAGTAAAATTTCACTCGGACTGTAAGTAAACTTTTACTCTGATTTAAAGTAAACTTTTACTCTGTTCAAGAGTAAGTAAAATTTTACTCTGTTTCAAAGTAAAAGTTTACTGTGATTGTAAGTAAACTTTTACTCTGTTCAAGAGTAAGATTTTATTATGTAAGTATAATTTTAAGCAAAGTGAACCAGTAAGGCTGAGTTTGGAAAGATGATATCTCTTCGGGCTTTAGTGTTTGCAATGACCTCTTCATTAGATTTTTCCTCAATGTTGATAAGTCCCATCGAAGGAGCCTTGGACACAAATTTTTTCCTTGAGGTTGAATGAGGGTAGTATGCTCGCATAACCAGTACTATAAAATAAAAAATCGAAATTAGTTAATTCTCTAAAGATAGATTGCATAATATTTCAAGTAGTTCAATTTACTTACCAAAAGAAGAAGTACACATCCAGTGACATTTTCAGGACTTCCTAATGAAGAATGGATTGAAGTAGTCGACGTGGATGCAATTGCAGTCGACCATGCATATGAATTCCTAATTACCAAATCTTCTACAAGGGCGACAAAGGCCCATCCAACTGTTAGACCAGTTGTTGGTAATAGCAAAGTCGCCACAACAAATAGACACATTATTCGTGCAACATCCTCAACATCAACTCTCGTTGTGCCTTCCAACGCATCTCCTAATGCCTCTCGCAAACTCTTTACAGATATTCTTGACATATTACGAAACCTTCTTTGCACAAAAGGTGATTCTTGTTTCTTCCCATATGACACATCTACTTTTTGTCGTTCCCGATTTTATCCCAAAAATCAAACTAACGTCACTGTCCCGTATGTCACATGTTTTCCCCCCAAGCTTAAATCCCTTTGCATGAAAGTCATAAGATTTGATCACATCCATGACATTATTGTCAACTTTCTTGAACTTCTTTAACACCACATCATCATTCTTTCAAAAACATTTAAACAACATCCCAAAAGGTGTTCTCTCAAGGGCAGTAATGTGTCTTTTAGTGAACCTTGTGTCTCACATTAGGTTTATCAATGAAACAATATTTGACTTATATTGTTTCATATAGTTCTCCCTCTCCCGTACTCCATGTACAATATTCAACTTCGAAGGACTTTTTTTACTACTTTTGCTCTTTTTTTAGGGACTTTCTTCTTTTGTATAACCGTTGGTGGAACTTCAAAATCATCATCATCATCATCACTACATTTGCTTCTTGTAACAACCATTTTAAAACACTAAAAAGTTTCCCTATATCAACAGTGTAACATTTTACTTTAAACAACAATGTGACAAAACAAATAAGCACTAAACAAAATGCACAAGCATTGTAATGAGACAATAAAATTTTGCTCTGTTTGGCAGTAAAACTTTACTTTTATTGAAAGTAAAATTTTACTCTGATTGGAAGTAAAATTTTACTCTGAAAAATTCATGAAGCAAGTGAATTTCAAAGCATTGAAATTGCAGGACCAAAACACTACAGAAATCAAAGCGTAATGAGCAAAGGCTAGAGTTAAAGTAAAATTTTACTCTGTAATAAGTAAAATTTTACTCTCATTATAAGCAAGTGAATTTGAAAGCATTGAAATGGCAGGACCAAAACACTACAGAAATCAAAGTGTAATGAGCAAAGGCTAGAGTTGAAGTAAAATTTTACACTGTAATAAGCAAAATTTTACTCTCATTATAAGTAAAATTTTACTCTGAAAAATTCATGAAGCAAGTGAATTTCAAAGCATTGAAATTGCAGGACCAAAACACTACAGAAATCAAAGCGTAATGAGCAAAGGCTAGAGTTAAAGTAAAATTTTACTCTGTAATTCCGAAATACCTAAATTAGTTTTCAAAATTTTTAAACCTTAACATTCTCACATGATTTAGTAATTTAAAGTATTTTAAGATAGTGATAAAATTTTTAGAACATATGATCCTTAGTGCAACCAAAAATCCCAAATTCTACTCACCTAACGTAATCTCATACACCACTCCCAAAATGAAAACAAACCCAGACAGACTTCATAATATCGAAAAACTAGCAGAAAGAGGAAAAAATCACCTGTAAAATGTGTGTCCAAGAGAGAGAGAGTAAAGCGTAATGCTGAGTTTGATTCGAGCGCAAGCGACGAACCTGTAACGTTGCTAGGGTTTCAATCGACGAAACTGTAACAAAGGAGCTCCAGAAAGCGAGAGTAATGAGACTTCAGAGAAGGGTTTAAGAGAGAGAGTAAAGCGTAATGCCGAGTTCGATTCGAGCGCAAGCGACAAACTTGTAACGTTGCTAGGGTTTCAATCGACGAAACTGTAACGAAGTAGCTCCAGAGAGCGAGAGTAATGAGACTCAGAGAAGGGTTTCAATCGTTGCTAGGGTTTTCGAATGATGATATTCAGAGGAGAGGAGGGTTTGCAATCGATGAAACAAAGGGAGGGGAGAGAAACGGTGCAATTGTTTCATATTTCCCCACTTATATGGATGGGCATTTCAGTCAATTCATGCTATTTTTTTAATTGAGAGGCTTTTAGGGCCATTGTTTTCATCTGTGGGCTTCACACAAAATAGGCCCCATGGAAGGGGTTTTTCACCAAAAATCCCATTTAAATATATTGTTGCAGCTGTTATATGCTGAGAGAAAGTAGAGATAAGATCTATAATTGCCTCTTACTATTTAGGAATTAACTTCTATCCATTATATAATGTAATGACTAAAGCTTTAAATATCACGACTTTGGCCTTGTACACTCTTTTTTTATTGGACTATGATATCACGTGACACGTGACGACTTTGACCATGCCAAATAAGGTACAGACAAAATATTATTATCAGGACTATGACATGTGGCGACTTCTTATTGACCATGCCAAATAAGGAACAGACAAAATATTATTATCAGGACTAGAGGCCATTCTTGGGATCAAATATTGAAATAGTTATGTGAATTTTAATTGGCTAATCTAAAATTCTGAAAATCCAACAAAGGTAGCCTCTGGTAAGAGAGCCACAGGATGTAGTATTCAATGGATTTTTCCCTTTGCGTTTGTTTGTTATTAGTAGTGGTATTCTTGTTCATTAATCTCCAATTTTTTGTAGTGAAATTTGTGGGCCCAAAGGGTTGGTTTGCGGGGTCTTCGCCAAGGGAAGGGAGGTCTAAGGCCCTAATTTGGGATGTCTAAAGCTCTAATTCTATACTTATAAATAGATGAAAAGGGCGCTTCTTGTATTGCAATAGTTGTTTTGTTTTCTAATCATAGTGAAAATAATGAAAATAGTAACAACCGTGGACATAGCCATATTCTGGGATTATTCTGGGATGAATCACGTAAATCTTTGTGTTATTGTGTGTGTTGTTTTATCTTTCTTATTTCTTATATCGTGTCTTATCAATCCTAGTTAGAAAAAGTTAATTCCTAACAAAATTTGTAGTACTATTTTCTGTAGTGAAATTTGAGAAGATCAGTGCAAGGATTCTTTTTGAGTCTTCGGTGGTTTTATGTTTTTTCCTTGTAGTCTAGTGGGGTGGGGTTGTCTATTAAAGGGAAACATCACTTCTAAATTTATTCATATTGACGTGATAAGAGATTAAATTTCATTTTATTGATTCCTAAATAGGTTTATATTTAACATGAAATAATTCACACCACTGGAGGTAAATTTAAGAATAACCTTTTAGAGGCCTTAAGCATTTTCTTTCTCTTTATGCTTTATAATGTTTTTCCAAAAATAAAAAAATAAAAAAAAATTTGAAGTGACTGATAGCAATAATTAGAGTAATGCTACATATAAAAGGATTTCTTATAGTTTTTGTTTTTGTTTTTTTGTTAAATTTTACTTTATTGATTCCTAAATAAATTTATATTTAACATGGAACAATTCAAGCCATTAACCTTTTAGAGGCCTTAAGCATTTTCTTTCTCTTTATGCTTTATAATGTTTTTCCAAAAAAAATTGAAGTGACTGATAGCAATAATTAGAGTAATGCTATATATAAAAGGATTTCTTATATATATATATATATATATATTTTGTTAACTAGATATTAATATAATGACACTCATATTAATAAATACACGTTAAACTCATTATTTTTATGTTTAATGATAAAAAATTTCTGACATGTCCATGTGGCATGACCTCGGGCTGAGGTGCCACGTGACGGAATGCAACTGGTCAAGATATGGAAACAATCTATGTTTAGGTCGAGATATTCAGTAAAGGACCCAAGTCCTAATGAATGAAGGACTCTTAGGTGGGTGTGTTCATGACTTTTTTAACAAATTAATCCTAACCCAATTAGGAGAGGAATCTTAGACAATGTATTATTCTTAGGAGGAAAGTGATTTCAAGGAGGCAGGACACTTACATATAAAGATAGGTAACCCCAAGGGTCAGAAGTATGGGTGAATTAGAGTATTCAAGTTATTTGTGCAATATATCTTGTGAGTGGTTATTGACTTTAGTACAGAGTGTCCTTCCGGTTGAAGAGTAATCGGATTAGTACTAATCTTAGTTTTGCAGGCGTAGATCTCGACAACAGGCTCTTCGACTTTGTTTCTAGAATTCCAGGAGAAAGATCAGAGTTGGTTGTGTGATCATATTTTAGCACACACAATTATCTACTTATAAAACTACAAATCACAGTTAGCTTAGAATAATGTTTTAAAATTATTGGATTAATTAAATATAAATATATAAATTGAGAGAGCCCAAAATTTACCGACTTGTGTCCAATCCAAATAAGTCTGCACAAGTGGGCCAAGCCTAACCAAGAGGCCCGCCAAACCAATATTTAAGGCAAGCACAACCATTACTATAAAAGCAAGGCATACTCCCCCTGAAAAGAGGTATGCCTTATTCTGCAATACACACAATACTCTTCAAGTTTATTTTTCTCTCTCAAAACATAGAGTTCTCACTTTATCATTGGAGTATCTCCGGCCAAAAACCACCGATTGGTAAGTGTCAACCATATTTATTTTTGTAGATCAATGGAGCAAAACTCATCTATTCGTTGAACCTCTCATCAATTTATGTGAGAAGATTGCAGGATCTCACATAAACTGTTATAAATTATTGTAATTCTAAAAAATTTATGTATTGAGCTCTCAAGATTTGTTGTATTAAAGAAAGAGCATCTGCAAAAAACACAAACATACAGTAAAAGCTAAAAAGAAATTAATTAATTTAATTGTCCAAAACAATAGTTAAACTTAAAAATAAAAATAAAAAGAACATCAACCTAACTACAACATAGTAAAAATACCAAGTCGAAAATTTGTAGGGGGAACTCGAGCCTGATCCGGGATGGACAAGTTCAGATAATAAGGTTGGGCTTGGGTTATCCTTTGTACAACTCAAATTGGGGTTAGATAAGTCGATAGATTCGTTCGAGTTGTAATCCTAATTTTAAATGATGTGTCATTTCATTCAGGGTCAATAATATATTCTTCTACTTATACAGACCCAATTACAAAATTAGATACAATTATTTCACTTAAGTGTGAAATTCAAAAAAGGATGTCATACCATATGTAACACCCCAAAATATATTTACTTAATCTTTGAAAAAAAAATTGTAATTAAAACATTTTTTTAGGCCATAGTCAAATTTGGAGAAACGTATTCAATTGTTTCAAAAAACCTCGTGCATCGCATGTTAAGCCATATGGTGAAACTACATGGCTGTACAATGCTGCATAGTGCTACATAATAAGGGTCTTCTCACCTATAAATAGGTGAGTTTCATGGTAATGAAATCACAGAACGAGGAGTATATGAAAGAGTGAGCCGAAATCAGAAATGAGAGTAAAGGATCCACTTTGAGATAAGTTTTGTTATATTTTGAGCTACCATGAACTATTTTATGTAAATTATGTTTTGTAAATCATATTAGTTTTTAAAAGTATATTATTTGTTAAATGAACCCTATTTGCTTAAAAAGGGAAACCCATGGATATAATTGTTTATTAAATGTGTTTTGGACAATTATTTTGTAAGTACCACCACGAATGTTCCATGCCTTGGGGGACTTAAATAACCATTGGCCCTCTGTATTGTCACTTTATGTGACTCTCTGTTTTGTTCTGTTGTTACTTTAAGTGACTCTCTATTGTTATGGATCCACTGACCCTTTGATTTCTGATATGAAGCAAAGTGCTGTGCGAAACTAAGTGCTATACTATTGTGGGAGCCACCTTTAGAATTCGTATGAGTCACCTCTTGAGTCCATATACCTGTTCTGTTTTGTACCGTGATTATGATTATTTTGTTTATATGATCTCTGTATTATATGATTGTTATTCAAAATGATTTCCGTATTATGTACTCTGCATTTTAATAACAAACACTTTGGAGCATAGGAATTTTGGACTAGGTTCATTGAAACCTTTTATTCTGTAGTTATGGTGTGTTGAAAAAGCTACTGTGGACTCGACTTTCTTCGTGCCCCCTTTTGGAGAGCTCGAATTAGTCCTACAGTTCAGACTCTTGTCATGATTCTGAATCTAGTCTCACAAGTGCAATGTGAAATTGATAAACACCAAATAGTCCAATCCGGCAAATCATTTAGAAAATCGATTTTGAATCAAATAATGCCAAAATTGGACTGCTTTGCCAGATTATAGAGTCGCCACCTAAATGTTTTGTTTTTGAAAAATTTAGGAAACCCTGACTCATGCCAAAGGCCACGTATCCGTCATTACCAAAGTTGCCTCGGCTTGGGAACTTGGGTACGAGAGGGGAAGGTCCTGCAATGAGCACCCCCGCTTGCCCGATTAAAGGATCGGCCTCTACTAAGCATGATATGTTGTTTTATAAACACATGTGTTCTTATTCCGGTTATTAGCTAACTTTACTATGTGATGCACACAAGCAAGTATAGACTAAATTGCAAGAATTGGAACGAATTCAACTCATGTTTGTTTTCGAAAATGGTTTGAAAGTGCCACCCTCAAGTGGGCTAAAACGCAGATTTGCCACCCTCAGGCGGGCTTAAAAACATGATTTTGCCACTTCGCAAAGTAGGCTTAAAACTCACAATCATCGAATTGTTCCAATTCAAGTAATCAAGCCTCCATCCACAGGCATTCATGCAATTTAGCAAATAAGCAAATAGCCTCATGATAAGTGTGCAAAACATGGCAACATTCACACTCATGCAAGTATGCTAAAGCGTAGAGACTCACCGAGTACTCCGAGCCAAAACAAAAGCTAGTTAGAAATATGTATGATCCTAACTATATTAACAATGCCTAATGCAACACATGCAACATGATATTAATAGGCTCGGCTACTAATATGACATTTGCAACACTTTAATAGCATGCTTTGAAACACGTATTCAAATAAGTGTATTGAAATAACGATGCAATTTAAATGATGCACCGAGCCTCGGTGCATGCAAGACAAATGAATGATGCACGCATGCGAGTATAAGGTATGCTAATTGAAACGTGTCCCTAATCTAACCATCGAAAGCGGGCAAATAAAATGGTGAAAGACGTGGGGTTGGAAGACATGCACACACACACACACCCTTATTACAACATTATGCCCTCTCGAAGGAGGGTCCGAATAAATAAGCTAAGCTACACCAAGCTAAGCTAATTAATACAAAGAAACTAATTAACTATTCTAGCTAATTAATTATAACAATACAATTAAATAACTAGCTATACTAAGCTAATTAAAGCAATTAAACTAATTAACTATCTAAGCTAATTAAATAATTACAACACTTGAATTGAAAAGATTAGCTACGCTAACTAATTAAAGCAATTAAATGGCCTCGAGGGCGAGGGAGACATGCATGCTCGGTTGGCTTCCTCCCGGAAATCCATCGTCTTGCCATCGGTTGCCTCTGTTTGCACTCGCCTTGATCTCTGAACATTGTACCAATTTTCAGACTGCCTCTGCTTCAAAACATGAACACTTTTGTACAAAAATTGATTGGTGGCCGGTCGACCACAAAAAGTGGCTATCGGCAACCTTAACTGGCCGGTCGGCTAGCTCAAGTGGCCGGTCGGCCACCCCTTTTTCCAAACTTCTATTTTTGCTGCAACAGAGAGCAACAGAGGCAAAACAATGCATTTTTCAAGGAATGTGTGTATGTAGACGCGCCCGAACGTCCCGGGAAAATCCCGTTTTGTCCATTGGGCTTACTATTACAGTTCGGACCCAATGTCACGGTTCTTAATCTAATCTCGCAAAGTGCAATACGAGATTGATAAATCACCAAAGAGTCCAAATCTGGCAAATCGTTTTGAAAAACTGATTTTTAGAAAGAAGTGCCAAACATGGACTGTTTTGCCAGATACAGAGTCGCCACCTAAATATTTTATTTTGGGGGAATTTAGGAAACCCTGACTCGTGCCTAAGGCCACGTGTCCGTCATCACCAAAGTTGCCTCGGCTCGGGAACTTGGGTACGATTGGGGAAGGTCATTTCATGAGCACCCCCGCTCGCCCGATCAAAGATCGGCCACTACTAAGCATGATATCTTGTTTTTGAAAACACATGTGCTCTTATTCCGGTTATTAGCCTAGAATTACTATGTGATGCGCATAGCATACAAGTATAGACTGGATCGCCTAGGTTGGAACAAAACATCTCATGTTTGTTTTTGAAAGCGGGTTGCTACTCGCAAGTAGGCTAAAATACGGATTTTGCCACCCTCTAGTGGGCTTAAAACTCGCAATCAATGAATTGTCCAATTCAAGTAACCCAACCTTCACCCACATGCATTCAGGCAGTTATATCACATAGACAAATAGCCTAATGGCAAGCATGCTATCATGGAAACACTCACACTCATGCAAGATGCTAAAGCATAAACACTTACAGTGTACTCCGAGCCAAAAAAAAAAGAAGCTAGTTAGTAATCAATGCATGATCCTAGCTATGTCAAGAATGCCTAATGCAACACAAGCAAGAATGCAACTAAGATAGGCTCGGCTATTCTAAAGTGGCATGTGAGATGCTACAAATAACACGCATTCAACTTGGAATTGAAATACGATGCAGTTAGTATGATGCGCCGAGCCCGGTGCATGCAATACAAATGAATGTATGCAAACATGCTGACATAAGTATGCTAATTGAAACATGACCTAAAACTAACCATTTAAAAGCAGGTAAGTAAAAGGGAGAAAGACGTGGGGTTGGAAGACATTCACATATGCACGCACACTTTTTACAAAACTCGCCCTCTCGACGGAGGGTCCGAATAAATAATACAAACCGAATAATTAATCAACTACCCTAGCTAATTAAATATTACAAAACCCTTAATTAATTAACAAATTAATTACAAAACAATCTAAGCATGAAATTAAGAGGCCGCCGCAGCTCCGCCTCGAAATGGTTGGATGATGCATGCTCGATTCACCTCGCCCGGAAAACTCGTTGCCATGCCACATGTTGCCTCTGTTTACACTGTTTTATGCCTCTGAAAACTGTACAAGTCCCAAAGCTGCTTCTGAACCACTCCCTAAGCATTGTGTGATGCCATCGGCCAAATGATAGGACCATCGGCCATGGAAATATGGTTATCGACCAAAAGTGGGGCCATCGACTGGATATTTGTAGCCGGCCGGCACTGAATGTGGCCGACCGGCCATCCCTTCCTGTAGAATTCTGTTTTTGCTGTAGCAGAGGACAGACAGTGCATGGCAAGGAATTTACAAGACAATGTGTGCACGACCACCCTTCCTATCATGCTATGAACTCAAGGGAGTATGGCTCTCGACCCTCGGGCCACCAATCACGCATTTCGATGCATGATGGCCAAAGGTACCGAGTGTGCAAATCAATGTGGGATGAATGCAGCAAAACATATGAATGCCTAGAACTCTATCATGCTTGGATCAAGAGCGTCGGCGACCGAGGATTGAGGCACGTTTCATCACTTCAAGTACGAACGTTCCTCGTTCCTCGTGTTTGGCTTGACACCCCAAACCAAACATAATGCAATGTAAGCACGCTAAATGCAATGCAACACGGGAGCATTATGCAATGCAACAAGACTAATGGCATGCAAGCAAACCCAATGCAATATGAGTATGCAAGCAAGCTTGCAAACAGCCCAAGCATGCAACAAGTATGCATTAATGTCATGAGATGCAACTAACCAAACATCATGCAATATACTCAATATGCAAACGTGGTGCAATACGAGCATGCAAGTATCATGAAAGCGAACATGTTCAATGGACTTAAACCAAAATGACAGACCTCAGCCATGCCCTAATCAGTGGCCAAAACACCCAAATCAAGGGACCAAAAAGAGAGGCATGCACACACATACATTGGTCCATAAGCTAGACCACAATGCACAATCTTCAAACATGAGCAAGATGGGATAAACATGAGAATGTGACGATGCAATAAGCTCTGAAATCATGTCAATAATGATGCCAAATTATGCACATAGGATAAACATAGCATGCTAATGGACTTAAAGCTCAAAGCTAGCCAAGGTTCTTGAACTATGGCCATATCAACCAAGCCCCAAAGGGCCAAGGCAACCCAAAACAGTCCCAAGACAGGCCAAAACAAGGCTAGAACATGCATGGGATGTGGTCAAATCATGCTAGAAAGGTGAGCACAAAACAAGGCGCACACAAGGGCAAAAGGGGGAATTGCACTACACCCAACACAACCAAACATGGCATGATTTGAGCAATGGAAAACAGAGTTATGACATGTTGAAAGAAGCTCAAAAACCCGCTTAGATGGTGTCTAAATGGTCTAAGCATAAAGGCATACATAATGGCCCAATCTTGAAGCATAAAACATGAACCCTCTAATGCATGGAAAATGTTATGAATGTGAATGCATGGCCACATTATATGGACCGAAATCTCATGTGGAGTGATGCCAAAACATGAAAATGAGCCAAGTAATGCAATCATGCGACTTAGGCCTTCAAAGCTAACAAGCTAGGATGAACTAAGGCTATATAAAACATGACATATATGATCGAAACGACACCAAAAAGAGCTTTAACATGCTGAAATATAACTAAAAGTTCCTTTGGGTTGAGTCAAAATATGCAAGCATGATAGGCCAAATGCAAGATACATGTTGTGGCAAGTGAGAGGATTGCAAGACAAGTGTATGGTGTGTGCATGAGGCCATCAAACCAACATGAAACAGAGGTACAACATGACCAAACAACACCAAATACTTGCTAAAATGGAGTTAAAACAAACTAAGTGAATATGCTACCATTGTGAGCCAACAATGCAAGCAAATGAGACACAAAGGGAGAGGGATGTCCCTCCCCTATGCAAGACCTCAAAACCACTTCTTTACCACTGAAAATCCTCTGGATTTCAGTGGTGAGAAGGCCAAAACAAAAGGGTTCCAAAGCCAAAAGGAAGAGGCACAAAAAGAGGCCAAACAAGGCCTAAAGGGGGGTAGACAACCCCCAACACAAAAGTGACCTTAAACAATCATCTTAAGCATACAAAATCAGAACTTTTTACAGTTTATAGCTAAGCTTAAAACAATATGCAAGATAGGCCAAAAGCTCATGCAAGAATGGGGAATAAAGAGGATAGTTTCTCACCCTTGAAGAACCTCTTCAAGAACACCACTCCAGCACCTCCTCCTGATCAAAACCAACTCAAAAACTCTAGAATCAACTCTTCTAGTGCCTCAGCAACCAAGGATAGTGTAATGGTAGGTGTTTATGTGCAATAGTAAGAACAAAACACACTTTTGATTACAAACACACACACAAATCTAGAGAGAGAGATATAGAGAGGGAGCTATATCTAACTTGTATATCAGATGGATCAACCTCTGGAAAGGGAGGGGAGGCCCTCCTTTTATAGAAAATCAACTTTGCTAAGCTTCCAAGAGAAGCTAAACAAGGGTGAAATCCCTTCATACACGTGTATGGAGGGCAGGGTTTGTGCTCATCAGCTGGCACAGCTGGCATGCACAATGCCTGAAAAAGGCAAAGAAAAGGCCTCGGCCAGAAAATGTGGCCGACCAACCAAAGAAATGGCCGACCGAACAAATAAAGTGCCGGTCAGCCAACACACTTAGCCGATAGAAAGAAAACAAGGCCGGTGGCCTCAGGCCTTGGCCGGTGGGTTGAGAAAATGGCCAACAAGCCACCCTCTTCCTTCAGAAGCAAAACACAGGTGTTTGGTCCACAACCAAGCACAAAATAGACAAGTTGAGAGATCTTGAGGTAAGGCACGCGGCCGAGACCTCTGGGAACTCAAAACGAACATGAACATGGATGATCATTGAGTGTTCAAACGATGACGTCCAAGTCTTGAGGACGGTCAAAAATAGGGTGTCTACAGTTGCCCCTCTTTGACAGAACTCGAAAGTCATAACAATGACGGGAGTGAATGTCAAAGCCCGGAGACGACCCATTTTTGACAAGGCCGAAGACTTAGACAAAGCATACAAGCTAACAAAGGTATGTGCCTGAAGGTAGGGGCAAAATGCAGAGACAATGCACCAAGCTGAATCATAACCTATGATTATGCGAAGAAAGCTGTAACGAAGCATATCATGCAACAGTTTTAAGTAAGCATATACAAATCTAACTACATTTCATGCAGAAAGGATGTAAGAAAATTATACAATTCTCACTACGTCTAACGTGGAGAATACAATACCGTCCGGTTCATCTGGTCGTGCCAGCCTTAAATGAACCATACATACAACATCGTGCTTGAAAAAAAAAGAAACTTAACAGGTACAATATCGTTAGAAACATGCATAGCAATGCAAGTGAAAAAGTGCGTGACAACACAAGTGAGGGGTGCAAGACAATGCAACCTAGGTGCGACGCATACCAATGCGAAAAGGGGTGCAAGACAATGCAACCTAAGGGTGCGAGACAACGTGGGTGGAAGGGTGCGAGACAATGCAACCTAAGGGTGCGAGACAACGCGGATGGAAGGGTGCAAGACAATGCAACCTAAGGGTGCGAGACAATGCGGGTGGAAAGGGTGCAAGACAATGCAACCTAAGGGTGCGAGACAACGCGGGTGGAAGGGTACAAGACAATGCAACCTAAGTGTGATGCATAACAATGCGGAAGGGGTGCAAGACAATGCAACCTAAGTGTGACGCATAACAATGCGGAGAGGACAAGCATAACAATGCAAGTGAAGTGTGCATAACAATGCAAACTGAGTGGTGAATAAACACATGTAAGTAAAGCATGCGCGACAACGCATACAATGTGTGTAACCAGAGAGGCATAAACACATGTAAGTAACGCATACGCGACAACGTATAGCAATGTGTATGATAATGCGAGAAGGTGCATAAACACATGTAAGTAAAGCATACGCGATAACGCACGCAATGTGTGTAACAATGCGGGAAGGTGCATAAACACATGTAAGTAAAGCATACGCGCTAACGCATGCAATGTATGTAACAATGCGGGAAGGTGCATAAACACATGTAAGTAAAACATACGGGATAACGCATGCAATGTGTGTAACAATGCGGGAAGGTGCATAAACACATGTAAGTAAAGCATACGCGCTAACGCATGTAATGTGTGTAACAATGCGGGAAGGTGCATAAACACATGTAAGTAAAGCATACGCGCTAACGCATGCAATGTGTGTAACAATGCGGGAAGGTGCATAAACACATGTAAGTAAAGCATACGCGCTAACGCATGCAATGTGTGTAACAATGCGGGGAGGTGAGGAAGGGGCACATATTCAACGGAAGCATGGTAAAGGCATGTTACTCGTGATGTTGAGATGCAACTTCAAAACAAGACGAGGCATCGTTCAATACAAGACGCGTAACGAGCGTGCTTATTAAAGTCAAAACGAAGCAACGTAATACAACATAATTGAAGCGATTTGTGGAACTCCCAAGATACAAAAGGATACGAGAAAGGATACTCCCTGCACGCACCGAGCATCGCACACAGAAGACATGGCTCGAGGTCAACACGAAGGTCTATTAAGGTTTAAAAGTGCACTTTCTTGCACTGTCTTGAGTAATGAAGGTGCCAAACCGCATAATTGACCCGAACAAGGGCGTGGGAGGTGCATCGACCACAAGGGGAGGCCACCGGTATTAATCCAGACATTCTGCTGCTTTTCTCCCCTTTTTGCTTTGCTTTTCTTTTTTATTGGTAGTTTAAGCACATTGTACTGCCTCAGGCAGGTTTTACTTTCTCAAAACTATGTACTTTTTGCAAAAGACATGATGGAAATGAAATAGCTACTTTGTTCAAAAGGTGTTACATTTGTAGATCGCATCGCATCGCATGTAAATGAGATTTGAACCTTTGTTTGAAAATTAAGCACTTGCATCGTAATAATCAGGTAGTGAATCGAATAACGGCAAAAAAAACTCGATAATCAAAAACAAAGAATTCGATAGGCTGACCAAATGTAAATACAACTCGATAAGCAAAGAAAAGACTTAAAGAATGTAAAATACAACTCGATAAGCGGATGTGCAACAACTCGATAAACAAATCGACGTAACAGGCGTGACTTCGCAAAAATCATCACCAAAAGGCATTGGAAGTGGAACCAGTCACCAGTTCTCAGCATGCTCAATATATGAACAGCTCAGGGAACAAGATGAGAGACCATCGGCCACAGGGAGATATCACCAGCCACAATAAATGGTCATCGGCCAGCATTTTAGCCGATCGGCCAAAACAGATGGTCGGCCGGCACTGTTTTTGGTCGACCGGCCAAAAATGGCAAGGACCTCCAGAATGTTGACACCTGTCTTCCACTCATCACCTATCTTCTACAAAAGCTCCAGCTTCGTAGCTTTCCTTATTTCAACTTTGATTTGCATCAAATGGAAGAGTTTCTTGCCCAAAATCTCACAACTTGGATGGCTCGGAAAAGCTGAATTTCTGGGGCTTTGGCATAAACGCACTATTCACTTTGGGTCGCACCCCGCTGCATTTTCTGTTCCTCCATGCCGCGGCAAGGTTTTGGAACCTGGTGACACACGTCTTTAGCTTTGGCAGTCAAGAGGTATGTCCCACTTTCGAGGACTTCCAAGTTTTAATGGAATCCGAGTGTGATGAAGAAATCTTGCCTCAATTCCGGTTTGGCCATGTCCAAGCGCTAGGAAGGATGTGCGGCCTTACTTTGCATGACGCTCGGTCATTGATTCATGATGATGGAGAGCTGGACATTCCGAGCTTGGTTTGTCGGTTTTCTGATGCTGGTGATCGTGGCGACCGTTATTGGCAAGGTCATCGGCGACACGTGCTTTGTTTATGTATGCTATCTCATTTCTTACTAGCCCCAGGCTTTGGCGGGTTTAGCACTCGTCTGATTGAGGTCGCCGAGGGTTTAAAAGAGGGCAAAAGCTACATCGCCATGACATTGGCCGAGAAATTGATGGGCTTGGACGCTTTTCATCGTCGGGAGACGGCTAGGTTTGCGGGGAGTCCACTACTATTGCAGGTATTGTTTCCCACCTTTTCTTACATATATATTGCTCGCATCACTCAACCCTCAGGCTCGATTTTTCTCTCAAAACCCTTTTGCTCACTTTTTCTCTCAACGTACACCTCTCTATTCTTTATTCTCTCATTTTTCATCCCTCCCCAGGTGTGGTTGATGGACAAGTTGAGAGTTGTGGACTTGTGTCCGGTATATTCAGCTCGCGGCTATTTCTCCCGACGACGTCTAGTCGATGCTCCGGATGAAGGATGGTGGTATAACTGGATATGCAATTTGTCTGCGGATCACATTGCTTGGCGCTGCCCTTGGCTCAATTTACTAGCAATGAGCTATAGCATGACCCGTCAGCCCGGGATCCAGTTGATTGGTCTGACATAGTTGCTTTTTACTTTCCGTTCCGGTTCCGGCGCCAGTTCGGACATGATCAGACTTGCCCAGAGGAGGGGATTGAGTACCCCGCTACATTTCCAATCCGAGGCGCGCAGCTAGCTCGGTATGTCACGGCATGGAGGACGAGAGAACTTCTGGTCCCCGCTCCTTCCTTCAGCTACATCCTCTCTGATGAGTGTTTAGATTGGCTCAATGAAGAGGCACAGATCGGGCCCAGCTTGGCATCAGAGGCTTCGACCAGCTCTGGGAGAGGACGTAGGGACACCTGACTATGCCCCAGATTTATTTTTTTTAATCAGAACTTTCAAGTTTTCTTTATGAATGTAATGAAAAGCAACTTCAATTTTGTATTCAAGAGCCGGAGAACTCTGTATTGAAATCAATGAAATTGAAGGTTGTGGTACTGAAAATTTTCCGTTCGGTCCAAAAATGGTCTAAGTTGTAAAAAGATTAATTTGAACAAAATCAACTTTTATTAAAACTTTTCGAAACTATTTTCGATATGGATCAGAACTGGACATGCCTGAGATTTGTCACTGAGATGTACAACCCTGGATCCCAGTAACTGGAAAGTTGCCCCTAGTCTGAGTAGCACCGTACCGGAGATCACGACCGAGCTCTTGAATGCTGAATAGACAAAGATGACCAAGGCGATCACATGGACAAAGTTGATCAGGGAAGTGTTTATGGCTGGACTTCAGAATGAAGTTGCCTACGTATCCCAAAGATGGGAATCAAGCCTTACGTAGTTCGATTTAGGTTCACTCGTGTATTAACCCTTAGCTTTTACGCTCTAACTTTTGCCAAGGCCGCCCTTTGCGGGTTTTCAACCTTGCGAGCTCAGTTTTTAACATTTCAAATTTTTTGTGCTCTAACTTTTGCCTAGGTCGCTGTAGACACCCCATTTTGACCGGCCCTAAGACTTGGGCATTTTATTTTGACCACCCTCACCAAAAAAAATCAAATTGAAATATTAAATTCCAAACCTCACCCATTTTGGCCATCACTAATATTTTTGGTAATTTATAGTATTTTATAATTTTATATGTGTGTATTAAATTAGCTGTGTGCATATCTTTTCAGTGTGTTTTATATAAATTGATAACTATTTTTTTAAACCAAAAGAAAAAAAAAATGTATATATATATAATATATAATAAAAAAAAACAAAATACAAAAAAATATATAATAATAATAATAATAATAATAATAAAAGAATACTTGTAAAGAAAAGAAAATAAAAAAACAAAAGGGAGAAAAGATGCTAAAGAAAGATGCTAAGAATGATTTTGTTTGTTGGTGATTGCAAGAGTGGCCTCGTGGGTGCAAGAGTGGCCTCGTGGGTAATAACATAATAATAAGGGAAAGAGAGGTTCTGGAGAAGAGGGGGGGGGGGGGGCACTGATTAAAAGAAGCGGGGAGACTCACCATTGGGGGGGGGAGGCAAACACATGGGTTAGAAAGGAGTGAAGGAGAAGTTAGGAAGAAAAGAGACCCACGGGGGCTCTCTCTCTCTCAGATTCCATGCACACACTCATACGGGTTAGAGGGGATACACCCAACACATACACAGCGGCACCTCACTGATAAACAACACATGCATTGACTCACACATCTCTCCCTTCTTTTTCTCGGCTCTCCCCGGAGACACCCAACACACCTGTGCACTCAGCACAAACCACACACCTCCCTCAACCATTAACACATTCACACGGTGCACACCTCACCACTGTCATGACACACACCACACCATCACCACCTAACAAACCCATGCAACACATCTCTCACCTCATGGGTCTCTCTCTCTCTTCACACCATCACCACCTAGCTCACTAACCCATCTTCAACACACACGGCCATGCATGCACCACACCCGATCACAGGACACCACCCAACCCATCTGGTTTCACCATCCATCCCCACTCCATCGCACCACCATACCACCACGGCAACCCACGGCAGCATCCATCACCACCCTCACCATGCACCACTGTGCACACCCACGGTGACCCACTCTCCCTCACTTCTCTCTCTAACCCACCTCCATGCATAAACCCAGCCGTACACAACTCACCCCTCAACCCACGACCCACAAACTCACCACCACCTTCATCATCCACCTCTCCTTCCCACTCTCACCAAGCCCCAACCGACCAACCCACCTCTCCTTCCCACTCTCACCAAGCCACAACCGACCAACCCAGCATCCTCACTCCCTCTGCACCAACCCAGCAGCCATCATCCTACATACCCCCACATGCATATACACACACACCCACCAACTTCCTCCATCACTCTAGCACACCCACGGCAGCACACCCAGCTACCATACACACACGGGTTACCCACTCTTTCTCTCTCTCTCTTCTCTCTCTAAGACTCTCTCTCTCTATGTATATCTCTCTATGTATATATATATATATATATATTTATATGTATAATATGTGTATTTATATAAATGTTTTATATGTATTTATATGTATAATATATGTATTTTATATGTATTATATTTGTGTCATGCTATTTTTTTTTTTATGTATATATATTTTATATGTATCATATGGTCATGGGTGTTGGGTAATATAAAAACAAAAAAAGATTTTTAACGTTGGTTTTATGGGTGGAGGTAATAAAAAAAACAAAAACAAAAGATTTTTTATAAATGTTTATTTTGGGCTCACATCATCCAATAGTGATTTCCCTATAAGCCATGCTAGTCAGATTTCAAATCCGTTCCTTGATTTGCCGCTTGAATCTGGAAAATGTGAATCATGTGATGTTGCGAAACCCGGGACATGCGAAAAGGAGTGGAATGCACCAGTGATGAAGTTGTTTATTTTATATTTATTTTGAGTGTTGTGAGGTTCTATTTTTTTATTTATTTTTCTCTCCTCTCTCCCTCATTCGGATCTGTAATAATTCAAGTATTGTAATAATTCCCCTACCCCGCTTCTTTCTATCCCATTCTTTTATCGCTTTCCCTAACTGTGTGTATGTATATATCTTGACATGTCATGCATATCCCTACTTTACATCCATGATTCATGCATAAGATTTGGCTAAATTTGCATCTTTATGCTTCAATTGATTATCCCATGATTCTGTGTTTTGAGATATTCACATGCCATATTCTAGAAGCCAAATCTTTAGTGCATCTCATGAGTGAATTGCATTAGGATTCTGTATATAAGATCATGCATATTTTACTAACTTTGTTTTGTAGCTGTTCGAGGGACTCGGTCAATCTGTGAGTTTTTATGCTTTAGCATCCCTTTTGTGTGTGATTTTCTTATTATGTTTAGCATCCTACCATGTGGCTATTTGCTTAAGTGATATAACTGTTTGAATGCCTGTGGATGAAGGCTTGTTGCTTAAATTGGAATGATTCAAAGATTGTACGCGTTAAGCCCACTTGATGGTGGCAAAATCAAACCCTTTTCGGAAAACAAACATGAAGTTGAATTGTTCCCTTTAGCTTGTCCATGCTTTACATTAGTGATTTTAGTTCACTAAAATATTTTAGGAACATTTCACTAAAAATAATAGAAATGGCATAACATGGTTTAAGTAGAGGATAAATTCAGTGTTATCTTGATTTTATTTGGAGATTGCAAATCGAGATTTGGATGAGATTGGGTTTAACTGTTTAGGGGTTAAGTGGGTTGGGATCATGTTGAGTGGTGATAGTGTGGTTCGAGGCCGTGTGAGAGTTTGGATTTGAAACCTTGTGGGTGTGTTTAGAGTCTTATTGTACATTGCTGCATGTCTATTTTTTGTGTCAGATGGGATGATGATTGTTATGGTTGTAATTGGATTGCTTGATCATGATCTGTATCTGGTTTGCGTGAGGTTTTTGACATGGGTGGTTCAGTAGTATGGTTGGTGAGGGGTTCCTGACAAATCTGCTTTCATCTATGTTTCACATTGCACTCGTGAGACATTGAGATCAAAGAGATCTCGGGAGTTCGAACTGTTTAAAACGCGCGCGGGTACCTCCGGGCATGTACAGTTTCTGGCGACTCCGCTGGGGATTTATGAACCTTGACTCGAACTCCATGATATGACTTTTATTTCAATTAATGTTTATTGCATTGCATGCATTGGTGCACTTAAAGTTCCTGTGTTGCCGATACTGGTGGGCACACAGGCATACTTTTTGTGACACTGCCCTATCTCTACGTCTTTAGAGCCTTGTGTTGTAACCTCTTGAGATTTGTCAAAGGGGTAGCTTTGCTATCTAGCTCTGCTATCTAAGGTTCTCAGACTCCGAAGAGAGGCTATTTGACTCTTCTGATTTCCTGGGATCTTTATTGGTTATGACCCAAAGGACTCTTGGTAACGTCACCTGACTTCAACTCAACCCCTAGAGTAAAGCCAACCTTGTACATATAGTGAGCCATAGTACCTTTCAAATTAGGACAGAATGCTTTCCCATTTCTAGGATGTGTGATACCACTTGTCTGAATAGTGAAACCCTAGATCATTTCAAGCTAGGACAGGATAACCCTACCCTCCATAGGGGTGTTTGTTCTCTTTCCTGCTATGTTTATGTGCAATGTATTGATCTTAGGGTTCTCGAATTCGATGATGAGTTCAGGTTGTTCAGCTTAGCACCATTACTTCAAAACAAAAACAAAAAAAAATAACAAACACATAAAATCACACAAAAAAAATTGTAAAATATAAAAAAAAAAGAAAAAAAGAAAATGTCGATATCCCACAAAGTCGACCATCTCTGTGATTGGGGAGTGACCACCCGTTGATTGCACGAGCTTTATTTTGAGTGTTGTGGCTGGCCCACACTTTGACTGGCAATTTGAAAATGGTTTTATTCTGAGTTCTGAATTGAGTATTGAGTCTAAGTTTGACTCCACCAAGTTTGTAGAGTTGGGGTTAGGCTCGAGTCAGCCTAGTGAGTCAGAGTCTGTTGATTTCGAAAGTGCCAACCTAGACATTTCTGTCCTGTCTAGGTCTTCTTTGTCATTTTTCTTTTGAGTCTGTTTGTCATTGCTGAGTCATAGTCTCTTTTCAATAAACAGAAAAACAAAAAAAAAAAAAAACAATGCCATAGAGTCTGCATACTTTTCTGTGCCTTTAAATCATTGCATTGACCAAAGTTTTTCAAAATGTTTTCCAAAATTCTGATAAAAACAAGAGGAAGAATTTCCTCGGGATTTGCAAATTTTGATCAACTGAGAGGAAGAGAGGTGTGCTAAGCCTTTGATGAATAAAATCATTTTTGTTAATGTGAGTACTGAGAAAGATCCTGGCTTGGTCCAAATTGGTTCAGCTTGTTTTCATAAGAGTACGAGTGATTAGTCACTTTGTGAAAAGATTTCAAAAACTATTTTTGCGTGGTCCTGCGAAGACAGGCCTGGAATTGATTATACAGCATAGGATCCCTCTTGACTCGAGGTCCGACCTCCTTAGCTCCTTAACTTTCAAACCGTGATTCGAAGTATTCAATGATCAACCAAAGTGTAAAGCTTGCATAGCCGAATTAGAAATAGCCCTTGAACTAGGGGCAATGATGTGATTCAAATGGAGGCAGCCCTTCAACTAGGGGCAATAAGGTCGAATATGATTTAGATTGGAAATAGCCCTTGAACTAGGGGCAATGATGTGATCCAAATTGGAAACAGACCTTGAACTCAGGGCAGAGAATGTGATTTCAATTTGAAACAGCCCTTGAACTAGGGGCAAAAGTGTGAGGCTTGCATAGCTGAAATGGAGGTAGCCCTTGAACTAGGGGCAATAAAGTATCACCCTTGAGAGGCTCGCTGGGCCGAAAACCCGGAAGGGCGACCCAGGCAAAAGTTAGAGCAAAAAAAAAAAAAAAAAAAAAAAATGAAAAGCTTGCAAGGTTGAAAACCCGAAAGGGCGACTTTGGCAAAAGTTAGAGCACAAAAGGAGAGTGTCAATACCCGAGTGAACCTTAGCCAAAACTATGTGGGGCCAGTGATTCAGATTGGAAGCAACCTGTGAACTAGGGACAAGAAGGTTGGATGTGATTTAGATTTGAAGCAGCCCTAGAACTAGGGGCAAAAAGTTGGATATAATCAAAGAGTGAAAACCGAATCGTCTCCCAATGAAGACCGCCCAGAAAGGCAAAACCCAGAATTTGAGAGAATGAAGTTTATTATTGAAGGACAGTCGAGTTCCTATCCACTACACTAGGGGCAACACTAGGGGCAAATTCACACCCAATTAGCCTAGTCCCTACATCATCATATCTACTGGTCAAGCGTAGTAGGTGTTCTCATAGTTGGCTTAGAGATTCCCCAATCAACATGGACAAATTAAAATGAAAGTAACCCTTGAGAGGCTCGCTGGGTTGAAAACTCGGAAAACCCAGGCAAAAGTTAGAGCAGAAAAAAAAACAAAAAAAATAGAAACTCAAAAGAAATCAAACAAAAAAAATGAAATGAACAAAATGAAAATCAAAATGAAAAAAAAAAAAAAAATAAATAAATAGAAAAATGAAAAGCTCGCAAGGTTGAAAACCCGAAAGGGCGGCTTTGGCAAAAGTTAGAGCACAAAAGGAGAGTGTCAATACCCGAGTGAACCTTTGCCCGAACTACGATGGCCTGATTCCTATCTTTGGGATACGTAGGTAGCTTCACCTTGAAGTTCGGCCCTAATAATTTTTCAATTCATTCATTTCGTCCATGCTTGATTGGTATGTCTTTAGTCGACTTAGTTGTCCTATCCGTGCTTGATTGGTGTATCTTCGATCTGCTCAGTTCAGTTGGTTTCGATTCAACTTGGTTCAGTTCGGTTCGGCGGTTCGGTTTGGTCCAGTTCTGCTCGGCTTCATTCGGTTTGGTTTGGCTCAGTTCGGTTGGCTTGGTTCAGATATCACCTTTGATTATCTGGTTTGGGACTATGCACCCCAATGGTTGATTCCATGTTAGTTGAGTAGTGACTATTTGCAAAAATAAGTTTTGATTAATTTGAATGAAGCTGACTAATTTTCTCGAAAATTGTTCCATTTTTTGCAAAACTTGGACCATTCTTTGGATTTGAAAAGGGAAAATTTTCAGTGCTCACAGTTTAGCTTACATGATTTCAAAACAGAAAATGGAATAAGTATGCTAATCTAACTCTCATGTTGATCGAAACATTTTTACAAAAAAATCAAGAAAAAAAATCAAGGTAATGAATTAGGGGCATAGTCGAGTCAGTGATTCTATCTTCTCCCCCACTCGAGTCAACTCCTCAGTGTATATAAGTGTGTATTCGTACCAGTCAGTGTATTTATACCAACCAGGGTATTCATACCAGTCCATGTGTATTTATACCAGTCAGGGTATTCATACTAATCGGTATATATAAGTGTGTTCCTTTCATACCAGTCAGTATATTTATACCAGTCGGTGTATTTATACCAGTCAGTGTATATAAGTATGTTCAGTTTGTTTGGCTTCGTTTTTTCGTTAAATCACTCTGTGATTTAGGTCAGTATGGGTCAGTATGGGTCAATGGCCAATTCAGAGTTCAAAATTCAATCAATCTCAAATTCGATCAAACAAAAGTACTTTCAAACTCAAAGTGATATGCCAGTCACGCCATTGATGTACAAAATCAAAACTTTTTATTACAGTCAGGGGAGGACATCCCCAATTACAGAGACTCCAAATAAAAAAAAAAGAAAAACAGAAAATACAGAAAAGAAAAAAAAAAGAAAAAAAAGAGAACCAGAAATACAAAAAAAGAGAAAATACAAAAAAAAAAGAAAAAAAAAAGAAAAGAGGATCTTGTTCTTCTTCTTCTTCGCCGGTGACGGCGACTCGCCGACTTCACTTACTCGGCTCTTCCGTCGCCGAGCTCTTCCGCTTTTTGTCGCTCTTCGAAGGCCCTTCTCCAGTGCTTCCACCAAGAACCACCACAGTGTTTCCGCCGACGGAGTCGGCTCCCCGCCGACCATCAAAGGCGAGGTACGAAGATTGCCCAAATCGGGCCATAGAGGTGGAGTGCCTTTTCAACTCCTTGTTTTCAGCCTTCAGCTCCTTATTTTCAACCTTCAGGGCACAAATTTCTGCCCGTGCATCTCTGTACATACACTGGAGTAGGGAGAGTTGGGCGTTGGCCTGGTACACCTCACACGCCTTGTTTTGCAGGCGGTGAGACAGGTTGGTGACCGCCGCCACTGTCTCCATACAGGACTTCAATGTGTAGTGGTTGGCCTCAATATCATTTTGAGTAGCCATCACTTGTTCAACTGATAGTGTGGGAAGATTAGGTTGAGTAAGAGCAGGGGCCCTTGGCCCAGAGGAGCTTGATGGATCATTAAGATCCGGAAACAGAGAGAGAGGGCGAGACGAAGCCATGTATGGGAAGAAATGGCAGAAAAGAAGGCAATCACAGATGAGGAAAAGAAGATGGAAGGAGGAAGCTGGAAGAGTAATGGAGAAGGAGAAGAAGAAGAGAATGGTTAAGAAGAAGAAGAGATACGAAGAAGAAGAAGAAGACGAGAGAGAAAGACAAAAGAGGGAGAGGGTCGAGGTGAGCGTCGATCGAGGGGGCTGCTTTTGTCGGCCATCGACACAAAAGCTGGGCCTCGTGTCAAACGCGTGTATCAAAAGAAGAGAGAGACGCGGGAGAATTGTGTATGCATATATGTATATATATTGTATAGTTATGTAATATAGATATTTGTTTGAACATTTTGGTCATATGAGTGGCTTGGGTTCAATGGTTAGGCCCAGTGGTTGAAGAGTGAAAGGCTGAGCCCGAGGTCAGGGGTTCGAACCCCACATCGAGTTTTCCTTTGTTTTTGCTTTGGTATATATATGTTTTGTCACCCGAGTGGCTTGGGTTCAATGGTTAGGCCCAGTGGTTGAAAAGTGAGAGGCTGAGCCTGAGGTCAGGGGTTCGAACCCCACATTGAGTGTTTCTTTTTGGTTTGTTTTAGTTTTATGTATATATATGTCTTGTATAATATATATATATTTGTTTGTACATTTTGTCACAAGAGTGATATGGCTCAGTGGTTGAGAACTCAGAGGCCAAGTTTGAGACCAGATGGTCGAAACCCCGTGTCCATGCATTTTGTATTTTCCTTTCTTTTTGCGTGTTTTGCGTGCGTGTGCTGACGTCAGCAAACGGAATATGCCTTCTCAATAACGGCATTTTCCCACTGACGGCAGCCAAACAGAATATTCCCCACCTGTGTATATATCCGTATATGCTTGTGTATATGTCTGTATATGTCTGTGTCATATATACCTGTATATATACTGTATATGTCTATGTCTGTGTATAGGTCTGTCATTTGTCTGTGTATATTGTCGTATTTGTATATATTTTGTTTGTACATGGTATATGTATACGGTATTTGGTTCGAACATACAATTCATTCTTTCATTTCTGTGCATCTATCGCACAATAATCTCACTTCGTGCACCTACCACTCAAATTTCAATTTCAATTCCATCGCATTATCTTGTGCATATCAAATTCAATCGCCCTGCTTTGGGCACCGCCCTGCTTTGGGCATCAAATTCAATCGCCCTGCTTTGGGCACCGCCCTGCTTTGGGCATCAAATTCAATCGCCCTGCTTTGGGCACCGCCCTGCTTTGGGCATCAAATTCAATCGCCCTACTTTGGGCACCGCCTTGCTTTGGGCATCAATTTCAAAAACCCTAGCCTTCCCTCTCTCTGTATACAATATACGTTGAGATATGCCTGTTGGTTAGGCCTTCAATTGCCCTGCCTTGGGAACCGCACTGCTTTGTGCATCAATTTCAAACACCCTAACCTTCCCTCTCTCTGTATACAATATACGTTGAGATACGCCTGTTGGTTAGGCCTTCAATTGCCCTGCCTTGGGAACCGCACTGCTTTGTGCATCAATTTCAAAAACCCTAACCTTCCCTCTCTCTGTATACAATATACGTTGAGATACGCCTGTTGGTTAGGCCTTCAATTGCCCTACCTTGGGAACCGCACTGCTTTGTGCATCAATTTCAAAAACCCTAACCTTCCCTCTCTCTGTATACAATATACGTTGAGATACGCCTGTTGGTTAGGCCTTCAATTGCCCTGCCTTGGGAACCGCATTGCTTTGTGCATCAATTTCAAACACCCTAACCTTCCCTCTCTCCGTATAAAAATACGTTGAGATACGCCTGTTGGTTAGGCCTTCAATTGCCCTGCCTTGGGAACCGCACTGCTTTGTGCATCAATTTCAATCGCCCTAACCTTCCCTCTCTCTGTATAAAAATACGTTGAGATACGCCTGTTGGTTAGGCCTTCAATTGCCCTGCCTTGGGAACCGCACTGCTTTGTGCATCCATTTCAAGCGCCCTGCTTTGGGCATCGCACCATCTTGTGCATCCTCCACTCGCACTGTCTTGAGCACTCCTGGTCTAGGAGACCTTAAATCCTATAAAGGTGCAATTCCTTTGGTGTTTGTCGTGCCCGAACGACTTCAATCGGTCTGGTATAGTCACTTGACTATGTTTGTAATGAGTTCCTAGGAGATCAACTGAGACAGTGGAAACTAGAGTTCGAATGGCGATGCCTAGAACGCAAAAGGTTTGGGATTTCCGAGACTAAAGTCTGGTTTAAATACCCAGGGGTGTATCCCCGGCTTGAAATCTGTATGGCAGCCCCATAGGTTGAGATAGCTTGTATGCGCCTCAACTCTGGAAACTGAACCAACCTAGTCTGTCACCCTGTTGGAGAATAGGGAAAGTTGCAAACATAGCCAGCATTCCATGACATTGCATTGCATTGTATAAATCATGAATTTTCAAACAATCGGCTTCGCGTAGCGTGTAAGTCCACTTGCCAACTCGGCTTCGCGTAGCGTGTAAGTCCACTTGCAAACACTCGGCTTCGCGGAAGCGTATAAGTCCACTCGTTAAATCGGCTTCGCGGAAGCGTATAAGTCCACTCGTTAAACCGGCTTCGCGTAAGCGTATAAGTCCACTCGTTAAATCGGCTTCGCGGAAGCGTATAAGTCCACTCGTTAAACCGGCTTCGCGTAAGCGTATAAGTCCACTCGTTAAATCGGCGTCGCGGAAGCGTATAAGTCCACTCGTTAAATCGGCTTCGCGGAAGCGTATAAGTCCACTCGTTAAATCGGCTTCGCGTAGCGTGTAAGTCCACTCGCCAACTCGGCTTCGCGTAAGCGTATAAGTCCACTCGTTAAATCGGCTTCGCGGAAGCGTATAAGTCCACTCGTTAAATCGGCTTCGCGTAGCGTGTAAGTCCACTCGCCAACTCGGCTTCGCGTAAGCGTATAAGTCCACTCGTTAAATCGGCTTCGCGTAAGCGTATAAGTCCACTCGTTAAATCGGCTTCGCGGAAGCGTATAAGTCCACTCGGTAAATTGGTTTCGCGTAAGCGTATAAGTCCACTCGTTAAATCGGCTTCGCGGAAGCGTATAATTCCACTCGTTAAATCGGCTTCGCGGAAGCATATAAGTCCACTCGTTAAATCGGCTTCGCGTAGCGTATAAGTCCAATCGTTAAACCGGCTTCGCGTAGCGTGTAAGTCCACTTGCCAACTCGGCTTCGCGTAGCGTATAAGTCCAATCTTCAAAATCGGTTAAAAATAGCAGGTGCGCCTGTCTGTTTATACCACCCCTTCTCCTCTCGCGTGAGATGCGTTAGGATGTTGATTCACTCGGTTAAAAACAGCAGGTGCGCCTGTCTGTTTACACCACCCATTCTCCTCTCGCGTGAGACGCGTTAGGATGTCGATTACTCTTAGTTGAGGTCATCCCTCTCTTGCATGATCATGAGATTTCAAAAATAACCGGCTTCGTGAAACGTGTAAGTCCAACTTTCAAACTGCATGTTGAGCATATCATTTGCATTCTGCCCCTGAACTACGCTGGTTTGATTCCTTGCAAAGGGATACGTAGGCAACCTTCGGGTTCAACCACTTACATTACATCTGGTTTGTACATACATTGCATTTTGTGTGATTACCCAAGTCTTACGGCCTTGTCAAAAAGGGTCGTCTTCTGGCTTTGACATTCACTCACGTCATTTCATGACTTCGAGCTCTGTCAAAGAGGGGCAACTGTAGACACCCCATTTTGACCGGCCCTAAGACTTGGGCATTTTATTTTGACCACCCTCACCAAAAAAAATCAAATTGAAATATTAAATTCCAAACCTCACCCATTTTGGCCATCACTAATATTTTTGGTAATTTATAGTATTTTATAATTTTATATGTGTGTATTAAATTAGCTGTGTGCATATCTTTTCAGTGTGTTTTATATAAATTGATAACTATTTTTTTAAACCAAAAGAAAAAAAAATGTATATATATATATATAATAAAAAAAAAACAAAATACAAAAAAATATATAATAATAATAATAATAATAATAATAAAAGAATACTTGTAAAGAAAAGAAAATAAAAAAAACAACAAAAGGGAGAAAAGATGTTAAAGAAAGATGCTAAGAATGATTATGTTTGTTGGTGATTGCAAGAGTGGCCTCGTGGGTGCAAGAGTGGCCTCGTGGGTGAGGGGTGATAACATAATAATAAGGGAAAGAGAGGTTCTGGAGAAGAGGGGGGGGGCACTGATTAAAAGAAGCGGGGAGACTCACCATTGGGGGAGGGAGGCAAACACATGGGTTAGAAAGGAGTGAAGGAGAAGTTAGGAAGAAAAGAGACCCACGGGGGCTCTCTCTCTCTCTCAGATTCCATGCACACACTCATACGGGTTAGAGGGGATACACCCAACACATACACAGCGGCACCTCACTGATAAACAACACATGCATTGACTCACACATCTCTCCCTTCTTTTCTCGGCTCTCCCCGGAGACACCCAACACACCTGTGCACTCAGCACAAACCACACACCTCCCTCAACCATTAACACATTCACACGGTGCACACCTCACCACTGTCATGACACACACCACACCATCACCACCTAACAAACCCATGCAACACATCTCTCACCTCATGGGTCTCTCTCTCTCTTCACACCATCACCACCTAGCTCACTAACCCATCTTCAACACACACGGCCATGCATGCACCACACCCGATCACAGGACACCACCCAACCCATCTGGTTTCACCATCCATCCCACTCCATCGCACCACCATACCACCACGGCAACCCACGGCAGCATCCATCACCACCCTCACCATGCACCACTGTGCACACCCACGGTGACCCACTCTCCCTCACTTCTCTCTCTAACCCACCTCCATGCATAAACCCAGCCGTACACAACTCACCCCTCAACCCACGACCCACAAACTCACCACCACCTTCATCATCCACCTCTCCTTCCCACTCTCACCAAGCCCCAACCGACCAACCCACCTCTCCTTCCCACTCTCACCAAGCCACAACCGACCAACCCAGCATCCTCACTCCCTCTGCACCAACCCAGCAGCCATCATCCTACATACCCCCACATGCATATACACACACACCCACCAACTTCCTCCATCACTCTAGCACACCCACGGCAGCACACCCAGCTACCATACACACACGGGTTACCCACTCTTTCTCTCTCTCTCTTCTCTCTCTAAGACTCTCTCTCTCTATGTATATCTCTCTATGTATATATATATATATATATTTTATATGTATAATATGTGTATTTATATAAATGTTTTATATGTATTTATATGTATAATATATGTATTTTATATGTATTATATTTGTGTCATGCTATTTTTTTTTTTATGTATATATATTTTATATGTATCATATGGTCATGGGTGTTGGGTAATATAAAAACAAAAAAAGATTTTTAACGTTGGTTTTATGGGTGGAGGTAATAAAAAAAACAAAAACAAAAAGATTTTTTATAAATGTTTATTTTGGGCTCACATCATCCAATAGTGATTTCCCTATAAGCCATGCTAGTCAGATTTCAAATCCGTTCCTTGATTTGCCGCTTGAATCTGGAAAATGTGAATCATGTGATGTTGCGAAACCCGGGACATGCGAAAAGGAGTGGAATGCACCAGTGATGAAGTTGTTTATTTTATATTTATTTTGAGTGTTGTGAGGTTCTATTTTTTTATTTTATTTTTCTCTCCTCTCTCCCTCATTCGGATCTGTAATAATTCAAGTATTGTAATAATTCCCCTACCCCGCTTCTTTCTATCCCATTCTTTTATCGCTTTCCCTAACTGTGTGTATGTATATATCTTGACATGTCATGCATATCCCTACTTTACATCCATGATTCATGCATAAGATTTGGCTAAATTTGCATCTTTATGCTTCAATTGATTATCCCATGATTCTGTGTTTTGAGATATTCACATGCCATATTCTAGAAGCCAAATCTTTAGTGCATCTCATGAGTGAATTGCATTAGGATTCTGTATATAAGATCATGCATATTTTACTAACTTTGTTTTGTAGCTGTTCGAGGGACTCGGTCAATCTGTGAGTTTTTATGCTTTAGCATCCCTTTTGTGTGTGATTTTCTTATTATGTTTAGCATCCTACCATGTGGCTATTTGCTTAAGTGATATAACTGTTTGAATGCCTGTGGATGAAGGCTTGTTGCTTAAATTGGAATGATTCAAAGATTGTACGCGTTAAGCCCACTTGATGGTGGCAAAATCAAACCCTTTTCGGAAAACAAACATGAAGTTGAATTGTTCCAATTTGAGCAAACTAGTCTATACTTGTATGCTTCACATAGTAAATTTTAGGATTTACTAAAATAATCAGAACATGAACATATAAAGAAAATAAAAGTCATATCATGGTTTAGTAGAGGCCGATCTTTCGATCGGGTGGGCGGGGGTGCTCATTATTGACCTTCCCCTCTCATACCTAAGGTTCCGAGCCAAGCATCCTTGGTTACGACGAACAGTGGCCTTTGGCACCGAGTCATGGGTTTCCTAATTTCCCAAAAATATTAGGTGGCGACTCTGAGATCTGATGACGCAGTCCATTTTGACAAAATTGTAATAAAATGGATTTTCAATAAAAATTGCCAAATCTGGACTTTCATCTATGTTTCACATTGCACTCGTGAGACATTGAGATCAAAGAGATCTCGGGAGTTCGAACTGTTTAACGCGCGCGGGTACCCTCCCGGGCATGTTACAGTCGCCCTTTCGGGTTTTCGGCCTAGCGAGCCTCTTAGGGAAAATATTTCTTCAACTTGTCCATGTTGATCGGTTGGGAGAACTCTAGGCCATCTAGGTCCATCAGAACGACAGCTCCACCCGACCAGATAGACTTGATGATGTAAGGACCAGTCCAATTAGGTCTGAACTTGCCCCTAGGGTCGTGGATGGGAGCTCGGTTGTCCTTGAGCACCAAATCTCCTTCTTTCAAATTTCGGGACTTAACTTTCTTGTTGAAAGCCCTGGCAATTCGTCGTTGATAACCCTGAACATGGTACAGTGCTTTCAGCCTTCTCTCATCAAAGAGCATGAGTTACTCGAATCTGCTCTGCTGCCAATCTGCCTCAGCTATCTGACACTCAGCCAGTACTCGCAACGACGGAACTTCAATTTCGATAGGTAGAACGGCCTCCATCCCATAAACCAATGAATACGGAGTCGCTCCAGTAGAAGTTCTAATTGAAGTCCGGTAGCCCTACAGAGCAAATGGCAACTTATATGGCCAGTCCCAGTAGGTTTCCACCATCTTCTGCAGAATACGCTTGATGTTCTTGTTGGCGGCCTCAACTGCTCCGTTGGTTTGCGGCCGATATGTGGATGACTTATGAAAAGCCACGTTGTATTTTTCCAACAAGTCAATCACTTCCTTCTTGAAGTGGGAACCATTATCTGAAATGATCTCGTTCGGGACCCCATAGCGGCAGATGATGTTGTTTCTAATGAACTTTGCAACGTGCGACGCCTTCAACACTGCATAAGATTGGGCCTCAACCCACTTTGTGAAATAGTCAATCGCGACCAGAATGAACTCATGCCCATTAGATCCCTTCGGAGTGACAGCCCTGATCACATCGATCCCCCAGACTGAAAATGGCCAAGGCGAAGTCATGTTGTACAGTTTCGACGGCGGAATGTTTATGCGGTTCGCATGGATCTGACATTTGTGGCATAGCCGGACAAAGCCAATACAATCCTTTTCCATGGTGGACCAGTAGTAACCTTGCCTGAGAATTTTTCGGGCTAGCATCACCCCATTCATGTGCGCTCCGCACTCTCCCCCGTGGATGGCCTCCATCAGGCGCTTCGATTCTTCGGCGTCGACACACAGTTTATGCATTCCCAGATGACCTCTCTTATACAGTTTACTTCCGCAGATGATGAACTGAGCAGCCATTCTTCGGATTTCCCTCTTGTCTTTGGCATTTGCCCCTGGCGGATACGCTTCTTTCTCCAAGAAGTTCCAAACATCGTAATACCAGGGGTTCTCATCTTGAACCTCTTCTATGGCAGCAATCGACTCGTAGGCTGGCGCAAACTTCTGGTCAATGATGATCGGACGCTTCCGGACTCCAAAAGGGATGTCTATCATAGAAGATAGAGTTGCTAATGAATCTGCGAACCTGTTGTTCTCTCTTAGTAGATGAGCGAAGTTCAGCTTCTCAAACCGAGGAATCAACAAGTCTAAGGTCTGATGGTATATTCTCATCTTTTCTTCTTTGACTTTCCAATCTCCTTTTGCTTGAGATACAACAAGGTTCGAGTCCCCGATGACGTCCAACCGTTTTGCCCCTAGTTCTAGGGCGGCTTCTAAACCAGCAATGCATGCTTCATACTCTGCTTCGTTGTTCGAGACTTTGAACCGGAGTTTAAATGCTAGAGGGATACGGGAATTGTCGGGTGCTATCAGCAACACCCCTATCTCATACCTGTATTGGTTTGACGCTCCGTCAAAATACATCGTCCAAAACTCATCTTCGATATGCAAAATAGCCTCATCTGGGAACAAGTACTCAACTGCTTCATCCCCTCAACTGGATGATCGGCCAGGAACTCTGCTACTGCTCTCTCCTTTATTGACTTGCGAGTCACATACTTTAGATCGAATTCGGAAAGTAGAAGCAACCAACGAGCTAGCCTACCCGTAAGTGCCGGTTTCTCGAAGAGATATTTGATGGGATCTAGTCTTGAAACCAACATTACAGAGTGAGCTAACAGGTAGTGCCGCAGCTTCCTGGTAGCCCATGCCAAGGCTAAGCAAGCCTTTTCCAGCGGAGTGTAACGGGTCTCGTAACCCAGCATCTTCTTGCTCAGGTAGTAGATAGCTTTCTCCACCTTGTCCTCAGACTCCTGTGCAAGCATACAGCCTATCGTAGTTTCAGTTACTGAAAGGTACAAAATCAACGGTTTCCCCGGTTCAGACGGTGACAACATGGGTGGGTTTTGTAAGTATTGCTTGATCTATTCAAAAGCAGCTTGGCATCGGCCGTCCCATTGGAACTTCGTTCCTTTCTTCAGGAGACCAAAGAGTGGTTCACAAGTCAAGGTTAATTTTGAGATAAACCGTCTTATGAATTGCACTTTACCCAAAAAGCCTCGCACCTCCTTTTCAGTCCTTGGTGGTGGCATTTCTAAGATGGCCTTGATTTTGGAAGGGTCGACTTCGATACCTCTCTGTGTAATCAAGAACCCCAGTATTTTCCCTGCTGTAACACCAAACGTACATTTCTGAGGATTCAGCCGCAACCGAAATTCTCTGATCCTTTGGAAGAACTTTTGCAAGGCGGTGTAGTGGCCCTCTCTTTCTTTGGACTTGACAATCATGTCGTCCACGTACACCTCAACCTCTTTATGGATCATGTCATGCAATATCGTGGTCGCAGCCCGTTGATATGTAGCTCCAGCATTCTTCAGCCCAAACGGCATCACTCTGTAACAGTAGGTCCCCCACGGAGTGGTAAAAGTAGTCTTCTCCTGGTCTTCGTGTGCCATCACAATCTGGTTGTATCCTGAAAAGCCATCCATGAACGAAAGCAATGCATGCCCCGCAGTGAAGTCCACTAACTCATCGATATGCGGCAGAGGAAAGTCGTCCTTTGGACTGGCTTTGTTCAAATCTCTGAAGTCCACGCATACTCGAATCTTGCCATCCTTCTTCGGTACTGGAACTATGTTGGCCAACCAAGTTGGGTATTCAGATACTAGCAGGAACCCTGCGTCAATTTGCTTGGTGACCTCTTCTTTGATCTTGATGGCCCAGTCGGGGCGGATCCTTCTGAGTTTTTGTTTGACAGGTCGGGCCTCGGGGTCAAGAGGGATCCGGTGCTGTACAATCTCAGGATCAATTCCAGGTATGTCTTTGTAGGACCATGCGAAAACATTTTTGAAATCTTTTAATAAAGCGACTAAGCGCTCGCGCTCCTTCGAAGACAACGTGGACCCGATCTGGACCAGCCGCGGGTCCTTCTCAGTACCAACATTAATTTGGATGATTTCATCAACAAGCGGTTTTACAAAGCTCTCCTGCTCTTGCTCTAGCAAATATTTCAAAACCGGAGGAATTTCTTCCTCGTCGTTTTCATCGAAGTTTTGAAAGTCTGAATTAATGCAATAAATCAAAGGCACAGAAAAATACTCAAAAGCCATATCCACTTCATTCTCATTAATCACTTCCAAGTTGCCTGATTCCTCTGTTACAACAGACTCAAAGGAAAAAGAAAAAGACGATCCAGACAAGACTGTGGCATCCGGGTTGTTAGCCCTAGGAATACCGGACTCAGACTCAGACGAGCTGGAACCTGATTCCGACCCTACAGATTCGGTAGAATCAGATTTCGGCTCACTACCTGACCCGGTGCTGCTTGATAAGAAACCTTCCTCGTACTGCTAGACGAGGGAAGGTGCAATGGAAGCATCCAAAATGCTCAAAGATGGGCTCGCGGCTGCTTCATTCCCAATCATAGACATTGAGAGATCACCCCCCAAGCACTCATGTATGATCGGAGGATCTGATAGTAGACAAGCCAGTGCTATCCCCATTTCAAACTCGGTGCTCTTGGAATCCACTTCCTTACACCGCTCAACCTCAGCTGATAGGTCTGTCTGCTCTTCGGGAACATCATCCCCGGTCAATTGTAAGTCAAAGAAGATCTCGAAACCCGGCAGGCGCCTCTTCTCGGCATTTAGCCATGGCTCTGGGAAGCCACAGAATGGAAAGTCTTCCCCCTCCCAGACGAAACGTCCGTTCAGGGTGCCCTGGATAGGCCGATGCATCAAGTCAAAATGCCTCCCGGTCTGCTTGGCCCTGGCTCTCCCAGCCATGTCTTTGCCTTTCCTTACCCAGTCCTCTTTGGTGGGCAAATAGCCTAAACCAAAGGTATGCGGGTTGTGCGGCACTTCGGCCGATATTGCAATACCTTTCTGGCCACTTTTTCCCAGTCCCATCCCGGGGATATGTTGGAGCTTATTCATGAGGTACACTGACTGTGCGCTGACATACAACCCTTTATCAGTAGCCAAAATGTTCTGAATGACCCGGGCCTCGGCTAGGGTAAATCCTGACAAGAACACATCCTCCGTACCATGCTCGATTTCCAAAACCGGTGTAGACACTTCTGGCGGCGGATGGATTGACGAATTCCCAAAAACAATAGCCACCCCCTTCCCGTGGGGGTATTTCAATGTCTCATGCAGGGTGGAAGAGACTGCCTTCACCTGGTGCAGCCACGGCCGCCCCAAGAGTAGATTAAAGGTCGCAGGAACGTCCAGGACATGAAAATCGATCTCGTGTTGTCCCGGACCAACCTTAGTGTGAATCCTCACGGCCCCCATCACCTCTCTGCTTGTGTTATCATATGCCCTTATCACCTGGGCTATTGGCACGAAGTCCGCGGGCTTCAACCCGATTGCATATGCCGTCCTTGACGGGCATACGTTAATAGCGGATCCCGTATCGACAAGAACCACCGGTATCCATTTGCTTCTACATTCCACAGAGATGTAGAGCGGTTTGTTATGATTCGTGCCCTCAGGCGGCAGTTCCTTGTCGGAAAAGGTCAACGTCGGGGAAGCTCCTCCCGGAAAGACCAATCCTACCAGCTGCTCAGGCATGGTATCTATTGAGAGTTTGGCTTTGTCCATTGCAGACAGGACAGCTTGTCTATGTACTCTTGAAGCCATCAGCAGTCCCCAGATGGAGATGTCTGCTTGTATTTTCTTCAGTTGTTTTAGCATAGCTTCTCATTCGAGTAGCTTTTCTTTCTGCTTGTCTGACTCCTTGTCCTTCCCGGACGCCTCTGGTTGGTCTAAGTGTGGGGGCTTGAAATACCGCCCGCTCCTAGTCATATGATCAACTTTGCCAATATACCAGGTATCGTCCGGTTGGTTACTCCCCCAATCCTTATTTGTGTGGGCAAGACATAAATCATCGTCTTCTCACCACATGCCATCAGCCGCCGACAGACACCTGTCCGGGTCCGTTGCAACTATCCTTGTACTCGCAGTACCTTCCGTCCATGTGCTCGCAGCACGCTCTATCTTTGTGCACACAGTAGGTTCAGTCCCCACAGGGGCCTTGGCTTTTCTGGCCCTCTCTGAGTCTTCGATTTCTTCCGGTTCTAACTATTTCAGCGCAGCTTGCTGTTCAACGTCTCCTGTATTCAAATTGCCCGGGTCCCGAGCGAAATTCTTAACACCGGCGCTCTCCGGCGATGTATCCATATTCTCAGCCCTTCCGGCCACAGTTGATGTCCCCGTCCCTGATGGACCCTGTTCTAGCTGAGGTTGTTTAATAACATCCGGGTGGTCGTCAAGCCACCCAGTAGACTCCGCTGCCCTATCCGAATCAAACCAGTTGACTGTCACGTCTTCCGAGTCTTGTTCGTTGAAGAATTGAAAGTTCGCGATGTCTTCCTCCAGATCTGCTAAGTCATTTAGCCCCTGATTGACTCTATCTTCCTGGACTACACAAATCCCTGCCCCTACCGGCAATTCCACATTCGGCCTAGCCTGGCCTGCTGACGTAATGTAACTGCTCGGGTTGTACACGAAGTTTGCAGACCTTTCAGGCTCTGTATTTGCATTCTCATCTGCCTCCGCAGTCGACCCACTTCTATCTTCGACAGCTACCACCACCGTTTCAGGTTGGGTTTGGGAGATGTCCAACACGCACAAGTCGGTGATGTCAGGAAGGAACACCTCTGGCTTGGGTAGGTGAGAAGGGGTGATATATCTACTAGGGTCGTATGACTCAACCCTAGTTTGGATCATATTGATGTGTTTGGGAGGTGGAGCTTGGTTATGTGGTGGGAGAGGGTTGGTTGTGACATTTGGTTTCTTCGGAGGCACGATCACCCTGTTGTCGATGAGATCCTGAATCTCGTGACGCAATCTATAGCATTGGTCAGTGTCATGACCATGCTGTTGGTGAAATGCGCAGTACTTCACCCGGTTATGGGAGGGGGGAAGTTTTTCTGGTAATGGCTGCGGCTCTAGGGGCTTCAAGTGCCCTTTTCTAATTAAAACTCCCAAAGCTTTGGACAGGGGCATATATAGTGAAGTGAAGGCTCTTTGGCCTTTGGGTGCGTATCTGGCTGCTTGCGAGCTACTACCGGACGCACCGGTGAATGGCGTAGCTGTAAGGGTTCTTGGGGTATTGGTGGTGGTAACCATACTCACATCTGAGGATCTAGCAGCTGCAGCACTGCTCGCGCCTGCATTTGTACTGCGGTTGAATGTTCTCTTAGGCTGTTCTCTCTCATTATCAATGAGGCCTTGCTTCATAGCGTCTTCGATCTGCACCCCTATCTCATGTAAATCTGCAAAGGTGGGGAGGGGGAGGACGATTATCTTCTGCATAAGCTTGGGTTGGAGGTTACGCACAACCATCCGAATCTGATCTTTGTCAACAGGCCTGATGGTCATCATCGAGGCCTTGGCCCTCCACCGGGTCACAAAATCGGAGAAGCTCTCATTCGGTTCTTGCCTGGTGGTCTTGAGATCACGAGTTGTGACCTCGATCTGTGTATTATAGGAGTATTGAGCTATGAAGGCCTCGGCCATCTCCTC
Organism: Camellia japonica; assembly: GCA_030407325.1. Classification (NCBI taxonomy): domain Eukaryota; kingdom Viridiplantae; phylum Streptophyta; class Magnoliopsida; order Ericales; family Theaceae; genus Camellia; species Camellia japonica. The sequence continues at coordinate 182,715,720 of JAPPVO010000019.1, forward strand.
CCAGTTCCTCTTGACGGAATCTTCCAATTTTGCATACCAGATGGCCGCTACACCTGACAAGGTCCGGCCAAACAAAGACAGCTTTTGCAACCTGGAGAGGCCCATCGGCCTCAGTATATCTGAAAACAACCGTAAATGCACCATAGGATCGCCGGATCCGTCAAAACAGTCAACATGAGGCATCTTAAACCGGTCCGGCAGTGTCACGACTGCGTCAGTATACCCATCTTCGATATCTGGAATGGTCTTGACACCCTGAGATTTCTTGAACAGCTTTTCAAGCTTGCTCACCTTTAATGCCGTGGGGTCCACCTCGAACTCAAAGAGAGAATCCGGTAGGTTGGTAGGTGTTTTGGACAGCTGGGGTAGAATTGGAGGCAGAGCCGGCTCGGTCGGAATGTTCGTATCTTCCTGGACATTTGGTGTCTCCCCGGGTATTGGAACCCTTGGTGGGGGAGGAGCTTGGTGCGAAGCAGATGCCCCGGCTTGTTGCTATAGTCTAGTGATTAGTTCTGCTTGTTGGGCCATGATCTTAGCTTGCTGTTTGGCAAATTCCGCTTGACAAGCAGCGTCTTGCTGCATGGTTTTCATGCTCTCCTGGAGCTGACGCATCATTTCTTCCATTCCTGCCATACTGCCCTGATCTAGCTGAACTACCGGTATATGTTCCCTCTCTGCGGGAGAAACAAAACTCTGATCCCTACTATATTCAGGTGGGGTAGACAAAGCCCTCTGAACTGATATCCTCTGCCTAACTGCCCTCCGTCTAGTAACCGGGGGTAAAGAATGGAACACTGGTTGTCCGTCTACCAGATCCTTAGATCGATGGAGTCTGCGACCTCTAGTCCAGAGTGCTTGGGGGATATCTGTCTGGTCGGAGTCAATTGTGCTAAACTACCTAGCAAAAGATAAATAAAGCATAATAAGGAAATAATGAACAGAAAAACGGGCAGCGTAATAGCTTAAATAAAGACAACACACAGTTGGCAAATATAAACCGAATGGACTTCTCTCAACCACTGATCACTGTTCCCAAATCACTACCCCCAAATCTGAATCTGATACCCGCAGATATAACGGATTCTCAAAGTACTGATACTGATGCCCGCAGGCCTGATACCCAAACTTGCAGACTGATACGTGCATACCCTGTAGAGGTCAACTCAAAAAACACATAACAAGCAAGTAAGAGCCAAAACACCCCTATGTTTGGGTAGGGTTTCCTTGTCCTATTTTGTCAGGAGCTAGGGCTTCACTACGCACACAGCGGTTTCAGACAACCTAAAATCGGGTAGCAACCTGTGCTAGTTCGGAATTGTCACTATGGATTCCGAATATGCACTAGGTTGAATGGTCGAAAAGGGTGCCCCGGTAAAAACCGGGGTTTGTGTTCCCGTCGTGGCAGAGCCCGCAACCGGTCAGCCTTATGGCATGCTTCTCAAAGCAAGCCTCCGGCAAACCGATCAGGAATAGCATACGGCAAACACGGTGTCCTAGGCGCACCCATGTACATGCAATGCAAAGAAACACATAAGTGTAATCAAAACAAGATATCATGAGTTCGAGTCAAGTTCTCTAAATCCCTAGCAAAGTCGCCAGAAACTGTAGACGCGCCCGAACGTCTCAGGAAAATCCCGTTTTGTCCATTGGGCTTACTACTACAGTTCGGATCCAATGTCACGGTTCTTAATCTGATCTCGCAAAGTGCAATACGAGATTGATAAATCACCAAAGAGTCCAAATCCGGCAAATCGTTTTGAAAAACTGATTTTTAGAAAGAAGTGCCAAACATGGACTGCTTTGCCAGATACAGAGTCGCCACCTAAATATTTTATTTTGGGGGAATTTAGGAAACCCTGACTCGTGCCTAAGGCTACGTGTCCGTCATCACCAAAGTTGCCTCGGCTCGGGAACTTGGGTACGATTGGGGAAGGTCATTTCATGAGCACCGCCGCCCGCCCGATCAAAGATCGGCCACTACTAAGCATGATATCTTGTTTTTGAAAACACATGTGCTCTTATTCCGGTTATTAGCCTAGAATTACTATGTGATGCGCACAACATACAAGTATAGACTGGATTGCCTAGGTTGGAACAAAACATCTCATGTTTGTTTTTGAAAGCGGTTTGCTACTCGCAAGTAGGCTAAAATACGGATTTTGCCACCCTCTAGTGGGCTTAAAACTCGCAATCAATGAATTGTCCCAATTCAAGTAACCCAACCTTCACCCACAGGCATTCAGGCAGTTATATCACATAAGCAAATAGCCTCATGGCAAGCATGCTATCATGGCAACACTCACACTCATGCAAGATGCTAAAGCATAAACACTTACAGTGTACTCCGAGCCAAAAAAAAGAAGCTAGTTAGTAATCAATGCATGATCCTAGCTATGTCAAGAATGCCTAATGCAACACAAGCAAGAATGCAACTAAGATAGGCTCGGCTATTCTAAAGTGGCATGTGAGATGCTACAAATAACACGCATTCAACTTGGAATTGAAATACGATGCAGTTAGTATGATGCGCCGAGCCCGGTGCATGCAATACAAATGAATGTATGCAAACATGCTGACATAAGTATGCTAATTGAAACATGACCTAAAACTAACCATTTAAAAGCAGGTAAGTAAAAGGGAGAAAGACGTGGGGTTGGAAGACATTCACACACGCACGCACACTTATTACAAAACTCGCCCTCTCGACGGAGGGTCCGAATAAATAATACAAACCGAATAATTAATCAACTACCCTAGCTAATTAAATATTATAAAACCCTTAATTAATTAACAAATTAGTTACAAAACAATCTAAGCATGAAATTAAGAGGCCGCCTCAGCTCCGCCTCGAAATGGTTAGATGATGCATGCTCGATTCGCCTCGCCCGGAAAACTCGTTGCCATGCCACATGTTGCCTCTGTTTACACTATTTTATGCCTCTGAAAACTGCACAAGTCCCAAAGCTGCTTCTGAACCACTCCCTAAGCCCGACCAAATGATAGGACCACCGGCCATGGAAATATGGTCATCGACCAAAAGTGGGGCCATCGGCTGGATATTTGTGCCGGCCGGCACTGAATGTGGCCGACCAGCCTTCCCTTCCTGCAGAATTCTGTTTTTGCTGCAACAGAGGACAGACAGTGCATGGCAAGGAATTTACAAGACAATGTGTGCACGACCACCCTCCCTATCATGCTATGAACTCAAGGGAGTATGGCTCTCGACCCTCGGGCCACCAATCACGCATTTCGATGCATGATGGCCAAAGGTACCGAGTGTGCAAATCAATGTGGGATGAATGCAGCAAAACATATGAATGCCTAGAACTCTATCATGCTTGGATCAAGAGCGTCGGCGACCGAGGATTGAGGCACGTTTCGTCACTAAAAGTACGAACGTTCCTCGTTCCTCGTGTTTGGCTTGACACCCCAAACCAAACATAATGCAATGTAAGCACGCTAAATGCAATGCAACACGGGGGCATTATGCAATGCAACAAAACTAATGGCATGCAAGCAAACCCAATGCAATATGAGTTTGCAAGCAAGCTTGCAAACAGCCCAAGCATGCAACAAGTATGCATTAATGTCATGAGATACAACTAACCAAACATCATGCAATATACTCAATATGCAAACGTGGTGCAATACGAGCATGCAAGTATCATGAAAGCGAACATGTTCAATGGACTTAAACCAAAATGACAGACCTCAGCCATGCTCTAATCAGTGGCCAAAACACCCAAATCAAGGGACCAAAAGGGGAGGCATGCACACACATACATTGGTCCATAAGCTAGACCACAATGCACAATCTTCAAACATGAGCAAGATGGGATAAACATGAGAATGTGACGATGCAATAAGCTATGAAATCATGTCAATAATGATGCCAAATTATGCACATAGGATAAACATAGCATGCTAATGGACTTAAAGCTCAAAGCTAGCCAAGGTTCTTGAACTATGGCCATATCAACCAAGCCCCAAAGGGCCAAGGCAACCCAAAACAGTCCCAAGACAGGCCAAAACAAGGCTAGAACATGCATGGAATGTGGTCAAATCATGCTAGAAAGGTGAGCACAAAACAAGGCGCACATAAGGCCAAAAGGGGGAATTGCACTACACCCAACACAACCAAACATGGCATGATTTGAGCAATGGAAAATAGAGTTATGACATGTTGAAACAAGCTCAAAAACCCGCTTAGATGGTGTCTAAATGGTCTAAGCATAAAGGCATACACAATGGCCCAATCTTGAAGCATAAAACATGAACCCTCTAATGCATGGAAAATGTAATGAATGTGAATGCATGGCCACATTATATGGGCGGAAATCTCATGTGGAGTGATGCCAAAACATGAAAATGAGCCAAGTAATGCAATCATGCGACTTAGGCCTTCAAAGTTAACAAGCTAGGATGAACTAAGGCTATATAAAACATGACATATATGATCTAAACGACACCAAACAGAGCTTTAACATGCTGAAATATGACTAAAAGTTCCTTTGGATCGAGTCAAAATATGCAAGCATAATAGTCCAAATGCAAGATACATGTTATGGCAAGTGAGAGGATTGCAAGACAAGTGTATGGTGTATGCATGAGGCCATCAAAACAACATGAAACAGAGGTACAACATGACCAAACAACACCAAATACTTGCTAAAATGGAGTTAAAACAAACTAAGTGAATATGCTACCATTGTGAGCCAACAATGCAAGCAAATGAGACACAAAGGGAGAGGGGTGTCCCTCCCCTATGAAAGACCTCAAAACCACTTCTCTACCACTGAAAATCCTCTGGATTTCAGTGGTGAGAAGGCCAAAACAAAAGGGTTCCAAAGCCAAAAGGAAGAGGCACAAAAAGAGGCCAAACAAGGCCTAAAGGGGGGTAGACAACCCCCAACACAAAAGTGACCTTAAACAATCATCTTAAGCATATAAAATCAGAACTTTTTACAGGTTATAGCTAAGCTTAAAACAATATGCAAGATAGGCCAAAAGCTCATGCAAGAATGGGGAATAAAGAGCATAGTTTCTCACCCTTGAAGAACCTCTTTAAGAACACCACTCCAGCACCTCCTCCTGATCAAAACCAACTCAAAAACTCTAGAATCAACTCTTCTAGTGCCTCAGCAACCAAGGATAGTGTAATGGTAGGTGTTTATGTGCAATAGTAAGAACAAAACACACTTTTGATTACAAACACACACACAAATCTAGAGAGAGAGATATAGAGAGAGAGCTATATCTAACTTGTATATCAGATGGATCAACCTCTGGAAAGGGAGGGGAGGCCCTCATTTTATAGAAAATCAACTTTGCTAAGCTTCCAAGAGAAGCTAAACAAGGATGAAATCCCTCCATACACGTGTATGGAGGGCAGGGTCTGTGCTCACCAGCTGGCATAGCTGGCATGCACAATGCCTGAAAAAGGTAAAGAAAAGGCCTCGGCCAGAAAATGTGGCCGACTGACCGACCAAATAAAGTGCTGGTCAGCCAACACACTTATCTGATAGAAAGAAAACAAGACCGGTGGCCTTAGGCCTTGGCCGGTGGGTTGAGAAAACGGCTAACAAGCCACCCTCTTCCTTCAGAAGCAAAACACAGGTATTTGGTCCACAACCAAGCACAAAACAGACAAGTTGAGAGATCTTGAGGTAAGGCACGCGGCCGAGACCTCCGGGAACTCAAAACGAACACGAACATGGATGATCATCGAGTGTTCAAACGATGACGTCCAAGTCTTGAGGACGGTCAAAAATAGGGTGTCTACAGTGTACTGCCACCCTTCTTATCATATCTCAAACTCAAAGGAGTATGGCACTTGGCTCTCAAGCCACCAACCAAGCATTTTCAATGCATGATGGCCAAAGAGTCAAGCTTGTACAAGCTTAATGAATGCACAAATAAGACTCTAAAGACCACCACCCTATCATGCATGATCAAGGGTGGCGGTGACCAAGAAAAGTGGCACGTTTCATCACCGTGAGTATGAAACGTCCCATTTTTCTTGTGTTTGGATTAACGTCCGATCCAAACACATGCAATGCAACACAACATACTTAACTTGCTTAAGTTTTACTTGTCCTGTTTTGTTTACACATTTTACATTACCGAATCATTCTTTAACCGGTTAAGTCCAAAGTGAAAGTCCTCTAATTGGAAGGAGGGCCTAAGCTACAAGTGCCTTGAGCATGAAAGAGGTCTCATACTGTTGGTTAGGAGGAATCCTCAAGAGAGGATTAAAACCATTAGGCATGAGAGCCTCAATTCCACACTCAAGCCAACAAGGGGCTTAAGGCCACTTTCAAAACAAATAAAAAAGTGAAGAATAGAGGGAGGTTGCAGACATTTCAGTGTTAATATGGCATGTAAATAGACTCTACAACATGCAAGCAACTCATGCACAACATGTTCAAAAGCCAAAAGCATCAAACTAGTGAAGAGCACTACACTAGAGGCATGCAATACCAAGCTCAACTGACCAAACCAGCTCTGGAAAGAGTTAAAACATGCCAAAACAGTGGCTAAAACATGCTGAGTTTGAAGCATAAAAGGCTAGAAAAACATGCTCACATGCTAGCTTGCAAACAAGGCTCAAAGCACAACTCTTAAAAGCAAGGAAAGAGTGAAATAAGTGAGAGTGTGACTGAGCTATATACATTGAAATCACATGTAAAATGATGTTACAACATGCAATCATCTCAAGCAAAACATGTTAGAGGCCTTGAAACACTAAGCTAGTGAAGGCATTTGCACTACAACCATGCAAGACAAGGCTCATATGACCAAGATAGCTCAAAATAGAGTTAAATCATGCCAAAATAGAGCCCAAAACATGCTAAGATCAAGTGACAAAAAGGTAGAAAAATATGCTCACATGTTAGGCTATTTACACCTGCAAACAAGACACAAGGAGGGGAGGCCACCCCCTTCTATTTTGGACCTCAAAACCAGGTTTTTACCACTGAAAAACCTCTGAGTTTCAGTGGTTAAAAGGCCAAAAGAGTTGTTTCAAAAAGCTTTGAAAGATGACACAAAAGGCTTCACAAGCCAAAGAGCAAAAAGAGGAGACAACCCCCTAACTCAACAAGACTTAAACCACCATTTTGAAACCTTAAAAACAGAGTTTTTTATGGTTGAAAAACCAAGTCAAAACAGTGTAAAAAGATGGCCAAACAATTGATTAAAACAAAGTTTAAAAGAGGTAAGCCTTATACCTTTGAAGCACAACACTTAAATAGCCACAATTCTGAGCCAAAACCAGCCTTAAGAACTCAAACTAAGCCTCAAAGAACCTCAACTCCAAGATGAAGATGTTTGGTCAAGGGTCTTAGTGCAAATATGTAGAGAATTCTCACTTTCAAGCATAAAATAGGGAGAGAGAGAGGATTCTAGAGAGAGAGAGAGAGGAAATTTTGCTCTCAAAAATTTCTAACCTCTCAAATAGGGAAGAGACCCCCCCCATTATATAGAAAAACAAGCCAAATGCTTGTATTCATCCCTCCATACACATGTATGGAGATAAGTATCAGTGAACAACAGCTGGCACAATTGGCAAATAAATATCTGAAAAAGGAGAAAAATGGCCGTCGGCCATCATTAGTGGCTGACCGGCCATCAATGTAGCCGACCGGGCATCAGTGTGGCCGACCAGCCACCACTGATGGCCGGTAGGCACAAGCCATGGCCGATGGACATTGGGGATGACCGACAAGCCACCCTCTCCTCCAGAAGTGAAGCAACAAGCTCTTGGCCCATAACCAAGCATAAAATAGACAAGTTGAGAGGCCCGAAGGCAAGGCGCTCCACCAAGAACTTTAGGCGCTCAGAACAAACACGAGCATACGAAATCATCGGGTGTTCAAACGATGATGTCCAAGTCTTGAGGACGATAAAAAATGGAGTGTCTACAGTTGCCCTTCTTTAACAGAACTCGGAAGTCATGAAATGACAGGAGTGAATGTCAAAGCCCAGAGACGACCCATTTTTGGCAAGGCCGAAGACTTAGACAAACAAGCAATCAAAACAAAGAACAATTGCGCCCACAGGCTGCCTATGTATCCCTTTGCAAGGAATCATACTAGTGTAGTTCTGGGGCAAGATGCAAATGACATGCACGATGCAGAACATAACTTATGATCAAGCAATGAGACTATAACAAAATATCTAGATGCAAACGTTATGCAAAGAAACGCTACAGCAAACTCGTACATAAGCAAGTTAACACGAACCAAACCACATTTCATGCAGAAAGGATGTAAGAAAATTATGCAAGCTTAACTACGCATCACGCATGAAAGGTAAAGAACTGCAACCGTCGGGTGCACCCGAGGCGGCAAACAAGATTCCAATGCGTGACACACGCGAGGAAAGAAGCAGTGATAACAAGTGAAACACATCCAACTGTTATGCAACCAAAACAAAGAGCGGTATAAGCATTGGAATTTGTCCAGATGAATTTAACCAAAACATCCTAACGCGCCGCGCGCCAGAGGGAAAAGAGAGCGGTGCAAACACCGGAGGGGGTATAAACATCAGAGTACATTCCAATGTTTCTAACAGAAAATAGGGTAGTATAGGCATTGAACCACGTTCCAAACGCTTCTAACCAAACGAAGTGGTATAAACATCGGGCGTACTCGAGTGTTTCTAACCAACAAGGTAGGTGTAAGCGTCAAACACACGTCCCAAACGCTTCTAACTGGAGAGGTGGTATAAACATCGGGCACGCAACCCAATGCTTCTAAACAAAGAGGTAGGTGTAAGCGTTGGACACACGTCCCAAACGCTTCTAACCGGAGAGGTGGTATAAACGTCGGGCACGTAACCCAATGCTTCTAACCAAAGGGGTGGTATAAGCGTCGGACACACGTCCCAAACGCTTCTAACTGGAGAGGTGGTATAAACATCGAGCACACAACCCAATGCTTCTAACCAACGGGGAGTGGTGTAAACACCGGGCGTACCCGAATGTTTCTAACCAACAAGGAAGTGGTGTAAACACTGGGCGTACCCGAATGTTTCTAACCAACAAGGAAGTGGTGTAAACACCGGGCGTACCTGAATGTTTCTAACCAACAAGGTAGTGGTGTAAACATCGGGCGTACCCGAATGTTTCTAACCAACAAGGTAGTGGTGTAAACACCGGGCGTACCCGAATGTTTCTAACCAACAAGGTAGTGGTGTAAACACCGGGCGTACCCGAATGTTTCTAACCAACAAGGTGTGGTGTAAACACCGGGCGTACCTGAATGTTTCTAACCAACGAAGAAGTGGTGTAAACACTGGGCGTACCCGAATGTTTCTAACCAACAAGGTGTTCAAAGGACATGAATGATCTTATCCGGAATTCCTCTGAATGAACCGTACATACAATATCGTCTGGTTGCACCAGTTTTGAATGAACCGTACATTCAATATTGTGCCTGCATAAGAAAGAAACTTAACAGATACATCAAGATAGGAATGCATGTTCCATGCAAGATTGACAGCATGTTCTAGGCAAATATGAGAAGTGCATATTCTATGCAAGCGTGGGAAATGCATATTCTGTGCAAACATGACAAATGCATGCTCCATGCAAGATTAACAAATGCATGCTCTATGCTAGTGAGAAGTGCATATTCTATGCTCAATGATAACAATGCACATTTAATGCAACATGCATATTCTATGCAAACATGGGGATGCATGTCCTATGCAACGATACAAAATGCATGTTCCATGCAACGACAAAGAAATGCACATTCTATGCAAGCATGAGAAGTACGTATCCTATGCAAACGTGGCAAATGCATGCTCCATGCAACATCGAGATGCATATTCTATGCGAGATTAATGAATGTATGTTCCATACGGGAGTAACAAATGCATGCTTCATGCGAGACATCAAAGCACAAATTCAATGCAAGTGTGAGAAGTGCATAACGATGCAAGTGTGAAAAGTGCATAACGATGTAAGTGTTGCATATATGACAAAAATGCTCTAATGCAACATGTTCAAAAGCGACTCTCTGATCTTGCGATATACGAAAGGATACGAAAAGGATACACTTTTTCCAATAAGAGGCAACCCAGGATCACCAAGAACACTATTCAAGTCTTTGCGAAGAGAAACCAAGCTTAACGGTAACTTTCCCTTGCACCACTTAGGAAACAGGGACCAAATCAGTGAGAAAACACCAAGATAAGGACCTTGGGGACTGGAAGACCACAGATGAGGGGTGCCAGCCACCCATCGGCCACCCATAGGCACTGCCGGCCACAAATTAAACTCATCGGCCACCGATGGCAGATTCGGGGTAAATTGGAGATTTCACCTTGGGCCTTTAAATATACACATCTATACTTCATTCCCACACAACCCTAAGTCCGAAAATCATCCTCCAAGCTCTCTAGACCTTCATCTTCCTTAGATCCGAGTGATACATGCATTTTCCAATGCCCCATAAACATTTCCTTCGTTAAACCCTCGTAGTCTACTCTATTTTGAACCGATCGAAAATCCATTTCAGTGCTGTTCTCTTTATTTCCATCACTTGAGGTTTGTTTCCCTCAAGTTACCCTTGATTTCGGTGCCCTTTTCCGAGCCCTGACCTTTTCTTCCACTTTTCCTCTCTCAGAGTTGACTTTTGGCATTCCTGCCCATTTTCCACATTTTCGACCATTTTCTCATATTTTCTTGACATGGCGGACGATATCCCACACGACGGAGCTCCTCCGGGGATGGAGATGGATCCAGAGTTCGAGCCATTGCCGCTTAGTATCTGACCGTTCGACCCAGCAACGTACCATCTTGAGGTACACGTGCTACCTCCCGATAGCATCCGCCAGTTCAGGGGGTCTGCGCAAGGTGCACTAGAGGACCTCTTACTACGCGAGCCGGAGTCACATTTATCCCATGGCGCCTCCGAGGTATACACTTTCTCTTTATTTTCAACAATGTAGGTTACATTTCTTGTATAGCTCACACTGCCTTGCATCTACTTATCCCAAACACATTTTTGCATTGTATTTCTTACACTGCCTTGCATCTGTTTGTCCTGAACATACCCTTGCACTGTATTTCTTACACTGCCTTGTATCTGTTTATCCTACTGTAGACCGCCCCGAGAACTCCCGCTCTCCGCGTGCGAGGGCGCGAATTCGTTTTGTTCTGAGCTACTACAGTTCGGACTCAATGTCACGGTTTTGAATCTAATCTCACAAAGTGCAATGTGAGACCGATAAATCACCAAAGAGTGCAAATCCGACAAATCGTTTTGGAAAACTGATTTTTATAAAGAAGTGCCAAACATGGACTGCTTTGCCAGATACAGAGTCGCCACCTAAATATTTTATTTTGAGGGAATTTAGGAAACCTTGACTCGTGCCTAAGGCCACGTGTCCGTCATCACCAAAGTTGCCTCGGCTCGGAAACTTGGGTACGAGAGGGGAAGGTCATGCAATGAGCACCCCCGCTCGCCCGATCAAAGATCGGCCTGTACTAAGCATGATATTTTGTTTTTGAAAACACATGTGTTCTTATTCCGGTTATTAGCCTAGAATTACTATATGATGCACACAGCATACAAGTATAGACTAGATTGCCTAAGTTGGAACAAAACATTGCATGTTCGTTTGTTTGAAAACGGTTTGAAGTTTGCTACTCGCAAGTAGGCTAAGTCACGGATTTCAATGAATTGTTCCAATTCAAGCAATCCAACCTTCACCCACAAGCATTCAGGCTGTTAATCAGTTAAGCAGTTAGCCTCATGGCAAGCATGCTATACATGGCAACATACAGATCTCATGTAGTATGCTAAAGCGTAAACACTCACAGTGTACTCCGAGCCAAAACAGAGAACTAGTTAGAAATCATGCATGATCCTAGTTCATGTTAAGATGGCTAATGCAACACACGCAAAAGTGCAACTCAAATAGGCTCGGCTATTCTAAGATGTCATGTGAAATGCAACTTGATAACATGCTGTTGAACACGTATTCAAGTAAATGTATTGAAATACAATGCAGTTAGTATGATTCGCCGAGCCCGGTGCATGCAATACAGATGAATGATGCATGCATGCAAGCATAATGTATGCTAATCGAAATATGCCCTAAAACTAACCATCGTAAGCGGTTAAGTAAAAGGGAAAAAGAAATGGAAGTTGGAAGACATGCATCACACACATGCACGCTTATTACAACAGTTGACCCTCTCGACGGAGGGTCCGAATAAGAAGCTAACTAGCTAATCTAAGCTAATTAAACTAATTATTACATCACAAAACTAATTAACTAACAAGCTAATTAATTTAAGATATTACAACACAAATTGAATAGTTAAACGCATTAACTAATTAGGTACAAAACCAAAGCATAAACTAGCTAAGAAAATTAGCTAAGTAAAGCAGTAAAGCAATGTCCTCAGAGGGAGAAGAATGCATGCATGCTCGGTCACCTCGTTCGAAAATCCGTCGCGATGCCCCGATTTGCCTCTGTTTGCAATTGTTCTCAGAACCTTGCACCAAGCTCCACAAAGCTTCTAACTCACCTTGGGGATCTGTAGGAGCATGGCCGACCACCTAGGGATGTTGCCAGCCACTGGCCGACCACTTTTCTTTGCTGCAGACCAGAAAAAGTGGTCGGCCAGCCACTTTTACTGGTCGGCTGACCAGTTTTGCTGCACTTCTCCAGTTTGCTGCAACAGAGAGCAAGAAAGGGCATGGCAATTTATTTGTAAGATATTTGTGAACAACCACTCTCCCTATCATTTCATAAGCTCAAGGGAGTGTGGTTCTCGACCCTCGGGCCACCAATCACGCATCTCGATGCATGATGGCCGGGAAGCCAAATTGCACAATTCAATGTAAAATGAATGCACACATAAACACATAAAGCCTTGACCTCTATCATGCTTGATCAAGAGGGTCGGTGATCGAGAATTGAGGCACGTTTCATCACTTTAAGTATGAAACATCCCTCGTTCCTCGTGTTTGGACTAACACCTAATCCAAACAAAGTGTAACAACATGCAACATGGAAATACAATGCAATTTTAAGCATGCAAACATGCAATGCAAGGGACAAGTATGCAACAACATGCAATGCGACATGGCATATTCAATGCAATGAATAACATGGCATACACAATGCGAACAAGAACATAGCATGCACAATGCAAACAACAACATAACATGCACAATGCGATGTAACATGGCATACACAATACTCAATGGACTTAAACCGAATGTGGGCAGACCTCAGCCATGACCAAAACAGTGGCCATTGTGCTAAGAAATGAAGGCACAAAAGCATATACAAGCATGCACATGCATTGGCCTATCCACTAGGCCTAAGAGCACAGCTCTCAAGAGTGCTCAATGAGTGATAAATGTGGAAGTGTAACAACACTAAGTGCATTGAAATAGGGTATGAAATGATGCCAAATCATTCAAACAACACAAATATTGCATGCAAAGGTCCTTAGGCATTAGAGCTAGCAAGGAGGACTATGCAAGGGGGCATGCAACACATGGCACAAATGCATGAACCAACCAAGGACAGAGCTTAAATAGGTCTAAACAAAGACCAAAACATGCTAAGATGAGGGCTCAAGGACCTAGGCAAGATGGCATACATGCTAGGCCACAAACAAGGCAACAATGCATAACACTCAAAGGCAATCAAAGAGTGAAAGAAATAGGAACATGGCAGTCCTATATGCTCTGAAATGTCATGGTAAATGATGCCAAATCATGCACACAACACAAATGAAGCACGCTATGATACTCAAAACTCAAAGCTAGCATATGCATTTGTACTACAACTATGCAAAACATGAAGCATATGGTCGAGGCAACCCAAAACAATCCTATAACATGTCAAAATGATGCTAAAACATGCATGGAAGGAAGCCAAAATAAGCTAGCATGGTAAGCATGAAGCATGAAATATGCAAGGCCAAAAGGGAGGATTACACTACACCTACCAAGACCAAGCATGAGATGGCTTCGCCAACAAAAATCAGAGTTATATCATGGCAAAATAACCCTAAAAACACATTGAAATGATAGCTCGCAAGCTTAGGCCTGAAGACATACGCAATGGCTCATGTTTAAGGCATAAAGGGCAAACCCTCCAACGTATTGAATAAGTGAAAGGTGTAAGTGTATGACCATGAAACATGCACTGAAATCTCATATGAAATGATGCCAAATCATTCAAATAGACCAAGCAATGCATGCTAGTGGACTCGATACACAAAGCTAACAAGCTAGAATGCATTATAGCTATACAAAGCATGGCATGCATGACCAAAACAACACAAATCAGAGCTAGAGCATGCTAAAACATGGACAAAAGCTTCTTAGAGTTAAGCCAAACTCATGCTAGAATGACATGTTAAAGCATGATACACATTAGGCTAGTTCATGGAATTGCACTACAAATGCATGGAGCATGCAAGGGGCTATTAAACCAACCCAAAACAGATCTAAGGTATGTTAAAACAACACCAAAAACCTACTGAAATGGACTCAAAACAAGCTAGAAAGACATGCTACTTCATGAAGCATACAAGACTAGTTGTGAGAAATACACTACAAGTGTATAAGGCATGCAAGGGATGACAAAACCAAGTCAAAACAGTGGTATGCCATGCTGAAATAAGGCAAAAAATAGGCTGAGATGTGGCCAACACAAGCTAGACAAATATGCTCAAACATGAGGCATATGAAGCAAGCATTCAAAACACAAGGAGAGGGGATGACCCTCTCCTATTTGGGACCTTAAAACACCATTTCCACCACTGAAATTCCTCTGAGTTTCAGTGGTGAGAAGGCCAAAACAAGTTGATCCCAATAGCTTAAAAAGATGGCACAAGAAATAGGCCAAACAAGGCCTAAGAGGGGGTAGACTACCCCCAACACAAAAATGACCTTAAACAAACATCATAAGCATACAAAATCAGAACTTTTTGCAGTAAGAAGTCAAGCCAAAAACAGCATGCAAGTAGGGCTAAAAGCTTAAACCAAAACAAGGGTTTAAACGCTAGTTGACTCACCCTTGAAGAACACCTTCAAAACCACAACTCCAGCAGCTTTTTTGAACTCAAACCAGCCCAAAAACTCCAAAACCAACTCCTAAGTACCTTAGCAACAAAAGGATGGTGTTTGAGTGTGTGTTTGTGTGCAATAGTATGGAGAAATTACACTTTAAGGCACAAATATGAGACCAAAAGAGAGATATAGAGATATATGTGTATCTATAGCTCCAGCACAAAAATCTCAACCTGGAGGAGGAGGGGGGAGGTTCTCTCTTATAGAGAACAAAAGTGTAAGCTTGTTGGACAAGCTTAGGGTCTAAGGCCATCCCTCCATACACGTGTATGGAGGATGGTTTTAGTGCCTTCCAGCTGTGACAGCTAGATAGAAAATATCTCCAGGAATGAGTTGGAAAGCTGCCGACCACTTGAAGTGGTCGGCCAGCTACTTCTACTGGTCGACCGACCAGTGGAAGTGGTCGGCCAGGGCAAAAAGTGGTTGGCCACAGGGGAGAGGTGGTCTGCAACATGAAACCAAGGTGGCGGTGTGGTGGCCGACCAGAAAAGGTAGCCCAAAGACCAAGAAAACCAGTTGGCCGACCAGAAAACTGGCTGGTGGGAAGAAAAGTGGTCTCCAAGGGAAAGAACTGGTCTCCCACCCTTGTACCACCTTCCAAACAAGGAAAACAAGGTTTGTACCAAGAACAAACCAAAAAGGATGCAAGACGAAAGTCCGGGAGGCAAGGCGCGTAGCCGAAAGCCTCGAAAACTAGTCTACGGGCATCAAAAGTGGTCTACGACCACAAAAGTGGTCTCTTGGACCACAATGTCCCTCTAGGCAAAGGAAACAAGGTGTGGTTCAAAAACCACGCCAAACAGAGAACGTTAACCGGTCCAGAGACAAGGCGCGCGGCCGAAGGCTCCGAAAATCGGAAACTGGTCTCCAAGCGAGGAAAGTGGTCTACGACCACGAAAAGTGGTCTACGACCACAAAAAGGATGGTCTACAAGACCTCTCCCTCCCTCCAGGGAAGAGAAACAAGGCTTGGTCCACAAACCGAGCCAAAACACAAAGAGTTCAGAGGCCTGGAGGCAAGACACTTAGCCGAAAACTCCGGAAACTCGAAACGAGCACAACATGCACTATCACTGAGCGCTCAATTGATGACGTCTGAGTCTTAAGGTCGGTCAAAAATGGGGTGTCTACACCTACTTACATGGGGATTCACATGCCATTCGTGGATACGGGACCACCTCCGCGAGGGAGTGGTATATGGAGCTTCCCGACGCCGTCCGTTACATCATCAACGAGGCCGGCTTCGGCGCATTTTGCATGGGGCTCTCTCGTCTCATTGCGAGCTGGCCTCTACTGGGCGCTTTAGCAGAGAGGTGGTGGGATACCACCGATTCCCTCCACTTTTCTACAGCAGGGGAGATGACGATGACTCCCTTTGACTTCTCTATGCTCACCGGTATAGCAGTAGGGGGTCATCCGATTCCTTATGACATAGATATGGGCGAGTGGGAGGCTGCTCAGATCTACTTGCTGGGGATTCGCCCACCCATCTCCCGATCAGGGATGGTGCGATATACATGGTTCGCTGATCATTTCAGAGGGATGACGCCGACGACCAGCCAAGAGACGGAGTACTACGCCCAAGGCTTTCTCATGTTTCTGTTTGGTACTACTCTGTTTGCCGACTGGGCGAACACCGTCGGGCTCTACCTCATGAGCGCCTTCATGGACTTGTCTCACATCCGATTCTATGACTGGGGCACCGCAGGCTTGGCCACGCTATACGGGTACATGAGCTCCACCTTCCGCCGGAGCAGGCATCTGCTAGGAGGCTACTGGAGGGCCTGGGAGGTACGCCCTACCCTTCTGCTTTTCATTTCTACTTCGTATTTCTTGTATACTACACATACTGTCTGCTTTCTGCTTTACCTTATCTGTACACCGCACACTATATGTTTTCTGCTTTTCATCATTTGTACTCTGCACACACTGTCTGCTTTCGGCTTTACATTCTCTGTGTTTATCTGATATATACTCACTGTTATCCTTCCACCTTCCACAGCTATGGGTGTATGCCTATTTTCCGAGGCTTGCCCCAGAGCTAGAGGTGGAGATACCTCTTATGGTGCCGTACTCACACAGATACGATGGGAGATGCCAGCGGAGGGCCCGAGAGTCATTCTCATTTTTCCGTCAATTCTTCAACACCGTGACCGCAACAGAGGTAACCCAAACCTTTCAGTTATTTCAGCTTTGCTTCGTATTGCATATACAATGGCAGCTAACAGTCTATATATTTACTATTTGCAGATCACTTGGCAGCCATGGGCAGTGATGCCTGATGGGGTCAGAGATCAGTTTGCCAGCGCTCGGGAGGCTTCTCAATTCCGGATCTTGCTCGAGGGCCCAGTCTGTCGGGCGTGGTTCTTAGGAGAGCGATTCCTGCGTCAGAGCCTCGGCTTACCCAAGCCGGTAGTCCTGATGCTGCCTCCTACATATATCAGGATCATAGAGAGGTACACCCTACAGGAGATGATCGATTTCACCAGAGGCTGGGATACTGACTTCTTCAGGCTTGAGGGCGATTACACTGCCTTCATCCAGACATACCTCATGCCACCCCTGACTAGCGCCCGCGGAGGTGAGAGAGCTAGAGCTCCAGCTGCAGGAGGGAGAGCGGAAGGATCCAGGGTGCCTTGGGTTCATGACAGGAGAGGTCCTCAGACGAGGCAGAGGGTAGGATGGCCAGAGCTGCCTACTACGCTGACTTGTTGGCGACCTACATGGGAGGCTTACCAAATTCCCATTGAGCCTGCACCAGCTGGTTACGAGCTTGTCGGAGTTCGAGGCCCGACCCCGGTATGTACTATACTTTACATTTTGCACATTCAATTCATTTCAGTTTATGCTTTGTAGACTGCTGATCATCTCAACACATTCACAGGCACCCATAGAGTACACCAGGCAGGCTTTCGAGCTAGCGACTTCTCTGATGGGGATGGTTCAGACGAGCATGCACCTACTCAGTCTTTACAGGATTCCGGTAAGTTTCCTTTAGTTCTCACTTCATACCATGAAATTTTCTGCTGATACATTAGCATTTCAACTGTAATTTGCCCCATACTGATCTGAATTCATTACATTAACAACACTGCATTGATACACTGCTCCTACACACTACATTCAACACTATACTCATCTTTGCATACCAATAACTGATGCATTTGACAAACTGTCCTTTTCAGATACCAGCCCTATCAGACGCCCCAGTGGGAGCCGCAGCAGGACCTTCAGTGCCTCCTCTGACAGCAGGGAGAGAGAGACGAGGGACTCCGACGCACAGCTGACCTATCTCGGATGATGGTGAGACAGATGAGGACGAGGAGCCAGCGAGCCTGCAGTCAGAGTCATCTGAGGGTGGAGGCGATGCTGAGGAGGGCTCCGAGGAGGGGAGCGGAGATAGCTCTGGATCAGGCTCCGGCTCAAATTCAGACAGTGGCGCTGATGGCGATAGCTTTGAGTCTGTCCTGTCGAGGAAGAGGACGAAGAGGGCCTCTCGATCCTGAGGTGGCTGGCGGCGATTCAGATGTTTTTGCTTAGTTTTCTTTTTGCTAGTTGTTTTAGCACATTGTATAGTTCTAGGCAGTTTTATTTTCTTAAAAACTTGTACTCTTTTATAAAAAGAAACCATGATTGGAATGAAAACAACTTTTTGTTGAAAAAATGTTATATTTTGCATTCTGAGCATTCATCACATTACAACATTTTTTACAAAAACGGATTTGATGGAAATTGCAGATTGTATTGGCAACTGCTTAATTAGGTAATGAACCAACCAACGCATAACAAACAGAGTAAAACAACTTAATGAACAAAACGACAACACGACAAACAAAACAAATACAACGCGATAAGTAAAACAAATACAACTCGATAAACAAAACAAATACAACTCGATAAGCAAAACAACAACTCGATAAGCAATTCGACAAAATTCTTAACGAGAGACGGAAGAAATGCATTGAGAGTGGAACAAAAGACAGGTTCTTAGCACTTTCAACACATGGAAGGACCAGAAGGCAAAATAGGAAGCCACCGGCCATAAAAAGATGCTGCCGGCCATCAAAAATGGTTGTCGGCCACTAGTACTGGTCGGTCGGCTACAAAAGTGGCTGGTTGGCCACCAACACTGGCCGGTCGGCCACTAGTGCAGGGAACCTCCAGATTGTTGCCACCTGTTTTCCACTCAACACCTTATCTTCTACAAAAGCTCCAGCTTCATGGTTTCTTCATTTCAGCTCTATTTTTGCCACAAATGAGCCATTCTTTGCCCAAAAACTCTCTGATTAGATTGCAAATTTAGATGGCTCGGAAAAGCTGAATTTTCAGGGTTTCGAGATAAATGCACTATTCCCACTGAGTCGCACTCCCTTGTGTTTTCCATTCCTCCATGCTGTAGCTAGATGTTGGAACTCGGTTACGCATGTTTTTAGCTTTGGAGGACAAGAGATATGCCCTACAATCGAAGAATTTCAAGCTTTGATGGAATCCCGGCGTGACAAGGAAATCTTGCTCCAGTCTTGTTTTGGCCACATCCAAGCTTTAGGACGGATGTGTGGCCTCACTTTACATGATGCTCGATCTTTGGTTCATAACGAGGAGTTGGATATTCCCAGCTTGATTCATCGATTTTCTGATGCCGGCGACTGCGGTGATCGTCTTTGGCAAAGTTTTCTGCAACATGCCCTCTGCTTGTGCGTGTTTGCTCATTTCCTGCTTGCCCCTGGCTTCAGAGGGTCTAGCATTTGCTTGATCGAAGTTGTCCAAGGCTTGAAAGAGGGCAAGAGCTGCATTGGCTTGGCACTAGCTGAGACTTTAATGGGTTTGGATGCTTTTCATCGCTAAGAGACAACCAAGTTCGCAGGAAGTCCACTACTCTTACAGCTAATGTTTTCCATCCTTCTCATATATGTTTCTCACATCACTCGGCCCTCAGGCTTTGTTTTTCTCTTAAAACCCTTTTCTCACTTTTTCTCTCCACGTACACCTCTCTATTCTTTAATCTCTCCTATTTTTCATCCCTCCCCAAATATGGCTCATGGGCAGATTGAAGGTAGTGGACTCTTGCCCTACATATTTGGCACGCGGCTATTTCTTTCGCCAATGGCTAGTTGATTTCCCGAACGAGGGATGGTGGTGCCATTGGATGTGCAACAGATCTGCTGTTGACATTGCTTGGCATTGCCCTTGGTTTGATCTACCTGAGATGAGCTATAGCATGTCTCGCCAACCTGGCATTCAGTTGATTAGTTTGACACGCTGTGTCTTCTATTTTCGATTCCGGTTCCGGCATCAGTTTGGACATGACCAGACTTGCCCAAAAGAGGAGATAGTGTACCCAGCTTCATTTCCGATTCAAGGCTCACAGCTAGCTCGGTATTCCACTGCATGGAGGACAAGAGAACTTCTGGCCCCCGCTCCCAATTTCAGTTGCGCCCTTTCTGGTGAATGCATAACTTGGCTTGAAGATAAGGCACAAATAGAGCCTACTTTGGCATCTGAAGCTTCCACAAGCTCTGGGAGAGGACGCAGGAACACCTGACTAAACTATGCCCCAAGTTTATTACTTTAATCTGTACTTTCAAGTTTTCTTTTGAATGTAATAAAAAGCAACTTTAATTTGTATTGAGAGTTGGAGAACTCTGTATTGAAATCAATGAAATTGAAGGTTGTGGGTACTGAAAATTTTCCTTTTAGTCCAAAGATGGTCTAAGTTGTAAAAAGATTAGTTTGAATAAAATCAACTTTTATTAAAACTTTCCAAAACCATTTTCGATAAGGATCACAACTGGACACAATCTTTCCCCTTTAAGAAATTTCGTCCCCGAAATTGCATCCGTTCTAACAAAAATAACAACAACCTTATACTCACCAATTCTTAACAACCCCTAGTTCACAACAAAGCATGAGAGCACCCATACATAACCACAAAACCGTAACAACTTTCAATTACACCTCACTTCAATTCTAAACCCCAAAATACATAGTGTTATAATCTACCCACCTTGGGGAAATTCTGTCCCCGAAATGAAGAAAACCAAATAGAAGACAACTCAAGCATGGATTGAAACACACCCTTTAATTTTTGAAACTAGATCCACACTCGGGATAAATTCTCGGATTCTAATTTAGTACCTTAGTGTTCAGAAGACACCTAAACGAGAAGTATTATAAGGGAGCGATCACAATTACCCTTTCGGTCTATATGCTCATCAGAGTCCAAAGGACAAGGAACAACATCAATCACTAGTAACCCCAAGGCCAACCATAATTTCTCAACCGACAACAATGCGCACAAAACTAACCGAATGACCAAAAACCCAAATTTTCGAAGGAAAAGAGAACCATCATAGAAGTAAGGGCCTAACCAATACTAACAAAGTGAATAACACACTACAATGCACTGCCAACTATAACAATTCCAGATCACATTAAGTTTAGTAACATTCTTAACTATTTATACAACCGACACTTTAAGGTAACATAATAAAATTCGTTCGCTAAAATTTTTCATAACCACCCTTTTGGAGTAAAAGTGTTATTTAGAACACTAAATCGATTATATTCTCATGATTTGTCCATATTTAATTTCCACTCAATTAACCAGTTGTTCATTAGCACAATTTAGATTAAGTCTTTAGTATAAAGTTTAACCGTGCCATCCCTGACCACAACACAAGAAAAGAAATTTTCATTTTTCCACATCACTTTCAACATTCTCCCAGTGAATTCCAACTATCACCCAACACTTTCCATCACCCACCCAGTGACATCACCGCACCCTTACCCTACACATTTGTAATAACAACAAACAGAAACAGTATGGTACATCCAAGGAGTAATAAAACAAACACGACTTCCCAAACATTGGGATTTCTTATTCATTACAAACGTTAGCACAAATAATCATTAATACACATTAACACAAGTGCACTCACAATGTTTTATATTCAAACACTTTAATTCCACTAGGGTAATTTCACAAATTTTCATCAACACATACATGCACAAGCAAATTCCATATTCGCTAGTACCACCTATAGTACTACTTGACCGTACCACTATTTATCCGAGCCCAAGCAACTCCCAAGATGATTAAATGTCAAGTAAGTTCGAGTACCATTCATTGAAACTACTAGTTCAATTTCAATTAACAATTTCAATTTCTCATTGAAACCACTTGCTTCAAACCCAACTAAAATAGATTCCAACACTCGCTAAACCTTTTTCAAAATATTTCTCAAACTTGGCACCTTACTCATGGTCAAACCAGTCCAAAGGGACTATTTGCCATCCAATTCCTAATACCAAACAATCCGTTAACTGCTCCATAAAAACTTAAATTTTTGTCACTCAAACATGACATCCCCAAGTTACCCTGAATTATTTACTCCGAGATGGAGCTTCATACACCATTCCCCACACTTCTAGAATGTCACCATACTCCTAAAATGCACGTTGCACTAGCATTATTCCCAACAATCCCATCACTCTTGTGCCAATATGGCAACACTAATTCTGAATCACACTAAACAATCATCACCCGCACAACACCCATTACAACGACTGCAACCTGCATTCCTTCTCAAAGACCCTTTTTAACGTTTAACTATTAAGTTTCCTTCATATTCATGAACTCTATAAATGCCTTAATTATGTCACTCAATACTTAAATGCAACAAACCCCCCTTTCTTACCCTCATCGTTATGAAACACCACTCTCACACTCCCTTTCCAAACTTTTCATAATATTCCACATAACCCAAACTAACCTCACACCATCCTAAGATCTCACCTCATCTCAACCATACTCCTTGTAAACCATACAACTCTCATATTCCATGTGCCACAAACACTTTCATTCAATTTAAAGCTCCTAAGCCAATACACATTTCCACCACTACCTAACGTCTCCCTCACTACAATTTAATAGTTCCCCTTACAGCGCTCATTATCTCAATAACAACATCAAACATCCATCGACCGAACTCTAACCCTTTCCTGAGACACTTACTCTTCCTACTAAATCAAGAAACCAACCTAACACATAATCACACAGCACATAAACAAATTTTAGGCAACAAACCACATAATCGAGTCAAGTCTACAAGGATGACCACTTGTCCCGGAACTTCCAAGGAACTCCCATTAGAAACCATGTTGATCAGACGCGTCTTCCAATAAGATCTCAAAGCAAGTTAGCCGGCCACAAGCACTATCTATGAAGCTTAACCCATGCTCACATAATGCAACACATAAGGTCCTACACCTCCTAATTCTATATGCAAATATTCTCACCAAGCGAAGCCAACCCATTGTGGTAAAAACCACTTCCCACGAGCTCCAGGTGTTCAAACCCGGTTAGTTCTGATACCAAGTTGTCACGCCCCAATTTTAATTACTCGAAAACATTATCATAGCCTTAAAATTAAGTCCATTTTTTTTTAAACATCCATTACCCTTGAGTAATAGAAATACAATGATACATGTTTGCTCTCTCTCAATGAACATTACAATGATAACAATACATTCCAATCTCATACTGTGAAGCTACAAATGAATAAAATACAAATACATGATCTATCACATCTACAATGAAATTACATATAAAAGACACATGGACTTCTTAACTCTTCAATCAAAGAATCCACACTTTCTTCCTGTAAAAAGATAAAACAACAAGGGGTGAGCACTAATGCCTAGTAGAAATCTCATAGTTCTAAATCAATAACTAATACACAAATAGAAATGATCATGCATGTAGGGTGATACCATATAGTAGGGTGACATCTTCTAATTTCAAAATATCATAAGTACTTTTTTCTCAAAACTATTTAAACACTTTTAAGAAAAACCTCCAGCCATTAAAAATCATCCCTTAACTTTAGAAAACCATAAATCCTTGTGAAACAAACATGTTTAAGAAACAACATCATTTAAAAATTTATTAACCAATTCCCAAAATATTCCCCATTTCATTTCCATTTTTCCCTTATACCATTTCCAATCACTATAACTCCATAATGTCAAGATCCAATTTCCTTTATGTTCAAAAAGAGACAATCCTCATACACTCAACTCCAACTTGCCCAACAATTAGCTCACATTAACGTTTGCATTACCAAATAGAATACAAGCATAACACAATAATAACAATCCCTTTTTAATTCAATTTCTCTATTATTTACAAAACAAAACCCATAATCTTCCATTATAATCACAAGCAATCCATTGAGTGTATCAACACCAATTCCTAATCCAATTACCATTTCATTTTCCATTCTTTCAATTAATTTCATATCAAACACCAGATCCAATAACAAGTCATCTCCATGAGTCACACGCTTTACCGGTCACAAGCCGGAAGGAATGCGGAACCTCACGCTTTATCGGTCACAAGCCGGACGGAACGCGGAACCTCAACATACCACACGCTTTACCGGGCTACTCCGGAAGGAAGGTGGAACCTATCTCAAGCGCCACGCTTTGCCGGCTCAAAATACGGCGGGAAACGGACCCCAAGATAACATCACAATCCATCATTACAATTAGTGGATAATGCCAACACATCTTCCATTATTTCCGTAACACATTAATTCAATATACATCCACCATATATTAAAATTTCATTCGCATAAGAAGTACAAATATGTTCCACGACCTTTTTCATTATCCATTAAATCATTCATTGCTTTGTCACACAAAAATATAACAACACATCCATAGAGGCAAAGATTCATCATTAAAGTGTTCACAATTCTTGGGTTCAAACTATTTCCTTACTTTTCCATATTATTATCAAGTCTTCAAATTCAATTTTTAAAACACATTGGTTATCAATTACTACCCACGGTTATAAATTAAATCTTCAACATTTAATTTCTTTGATACAACTCCTTCATATAATATCGTCATATTTCACAATCTCTCATTTATCATTATTCACACTCATCTTAACCCAACATAGACTTAATTTCGTAAATTTAATATTGATTGAAGTATCCTTATTTTCCAAAATAAAACTTCATAACTAGAGTTAAATATAAAGTTGGGCTTTTAGTTTTGAGGTATAAAATCACTTTCTAATTACACAATAAAATTCTTAAATCTTCACTTCATCATCTTATTACAAATATCATCTTTCGACTTCCCCCCCGCGGGTACCGACACAACACCACCCAATACAACTTGTCTCAAACTCAACATGACCCGACCCAACACAACACAACTCAAACTAACCACATCCAACACAACTCAACTCAACACAATTCAACATGATTCAAACACAATTCATCATAGTCCAACACAATTCGATTCAACATTATTCAACATAACTCAACATAATCAACACTATTCAATCAACATAATTCAACATAATTCAAGGTGAACTCTTAAACCTTTATTTCATCATTTCACCCCAATGCTCATGTCATCCATATCATTAATAAATCATTTCCCCAATCTTCATTTCACATTATAGCATAATTTATAATATCCACAACCAAGGTTCAATTGCTAATTTTTAACATAATTTTCAAACACATCCAAAATCCAATTAAACTTGTATATATACAATTCAACCTTTCAATTTCATGATTCTACTTTCAATTTGGGCAAAATCATTAATTATCATCATGAATCAACTTAGGGTTTTCAAGAAAAATCAAGACTTTTAAGAAAAATTAAAACTTTTCTCACCACTATTTTTAATTCTAATTTTTCCTTTGATTACACACCTAAGGTTCATAATCCACCATATTAACCCAACAATTGAACCCCCAACATTTCAAACCCTAAACTCCCAAATTCCATGATATAACATTATATGCTCAAAAATGGAGATTTTGTATTTGTATAATCAAAATACCACAAATCTATCTATTAATGCAAGTATTGAAGAAGAACTAGGACCCCTACCTTAAGAATCAAGCAAAAGAGCAAAGCTTTGATGAGATTCTACCACAAATCCGAACTTCAATCAGTTGAAAAGTATGATCTTCAAGCCTTCTTCATTTCTTTGTAAGAGATCTTGGCCAATCCTTAGGGAAATGGAAGGTATTTGAGGTCAAAACCCTAGGGTTTTCAGACCTAGGGTGAGAGGAATGAAGAAGGAAAAGGAAAATGCAAAGAATGAGCTAAAAAAATCACATTTTAAGCTACTGAATTCGCACAGTCCACTCGAGCGCCTCTTTTCCCGCTCGAGCGGACCTGCTTCCAACACAGATTCCAAAACTTCAAACGGGCATAACTCTCTTATCTGGACTCCGTTCTAGGTCGTTCTTATGTCCAAATCGAAGCCCGGAAAATAAGGTTTCCAATGGTTCTAGCCTCACATCCAAATTCAAAGTGTGGAAAAAGAAAAGGGCAAAAGAGTGACGACTGTTCGTAAGAAAGGTTATCCGAATTAAATTCTCGGTTCACTCTTACTTTACCATCATGCTACCACTTCGATCAATGCCCTAAAATAAAATAAGGAGGTTCCAAATACACTAATAAAAATGTCAAGGGCAATCTCACTTTCCACGGTCGAGCGTCGCTTTCCACGCTCGAGCGCGTGGACCAACAAAATTTCCGGATCGTTACACACCCGGAATCTATCCTTGAGATGTACAACCCCGAATCCAATAACTGGAAAGTTGCCCATTGTCTGAATAGCATTGCACTGTAACCAGCTTTGATAGCAAAGATCACAACCGAACTCTTTGATGTAGAAAAGACAAAGATGACCAAAACAATCACACGGACATAGTTGATTTGGAAGTGTTTATGGCTGGACTTTAGAATGAAGTTGCCTACGTATCCCGAAGATAGGAATCAAGCCTTACGTAGTTTGGTTCGGGTCCACTCGGGTATTAACACTCTCCTTTTGCGCTCTAACTTTTGCCAAGGCCTCCCTTTTTGGGTTTTCAACCTTTCGAGCTCAGTTTTCCTTATTTTAAATTTTTTGTGCTCTAACTTTTGCCTAGGTCGCCCTTTTGGGTTTTCGGCTTAGCGAGCCACTCAAGGGTAATATTTCTTCAACTCGTCCATGTTGATTGGTTGGGAGAATTCAAGACCATCTAAGTCCATAAGAATGATAGCTCCACTCGATCAAATAGATTTGATGATGTAAGGACCAGTCCAATTAGGTCTGAACTTGCCCCTAGGGTCATAGATGGGAGCTCGGTTATCTTTGAGCACCAAATCCCATTCTTTCAGATTCCTGGACTTAACTTTCTTGTTAAAAGGCCTGGCAATTCTGCGTTGATATCCTTGGACATGGTACAGTGCTTTCAGCCTCCTCTCGTCGAACAACATAAGTTCCTCGAACCTGCTCTACTGCCAATCTGCTTCCGCTATCTGGTACTTAGCCATAACCTACAGCGACGGAACTTCAACTTCAATTGGCAGAACAACCTCCATTCCATAAACCAGAGAATACGGAGTTGCCCCAGTAGAAGTCCGAATTGATGTTCTGAAGCCCCAAAGAGCAAATGACAGCTTGTCTGGCCAGTCCTTGTAGGTTTTACCATCTTCTGTAGGATGTACTTGATGTTCTTGTTGGCGGCCTCAATAGCTCCGTTGGTTTGCGGCTGATATATGGATGACTTATGAAAAGCCACGTTGTATTTTTCCAACAAGCTGATCACTTCTTTCTTGAAGTGGGAACCATTGTCCGAAATGATCTCATTCGGGACCCCATAACGATAGATGATATTATTCCTGATGAACTTGGCTACATGCGACGCTTTCAGCACTGCGTAAGATTGGGCCTCGACCCACTTTGTAAAGTAGTCTATTGCTACCAGGATATACTCATGCTCGTTTGACCTCTTCGGAGTAACTGCCCCAATAACATCAATTTCCCAGACTGAAAACGGCCACGGTGAAGTCATGTTGTACAGCTTTGACGGTGGGATATTCATGTGATTTGCATGGATCTGACATTTGTGGCATCGCCGAACAAAATCAACACAATCCTCCTCCATGGTTGACCAGTAGTAACCCTGTCTGAGAATCTTCCGAGCTAGCATCACTCCGTTCATGTGCGATCCGCACTCTCCATCGTGGATGGCCTCCATTAAGCGCTTTGACTTTTCTTCATTAACACATAGCTTGTGCATTCCCAGATGGCCTCGTTTCTATAATTTACCCCCACAGATGATAAACTGAGCAGCCATTCGCCATATTGCCCTTTTATTTTTGGCATTTGCCCCTGATGGATAAATTTCATTTTCCAAGAAGTTCCAGACATCAAAGTACCAGGGGTTCTGATCTTGTACTTCGTCTATTGCGGCGATTAACTTATAAGCCGGCACATACCTCTGTTCAATAATGATCGGACCGATCCGGACTCCCAAAGGGATGTCTATCATAGAAGATAGAGTTGATAAAGCGTCAGCGAACCTATTGCCCTCTCTTAACAGATGCGTGAAGGTTAACTTCTCAAACCTAGGAATCAGAACATCCAAGGTTTGGTGATAGATTTTCATCATTTCTTCTTTAACCTTCCAATCTCCTTTCGCTTGAGACACAACCAGGTTCGAGTCCCCAATGACGTCCAACCGTTTTGCCTCTAGTTCCAGGGCGGCTTCTAATCCAGCGATACATGCCTCGTATTTTGCTTCGTTGATTGACACCTTGAATCGGAGTTTGAAAGCTAAAGGTATGTAGGAATTGTCGGGCGCTATCAGCAACACCCCTATCCCATACCCGTACTAGTTAGACGCTCCGTGAAAGTACATAGTCCAAATCTCTTCTTCAACTTGCAGAATGGCCTCATCTGCGAACAGATACTCTACTGCTTCGTCTCCCTCCACTAGGTGATCGACTAGGAACTCCGCTACCGCTCTCCCCTTCACAGCCTTGCGAGTCATGTACTTCAAATCAAATTTGGAGAGAAGAAGCAACCAACGGGCTAGCCTACCCGTAAGCGCTGGTTTCTCGAAGAGATATTTGATAGGATCCAATCTCGAAACCAGAATTATGGAGTGAGCTAACAGGTAGTGCCTTAACTTCCTAGTAGCCCATACCAAGGCCAAGCAAGCCTTCTCTAGCGGAGTATAACGGGTCTCATATTCCAGCATCTTCTTGCTCAGGTAATAGATGGCCTTCTCCACTCTATCTTCAAATTCCTGCGCAAGCATACAGCCCATAGTCGTGTCGGTTACTGATAGATACAAAATCAATGGCTTTCTCAACTCTGGTGGTGACAACACAGGTGGGTTCTGTAGATACTGCTTGATCTGCTCGAAAGCAACCTGGCATCGGTCATCCCATTGGAATTTCTTTCATTTCTTCAGGAGACCAAATAGTGGTTCACAAGTCAAGGTTAATTTTGCAATAAACCATCTTATGAATTGCACTTTACCCAGAAAGCTTCGCACCTCTTTTTCAGTCCTTGGTGGTGACATTTCTAGTATGGCCTTGATCTTGGAAGGATCGACTTCAATGCCCCTTTGGGTAATCAAGAACCCCAACATTTTCCCTGCTGTGACACCAAAAGTACATTTCTGAGGATTCAGTCGCAACCGATATTCTCTGATCTGTTGGAAGAATTTCTTCAAGGCAGTGTAGTGGCCTTCTCTTTCCTTGGACTTGACAATCATGTCGTCCATGTACACTCAACCTCTTTGTGGATCATATCATGTAAGATCGTGGTTGCAGCCCGTTGTTAAGTAGCCCTGGCATTCTTCAGACTGAACGACATCACCCTGTAGCAGTAGGTTCCCCACGGCGTGGTGAAGACAGTCTTCTCCCTATCCTCGGGTGCCATCAAGATTTGGTTGTACCCGGAAAACCCATCCATAAAGGAGAGCAGTGCATGCCCGGTGGTGAAGTCCACCAATTCATTGATGTGCGGTAGAGGAAAGTCGTCCTTCGGACTAGCTTTGTTCAGATCTCTGAAATCCACACACACCCGAATTCTGCCATCTTTCTTCGGTACTGGAACAATGTTGGCCAACCAAGTAGGATACTCAGATACTAGCAAGAACCCTGCGTCTATCTGCTTGGTGACCTCTTCCTTGATTTTCAAAGCCCAATTCGGGCGTATTCTTCGAAGCTTCTACTTGACGGGTCGGGCCTCAGGGTCAAGAATGATCCAGTGCTGTATAATCTCAGGATCAATTCCAGGCATGTCTTCGTAGGACCACACGAAAACATCTTTGAAATCTTTTAACAAAGCGACTAAGCGCTCGCGTTCCTCCGAAGACAACGTGGACCCAATCTGGACCAGACGCGGATCCTTCTCAGTACCAACATTAATTGAAGTGATTTCATCAACCAAGGGTTTTACAAACCTATCATCCTCTCGATCAATCAAATGTTTCAAAACCGGAGGAATTTCTTCCTCGTCGTTTTTATCAAAGTTTTGAAAGTCCTGATTAATGCAGTAAACAAGTGGCATAGAAAAGTACTCGGAAACAGCAGTGGTACCATTCTCATTCACAACTTCTAGTTTGTCCAATTCCTCGGCTACAACCGACTCAAAAGAAAAGGAAAAAGATAACTTGGACAAAACAACGACATCTGGGTTATCAATCCCAGGAATACTGGACTCTGACTCAGAAGAACTAGAATTTGATTCAAACTCCACAGACTCTGTGGAATCAGATTCCAGTTCACTACCTGACTCAGAACTACTGGACAAAAAGCCCTCCTCAAACTGCCAAGAGAGAGAGGGTACGATAGATGCATCCAGAATGCGAGAAGAAGGGCCCATAGCTGATTGATCTCCAATCATGGAAACAGAGAAGTCATCCCCCAAGCTCTCTGGTGTGATCTGAGGATCCGAGAGGAGACAAGCAAGTGCTGCTCCCAGTTCAAGGTCTATGCCATTGGACTCATCCTCTATACACTGTTCAACCACAGCTGGTATGTTAGTCTGCTCTTCTGTAACTTCATCCATTTGCAACTGTAGGTCGAAAAAGATCTCGAAGCTGAGCAAACGCCGCTTCTCAGAATTCAACCATACCTTCGGAAAGCCATAAAATGGGAAATCCTCCTCCTCACGGACAAAGCGGCCGTTCAGGGTTCCTTGAATAGGTCCATGCACCAACTCATAGTGCTTCCTAACTTGTTTAGCCTTGGCCCTTCCTACCATTTCCTTTCCCTTCCTTACCCAATCCTCTTTGGTAGGCATGTAACCTAAACCAAAGGTATAAGGGTTGTGTGGCACTTCGGCTAACATAGCAACGCCCTTCCGGCCGTTCCTTCCCAATCCTATTCCGGGTACATGTTGAAGCTTATTCATGAGGTAGACGGATTGCGCACTAACATACAGTCCCTCATCAACAGCTAGAATATCTTGCACTACCCAGGCCTCGGCCAAGGTGAACCTAGACAAAAAGACATCCTCCTCGCCGTGCACAATTTCCAAGACCGGTGTAGTAACCTCCGGCGGCGGATGTATGGAAGAGTTCCTAAAAACAATAGCTACCCCCTTCCCATGGGGGTACTTCAGCATCTGATGTAGAGTGGAAGAGATAGCTCTTACTTGGTGCAGCCACGGCCGTCCAAGGAGTAAATTAAAGGTGGCTGGAACATCTAGGACGTGGAATTCAATGTCCTGTTGTGCCGGGCCAACCTGAGTTCTGATCCGCACTGTCTCCATCGCTTCCCTACTTGTGTTGTCATAAACCCGAATCACCTGGGCCATCGATACGAAGTCTGCAGGTTTCAAAGCAGCATAGGCCATGCGTGACGGACACACATTAATTGCAGAGCCGGTATCAACCAAGACAACTGGTATCCACTTCTCTTTACATTCCACAGAGATGTATAGTGGCTTGTTGTGCTCAGAGCCCTCAGGCGGCAATTCTTTATCTATGAAAGTCAAAGTAAGTGAGGCGCCACCTGAGAAAACCAGTCCCACTAACTGCTGAGGGGTTGTGTCGATGGAGAGCTTAGCCTTATCCATTGCTGATAGGACTGCTTGTCTATGCACCCGTGAAGCCATGAGCAAACCCCAGATGGAGATGTCCGCTTGAATCTTTTTCAGCTGCTTCAGTACAGCTTCCTCTTTCAACAGTTTATCTTTCTGTTTCTCTACTTCCTTGTTTTTCCCTGATGCTTCTGGTTGGTCCAGGTGTGGGGGCTTAAAGTACCGCCCACTCCGAGTTATGTGATCAACTTCCTCAGTATACCACGTATCATCCGGAAGATTCTGTCCCTAGTCCTCATTAGTATGGGCAAGACGCAAATCGTCATCTTCCTACCACATTCCTCTGGCAATCGACAGGCAGCTGTCCGGTTCAGCTATAATTGTTCCCATGTTCACAACACATTCTGTCTTCGCGGGGCCTTTGGCTTTTCTAGCCTTCTGATAAGTTTCAATTCTTTCCTGTTCAAACCGTTTCAGTGCGGCCTCCTGTTCCGTATCAGCTGTACACAAGCTACCCAATTCTGGAGCAAAATTCTTAGTACTAGTGCTCTCCGGCAACTTCCCTTTGTTGTCGACCGTTCCGGCCGTTGCAGACGTTCCCACTTCCAGCTGTTCCTACTTTGGTTGAGACTCCTCATCAACATCCGGCTCATCACTAAGCCACCCTGTATTATCCGTTGATCCATTCACATCAAACCAGCCAATCTGTACATTCCCCAGATCCTGTTCATCAAAGAACTGCAGATTACTAATGTCCTCCTCAAGCTCAGCTAAGTCATCCAGTCCCTGGCTTGGCCCGTCTTCCCGGACTACATTAACCTCTATTCTCTTTGGCAATTCCACCATTGGTTTGGCTTGGCCAGTTGGCACAATGTAACAGCAAGGGTTGTACTCTTCTTCAGTTAAGCTCATGGAGCCCTCAAGCATACCTTCTTCCATCAGAGCCACCACCATGGGCTCGGGTTGGGATATGGACGCGCTCATCATGCATAAGTTTGTGCTTTCTGGGATGAACAGCACCGGCTTAGGCAGGTGGGAGGGAGTGATGTATATGCTGGGGTCGTATGGGACGACCATTGTTTGGATAAGGTTTACTTGCCTGGATGGAGGAGGGTGTTGGTTATGTGGTGGGAGGGGATTTGTATTGACGTTAGGCTTCTTATGAGGCGCTATCACTTTGTTGTCAATGAGATCCTGAATCTCATGATGGAGTCTAAAGCATAGTTCGGTATCATGACCATGCTACTAGTGGAAGGTGCAATACTTGGCTGGGTTGTGTGGAAGAGGGAGGTGATTAGGCAATGGGCACAGTTCTAGGGGCTTCAGATGCCCTTTTCTAATCAGGACCCTTAAGGCCGCAGACAAAGACATGTAGAGTGGGGTGAAAATCCTCTGGCCTCGGGGTGGGTACTTTGTAGGATGTGAGGTGGCTCCAGATGTGTCGGTAAAGGGTGTGGCTGTTTTTGGTGTGGTGGTGACCATACCAACATTAGAGGTCCTTGCAACTGCATTGCTACTTGTAGCCGCATTTGAACTGCGTGTAAACGCCCTCTTGGGCTGTTCCTTTTCATGGTCAATCATACCTTGTTTCATCGCATCCTTTATCTGTAACCCTATCTCATGAAGATCAGCAAATGTAGGTAGGGGTAAGACAATCATCTTCTGCAGCAGCTTCGGTTGCAGATTATGAATGACCATTCTTATCGGGACCCTGAGTTGTCATCATGGAGGCCTTGGCCCTTCACCTAGTGACGAAATAGGAGAAGCCCTCCTTCCGCTCTTGCTGAGTTGCCTCGAGATCACGAGTTGTGACCTCAATTTGAGTGTTATAAGAATATTGGGTAATGAAGGCCTTGGCCATCTCTTCCCAGCTCCTTTTCACAGAATTTTCCAGTTTAGCATACCAGATAGCCGTAATACCCGACAGGGTCCGGCCAAAGAGGGATAGCTTCTGCAATCTAGTCAGGCCCATCAGTTGCAGAATATTGAAAACAGCCGCAAGTGGGCCATGGAATCACCCGAACCGTCGAAGTGGTCTATGTGAGGCATTTTAAATCTATCCAAAAATGTTACCACTGAATCTGTGTAGCCGTCCTCTATATCTGGGTCGAGTTGACTCCCTGAGCTTGTTTGAAAAGCTTCTCAAGCTTGCTCACTTTCAAGGCGGTAGGATCGACCTCAAACTCGAACGGTGCGTCCGTTGGGTAGACCGATGCTTTGGAAGTCTGAGATGGGACTGGCCCTGCTGGAATGTCCGCATTCTCTTGGACATTAGCTGTATCCTCGGGTATTGGAACCCTAGCTGGGGGTGGATGCGAAGCAGAAGCTACTGCTTGTTGTGGTTGTTGTTGCTATTGCTGTTGAAGCCTAGCAATCAATTCAGCCTGCTGGGCTTCAACCTCTGTTTGGTGAGCGATAACTTCCATTTGGCGAGCAGCGTCCCGCTGCATGGCCTCGATAGTTTGTTGAAGTTGACGCATCATATCCTCCATACTGTCTGAGGGGTGCTGATCTATCAGAACCGGTGTATACTCTCTTTCTGAGGTGGAAGCAGAAAACTGAGCCCAACTGCGCACAGGTGACGTAGATAGTGACCGCTGAATTGGTGATTGTTGAACCCGTGATCTATGCCTAACTGTCCTCCGTCTCATAACCGGGTGTAGTGAAGTAAACACTGGTTGTCCTCCAATAAGATCCTCAGATCGGTAAATCCTACTGACTCTGGTCCAGAGTGCTCAGGGGGTATCTGCCTCGTCGGAAGCAATTGTGAAATACTACCTTGCAAAAAGAAAAATAAAGCAAAAAGGAAACAATAATCAGCAAACGCACAGCACCTCGGCTTAGATAGAGACAACACACAGTTGAATCATAAGCTGGACAATTTGTACTCAAATACTGATTTCTGCCCCCAAATTTTCTGCCTCAAAACTGATATCCTCAAACTGATACCCAAACTTGCAACTGATACATACATTCCTGTAGAGACACACCCTAATAGCACATATCAAGCAAGCAAGAGACAAAACACCCCTATGGTGGGGTAAGGTTTCCCTGTCCTAGTTTCGTCAGGAACTAGGGGTTTGCTACGCACGCATGCGGTTTCATACAATCCTGCATTCGGGTGAGCAACTTGTCCTAGTTTGGAACAGTCTCTAAGGCTTCCGATATGCAACTAGGTCAATTGGTCAAAAAGGGTGCCTCAGCAAGACCACCTGATATACCTCTCGCTCCTAACACCGAGAAGTGAAAGGAGGATCAAACGGTATAGCGGTAGTCAAGATCCAAGATTCGTGTTCCCATCGTGGCAGAGCCTGCAACCGGTCAGCCTTATGGCAAGCTTTTCCAAGCGAGCCTCCGGCAAACTGTTCAGGAATAGCAGATGGCAAAATCTGTGACTTAGGCGCACCTATGCAAATGCAATGCAAAGAAATACATAAATGTAGATTAAACAACATATCATGAGTTCGAGTCAAGTTCTCTAAATCCCCAGCAGAGTCACCAGAAACTATGGACTCGACATTCTTCGTGCCCCATTTTGGAGAGCTCGAATTGGTCCTACAGTTCGGACTCCTGTCACGGTTCTGAATCTAGTTTCACAAGTGCAATGTGAAACTGATAAACACCAAAGACTCCAATCCGACAAATCATTTTGGAAAATCGATTTTGAAGCAAATAATGCCAAAATTGGACTGCTTTGCCAGATTACAAAGTCGCCACCTAAATGTTTTTTTTGGGGAAATTTAGGAAACCCTAACTCATGCCAAAGGCCACGTGTCCGTCATCACCAAAGTTGTCTCGGTTCGGGAACTTAGGTACGAGAGGGGAAGGTCCTGAAATGAGCACTCTCGCTCGCCTGATCAAAGGATTGGCCTCTACTAAGCATGATATGTTGTTTTATAAACACATGTGTTCTTATTTCGGTTATTAGCTAACTTTACTATGTGATGCACACAAGCAAGTATAGACTAAATCGTAAGAATTGGAACGAATTCAACTCATGTTTGTTTTCGAAAATGGTTTGAAAGTGCCACCCTCAAGTGGGCTAAAACGCGGATTTGCCACCCTCAGGTGGGCTTAAGAACATGATTTGCCACTTTGCAAAGTGGGCTTAAAACTCACAATCATCGAATTGTTCCAATTCAAGTAATCAAGCCTCCATCCACAGGCATTCATGCAATTTAGCAAATAAGCAAATAGTCTCATGGCAAGCATGCAAAACATGGCAACACTCACACTCATACAAGTATGCTAAAGCGTAGAGACTCACCGAGTACTCCGAGTCAAAACAAAAGCTAGTTAGAAATATGCATGATCCTAACTATATTAACAATGCCTAATGCAACACATGCAACATGACATTAATAGGCTCGGCTACTAATATGGCATTTGCAATACTTTGATAGCATGCTTTGAAACACGTATTCAAATAAGTGTATTGAAATAACGATGCAATTTGAATGATGCGCCGAGCCTCGATGCATGCAAGACAAATGAATGATGCACGCATGCGAGCATAAGGTATGCTAATTGAAACGTGTCCCTAATCTAACCGTTGAAAGCGGGCAAATAAAATGGAGAAAGACGTGGGGTTGGAAGACATGCACACACACACGCACCCTTATTACAACATTATGCCCTCTCGAAGGAGGGTCCGAATAAATAAGCTAAGCTACACCAAGCTAAGCTAATTAATACAAAGCAACTAATTAACTATTCTAGCTAATTAATTACAACAATACAATTGAATAACTAGCTATGCTAAACTAATTAAAGCAATTAAACTAATTAACTATCTAAGCTAATTAAATAATTACAACACTTGAATTGAAAAGATTAGCTACGCTAACTAATTAAAGCAATTAAATGGCCTCGAGGGCGAGGGAGACATGCATGCTCGGTTGGCTTCTTCCCGGAAATCCATCGCCTTGCCATCGGTTGTCTCTGTTTGCACTCGCCTTGATCTCTGAACATTGTACCAATTTTCAGACTGCCTCTGCTCCAAAACATGAACACTTTTGTACAAAAATTGATTGGTGGCTGGTTGGCCACAAAAAGTGGCTGTTGGCCACCTTAACTGGCCGGTCGGCTAGCTCAAGTGGCCGGTCGGCTACCCCTTTTTCCAAACTTCTATTTTTGCTGCAATAGAGAGCAATATAGGCAAAGCAATGCATTTTTCAAGGAATGTGTGTACTGTCACCCTCCTTATCATATCTCAAGCTCAAAGGAGTATGGCACTTGGCTCTCAAGCCACCAACCAAGCATTTTCAATGCATGATGGCCAAAGAGTCAAGCTTGTACAAGCTTAATCAATGCACAAATAAGAGTCTAAGGACCACCACCCTATCATGCATGATCAAGGGTGGCGGTGACCAAGAAAAGTGGCACGTTTCATCACTTTGAGTATGAAACGTCCCATTTTTCTTGTGTTTGGATTAATGTCCGATCCAAACACATGCAATGCAACACAACATGCTTAACTTGCTCAAGTTTTACTTGTCATGTTTTGTTTACACATTTTACATTACTGAATCATTCTTTAATCGGTTAAGTCCAAAGTGAAAGTCCTCTAATTGGAAAGAGGGCCTAAGCTACAAGTGCCTTGAGCATGAAAGAGGTCTCATGCTGTTGGTTAGGAGGAATCCTCAAGAGAGGATTAAAACCATTAGGCATGAGAGCCTCAATTCCACACTCAAGCCAACAAGGGGCTTAAGGCCACTTTCAAAACAAATAAAAAAGTGAAGAATAGAGGGAGGTTGCAGACATTTCAGTGCTGATATGGCATGCAAATAGACTCTATAACATGCAAGCAACTCATGCACAACATGTTCAAAAGCCAAAAGCATCAAACTAGTGAAGAGCACTACACTAGAGGCATGCAATACCAAGCTCAACTGACCAAACCAACTCTGGAAAGAGTTAAAACATGCAAAAACAGTGGCTAAATCATGCTGAGTTTGAAGCATAAAAGGCTAAAAAAACATGCTCACATGCTAGCTTGCAAACAAGACTCAAAGCACAACTCTCAAAAACAATGAAAGAGTGAAATAAGCGAGAGTGTGACTGAGCTATAAACATTGAAATCACATGTATAATGATATTATAACATGCAATCATCTTAAGCAAAACATGTTAGAGGCCTTGAAACACTAAGCTAGTAAAGGCATTTGCACTACAACCATGCAAGACAAGGCTCATATGACCAAGACAACTCAAAGTAGAGTTAAATCATGCCAAAACAGAGCCTAAAACATGCTGAGATCAAGTCACAAAAAGGTAGAAAAATGTGCTCACATGTTAGGCTATTTACACTTGCAAACAAGACACAAGGAGGGGAGGCCACCCCCTCTTATTTTGGACCCGAAAACCAGGTTTTTACCACTAAAAAACCTCTTAGTTTCAGTGGTTGAAAGGCCAAAAGAGTTGTTTCAAAAAGCTTTGAAAGATGGCACAAAAGGCTTCACAAGCCAAAGAGCAAAAAGAGGAGACAACCCCCTAACTCAACAAGACTTAAATCGCCATTTTGAAACCTTAAAAACAGAGTTTTTTATGGTTAAAAAACCAGGTCAAAATAGTGTAAAAAGATGGCTAAGCAATCGATTAAAACAAAGCTTAAAAGAGGTAAGCCTTATACCTTTAAAGTACAACACTTAAACAGCCACAGTTCTGAGCCAAAACCAGCTTTAAGAACTCAAACTAAGCCTCAAAGAACCTCAGCTCCAAGATGAAGATATTTGGTCAAGGGTCTTAGTGCAAATGTGTAGAGAATTCTCACTTTCGAGCACAAAATAGGGATAGAGAGAGGATTCTAGAGAGAGAGAGAGAGAGGAAATTTTGCTCACAAAAATTTCTAACCTCTCAAATGGGGGAGAGACCTCCCCATTATATAGGAAAACAAGCCAAAGGCTTGTATTCATCTCTCCATACACGTGTATGGAGATGAGCATCAGTGAACAACAGCTGGCACAACTGACAAATAAATATTTGAAAAAGGAGAAAAATGGCCGTCGGCCATCATTAGTGGCCGACCGGCCATCAATGTAGCCGACCAGCCACCACTGATGGTCGGCAGGTGCAAGCCATGGCCGATGGACATTGGGGATGGCTGACAAGGCACCTTCTCCTTCAGAAGTGAAGCAACAAGCTTTTGGTCCACAACCAAGCACAAAACAGACAAGTTGAGAGGCCCGAAGGCGGGGCGCTCCGCTAAGAACTTCAGGCGCTCAAAACGAACACGAGCATGCGAAATCATTGGGTGTTCAAATGATGATGTCCAAGTCTTGAGGACGGTAAAAAATGGGGTGTCTATAGCTACGTGGAAAACTGAGAATCAAATGCGAGCCCGATATCCACATCTGTTTGAGAATCAAGGTACGTCAAGTTTGGGGAGAAACTTTTATTTAGGAGGGAAGAAGTAACACCCCAAAATATATTTACTCAATCTTTGAAAAAAAAAAATGTAATTACAACATTTTTTTGGGCTATAGTCGAATTTAGAGAAACTTATTCAATTGTTTCAAAAAACCTCATGGATGGCACCACATGCCTGCACAATCCTGCATAGTGCAGCATAGTACTGCATAGTAAGGGTCTTCTTACCTATAAATAAGTGAATTGCATGGTAATGAATCCATAGACATAACAAACGCAGGGTATATGAGAGAGTGAAAATCAGAAGTGAGAGTAAAGGATCCACTTTGAGATGAGTTTTATTATATTTTGAGCTACCATAAACTGTTTTATGTAAATTATGTTTTGCAAATCATATTAGTTTTTAAAAGTATATTATTTGTTAAATGAACCCTATTTGCTTAAAAAAGGAAATCCATGGATATAATTATTTATTAAATCTGTTTTGGACAATTATTTTGTAAGTACCACCACGGAGGTCCTATGTCTAGGGGGACTTAAATAACTATTGGCCCTTTGTATTGTTACTTTATGTGACTCTCTATTCTGTTTTGTTGTCACTTTAAGTGACAATCTGTTGTCATAGATCCATTGACCCTCTGATTTCTAGTGTGGAGCAAAGTGTTGTGCGAAACTACGTGCGAAACTATTGTGGAAGCCACCTCTAGAATTCGTACGAGCCATCTCTTGAGTCCATACATCTGTTCTGTATCATGGTTATGTTTATTTGCTTTTATGATTTCTATATTATGCTTTTGTTATTTAAAATGATTTATGTATTTTTGTTATTAAACAAATCTCTGTTTAGCCCAAATAATTTTTCATGGTGATTTTATACCTTTATACTCTTAGTATAATATTTCTTACTCTGGCAAACCACTATCATGTGAAGAATCTTAAGGAGGGACTTGTTCCCTTGTCCATTTGTTGGTATAGTTGGACTAGGGCTCGGGTAGACACGGAGCACATTGTAATATAGTCTAGCTCTGTTATTGTATACAATAAAAAGCTCCAATGGATGTTTTAATGAAGTAAATGTTTGAGTGTCATTTTATTTTATTTTATTTTATTTCGCTGTGTTTTTCATCTAATATATTTTAGAATTGATTTATGTTTTTGTTCTATCGCAACGCTTAACTTCTGAATACCGGATTTGAATAGTGACACCCTATGTTGAGAGCTGTTTGTTACTCTTAACCCATACCATGGTTTTTTGTCTTTTAACAACAAACCCATTATCTGACCAATAAAAGATGTCATTGTTTGTTGTTGTTTGTGAGTCAGCTTGCTTTGCCATCCTTATCCATTAAGCTCTGTTCTAAGCTATTCAGGAATGGGTGCCTCTTTATCAGCAATGCTATCAACACATAGAACAAATATAACATGGGACACAAATGTCTCATAAAGGGTGTGTTTCATACATTCGTCTCAGATAGTGGGAGTCTCAACCCTTTTTTTTTTGGGTGAACAGTGAGTCTCACCTTTTGTAAAACATTTATGTCTTATTTTGTATTTAGTCCTCTATGAACTTAGATTTGTTGCTCTTTTATTGTTTTTTCATTAAAAAAAAAAATCACCTATTTGATTTAGGAGTTTTTAAAAATGATTTTTAAAGTTTCAATTCATATTTTTATTTTAGATTTTCAGTGAATTTTATAAATATTTTAATCAAATCCTTTTTACTTTTTAGATTCACTTAATTTAGATATATTTAAAAATATAAAATTTATCAATTTTTTAAATTCATTTAATAAAAAAATATAAGTTCACTAAAATTTTGTATTTATTAAATTTTTAAAGATTTTTTTTACAAATATTTTAATTTTTTAATAAATCTAGATTAAGTGTATCAAAAAATAAAAAAAAAAAGGAAAAAACTCACGAAAGACAACAAAACCCAAAAAATAAAACATAAAAACTCAAAGATTCAAAAATTATTTTTAAAAATTCAAAGTCAAACAGAATAAAACAACTCACTTTTTAAAAAATATCAAAAAAAAAAAAAAAATATTCAAAAGCTATTTCTAAACAAAATTTATTATTTTCAATTATTTTTATTATTTTTGTTGACATGGTTGTTAATGTTGAGAATATATATAAAGTATATTAAATAAAATTAGAATTATAAATATATAAAAATATATTAAAATTATAAATATTTTGACATTTTATACTTCTTAGTAATCATTGTTAAAGCTGTAATTAACTGGATCCATTTTTGTTTATCAAGACTTTTGTAGGACTATTTAAGTTGGATATTTTCATTCTGCCAATGATTGCGGAGGATTTTGGAGCCAAATCAGATATTCAATTCCATTTTGGCCCTAAAATCACAATCATGATACACCTTTCCTTAGAATTTTTATATCTAACTCTAAGCTCTCTTGGCCCCAACTGAAGTGACAAAATATCTTAATTTTTACAAACTACGCAAGTCATGCATCCAATTTGGCCAAGTTAGGTCCATGGCACCAACCAAGATATTTGTCTAAAGATAATGAGTTAAGCTTAATTGTCAACACACATAACTCGGCTAAGTTAGGACCATGACACCAATAGAGAAAATTAGGAGATTTACTTCAAGATAGATAAAAAAGCCAAGCTTAATCAATAATGTATATATCGATTGAGTTAGGACCATGACATCAATCAAGCAAATTAAGAGATTCACTTAAAAAGGTAAATGAATCAATTGAATATCAATGCATATTACTTGTTAAATTAAGAGATTTAATTAAAAAGATAAATGAGTCAATCGAATATCAATGTATATTACTTATTAAGATTCATAAATTAAGAAGTCACTTAAAAAGATAGATTAATCAATTGGGCATCAATGCATATTACTCGTTAAGATTCGCTAAATAAATAATGAGTTACGCTTGATCACCAGGCTACATATATAACTTGGTTGAGTTAGAACCATGACACCAATCAAGCTTGGTGAGAAGTTTATGAAGAGAGCAACTCCTCTCTCTCCCGTCTTTAATTTGACTAGAGAAGTCCCAATATGGCCCCACCTCGACAATCCAAGCATTTCATCTGGTAAAGCCTGTTGAGCACAATCTAATTTTTTAAAATCATACAGTACATTTATTTTTTTAGATAAACATGATTTAATCAAATGACTATTAATATATAGGTAATTATAAATATATTTTTTGAGATTTGTTTAAAATATGAATTGTTTTTTTTAATTTAAAAAATTATAAATATCTCCTTATCAGAATTTTTTATTTAACAAAATTAATTGAAAAAGTAAAATTTCTAACTGTTCACCTATACAATAATAAAATTATTTGAATTATTAATTGAAATAAAATTTTAATATTATTAAAAACTGTTAATTAACTTGATGATTTATTAATAAAAGGACCTATTTTTTATGAAATTAGAAACCTTAAGAGACATAATATAATTTTTAAGACCATAAGGGGTAATTTGTAATTTAAGTAAATTTTAGGAGGTGTGTTTGTAATTATCTTAATATTTAATTAGTTTAATTTTTTATATAAATAATGTGTTCGACGGGCCCTACATGACATACTGCTTAGATAATCAAGGCAGACCCAAGGTGGCCACAATGGATCGGACTAGATCTCTCCAATCCAGTCAAAGACATGAGAGGGGCTACTCATTTAAAAACATAAAAATAAATAAACAAGTCAAACTTAATTTTTATGGTGAATTTAACACATCTGTATTTGTTATATTGGGACTAATTTCTCTCTAGTCCTAAATTGAATTGAAGAGGTATTATTGGGTCAATTAGGCCATTTTTGGACTCCGTTTTAATAATCTGAATCGCTCATATTTTATAATTCGTCGACTATATTATTTTTGTAAAAAATCAACTTGATTAGATAATAGTAATCAACTTTATATTCAAATAAATTTTGTATGAAAAAATCAACTTTATATTCAAATAAGTTTTGTATGAAAAAAAATAAATGCTGAGAAAATAAACAATTTATTGAAAATTGATCCAAACACAACACATAATTTTCATTATCTGATTGACTTGGTT
This sequence comes from Camellia japonica, assembly GCA_030407325.1. Taxonomy (NCBI): domain Eukaryota; kingdom Viridiplantae; phylum Streptophyta; class Magnoliopsida; order Ericales; family Theaceae; genus Camellia; species Camellia japonica. Next base: position 182,759,130 of record JAPPVO010000019.1, read on the forward strand.
GTTTACAAAGATAATATATTCGAAGAACCTTAAAATGTGAACAGTTTAAATTATCGAAACGAGACTCAAAAGTTCACTAGACCGGATTGAATGGTCCAGTCCCCATTACATTATATCTTGATATGTACAAACCGTGAAACTAACCAAACTGTAAGACAAAGTTAAGGGTAAATTACAAATACACCTTTAGAGGTTTGCTTAAAGTACAGATTACTTCTTGTAATTTGAAAAATTACAAGTGCCCTCTCATTAAAATTTTTTATTTAACAGAATTAACTAAAAAAAGAAATTTATAATTGCTCTTCTATACAATAACAAAATTAACTAAATTATTAATTGAAACACATTTACAACATTATTAAAAACTGTTAATTGACTTGATGATTTATTAATAAAAGGAGCAATTTGTTATGAAATTAAAAATCTCAGTGGGTGAAATATAATTTTTAAAATTACAGGAGGCAATTTATATTTTAATTTAACCTCAGGAGTTGTACTTGTAATTTACTTCAAAGTTAATAAATAGTCTGATTAAAAAAGTTAGATAAACAAGTTAATCATCATCATATTCATGGTAAACCACCACATCACTGTAGCTTACTGGTTGAGATTAGACAATACTAGGGACATTGCCGACTTTGGATTATTTTGATCAGTTGGTTAAAAATTAATTTTTTGAATTTTTTTTATAGGTTTTTTTAAAAAAATATGTAAATTTAAAAAAAAAAAAATGATATAACCTAAAATAAATTAAAAATCAAAAAATAATTTTTAACTCTACCCAATGGAGGCCTTTATATATTCCCACTAAAGAAAAACAAGTCCCTGATAAGACGCCACCTAGTGTATGTCATGTTATGGTGTCACATAATGGGTACAAACATTACGTTACGGGCAATGTCACAAACTAAAATTTAAAATTTAAAAATAAAAAATTAAAGATTCTTTATCTATTTATTTATTTTCTGTATCTGATTCTATATTTGATTTATTTGATCAAAACTTATTTATATATATCAACAATAATAGAGACACACCTTTATAATTCTCAAAGTGATCTATACCACTCATGATGTAAACTTACATATATATAAGTGAACTCCACACATCATAAATAATATAAATCACTTTAGAAATTATAAAGATGCTCCAAAAAGAGGTCACACTCATTTCCCTTATATATACACTACAACCATAAAAATATCAACTCTATCTCCCTCTATATAGAGTCATTTTGAAGTAGCTCACCAATCACCAATCAAGTCTCTATTTATATGTGTGTTTTAAGTCACTAACTCTCTCTCTCTCTCTCTGATATAATATGGAGGGTGAAAGTAGGAAGAGGAAGGTGGAGAAAGATGAAGATGATGAGGAGAAGATGGAGAAGTTCTTTGCATTGATCAGAAGCACGCGAGACGTGCGCAAACGTATGGTCATAACTGACATGGAGGAAGAGAAGAAGAAGAAGAAAAAAGGCGAGGAAGAGAAGCTGCCGGTGGGGGTTTGGAACCCCTCGTTCGAACCAGAGGACTTCATGGAGGGTGGAGGAGGTTCTCAGGCAAGCCTAGCAGGACCTTCAAAGAGACAAGATGAGACTCTAGAAGAAGATAAAGGCTTAGACCTCAAGCTCTCTTTGTAATAATAGCAAAAGCAAAAGCAAGAGCAAGAATATGTACACTAATGGAAAATGGACATTGCATGTTAAAATGTATGGTTGGTTGTTAATTGATCCAAATGTTAATACAGTCTTTTGAAAAGACAACATTATCAGCAAGATAAGTAGTGAAAGCAAGAGAAGAATATATATATATATATATATATGTATATTGTTTGTCCACAGCATTTTTTTATCACAGAGAAATGTGGGCTTAAGAGGATTACAATGATTATTTGGTTGTGTTTTTATTTTTCTGGTTTGTTTTTCATGTTTTGGAAATAAAAATAATGAAAAATTTGAAAGAACACCAATTGTTTTTTATTTTTGTGGGAGAGCAGTTTTTGAATTGAAACTAGTTTTTGATGTGTTAGACCATCTCCAACGGTGAATCAGATTCATCCCCAGATTTGAATTTGATGAAAAAGTAACTTTTATTTCTCCAACGGTTTCACCAAAATGATATCAAATTGAGAATCAGTCAAAACTTTCACCAAAATGAAAACCTTGAGCAGATGTCACCAAAATACTGTGCGTTTACGTTGGAGGTGGCCCCACCGGACAACTGGCCGGACGTCCAGTTGGTTGTCCCACCGGTCATCCGGCTAACTGAACAATTCTCAGAATACAGTCATTGTCTACTTTCAAGTTTCGACTCCTCTCTCTCTCTCTGATGTATACACAGAACTGAGGCATTGTATGTGGAGGCTTTGCATTTAATTGGGTTGCAGAAAAGTTAGAGATAGAAGAAAGAGAGAGCTTGGAGCTCTTTTTGAACAGGGGGTTCAAGTCGGTTTCTTGTTTTTCTGAACTCTTTTTTTGCTATATTTCGCTGAATCAATTTTTTATTGTGTTTTTTTGCCAATCTTTTTGAGATCTGGGTTTTGGGTTCCAGGGTTTGAGGCTTTGATTTCGTCTCCGTATTGGGTTCTTTTTCCAATTCGATGGTAATGTTTTGACCTTTGAATTTCAATGGGTTTGGGGTTTTGTAATTCCATAAATCTTTTGAATCTTGGGTCTTGAATTTCTCTGTGTTTTGAGTCTCTCTCTCTCTCTTTTTTTATTTATTTTTTATTTTACTTTTCTCCTAATCTTTTTTTTTTTGGTGTCACTTTCCCAAAATGTTGAACTGATCCACTAGTCCACTGATTGAACCCTAAAATCTGTGGCTAGATTTTATACTCTTCTTTTTTTTTTTAAACTTTTTTTTTTCTTTCTACATTTTTGGATTCCAAATTTGTTGTCTTAATCTGGCTTGAATCCTTAGTTACTGGACTTTCAAGGTAGTCAAATCTAGGGTTTCTATTTGATCTGGTTAAAGATCAGTGAGAATTGAGAAGAGCAGAAGAAAAGATAGGTCTTTCAATGCGTCTTTCACTATGGAAGCCAATTTGTCACCGTGCTGCTGTGATCATGGACAAGAAGACCAGAAAAAGAGATGGGTCTAACCATTCAACAGAAGAAATCAAGAGAAACCCATCATTTTTGAGGATTGCAAGAGCACAAGCTTAGGAAAGCTCTTGAAGGGAAACAAAATCGGAACAGAAATGGAGGGAAAAAAAAAATTTCAGTGGTGTAACCGGTCGATTGGCCGGTCATCCCACCGGACGTTTCTAGGCATTTGATGCAAGCAACAGTGTTCATCGTTGGAGCAACTCGTATCAAATTGAAGAAAGAGCCTTTTTTTTCATCAGATTTGATGAAAAAAACAGTTTACCGTTGGAGATGCTCTTGTAGGGCTAGTTTGGCAATGCTTATATTTATAGTTTTCTTTTGTTTATATTTATAAAGTTTTGAAAGTTGCACACAAAAATCATTTGGAATTCATTTTCGTTTCCAAAAAATTACGAATAATTTACTAATATCTTGTAACCAAAAAAATTTTTCGTTTTCATTTTTTTTCTTCACTTGTTTAAAAAATAATAATTTTGTAGAAAAAATAAGAAATAATATACAGCGAAAATAAACGGATTCAGCCATACCTTTTACGCTTAAACTGAATCCATAGATCATGTGGGTGAACCATGTGCCTCCATTGATATCTTTGAATAATTCCCAACAATGGAGTAGAACTATTAGAGAACTACCTGTAACATGCCCGCGAGGGACCTCAACGGGTTACAGTTCGGACTCCCCTCTGTTTTTGTTTGTTGCGGTTCTTAATCTGAACCAAAGAGTCCAACTCTGGCAAATCGTTTTGAGAAAAAAAACAGATTTTGAAAAGAAGTGCCAAACATGGACTGCTTTGCCAGATACAGAGTCGCCACCTAAATATTTTTAAAATGGGAGAATTTAGGAAACCCTGACTCGGTGCCAAAGGCCACGTGTCCGTCATCACCAAAGTTGCCTCGGCTCGGGAACTTGGGTACAATTAGGGAAGGTCAACTATGAGCACCCCCTCTCGCCCGGTCCGAAGACCGGTCTCTACTAACCATGATATCCGTTTTTGAAAACGTTATGTGTTCTTATACCAATTATTAGCCTAGAATTACTATGTTATGCGCGCAGCAAACAAGTATAGACTAGATTGCTATAATTTGGAAACAAGCATTGCATATCCGTTTGTTTGGAAACGTTTTGAAATTTGCTACTCACAAGTAGGCTTAAAACACGGATTTCAACGAGTTGTTCCAACTCAAGCAACCCAACCTCCACCCACGGGCATTCAAACAGTTTATCTCACATAAGCATTTAGCCACATGGTAATCATGCTGTCATGTTGACATTCACACGCATGCGATATGCTAAAGCACAAAAACTTACCTAGTACTCCAAGCCAAAACAGAAACTAGTTAGTAATCATATGCATGATCCTAGTTCATGTTAAGTGTCTAATGCAACACAAGCAATGGTGCAATCTAGACAGGCTCGGTTATCCTAAGCATGGCATGTGAAATGCTACAAGTAACAAGTATTCAATTTGGAAATTGAAATACAATGCAGTTAGCGTGATGTACCGAGCCCGGTGCATGTAAGACAAATGTATGGATGCACGCATGCTATCATACTGTATGCTAATTTAAATATGCCCTAATCTACCACCATCGTAAGCAAGTAAATAAAAGGGAAGAAAGGAATGGGGGTTGGAAGACATACACACACTCACGCACACTTATTACAAATTTGCCCTCGCCCGGAGGGACCAAATAAATATTACAGTCCGAACAATAAATAAATAAATTGTTACAAAATTTCTAATTACTTAACAAATCAAATGCACAAGGGAAAAGGCCGCAGCCCCGCCTCGGGATGCGCGAATGATGCATGCTCGAATCTGACTTGCCCGGAAAACCTACACCATACCACTGCTGCCCCTGTTTTCACTGTCCTGCCTTTCTGAAATCTGCTAAAATCCCAGGAAACCTTCTAAGAACACTGCAGTACACCACCGGCTGGAGAAAGTGACCACCGGCCGTTCAAAATATCCATCGGCTACTTGAGAAGTTATCGGCCACAAATAAATGGCCGGTCGGCACTCTTTTGTGCCGGTCGGCAAACAATTCCTGCAGAAGACAGTTTTGACAGCAACAGCAGACAAGCAGTGCATGGTATGGAATTTTGAGCATATGTAAGCATGGCCAATGCCCCCTATCATGTGTTAGACTCAAGAGAACATAGCCCTCGACCCTCGGGCCATCAATGATGCATCTTGGTGCATGATGGCCTAAGAGGCCAAGTTTGCATTTTAATGGAAATGCATGCAAACAAACAAATGAAGACCAAGACCCTATCATGTCAAGGTCAAGGGCCTTGGTGACCAAGAGTTGAGACAAGTTGCATCACTTGTAGTATGAACTCCTCTCAACTCCCACACTTGGCTTGACACCCCAAACCAAGTAATGCAATGCATGTTATGCAAACATGGCTCAACAATGCAACCTAATGGTAAGATACAAACATGCCAAATGTAATGCAACATGCAAGGTGCAAATGCAATGCGAACATGGATGATTATGCAATGGAACTAGCAAGTGGCAAGACCATATTAATCAAACATGCAACCAACACTTAGACAAATGTGCAATGGTGGACTTAAACCATAATGGGGTAGCCCTTAAACCTCCCCAAAACAGTGGCAAAAAGTGCCTAAAATGATGGACAATTACTCAAGCAAACATGCAGGCTAATGGGCCTAAAACCAAGGCATAAAGGAGAGCACTCCACCACCTCTAACAAGACCACTCATGGCATGAATTAAGCAAGTAAAAACAGAATCCTAGCACATCAAAATACCCCCCAAAACCCCTTGATATGGCAGCCCAAATGCCTAGAACATACAAGCATGCACAATGCCCATTTTAAAGCATAAGAGACCAACATTTCAAAACATGGAAGAGATGATAAATGGGGACATATAAGCATGGTCTAAGGACTGAAATAGTATGTTAGATGGTTCCAAATCACTAAAATAGTCTAACCAAATGCATGCTTAGGACTTACACCTCAAGACTTACAAGCCTCAATGCAAAGCAACTATGTCAAGCACGTCAAACATGACAAAATCAGTGGCTAACAGCCCTTAAACATGGCAAAATGATGCTAATGTCCTCATGGAATTGTGCTAATACATGCAAGAATCATGGCTTAAACACAAGATACATTTCTATGCCAAATAGAGTAATGCAAAGCAAGTGTAATATGCATGAAAGAGGCCAACAAACCACCATTAGACAGAGGTAAAACATGTTCCAAAACATCCAAATAAACTCTGAAATGAAGCCAAATGCAAGTACTCATACATGCTATCCTTTAGGCCAAAAACAAAGGCAAAAGAGGGACAAAGGGGAGAGGGGTGTCCCTCCCCTATACAAGACTATAAAACACCTTCCTCACCACTAAAAACCCACTGGTTTTCAGTGGTGGGAAGACCAAAACAACCAAGTAAACCAAGCCTCAAGAAAAGGCACCAAAAGGGCCAAAATAAGGCCTAAGAGGGTGAGTTTGCACTCAAACCACAAAGTGACCTTAATGAATGTTCTTAAGCATGAAAATATAAGCCTTTTTTATGTTATACACAAAGCTCAAAACACAAAGCAAGATAGGTAAAAACTTGTTGCAAAAATGGGGAATCTAAAGTAAAGTGCTCACTTTTGAAGAACACTTGAAGAACAGGTGGCACAGCCCTCTTCTATTGATCAAAACCAGTCCAAAAACTTAACAAACAACCCTCCAAGCCTCCCAATCTCGAGCTAAGGTGTAATGGTGTGTGTATTGGTGCAAAAGCAAGGTAAAACCACACTTTTAGGCCCTAAAACACACACACAAGAGGAGAGAGAGGGAAAGTCTAGAGAGAGAAGATATATGGCAGCTATATAGATACACAAGCTCTGGTTTTTGATCAAAAATGGCTAACCCCTTTCAATGGGAGAGGAGGGGTGCTTATATAGGCCAAGAAAAACACTCAAAGCTTCTCCAAGAAGCTATAACCAAAGGGGCAAAGGGTGCAAAGGGGTCTTGGCTTCTTGGAGAAGCTAAGACAGCTGGCCAAGCTTCTCCAAGAAGCTTGGCCAAAGGGTGCAAGCTTCTAGAAGGTTTGGGGGTAAAAAGGTGCAAAGGGGTCATCCCCGTGCATGGGGAGTGGTGTGGGTGCATCCCAGCTGGCACAGCTGGGATGCACTATGCTCCAATGGATGCAGAAAGGTCGCCGGCCAACCAAATAGGTCACTGGCACAATAAAGTGCCGGTCGGCTAAAAATAGTGCCGACCGGCCAAAGGTTTTAAGAAAACACTGCCGGTGGTACACCTATGCAGCCGGTGATGATATGGGAGGGCCGGTGGGGTGTGTGGATGGCCAACAAGCCATTCCCTGCCCTTCAAGGCAAGCACACAGGTGTTTGGTGCCAAAACCGAACACGAAGCAGTCGAGTCAGGAGGTCCTGAGACGAGGCGCGCTGCCAAGGCCTCCGGGAACTCGAGACGAACACAAACATGGATAACCACCAAGTATTCAAACGGTGACGTCCAAGTCTTGAGGTCGGTCAAAAATGGGGTGTCTACACTACCCACACTCTTTACAGTACAAAGGCTATTACGTGTTACTATGGAGAGAGAAGAAAAATAGAGAAGACTCTAGGAGACTGATCATAGATGGTTAAAATTAACTCTTACCATATAATACTTATATTATATGTGAGTGTTATAACCACCCACAACTCTATCTCCTCAATAGATGAGATAGTGGGTTAATCACATTTATCCCAAAAATAAGTTAATCCAAGTCCACTTTGACTGGATCTCTCCTTATGGGTCTTGGGTCATGCCACCATAGGTGACTTAATCGTGTATGGATTTTAAACCTCGACCCAATTTCCAACATCTCCCACTTGAACATATGCTAGCATGACATCGCACTTCCTTTATCTCAATCTATCTATCAAACACGATCATACTAGCCAATGGACCGTGCGGCTCCTGAGAACACCTGCATGTGGGAGCTCTACACTAGAAACTCAAAAAGAGCCAACATAGAGATATCAACTCAAATATAAAAATAGTGTCTCATATACCCTAGACCCATCTAATTACACTGGTCCAGAAAATATCTCTAATCCCTCAAAAGAGTATGTTTGACCCTTTTAATTTTTGCAATATATTCACACTTAATCCGCCTCTCATATAGAGCGATGTGAGTTGCCGACAGTGAATACACAATAGTGGTGTAATATTAGATGATCTTCCCTTCGCCCTCATGTCATTTACTTAGGATTGTCCGTTTTTCCAGTAATATCCCTTAAGGCCGAATTATACATGACCCCAGGCAACACACCAAAGTAGCAAAACATCAACCCCTTACCTTATGACATAGTTAAAGGTTACAAAATGGTACATAAGTGAAAGTCATATCAATAATGACATGTAAGACTCACATGGTAAGGAGATAGTGATCCATTCTCTCACCTTATTACTCGGTTGTCAAGCACATATAGTATGAATACATGCTACGGTGGAGTAACTCTTCTAAAGAGTGACGTCATACTCTATACATCGTACAGATCTTAGTTTAGTCGCTTTCTAGCACCTAACCTGAATTCTCTATTTGTTCGCCTTCTAGGTGCCAAATAAGATCTCGCATCTGGTTAATCATAACATGCATAACATAGAAAGTGGGTATTAACATCCATATTTGGTCTTTAACACAACCTCATCTTGGTTGCAACCAAGGTAACATACATAGGGGATAATTTAAGCCTTTCTTGGCTCAAAATAAAATAAACCACTAGTCTCATCCTTGCTCGCTCTCAAGCACCAAGGGTGATTGTTCATGTGAGTTAGCCAATTTTGCCTGCTGACATCATCATCTGCTAATCATTATGACACAAACCATAATAGCATCAATATCCCATAATCTCACAAAAATAAGTGATCAATTGAAAAACACAACTACAATTTGCGCAATTCTATATTCTAAACATAGGCCTTATCAACATCTCTTGTGATAAACATATACAACAGAATCCACCTTGTGCGACTCACATGAAGTGGTTCAAGATCACTACCTTTTGCCCAACTACCTCTCTAAAGATATTTTGGTGACCAATTTGCGTTCATTCAAGATTCGCCCAATTAGCGCATTGAATCTTACATGGAGCAAATTTATACACTACTAATAGAGTATCTTATCCATTGTCTAATGAGCAAGGTCAATGTCTACACTAGTGTAGACGTCCCCGAACGCCCCGGGAGGGTGAGTCCCGTTCTGTTCCTTTTGGGGTTACTACAGTTCAGGACTCAAATATCACGGTTCTTAATCTGAACCAAAGAGTCCAAGAAAGAAGTGCCAAACATGGACTGCTTCGCCAGATACAGAGTCGCCACCTAAATATTTTATTTTTGGGAAATTTAGGAAACCCTGACTCGTTGCCTAAGGCCACGTGTCCGTCATCACCAAAGTTGCCTCGGCTCGGGAACTTGGGTACGATTGGGGAAGGTCAGCTATGAGCACCCCGTCTCGCCCGATCAAAGATCGGCCTCTACTAACCATGATATCTAGTTTTGAAAACATTGTGTGTTCTTATTCCGGTTATTAGCCTAGATTTACTATGTGATGCACACAACATACAAGTATAGACCGAGTCGCCCGAATTGGAACAAACATTTCATATTTGTTTTTGAAAGATGGTTTGCTACTCGCAAGTAGGCTTAAAATGCAGATTTTGCCACCCTCAGGTGGGCTTAGAAAATATGGTTTTGCCACTATCTAGTGGGCTTAAGACTCACAGTCAATGATTTGTTCCAATCCAAATAACCCGACCTTCAACCACAGGCATTCAGGCAGATATATCACATAAGCACATAGTCTCATGGTAAGCATGCTATCATGGCAGTCACTCACACGTATGCAAGGATGCTAAAGCATAAAAACTCACCGAGTACTCCAAGCCAAAACAAAAGCTGATTAGAAATCATGCATGATCCTAACTATACAGAAATGCCTAATGCAACACATGCAAAAATGCAACTATAGCAGGCTCGGCTATTCTAAACAGGGCATATGAAATGCTATAGATAACAAGTATTCAACTTGAAATTGAAATACAAATGCAGTTAGTATGATGCGCCGAGCCCGGTGCATGCAAAACAGATGAATGAATGCAAACATGCTATCATACTGTATGCTAATTGAAACATTCTCTAATCTAACCATCGTAAGCTGGTAAATAAAAGGGAGAAAGACGTGGGGTTGGAAGATATACATCACACACACGCACACTTATTACAACATTGCCCTCGCTCGGAGGGTCTGAATAAATAGTACAGTCCCAAATAAGTAATACAGTCCGAATAAATACAAAATCCTAATTAATTAACAAATTAATCTAGGAAAGCGGTAAATTGGCATGCAAGCCAGGGACTGCCTCAACTCTGCTCCAAATGATGAATGATGCATGGTCGGGTTGCCTTGCGCGGAAATCCATTGCGATGCCCTAATTAGCCTCCGTTTGTAATTGTTCTTGGAATGCGTACCAAGCTCCGGAAGGCTGCTGATTCTTGATTTGCTGCAACAGAGAGCAGGAAAGAGGCATGGCAATGTATTTTCACATATGTATGCTTGACTACTCTTCAGGGAGTGTAGTCCTCGATCCTCGTGCCACCAATTACGCATATCGATGCATGATGGCCGAGGAGTCGAATTGCACGACTAAATATGAAATGAATGCACACATAAACACAACAATACCTAAACTCCATTATGGATAATCCGGAGTTTCGGTGACTGGGAATTGAGACACGTTCCGTCACTTGGAGTACGAAACGCCCCTCGTTTCCCGTGCTCGGGCTAACTCCTACCCCCCAAACATAATGCAAGATGCATGACATGCATGAATGCAACTAAGATATAACCTAACATGCACAATGCTATGAAATGGCATACACGATGCACAAGGTAACATGGCATACACAATGCGCTAACATACAACCTAGCATACACAATGCTATGAAATGAAATGGCATACACAATGCATAATGGACTTACACCAACACGAGTGGACCTCAGTCACACTCACATAAGTGGCCATTAGATGAAAATGAGACACTCGAAATGCGTGCACGCGTGCACGCAAACCGAGGATCGAACCTAAGGCACAAATGCCACTCTACCAAAGCATGGTAAGGCATGGAACATGGTATGCAAACATGCAAATTTCAGCACTGAAATATGATGCTAAACAGCCCCGAATCATGAAAACATGGCACCCGATGCATGAGGTGAGACCCGAAACTCAAAACTAGGCATATGGAATGACCTACAGCTATACAAAGCATGCATTATTTGAATATGAAGCATGAAGACAGAGTCAAGGCAGTCCTAAAACATGGACTTTTCCAGTTTAAAGCAAGGCCAAAAAGTGCTAGCAAGATGGACTAAAGTAGCATGCGATTTTGACTAGCAAACATGGTTTACATGGCAAGTGTATGATGCACATGGAATTTCACCAAACCGTCGAAAATCAGTGAATAAAACATGTGAAAATAGGCCCAAGTAACCACTGATATGCAACCATGGTATGCAAAAATGATGAGCTCCTTTAGATGGCCATACAAGGAGTTATTTGGCACATACAAGATAGACAAGTGACATGGCATATACAACTCTGAAAATAAAATATGATAGTCCCAAAACTCACCAAATTGGCCCCAAAATCAGTCAACAAAGCATGCAAGATAGGGCCTCTTTGGAAGGCCAAAATGACTACCGAACAAGTCAAGGAGAGAGGGGGTCACCCCCCTCTGATTTGGAAGCTCAAAACAATGGCCAAGCCATTGAAAATCCACTGGATTTCATTGGCTAGAAGGCCAAACAAAGCATGCAACAAGAGCTAGGATATAAGGCTCAAAATGGGAGGCAACCAAGCATACAAGATAGCATGTGACCTTAAACAAAAATGAAATCTTAATAAAATATGAAGATGATGTCAAAACAAGCCTCTTTCCAGTTTACAACGTGCCTAAAAAATTAATACAAATAGGGCTAATCTATCATGCAAAAATGGCCCTAAAAGTGAGAATAGAGACAATGGACAGAAGCTGGCCCCAAATGATGAAGAGCCCTTCAATCAAGTTGAAGAGGGACTCAAAATAAGTCACTTTACAGTTTACATCAAGCCACGAAAATAAACACAAGTAAGGTTAAACTAGCATGCAAGAAATGGGTCTGTAAGAGGGGTAAAGAGACAAGTGGTAGCTTCTGTCCTCAAACAAAGGAGAGCCCTTCAACAAAGTTGAAGAGGGGCTCAAAAAAAGCCTCTTTCCAGTTTATGGCCAAATCCAAAACAGCTCACAAATAAGCTTAAAATACTATGCAAAAAAAAAAAGCCTAAAAGAGAGTTAAAGAGGCAAGTGATAGAAGGAAGCCTCAAACAGAGAAAGACCCTAGATCAAACATGAAAAGGGGCTCAAAATATTATCATTTCTAGTTTGGGTCGGAGCCCAAAAATGCTTGAAAGCAAAGCTTATAAATGAAACAAGAAAATACTAGTTTAGGGGAAAAGTGTGCTTACCCTTGAAGAACAATCTTTCCAGCAGCTTTTGGTCCAAAAATCTGAGCTTCCAACCTCTGAGAGACAGCCTCAAGGTGTTTGAATGAGTGATGGAGGTCTTGTGCTATGAGGTATAGTGCAAAAATGCAAAGAAATCCAACTTCCAAGCTCTAACCACAAGCAATATAGAGAGAGAGGAAGCTTTTTGCCCTTCAAAAACTCAGAACCCTCTAAAATGAAGGAGCCCCTTGCTTATATAGAGGAATGCAAAGCTAAAGCTTCTTGAACAAGCTTGGCAAGAGCTTCATCCCTCCATACACGTGTATGGAGGGCAGATATGAGGAATCCAGCTAGTACAAAAGATCTTCCCAGAAACCAGCTGAAATAGGGGGGGTGCCGGCCATCAGCAATGGCTGGCAGTGCCACACTGATGGCCGGCAGGTGTTCACAAGTAGCCGGCAGGGGCCAAGCCATGGCCGGCAGTGCACCACAGGGGCCACCTTGAAAGGACCAGGTCAGGGTCCAAAAATGAGACAAAAAGGATACAAGGTTCGGGAAACCCGAACCAGTGACGTTCCGCCGCGACAGTCGAATGCTGGGCGAGCAATCGAACCAGCCGTTGGGTGTACCTACAAGCACAACCAAGTCTTGAGGACGGTCAAAAATGGGGTGTCTACAACTAGTCAGTTGACCATTTACAAAAGATAACACTCATCATGCAGAATACGCCCACATAGCGTACTTTAGGCTCTCACGACAAAAGATCAAGAAATATAGGTTATCTGTTTCTCCCAGAGACAATCTAAGAATTTATTCAATAGCTAAGGCTTTAGCTTTTATCGATAGGTAAGTCAATGGGTTTGCAATTTTGCATCTAGAATTATTTTAGGATATTCCTTATATAAGTCATCAAAGACAAACCGAGAATTCTCTTAGAACAATCCCTAAGGATTGTACATTCGAGCATATAAATTACATCAGCCATGTCTATCATGTCTAAAACAAATGATTACCAACCTTAGGTGACGACAACCCTATAAATTTCTGGCTCATAATGACTAGGGGTTGTTTGGGATGTGCTATATAAGTGCACTTTTTGACTTTTTAGCTTAAAAAGTAGAGAAAAAAAAGATGTATGTTTTGGATAATTTTTTGACTTTTTATGAAAAGATCTGCAATAAAATATTATAATAAAATCAAAATGACCATTCTACCCTTGTTGGCTTTTTGAATTTTAACTTTTTGACTTTTGGGTAGTTGAATTCAAAGGGCAAAATAATAATTTTTCTTTCTAGGCTTCCCCCACAAATGTCTCCCAAAGAGTATGGACTTTTAGAATTTTTTTAGTAACTTTTTGACTTTTTGGCTCTTGTAGGTTATGCCAAAAACTTCTTTTGGACCATTGATCATGCCTCAGTGGTCTTCATCGATCATCGTTGGCCCATCATGGCTCGATGAAATCTAAGAACCACTATTTAGATAACTGTTTTAGACCGCAAAAGATTTATTAGAACTAGCAATCTTTTTGCGCTCCTAACGTTTTACCATAAAAGCAAAAGGTAAATCTCTACGGACCTAATAATCCAATTCTCCAACGAGAAGTTGGGTCACAATGTCCACAAAGTAAAGTTCCGAACTCATGTCAATCATACCCTAAGTTGAACTAACCTCACTTCCTAGGAAGAAGTCTTCTGATGGTCTACACCTTCTTTAATGGTACGACTTTTCGGTATCTAGCGAGTCTTATGCCTAAAAAAGTAACTATTCAAATCGCGCATAACTTTAGAACAGTTTCGCGTCATAGCGGAAAGTCAACCAAATCCTAGAAATGATTAATCCTCAAAGACTTTCTCTTAAAATCTGTAACATTGATTCACTTTCTAAAAGTAGGGGACTAGAGAGCCTTTGGCATTATCCTAAGCTCTTTATCATCTTGCAGAGCAATCATGGATGTTTTTCTCTCAATCACCTAGTGATAACGTGGAAAATTTTCACATTTGTTACCACACAACTAAGAATGTAGAGTATTCTTCTCTAATGAAGTAATCCACTAGTAGGCACGTTGCTCTCACTGTTCCTAGGATATTAGAAATTTCTTTCTATTCTCAACTAGGCTACATGAAGCTCCATACTTAGAATTCTCTATCTTATAGAGTTTCAAAACTCTATTCACGTCACCTTTATTAAGAAAATTTTATGTGACTTAGTTACATTCCCACAAAGCTGCTCACCTATAAGCACATAACCTAAAGGGTTTACATGACAACATACAATAATGCGCCACATGACCCTAAGCGTTTACAAGACAGCATATAATAATGCACCATAGAACTCTAGGTCTTAACTTCACAACCTTATGAGAAGTAAAATAAAGATAAGCTGCTTGATGGTTACAGATTGCCCACAAATGGCTCTCTGCTAACCTATTACTCAAATGGAGTGTAAAATCTAATATGGAGTATGCAACAACCTAAAGTGTAATTCTCAATTGGGAAACATATTGCGCCATCATCCACCTAACATAAACAATACTTAATTCCTTATCTCTGCTACACCATTGTGTTGCTAAGTACTAGGAATAATCAATTTTCTAAGTATCCATTTCTCGTCACAGAGCTTTCTAAAAAAAAACTCAAATATATACTCGCCGCCTCGGTCAAAACTAAAAGCACAAAAGCTCTTATCTAATTGATCTCGACCTCATATGTGCAATGTCAAAAATCATCTCAAAACTTTTGACTTATGGGAGATCAAATAGTCTTAACTAAGATGTATATCGTAATCTATAAATGTGTCGAGATTGGGGCTAGCTATCATACCCTTACATATATCTAGTCACAAATATCATTGTGGACTAAATGCGCCAATATAGATGCCCCTTTACGGCTTTTCTACTTACTTGTGCGTAACCATTGCGAATAAAGTTACACATTCACATGAGAGCAAGATGCCACAAGCGAGTGGGCCTGAGAGGGTCTACTTAAACCATCCATGTCATTTTTTCATTAATGTGATTAAGTACAATAAGCCACCGGTTCATGACCAATGTTCTAAACTAATTCCAATAATCTTAACGAGTGAGTTCTCAAAGACAAGTGTAAAGGTTTAGGACCAACTAGGTAATAACTCATGGCTAACTAATGTTCACTAGATCATAAAAGGATGTTATGGAGATATCAAGTGCACCTAAGTTGCAAATTTAACTAGTAAGTGCTAATCCCCTGCACTTTTAAGTCAATTTTATTCTTCACACACTTTACCGTATCTAATTGAAACATGATGATACTCCTCTTGCTATATCTGTTTCTCGCTTCATAGTTAGTTTTAATTGATTCTACAATCCACAAGAATGAGAGAATAAGCTATCAATCTATGATAGCTCCTAAATCAACTTAAGCGCGAATTAGGCTGAAGAGCCTAATTCAATACAATGCTCTCACGAGCGATGTGTCAAATTCTTAGAGTCATAACAACCTTGTCGACCTTGACCGTTTCATTACTATATTGTAACTTTTGCGCTTAGTGGACGCCATTCAAAAGTATTAGCCTAGCTAAGGAATCATACAAAGAAGCACCTCCTCATGTTTCACACTCAAGTGTGGAGACAGTAAGTGTCTAGACTTAGACAAGTTGGTAGTGCTAATAGATTTTGCAGCTACTAGGTGCTAATCTTCTTACTTAGTGCTAATAGATTTTGCAGTTTCTACACACTAATCTGTTAACTCCAAGTAATACTTCAATGCACATTACCATAGTGCGTGAAATTTTTCTCCATCTACTCCCATCAGTTGGGTAGAGAGAAAAATACTACTCATATTGGCTACTCGTCTTACACTTAATGGCTAACTCATTTAAGATCACATTTCTTGGATGACGTGACTTTTGGATGTTGCTTTATCCAATGATGTAACATTATTACAAGTCAAATTACAAAATCAATCCGCGTAGCTCAATATTCAGGATCATATCTAGATCTGTTGAGAGCTTACCAATTTCATAACTCCAAACTTGCCAATCAAAACTACTTAGTATGTCGCTAATCATAGTACACACATTAGTTTTTATTGTGCCAAATAAGGCAACAAAACCACGGCGACATTGAATCATATTTCCTTACTTTGGCTCAATTAAGGTCTGACTTAAAATCTCCAAGACTTTTTGCTCATCTAAAGAATAGGATTACCTTATTCACAATTTGAACATCTCTACTAAATCTAGGTCAACTAAATTAACTTCTATAAACTAAGTCAATTAGGGGGGGGGGGCGGAATGCACATTGGGATTAATTTGATTAGAATATTACAATATAATTTTGCCACAAAAATCTAAATTAAATAGTAACAATATTACACAAGTCGCAAGATCGAAAATCCACTATGCTTGTAATCATCTTTTGCATCACAAGTGACAATTATTCAAAATTTAATTTAATTCATGCGCAAAATATTGGTTTTCGGGAGTAAATTTACAAAGATTTCTCTCAATCAAACAACTTCCCACTAACTATAATATGTCTAAAGCATGATAAAATATGTAACTCCACATAATAACATCTCAATGTAATTCATAAAAGAAAACATACTAGAATATTTAATCATGAAATTAAAATTCACCAATATAAATAAATCATGCTATTTAAAATAATAGCATACCACAAATTCTAATCATTTAAAAGAACTTAACATGCTATATACAGTATTTAAATAATGTCATAACATATTTCTATAATTTCTGTAATTTTTTGAAATTTTTTAGAATTACAAGTAATTAAGAATTACAAGTAATTAACAATTACACAAAAAATCAAAAATAAATAATAAAGAATTTGGAAAAATATAAAAATCAAACCAGTAAATATTATTACATAAAAATAGTCCCCTGTAAAAATTTGAAGTCTAGAATCTAAGTCATGCTCCCCTAAGAGCAATGTAACATAAAAATTTTGAATTATTCATTAATGAAAAATGTTTTATTTTCCATAAAATTCTGAAACTTTAACATCTTATATAAAAATGAATTACGAGTCCAACAGTATAAGCTATGCTCCAATCATAATTATAATGCATAATCTAGAAGCAATTAACGTAGTTTTTAAATTAAAACTAAACAAACAAAGCCTTAAACAGCTTCAGGCAGACAGCGTGGCTGGGCTCAGTGCGTGATGACATCATCATGCGTCATGATGATGTCAGTGCACAGGTAAGCCTCCCATACTTTCATGACTTCAACTTTCACCCAAAATTAGGGTTTGAATTTTTTCCTCAACCGTAAGTTGGAATCAGGTCCATAATATACAATTTTGAAGGTCTCGAAATAAGGATTACAAATATATAATTTTCACAATATAAAAACAAAGCATGTAAAACCAGCATGCAGTCAAAGTTACGAAAATTAAATATAAATCTCTATTATTCTCAAAATTTGACAACTCGATTTTTTAAAAACTTTGCAGATATACTCTATATTAATATGTACTACAACATATATGAAATTCATAACGATCAGAGATGGTTCAAAAAACATTAATTTTAATGCACAAATCATATCTATATATATATTTATGCACAAATAATATGAAAACACCCAACATTAGCTCTGATATTAATGTAGGAAAAATAAGAAATAATACATAGTGGAAATAAACAGATTCAGACATACCTTTTATGCTCAAACCGAATCCATGGATCATGTGGATGAACTACGTGCCTCCATTGATGTCTTTGAATAATTCCTAGCAGTGGAGTAGAACTATTAGAGAACTACCCACACTCTTCACAGTACAAATGCTATTATGTGTTTCTATGGAGAGAGAAGAAAAATAGAAAAGACTCCAAGAGACTGATCAGAGACGGTTAAAATTAACTCCCACTATCTAATACTTATATTATATGGGAGTATTATAACCACCCACAACTCTATCTCTTCAACAGATGAGATAGTGGGTTAATTATATTTATTCCCAAGATAAGTTAATCCAATTTTACTTTGACTCGATCTCCCTTTATGGGTCTTGGATCATGTCACCATGTGTGACCCAATCGGGTATGGATTCTAAACTCGACCCAATTTTCAACAAATTCATTCATTCGTCATTTCCTCACCATTTTCTGCTACCCTCCATCGATCATTACCACTATAGGTCACCATCATCGGTGACTACTTCCGATAACCACCTGTGGCCACCACCTCATGCCACTGCTAACCTCACTGGCGTTAACCACCTTCAACCACCTTGAAAACCACCTTTGGCTATTACCTCCAGCAAACGATCACCATCTCTAACTGTCAGCAATTACTTTCAGCCACCATCTTCTGTGACTAACAACCTGCTCTGGCCATTAAACAACCTCCCTACTAGCAGCAACTATCTCCAGCCAGCACCTCCAACAGACAGCATCACCTCCAGCCAGCATCTCTAACCTTTAACAACCATTTTTGACCACAACCTTCAGTTGACCATTCCTTTTATTTTGTTTTGAAAACAAGTTTTTAAAACATGTATAACAAATACATTTTTTGTTTTTATTAAAAATAAACAATGAACTATAAATATTACCAAACGGATGCACTTTATTAGCTTAATCAAGACATGGATGCAAAGGAATCGTACATATAAATTCTATAAAAATGAGAATCAATAGTTACAAAACATTGCAGACTATGACATTTTATTATATTTAAAAACCACGTACCGAATCTGATTTCTTAATTCAAAAATCAAACATAAGTGTAAAGCCTAAAGGATCCATACCTTCACCTAGGTTTGTGTAGACCAAAAAAATAAAATAAAATACAAAACAATCACTCAGTGAGAAATACAATGATATAGACATTGACATCTTTGAGATTTAAAAAAATTATACAGAGTCCTACAGTCTTGATTAAATTTACATAACATTTTACCCTATTCTGTTACAAGACCATCAGTATTTTAATAGTACACCTATTTTATTTAATATTTTTCCCTTGTACTAATTATTTTAAACAAATTATAAAATAAAAAATGGATATACGGATGAGATAAAATTATTTTAAAAATACTAAGGTTGAGTTTGCTTGGAGAATTTGATGAGGGAAATGGAAAGAGAAATAGAAAGAAAATGAGAAAGAATGATAGGATTCGAATTCTAAGATTGCATTTTCCTCTCACTTTCTTTTTGGGAGATTTGGTGATAAACTCCTCACTGTCTAATTTGTCTTTCAAAATGATAAGAATTATATAGGTACTTTCAAAACCCTCTAATATTTTAAAACTTGTTTCTTTTACTATATTACCCTTATATCTATCAGCTCTCCTATTAAGCAATCCTCATAGTGTATTTCAAAGTAAAATTTTACTTTAAATCATAGTAAATTTTACTCTGATTCCTCACAGTGTATTTCATAGTAAAATTTTACTTTAAATCATAGTAAACTTTACTCTGATTCAGAGTAAAGTTTACTATAATTCAAAGTAAAATTTTATATTGTTAAGCAAATCATGTTTTTAATCAGAGTAAAATTTTACTGTTACAAAAAATAAAATACATACTAAATAAATGAACCAGAGTCAAATTTTACTCTAAGATCTATTAACAAATTAAAAAAAAAAAAAGCTAATTGGAAACAACAAGGCGACATCTACAGCTCAGATTCATGTTCTCCATATCTATTACAATCTCTCTCATTTTCATCAACATCAACACAAGAAAAAAAAAAAAGTATCTGCTGCAATATGTTTCTTCATCTACATCATTATCATCATCATCATCATCAACAACACAACAACAACAAATAAAATGAAGAAAAGAAAAAAACAATCATATTATCATCCACATCCAGTGAAGGCTAACAACAACTTAGATATATGTTATTGATCTAAGAGATTTCAAGAGAGAAAAACGAAGTCTATGTAGCGATCGAGCAAAAGTTCAAAGAATCTGACATAAATTATGTGGAGAAGCCCAAAATCATAAAATCAAATGAACATATATTTACATATATATGTAATTTTGTTGTATAATGTGTATGAGCTCTAATAAAATCGGTGCTGAAGCTTTATATGGTCCTAATAGAGAGACAGAAAGAGAGAGAGAGAGAGAGAGAGAGAGCTGTGAATCAAAGGAGACTGTCAATGGAGTTTGAGACTTGGATCCCGCTGAGAAGAGAAGGAGCCGGTTTCGAGTACCGATTGGAGCTTTCTACGATCTGTTCGCGATCTCAGATCTGAGGATGAAGACACCGTATGCCGATCTGTGTAGATCTGAGATTTGAGATTTGTGTCGATCTCTCTAATCGAGCTGCAATGGCAGAGAATCCATCGATCAGCTTCTCAAGATTGTCTCTCTCCTTTTACTTTACCCTAGCTTGCATTTTAGTTGATGATTTTGCTTCGAACTTCGTTGTGTACTGAGGTTGATTATGAGGAGAGAGACAGAGAAGGTGAGAAGAGAGTTGGCGGAGAAGGTGGGAAGATTTAGTTGAGGGTATAATAGTCTGATAAAATATTTAAACAATAAATTTTTTCCTTTATGCAAGACTTTATAATTATGAGGGGGTTTTGAAAGTATAATTTTTTTTCTTAGTCCTTTTAACAATGAAAGGAAGGTAAGGGGGGTTTATAGCCAAATTTCCCTTATATTTTTCCTATGTTTCCCATTATAATCAAACAAAAAATGAGATTACATTTCCTTTTTTTTTCCCCCTTATCAAATCCTTCAACCAAATACAGCCTAAGATAAGAGAATAACTTAATTATAAAGCTTAACACATTAATTAGTCATTAGAAGGGAAGTAACTGTGAGCCTCATTTTTTATTTTATTTTTTCAAATTTCAAGAAAGTCAATATAATTTATCCTAATATCAAAGTAAAAAAACTCTAAAACAACTTTTACAAGTACTTTTTTAAGGAAAAGGTTATGCATAAATGGATGTTTTGCCTGATTTTTTCTTTTTATCATTAAACACAAAACATGGGTTTCACAGGTATTTATTAACGAAAATGATCCGTAGCTCGAAAGGAGGGGCTTGAATTTGGCTCGAACCCAAAACGACGTCGTTTTGGGTTCGATTTTTTTTTTTTTTTTTTTTCTTTTCTTCTCTTCTCCTTGTCTTGCTTTTCGGATTCAGAGACAGAAAAGAGAGAGAGAAGGAGAAAAGAGGAAGAGAGGAGGAGAAGAAAAGAAGAGGAAGAGAGGAGGCGATCGGTGGGGAGAAGAGGAAGAGAGAAAGGGGCGGTCGGTGATCGGGGTCGGTGATGTCGGTGATCGGTCGCCCTTTCCAGTAGATCTGGATTTGATTGTTGCTGAAGATGATGAAGATGATGCTGATGTTGAAGATGATGATGTTCAAAACTGAAGATGAAGGGCAAAATCTGCAGATGGAACCCAGCAGCGATCTGGATCTGTGATGTTGATGGTGATGATGATTTTTTTTTTTTTTTGTTGATGTTAACCCAGCAGCGCAGCTCCTTCTTCTCTCTTTTTTTTTTTCTCTACTTCTTCTCTCTTTTTTTTCTGATAAAAATCATCTGATAAAAAGTGTTGATGCTTGGAATCATCTGATAAAAATGTTGATGCTTGGAACCAAAGTGTTGATGCTTGGAATCATCTGATAAAAATCTGGATCATTTTGATTTTGATCCAGAAACATTTGTTCACCTTTTGATGATGTTTGTTGATGATGATCTAAAGGTAAAATGGCTGTGTGGCTGTGTGAAGAAAAAATGAGGAAGAAGGAAAAACAATTTCGAGCCAATTTTGAGCCACAAATGTCGAGCTACGTAGCGGGGTCGATTTATTAATGTGAGCTCTACTATCCTTTTGTGTTTAATAGTAAGAAAATTTGATGAGATATTCTAAGGAAAGGCTATCATGTGTACCTAAAAAGGTGCATATGGTATATATCTTATACAAAATGTATAATTTCTACCACAAAATATATAACTTTTATCACAAAAAGTAATTTTCTTATCATAAAAAAATATAACTTTTACTACAAAAAGCATAACTTTGGTTATTCATAACTTTCACTACAAAAATCGTAATTTTCATCACAAAAATTCTTAACTTTTATCACAAAAGTTGTAACTTTGTAGTATTTCCCATTCTTCTAATGCATTACGAATAAGGTCAGCCCTGAGGTAAGGCAGGCAAGGTAAGGCCCAGAGGTAAGGCGGGCAAGGCCGCTGCCTCGAGCCCCCAAATTATGTTTAAAAAACAAGGCCTCGAAATAATTTCGATATTAAGTTATGTTCGGTTAATTATTTCGGTGTTAAGTTATGTTTGGTTTATTGAAATAAAGTTGAATAGAGCAATCATTTTATCATAATGTCCATTTTCATATTTGATTTACTAAAAAAGATTACTAACGAAATCATCATTTACCATTGTGAGGGAATAGTAATTTTATAAAGAGACTAAGGAATAACCATTTCATTCAATTTCATTTCGGTGAACCAAACACTATAGTATTAGTAGTTTAAAAATTAAGATTTAAACAAACAATTGAATTAGTGAATTATTTAAAAATAATGGATGGTTACTTGCCAAATGTATAAATTATTTATAGAATATTGTTTGACTATACGAGTTACAATTGCTTCTGGAGAACAATTTTTTAAAGTTTAAGTTAGTCAAATTTTACAATTTATACGTCAGGAAAAAGTATACATAAATTAATGGTGTTACTAATTGAAAATGTTCAAAATTTATCTCAATAATTATAATTTACGTCAATAATTATGTGTACTATATACAACAAATTTATAGAATGTACAAGCAAAAAATAAAAATAAATTGAAGATTATTATTATTTTATCAATATATATATATATATATATATATATCAAAATATGTATGAAAGCCGAGGTTCTATCTTTGAGTTCGCTTTAAGCCCCTAAAACGTTAGGGCCGGCACTCATTATTATGAATTATTTTACCTACATGGGTAGGTATGCATTTGTTTGTGTTCTATTGTTGCCATAACATCGAATTTCTCATCTTCCTATTAGTACATCCGTTGCATTGGCTTGTTTTGAAAACTAGGAAAAAAAAATTTGGTTTTTTTTTTTCAAAAATGTACAAAAAAAATAAAAAAATAGAAAGACAATATAGCCCAAATAAATCAATAAGCAGACTTTTTTTCATGTTCCCAAAAGAGACCATTACCAATAACAAAGAAAGTTTAATGAGAAAATATAAATTATGTCCTTAGGGGGGAGTACAAATGGAAATTCTTAAAACAGAGAAAGATAAGAGTCCTTATCCTCTGGGAGGGAGGTAGATTGCAGTCGTGTTTGGATCCAGCACAATCTAATCTGACACTGGGTTAACAATACAGCCACTCACAGTGTGGGTTGGCCATAGAAGGAATGGCTTATAGGGCCAAACATGAGCTAAAATATTGTTAATTAATCTTTACTTTTTAGTTTTGTCTAGGTTAGATGATCCTAAGAATTTAAAAAGTCTCTGAAAATTTTGTAAAAACATCATTAAAGACAAAAATAAGCAACTTTTTAAAGGTTTTTCAACAAAATTAGCTTATTTTTGTTTTTAGTAGACTTCTTCAAAATATTTCTAATTATTTCATAATTTTTAAGACGGTGTAGCCTAGACAGACTTAAAAATAAAAAATGTTAACTCAGTTGAAAAGTTCACTAGAAAGAAACATTTATGCACAAAGTGCCTCGTTTGGGAACCCTCTTTTTTAGCCAAAAAGCCAAAAAGTTACTAAATTAGCCAAAAAGCCAACAACTCATACCAAAAAGTCAAAGATTCTCTTTTCTCTCTACTTTTTGCACATTTTTTCGTAAAAAGCCAAAAAGTCATCCCAAACATACTAGTTTTTTTTAGCTCATATTTTAGCCAAATAGCCAAAAAGTTACTAAATTAGCCTGTTCCCAAACGAGGTCAACCTATAAGCCGAGCCTTACACATATTATGTAAAATTAATAATAATAATATTAAGGGTACTTACGTGTAGGTCATAATAAGTGGACTTATTATTTAATAGGTCCTATGAGAAAAATTTGTCACAAAAAAAGTCACTATTTGTAAGTTTTAGCGACAATTCATAAAAATCATGACAAAAAAAAGTCACTAATTGTCAATTTTTAGCGACGTATGTAAAAAATTGTCACAAAAAAATTATTTTTAATGATAATTTTATCAAGACTTATTTTCAATAGGACTTGATGAGAATTAAGTCCAATTATTAGGACCTATTGGTAATTTATCTTAATTTTTATTATTTAATATGTAATGTCTTCTTGCTATTCATTAACTCTACAGTGTCCTCTTATAATGTATAAAAACCTAAAACCAATCAGAGAATTCGGCTGCCCTATCATGCGGATTAGGTGACTCCACTCATTTCTACTCGAGAGATACTATGAACCCAAAAAATTCTCTCTAAAAGTTCAAATTCATATTAATCTTAACCTAGACATCAAAAGAACAATCCATCAGTATGAAGAACTTCTATGTGTTTGCATGAGAAAATTGTGTCTGCATGTTCGGATTGTTTCAGATGACTTGATGGGTCAGCTCAAAACCAAAACCTTCAAATGATATGCTCATTTTCTTAGCCTCAGAACGAACCAGCAGGGTTCCAAACCCAAATCTAACTTCAGTTAGTGGGTTCTAGGAAGAGTAATGCTAGGACGCTACAGGAAATTAGGGATTTAACGGCGTTTTATTAAACGTCACTTTTTCTAATATTTAATGGCATTTTTCAAACGTCGCATTTGTTATTAATTAAATGGTACCGTTTTATGAATAGAAGACGTTTGAAAAACGCCTCAAAATCCTATCTCCCTTCACACCCTCTTCTGTCTCTCCAAACCTTTATTTTGAAAACCCTATTTTGAGCACCGCCGTCTAGACAATCGAATCCTGTCTCACTCACTCTCTTGCTCTCTCTTTCTCTCAGAGGATTGAATCTATTTGATTGGAAAAAAAAGATAAGTTCTCTCTCTTGATTCTTCTTCAGTCTCTTACTCAGTGATTCTTCTTCGATTCTTCTTCAGTTCGGTCATTCATCTTGGGATTGCGATTTCGAAGTTCGATTTTGAGCACAGCTCTGTGATTTATCTCCGTGGATTTGGAACTCTTCGTCTTCTTCGATCAGAGGTTAGTTGTTCTGTTTGTGATTTATCTCTGTTTTGGATCAGTGTTTTGCTTAGTGAATACTTTTGTTTAGGGCTCTATATAGGTCTTAAGCCCTTAGGGCTCTTGATTCTTTTTCACTCTCTTACTCAGTGATTTTTCTTCGATTCTTCTTTAGTTCGGTGATTCATCTCGGGATTGCGATTTTGAAGTTCGATTTTGAACACAACTCTATGATTTATCTCCGTGGATTTGGAACTCTTCATCTTCTTTGATCAGAGGTTAGTTGTTCTGTTTGTGATTTATCTCTGTTTTGGATCAGTGTTTTGAAAAATGCTGAATTAGTGTTTTGAAAAATTGATCTCAGTGATTTAATCTCTGTTTCAGTAATTGTTTTTCACTGATGTGTTGCTCTGCACTATGAGATCTAGATTGAGCTTTCAGTAATTGGTCTCAGTGATTTCATCTATGTTTATATTGTGTTCGATCTGTCATCGATGTGGTTATGGATTTTGATTTTTGTGAATTCATGTGTGATTGGTTGATTTTGTTTGGAATTGTGGAATTCACTGATCTGAGTTGACGTGGTCTGATCATAGGGTTCTTCTCAATGTCTATTTTTGCATTACAATTTAATTTATATTATTATTTATTGGGGATTGTTTGACTTTGCTCCCTAAAATTAGGTTGTGTTTGGTTGAACCCCACTAAAGAAATCATAAGTTTTCTCACTCTACTCGGCGAAAGAGAAGACAAGGTAACTAGGTCTTTTTTGGTGTCAGGATTGTGACTGATGATGGGTACAAACTATATTCTTAATCATGTGTTGACACGATTTCACTTTTTTGATAGTGGACAAGGTTTTGCTTGAAACTCCAGAGGAAGAGATTGACTTCCAAAGTTTGAGTATTAGAGAGATAATTTTTCTTGCAGAGTACCGGGAGCGGATGTCGGTATGTACTATGCTTCAATTTATGATTATTTTGTTTTAATGGATATGATGAGTGGATATCATTACATGTTATGCATCGATATTTTTGTTGATACTTTGTTATTGAAATATCACCATTTTCTTTCTTGTTGTGTTACATTTCACTACCTGTGTAATTTATCTGGTTTATTTTAGCATATCTAATTCAATGCCTTGGTTCCGTTTGGTTCTCTTGTACAGAGCAAAGAGGGAAAAACATTAGAACCACCTTCAACCAATCAAAGGCATGGAAATTCTCCAAACAGGTATTCAAAAGTTTGGAAAGTTGTGAGAATCTTTTGCAGCCTTGTGTGATGGGTGATCCTCAAGAAATTTTTGGTCTGATTCTTTAAGGAATCATGTTTTAGTTACTGTTCTGGAGTAATTGCTCATAATACTTGAACAATGCTCATTTTATTCCTTAAACCCTGCACCACCAAGCTCAAATCAGCCCTAACATTCCTTACCTTTTGGCCTTCAATTTTAACGTCCAAACAAGATTAGTAGTTGGTGTTCCTTTTTCTTTTTTTAACCTCCAATAACACTCCGGCCACCAACTCCAGCATACATCTTTGACCACCCCACCCCCAGCCACCACCAACAAATCACCAAACATGTTTCTTTATTTTTGTTTTCATTTGTATTCAAAACAAATTACACCAAACAAGTTGTTAGTTGGTTTCTTGTTTTATGTAACAATATTATCAAACAATCCCTTAGGAATTGGTTTTTGATTTTCTGAAGGCATGTATGTTCTTTAACTTCCATTTCTGATTATTATTTTTGCTGTGCAGTTTTTGTAATCCTTTCACCAACTATAATGAAGATGAGAACTTTGAGTCTGAATAAGAAGGAGGGTCCAGTAATGATCTAGCAAATCTTGTAGTTCAAGAGAGTTCTAATTACCCTAATTATCAGTCTTACATGAAGAAAACACCAAGGTCAAGATGGTCAAAACAAGACACAAAATTGTTCTATGAGGTAAATCTTGCCGTAGTTTCAAATTTTATTTATAGTATTATTGGAGAAACCTCTTTTTGTATCTCAATTTAATATTCGATATAGAAAATGAAAACTTATGTGTATCCATGCAAGCTAGAGCTGAAGTTGAAGTTAAAGTTCAGACTTTGCTTATGAGGTATCAGGAACCTAGGCAAGACTGTAGCAGGAGCTATTTATAGGAGAAAAAATTTGAGCAAAAATCATCTAACTTCTTATTATGATAACGCTTGATCAATGTGTCATTTAAAAGAAATTTTCATTATTCATTGGCTTAATTATCTCTTTCATGCTTTCCCTTTACCACTTTTTGATTATAAGATGTCTCTAGCTATCTGTTGTTGATAAAAAAAAAGATGTATTTAAGCTATCTATTTTAATTTGTGTTCTAGGTTGTGCGGCAGTTTGGTACAGATATATCAATGATTCAACTACTTTTTCCTGGTTGTACACGTAACCAAGTTAAGTTGAAATATAAGAAAGAAGAGCGTCAGCAACCCTTGAGGCTTCAAGAAGCTTTAACTGATCGTGCCAAAGGTAGAGGTCTGTGCTCTCTTTCTCGAACCTGTAACTAATCATGTTATGAATTTGTTTGATCACAATGTATTTTGCTTTTGAAAAGTATGAACAAGTCTTTGTCACATTATAAGATTCTTGCATCCTTTTAGAAGTCTAGAAAGGTTTATTTTAATTAATGATTTTATAATTGGGAGTTTTGCAACTCTTCTGCCTGGTCACTACTTGTTTTAATAATAGGAGGTCACTTCCATGTCTGCTACATTTGTTGAATAAAATTAAAGGTTGAGGGGGTGTTAAAATGAATTATTGTTATTATTTTTTGTGAGGAAGTAAATATATGGGGAAAGAAATAAAACCATAAAAGGATATACCCATATTACTTCTCTCTCTCTCTCTCTCTCACACACACACACACACACACATGCGCGCACGCACGCACGCACGTGTGCCCACATACATCCTGATACCCCAGATAAAAAAAATAAAGAAATAACGCGCAAATAGTACACATTAATGTGTGTTTGGGAAGGGAAAAATTGGGTACATACCTAATCTTTGGCATAGTGTATAAAGTGATTGCAGGGTGAACATGAGGAGGAAGTGGCAAAACTTGAGCATGGAGAGAAAGGAGAAGTAGAATCTATGGAGCCTGAAGTTTCTCGAGTTCAGAGTCCTGTGAATTCTTATGATAGTGAGGATGAGTTGTGTAGATGGAGTCAATATAAAAGTGAATTTTAATGTTCAAAGACAATGATATGAACTAGACATATATAACTTTTGACACAACAGAATTGAAGAACAATGCCCTATATAATACAAAATTAAAGGCTGAACCCTACTAACGAAATCATTATCAAGAAAACCATTTTCAACAAAATCGTTACGGTTGTTAGTGATATATGTTCCATGTGTTTAGCTTGAATATTCAGTTCTTTGTTTTTATCATATATTATTATATTAGATTGTTCTTCTATTGCTAACTGTAATAGTGAATTGTGAATTTCATTAGCTGCCTTGATTCAGCATGAGTCATTCAGATTCTAATCTGTCCTTTTGGTCGATGTAGCAAGTAGCTGAGTGGGTAATGACAATGGTGCAAGGTTTTGCTGGTAAGACGATGAATTATTTGAATACTTTCACCTTGTTAATTATGTAAACCTTGTCATCATACTTGGAGCTTTCTTTTTGAATAAAATTATAGTCAATTGAGTTCAGTTATAGAGCCAATAGAAGTTGTCATGATAGCCATCTCAAAATAAGCTACTGTTTTTGCCTATGTGCATTGATCTTTGAGGGGAATGCAATGTCAAGTTTTTGCATCTTCTTCTTCTTCTTCTTCTTCTTCTTCTTTTTTTATTTTTTTTATTTTTTTTATTTTAGTATTTTTAGCCACCCCAGAGGCAGCTACTTCTGTTGCCAATGTATTGCAATCTTCCAATGGGAATGCATTGTCAAGTATTTGCATTTTTGGAATTTGGTATTTTTCACTCTTGGAGGCGACTTTTTGTTCGTTTTGAAGCGTGAAAAATTTAGTTACATAATCTTTGCTTTCCATCTTTTTTGTTTTGGTACTAAAGTTCTAATCCAAGAACAGCAGCACAGATCTTGCTGCTGCATTCTACATGAAACCAATTTGTACCTCAATGGTGAAGGCTTTATGAATAGAGAAGATTTTTACCTCTCATGCATTATAGTATCAAAAATTGGGACATTAGAACAATTACTTAACGAACTTGGTAATGAATTTGTTGGTTTCATCTAGAAATGCCAATGTGGTATAAGAAAGATGATAGTAACAGTCTTTGTGGAGTGCCAACATGTTATTTCAAACCTTTATGTTGCCTTTAACTCATTTCCGAGTTCTTTCTGAGGACTTAAAAGAGTGGTCATTCATGAAGTTGTATATGCTCTAGTTTATTTAAGAACAACGTTTTGTTCTCGAGTCAGCCAGTTTATGGTCTAGCCCTGATTGTTTTGACTTTACAGCTTTATGTTCAAGCTTGTAAATGAGTGAGAAACTAGACTCAAAGTGGCTGTACTAATATTTATCTAATGTTGAAACATCTCTATTGTAAATTCTTACTTTTGCTTGTATGATACTTGTGAGCAAATGATGTAGAATAGAAGACAAACCTAGCAGCTGCCATTGTGGTGACAAAGGAAGATAAATAATTGGCAATTTCTCAGCACAAAAATGAGCCCAGATGGAGGTCACTTGAGCAGAGGATCTAAGTAGCTTTGCTAGGAGTAGGGCTTGTTTTTTTAATAGAGACTTGTCCATCATCCTTTGATTAAAACCATGGTTGGTCTTTGTTAATGCCATTTGGGAGTCACTTAAGTAAGATCCTTATCTTTGTGATGTGATGACCTGTATCAGTCACTTGAAGTTGAAGTCTGATTATTGGATGGGTCACTATACATTCCTGTAGCCTAGCTGTTATATGTTGATTGTGACCTGTGTTTTCCTCAACAAGTCGACATTGTAATCTCTCTCTCTTTCTCTCTTTCTCTCCCTCCCTTCTCTGTGCTACTACTGCTTTGTGTTTGTGTTGGAGCTTTCCCTTCTCTGTGCTACTGTTGCTGCTACTTTGTGTTTGTGTTGGAGTTAGTTGTTGCTGCTGCTGCTTTGTGTTGTGTTGGAGTTAGTTGCTTCTGTTGCTGCTTTGTGTTTGTTCATCTTTCACTCTCTTATTGTTCTTAATGCTTGAAATGGTTGATTTATTTTTATTTATTTTTTTCTTGTTGCTGCAATTCTTGTTCCTTTAATTGATATTAGTGCTCAGTGGAAGACTTGGAAGCTGCTGCAAAGTTGTATATTTCTTATTAGTTAGAATTGGCAACTACTCCATATGGTTCACCCCTGGATGCCACAAAAATGTTTTGGCCTGTAGCCCTTCCTTGTAAAAGTCACTTTAAAGCAACATCTAAGATGAGAGCCTTGAAGGTTGTAATTGTTAAAACAACTTATGGGGTTCTGTGCAAATTTTTTGGCAAATCACCTCTTTTAAATGTTGTTCATCTCACACTGATGAGAGCTACTCTTGAAGTTTAAGTAATTTGACTTCTTCTTGACCATTTTGATTTTAATTCATGTATTTAAAGTCTGAACATGAATTGTTTCTATTCTTGGGTATGCAATGAATTGTTTTTTATTTTTTATTTTGTTTTCAAGCTTAGTTTATTTATTATTTTAATAAACATCAATTATTAGTTCTTAATAATTGTTTATGACAGGTATTTTTTTAGTTCAACCATATAAAATTAACACAACTTTTTAAAAAAAAAGGCTATGGCGACGTTTTTTAAACGTCACTATATCTCAACCCCAACGGCTAGATTTTTAAAATGTATAAATGTCTATGACGGTGTTTCAAAAACGTCGTTAAATATCATAGCGACGTTATAGTACCGTTAGGGTAAGACATTTGGCAAACGCCGCCTATACTAATATAACGACGTTTTTCAAATGCCATAAGCTATAATGACGGCCGCGTTGTCGGCGTTTGGTACTAAACGTCACAAAAAGAATTAGCGACGTTTTTAGTACCTATAGCAGCGTTTTTAAAACGCCGCTAAAAGTTGATTTTCTAGCAGTGGGATCCCAAATGTTTTATCAAATATTCTCCCAACTGTCTCACATGTGTGTGCTGCTCACATAGGACCCACATGGTGTGGGTCCCCATACTTATGTGAGACATTTGGTAGAACATTTGGTAAAACATTTAGGTCCCTAACATTTTTCTTTTAGGAATGCACTAAATTTAGTTGCATCATTAGTTCAAGTTATAATTCAACAAGTGATGCAATCATGTAATAATGGATGACGAAGACAAAATAGGGTGGGTGAGAAGATAAGAGTTAGGGATTTCAGAAGATTCACCTCAGACACTAAAGTGTCACCCAAATGGATGAGTACTTGAACATTTTTTCAGCAAATTGGAACAGAGTTGTTCAAGTATGCAATGAAGTCTGCATTCAACAATATAGATAACCTGAACCACCATAAATTTTTCAGACAACTATGAGGAAGCAAAGAAGAAAAAGAAAAAAACTGTTGTGGAGAAAAGACTAAAAAAAACAAGTGATGAAGAAAAGATAAAAAAAATTCTTTGCGATAATCAAATAGTAAAGCAATGCTTTAAAAAAGTTGTATAGCCAAGTTCGAACAGATGTGGTACGTCATGTGATAGTGAACTCAAACTCTTTGATGAAGGGCAAGCAAACAGAAGAAGTGAACTTAATCAAGCAATTTATGTAGTAGTAGTAAGTAATGAAACAGGTAATAGTAAAATTTATGAGAGCTTGCTTGTTTAACACCTACAATCTCATGTTTGGACTCAATCTTAAAATGTGTTATCAGTAAGGAAATCTGTTATGTGGGCCTAGCTTTCTTACAATGATTGTCAAGAATTTTGAAGAATGGACATTGTAAAGACTGTTGTTTCCTATGGCGGACTTCTTGTTCACCACTCTCTTGTAC
Source organism: Camellia japonica (assembly GCA_030407325.1). Lineage (NCBI taxonomy): Eukaryota > Viridiplantae > Streptophyta > Magnoliopsida > Ericales > Theaceae > Camellia > Camellia japonica. The sequence goes on from JAPPVO010000019.1 coordinate 182,791,817, forward strand.
ACCTTTTTATTTTTCCTTATTCATAATATTCCCTTTGTTGCTGACAAAATAAAATAAAATAAAATAAAAGCAAAAGGGCAAGTTTTCAAGATTCCAGTAACTTGATGAAATGAACTCTTTTTCCATAGTATTAATTTGTCCCACATCACTTATTTAAGACACCCAAACTATTTATATGGTTCTCAACTCTTCGTCAATTGATTTTGGGTTGGATACTGTTGGCTTTTTTGACTTTCGAAGGTTAATAATGTAATTTTAAGCGTGCCAGTAAGGATTAATAAGTCCTTACAGAAGTTTTAATTGCCAACCAATTATCAGACGATTGTGTTGAAGTTCTTTCAGCCTCAATGAAAAGAAATTTTATTGGTTGCTTTGCTTAAGGGAGAAAATTAAAGATATTGAAAATAGTAGTGGATAACATAGTTTCATGAACTGAATTTCATTAACAAGTGAACTTACAATAATACCTTCGCACTGTCACAGCCTCAAAGGGTTTTACAACAACAGACTACTTGAAAGTACTCCTAAGAATTGAAGTGCAATATAGGAATTGGAGAACTGAAAATGTAAAAACTGAAAAGAAAAAAATACAAAGTAAATAATTGGTTTCTGGATCTGAGTATTGGTTCTTTTCTTGTTGGCCTTCTTTTCTATTTATACCCTTTAGTAGTAACCGTTGAAGTGGTCTTCTAACCATCGAAATGCCCTTCCACGATCACTGGTCATGGCCTTAAACAGTTTACTTCCACTACGCCATTCTTGCAGTTGGACTTCCCTTTTGAATTTGAATTTGAAATTGTGAGTAATCGTTTGGCCACGTCACCCACGTCACCTTGCACCTTCTAACTACTCCAATGCTTCGCAGATCCATTGCTACCAACATAAGCTGCCACGTGTCTGTCGCTGACTAGAGACTTGCATTATTTCCCCAATTTATCCTTTATGAGCCATGTGTTAAGCTACGATTGGCTTATATAAAATATGTAGCCAATAATACCCCCCGCACTAATATAACCAATACTTAGTAATATTAATGGATCAGTGTGCTTTGCCCACGTCCTAAGACGTGCATGGAATTTATTTGACCTAGAAGTATAACCGTCTCTAGGCAATGGAACACTGAACTTCATTAAATTCTCCGTAGTGCTTGAACTGCCTCTACTATCTATGCAAACGAAAGGATTGATACCCGTCTGATGGCTAACCAAACCATTTCTTTCATTGATCAAGCATATGAAGAGTTCTTGGACAATGATGATCAATCTCAAAAGAACCTTCATGCATTTATTAGCCACATTTATTTGCCTCCATTTATACAAGTTGTGGAAGTCTTTGCAAAATACGAGCCCCAGGACCAAGAACTTGCCAAAATGGATCTCGGAAGCTCTTCCTCGACTTAGAAATCTTTTGGATTTGACAAAGCTGCCTCCTCTTCTTCTGGAAATACTAGCTGGGGTGCTTGGCCAACACCTAATCAACCTCAAACAAGGGAGCGAATCCACCATAGATTTTCTGAATTTGATGACCCCATTACAATTCATCCCTCTATGCGCAGTTCTGTAGTTTACCCGTATGTTTCTTTCGATCGTCTTCATTGCCTCGAAGACAACTTCCTCTTGGCATGGTATACTTCTACCTTGCCGACCAGAATAGTGTGAAAGACCCCTCACCCTATTCAAGCTTTGGGAATCAGCCCTTCACTCTTAGCCAAGAAAGAAAAACTTTGCTTCTCTGACTGGCTAGAGTGTGTGACTGAGCCCCTGTTTCCACCTTCCTTTGGAGGGGAGCCAACTGCTCATTTCCTGCCTCTCATTCCTAATTGGATTGAAGAATTAAAGCTCACCATCTTCGAAATTCAGCACCTCACACCCTATCAGGCTCCTGTTCCTCTAACTGCTTATCAGCAGTATAAGGCCCAGACCTTACTTCCTGCCTTTTCCCATTTATCTTTTGAAGTCCTTCAAGACGACACCCTTCATAAGAACCTTTTATGGGCTTGTGACATTGTCTCCCGAAGTCATATACTCAATCCCGTGGCTCAAGTAGAGCTTTACACTTTCCTGGACCAATTTCCCCTACTGCTCAACTGGCACAAAAATGCTTATGCCAGTAGTGCATCATTGGAGGAGGCCTCTGCTGCTCGTATTCAAACCCAGTATGAGGCAGAGAACCTTCTTGAAGAATATGAAGACTTCAAAAACCAGGACTTAGTGTGTGAAGAAGATGCCAACCTAGGTGATATGCATGGAATGAGAGAGATGGATGAAGTGGAAAAAGCTCTTAAGCAAATGAAATTTAAAATGAGGGCCCAACAACTCTTCTATCAAATAAGGGCTCATCAATTAGATAAACCAAATTTAGATAGGATAGAAGAGAGGTTAGAATTTTTTTTTGTATTTATTGAATTTTGTTGGACAAAGTTTCATGATCTTGTAACTCTGTTCCTTATTTTAACGAAATTGAAAATGTAACCAGATAGGCTCTCTCAATGTAAATACTTATGTCAATAAAATTGGTTTTTCATATTCCAATTGTATGGTTAATATGACCTTATCCCTCACTTTGTTCAATTTATCTCAAAGTTACAGACAAAGCTCAAAAGCACACTCTCCTTCCTAAAAAGGCCACAAAATATTCCTTTGAAGGAACTCTTTTTTGTTAAGAAGCCTAGGATTGTACTTTGAAGACCTTCGAATTGAATAAATCCTAACTACGCTTGAGTCTAAAGCATAATCTTTAAAGATTCTGGGAAAGCATTGGCTTTGAAGCCAATCACTTATTTCGAAGTCAAGTTGAATCACTCGTTTCAAAGCCAAGCTGAGCATTTGAAATGTATTTCCCTCTCAAAATGTTACTTTTGAAGGAAACTCTCTTTGTTATGCTTTCAGGACCCATCTTGTTCTAAAATAAATGCCTTAAATCCCATATAGGTCTAAAATAACCAATTTAATTAACTTGGGTCTATTTGACCCGTTAGGCTTAATGGGTAATTTTTGGACATAAAGGTTTAAAACCCTCATTTCTCGCAATCTTACCTATTCACTTGTCCAATATTTTCCTTTCACTCTCATTGCTGTTGACTTCTACTTCTTACCCTTCTCATACTCACTCCAATCACCCTCCCTTCAGCCTCTCACTAATGGCTTCCTCTTCCTCGAAAGTACCAGTTATTGAGCGTATGAGCCTGTTCGTGGCTTTAAGGAGGTGTCTCATTGATGAGACGGATAAATACAAGACTGGTGAACCAAGCACCATTGATGGACGCATCTTCTTCCCTTATCACCACACCCAGTGAGAATACATTCTTGGGCCTATCTTCAGAGAAGCTCTTGCTCCGCTTCCCGCTCTGTACCCTCGTTTGGAGGATTACCAACCTCATCGCTGCTGGCCCACATTGAGGCCAGAATGGGAGGAATAGTATGACCGAGTCGTTCTTGCCAGAACATGGGATCTCCAAGAACTTTGCCTCCTTGACGCCCTTCGACTATCTAAGTTCACTATTCATGAAGACCCTTTTCTAATACCTGCTGCACTCTATTTTTAGAATTCAGTTTTTAATTTTTTCCAATTTCGATGTGGCATGATGGCCCTTGCTATTCTTGACATGTGTCATCTCTTAGGGTTATCACCCATTGGTATCCCCTTCGGCCCAGACTATCTTGACCTTAAGGTCTCTTTCTCTATTCTCCATTTGAACTATTCCTTTAGTGATTTTATAAGTTTTGAGAATAAGAAAGAAGGTCCTGTGACCGACCGAGAATTCTTTTATTTTATCCTCTATTGGCTCTGCAAATTTCTCTTCTACACCTCTTCTCAGAGGATTATGCCTGAATTTGCCCCTCTTGCCAAGGCTCTTGCTTCGAAGAAGAAGATAGCCTTGGCTCCTTATGTTTTAGGTCATGTCTATAGAGTCTGTTCCCAATTTTGTGAGAGGCCCATGGATGTTAACCAAGGAGGCCCATTTTGGATACTTCAACTCTGACTTTTTGCATACTTTATAGACTTACACTCTAGGTGTTTGAAATTCTTGGTGCAAGACCCTACCACTTATGGAGTGAAATATGCCAGAGTTTCCCTCTATCCCTCTAGTTTTGCCTTCTACTTTTCTTTTTTCCACTAACTCCCAACTTTTCCTCTCTCTACCGTTTTCTTCCCCTTCGAAGCTAACAGAGGCCCAGTATGGTTGAGAACATTTTTGGCAGTCACAAACTGCTCTAGGCCCATTCACAAAGACATGTGGGCTTCAATTCTTGTTCCAAGGGATATTTTTATTGGCACTTTTGCCCCTCGAGCTTACAAGTGTATTTCTGAGGCCTATTGTCCTGCTCAATTAGCCAGACAGTTTGGGCTTACTCAAGAAATCCCTGTACCCCTCTGCAAACTTTTGAATTAAGACCTTGCAACCATAGAGTTGAAGGTGCTAAAATCCAGGTTGGATGAAACAGTCCTCAATTTGGTGAAAGACTTGACTGACTCTGAATTCACACCCTTCATCAATCATGGCAGAGCTCCAAAAAGGTTCCAAGATTGGTGGACAGCCAATATAGAAGTGCACCTGACCATTTCTCCCACGGACCTGCTGAAAGGGCTGGATGTGCCATCTCAAGTCAAGCCCAAGGAGACTGAAGTCACCATTGCTTCTATTCCCTTTTCTGCTCCTACTGGTCCACCCCATGTCCTGGCTACATCATCTCCTCATCTTAGAGTCACCAGGGCCACTTCAAAGAAAGGTATGTACTTCTACTTTCTTTTCTTCCCCTCCTTTTAGAATCCTTTATTTATACATTTCTTTCTCAAACTTGGTTGCAGGGACTTCTTGGGAGGAATCCCCAAAGAGGACTCATGCCTTGGATATTCTCAAGGGCAAACAACAACAGCAAAGAAAAAGAAATTTTTTTCTTGAGCCTAAGGATGAAGTACCTAAAGTTTAGTCAGAGGAGGAAGAAGAAGGCAAAGAAGAAACACCATTGAAAAGAAAAAAGAAAACATTCTCTCCTGCTGAGTTCATCATAGACCCTACTCATGAAGCAGCTGTTAAAGCAGTGGAAATAGAGTAGACAAAAGAGGTCATTGTTTACCAAATAGTAGATAAGAGAAGACAACAAAAGATCTCACAAAAAGAGGCTACTACTACTGTTGAGGCAGCACAAAAGGAAGCTGCAAGGAAAAAGACTACTGCTGTTCACTATTCCCTTCGTAGTTCTCCAACCCTCACTCTTGCTAGTACTGATGTAGGTACTTCTCTTTATTACCTTTCTTATTTTCTGTTTGTTCTGGTCTCAAGGTTGATATTGGCCTAACTTTTCTTCTGTTTTTGGACTGCAGTAGAGACTAATCTAATCTTGCCTTCTTTGACAATGGCCTCTCCTTCTCTAGCTGGTCATAAAAGGCCAATTTTGACTCCTTCAGAACTAAGGGCAGCCTTGAAGGAAAAAGGAAAGGTCAACCCTGAACTGTCATTGCGTGTAGAACCTCTTCAGAGAATACTTCCACTTCCTTCCTCTACACTTCCTATACCTTCTTTCATTTTCTCTTTGAGGCAAAGCATTCCATCTTCTTTATTTCCTGCCTATCTTCATACCTACCCCTAATGTCCATTGCCTCATTTCAACCTATCCCTTCATCTACTAGAAGCACTCCAATTGTCACTCCTCCTCCAGTGGCAATTGGCTTTTCAAAGGATGATACTGGCAGCTCACCAACTCCTTCCCTACCATCTACCTCCAATCTCTCATCTCTTGACTTATTGGTGGCCAAGACAATAGATTCAACTATGGAAGCTTTCACTCCTCTGGCCATACCAATGCTTCTACAATGCCACTTTCTAAGGAAGAGATGGACCTCTTTGAAGCTCAGCTGGCTAGTCTGTTCGACATCTCTGCACCAGCTTCATCTACCAATAGTGAAACTGAGCCATTGATCCTTGTTGACTCTTTGTTGGAGATTATCGAGAACTTCTCCATTGATGTAGAAACTTTTTTGCCTCAAATGGACTTGACTACTTGCTTGGATTTGCTGAAGTCCTTCTCAAGGATTCCATTTGAGGCTTTGCAAAAACCCTCTATCAAGAATGGCTTCCTAAAGTGCTACAAAGTTTTTGAGTAGTCTAATATGGCTTTCAAAAGCCACTTGTCTCAGGCAGCAGCTACTGTAGACGTCCCCGAACGCCCCGGGAGGGTTAAGTCCCATTCCGTTCATATTGGGGTCACTACAGTTCAAGGACTCAAATGTCACGGTTCTTAATCTTGAACCAAAGAGTCCAAATCCGGCAAATCGATTTTGAAAACAGATTTTTTTGAAAAGAAGTGCCAAACATGGACTGTTTTGCCAGATACAGAGTCGCCACCTAAATATTTTATTTTTGGAAAATTTAGGAAACCCTGACTCGGTGCCAAAGGCCACGTGTCCGTCATCACCAAAGTTGCCTCGGCTCGGGAACTTGGGTACGATTGGGGAAGGTCACTTTGTGAGCACCCCCGCTCGCCCGGTCAAAGACCGGCCTCTACTAACCATGATATCTGATTTTGAAAACATTGTGCGTTCTTATTCCGGTTATTAGCCTAGGTTACTATGTGATGCGCACAGCATACAAGTATAGACCGGGTCGCCTGAATTGGGACAAAACATTTCATGTTTATTTTTGAAATATGGTTTGCTACCCGCAAGTAGGCTTAAAATGCAGGTTTTGCCACCCTCGGGTGGGCTTAAAACACTTGATGAATTGTTCCAATCCAAATAACCCAACCACCACCCACAGGCATTCAAGGCAGTTATATCACATAAGCAGTTAGCCTCATGGTAAGCATGCTATTCATGGCAGTCACTCACACGCATGCAAGGATGCTAAAGCATAAAACTCACCGAGTACTCCAAGCCAAAACAGAAGCTCATTAGAAATCATGCATGATCCTAGATACACAGAATTGCCTAATGCAACACATGCAAAGATGCAAACTATAGCAGGCTCGGCTATTCTAAACATGGCGTATGGAATACTACAGCTAACATGTATTCAACTTGGAATTGAAATACAAATGCAGTTAGTATGATGCGCCGAGCCCGGTGCGTGCAAGACAGATGAATGAATGCAAACATGCTATCATACTGTATGCTAATTGAAACATGCCCTAATCTAACCATCATAAGTAGGTAAATAAAAGGGAAGAAAGACGTGGGGTTGGAAGACATACATCACACTCACCCACACTTATTACAATTTTGCCCTCGCACAGAGGGTCCGAATAAATATACAGTCCCGAATAAAAGAATAGTACAGTCCAAATAATACAGTCCAAATAATGTACAAATTCCTAATTAATTAACAAATTAACTAAGAAAGCTGTAAAATGGCATGCAAGCCAGGGACTGCCTTGATTCCGCTCCGGGTGATGAATGATGCATGTTCGGGTCGCCTTTGTGCGGAAATCCATGACGATGCCCCAATTAGCCTCTGTTTGCACCTGTTCTTGAAATGCGTGCCAAGCTCCGAAAAGTTGCTGATTCTTCATTTTGCTGCAACAGAGAGCAGGAAAGGGACATGGCAATGTATTTTCACAAATGTATGCATGTCTCGATCCTCGTGCCACCAATCACGCATATCGATGCATGATGGCCGAGGAGTCGAATTGCACAACTCAATATGAAATGAATGCACATGAAAACACAACAAAACCTAACTCCATCATGGATGATCCGGAGTGTCGGTGACTAGGGAATTGAGACACGTTTCGTCACTCGGAGTACGGAACGCACCTCGTTTCCCGTACTCGGGCTAACTCCTATCCCGAACACAATGCAATGTGCATGACATGCATGAATGCAAACTAAGATACAACCCTAACATACACAATGTTATGAAATGGCATACACGATGTACGAGGTAATCATGGCATACACAATGCACTAACATACACCTAGCATACGCAATGCTATGGAATGAAATGGCATACGCAATGCATAATGGACTTACACTAACATGAGTGGACCTCGGCCACACTCGTATAAGAGGCCATAATGATGAAAATGAGACAACTCGGGATACGTGCACACGTGCACGCAAACCGAGGACCGACCCTAAGGCACGGAAATGCCACTGTAACAAGACATGGCAAGACATGGGATATGATATGCAAACATGCAAATTTCAGTAGCAAAATGAGATGCGAAACAGCCCCGAAGCGTGGCAAAAATGCACCCGATGCACGAAATCAATCCCGAAATGCAAGATTAAGCACATGAAATGACTTGTAGCTATACAAAGCATGCATAATTTGAACATGAAGTGTAAAGACAGAAGCAAGGAAGCCCCAAAAAAAGCATGTTTACAGTTTAAAGCATGGCCAAACAGTGAGCACAAGTGGGACTAAATTAGCATGCAAAAATGGCTCTGCAAGGGAGGTAATGAAGCAAGTCACAAATTCTGGCCCCAAACAGAGAAGGGGCCTTCTAAAATATTGAATAGGGGCCAAAAATATGATGTTTTACAGTTTATGACAGGTCCCAAAAACAGATACAAGTATGCCAAAGATCTCATGCAAGAAATGAGCCAACAAAGGGGCAAAGAAGCAAGTAGTGGCTGGAGGTCTCAAAAAAGTGAGGACCCTTCAACAATGTTGAAGAGGGACCCAAAATATGGCTTTTTACAGTTTAGCACCAGCCCCAAAACAGTATACAAGTATGCTCAAAATATCATGCAAAATGAGGCCACCAAGAGGGCTATAACATGAAGTATACAAAGGGTGTCTCAAACAGCCATAGACCCTTAATGAAACATGAAGAGGGGGTGAAAATAAGGCCATTTTCAGTTCATACCAAAGTCCAAAAACAGAGACACAATAGGCTAATAAATCATGCAAAAATGGGGACCAAAGAGGGGTTCAATGGCAAGTGACACATGGAGGTCCCAAACAGTGATGAGCCCTTCTTAAATGTTGAAGAAGGGCTCAAAATAAGCTACTTCACATTTTATGACAGAGCTCAAAACAGATTATATATATGCCAAAAATATCATGCAAAAATATGGCATCCAAGAGGGGTAATGAAGAAAGTGGTGGCTGGAGGTCTCAAACAGGGTAAGACCCTTCAACAAACATGACAAATGGCTCAAAATAAGCCTAGTTCCAGTTAGGGTCAGAGCCCAAAAAATCAAGCAAGCAAGGCTTAGAAATGAACCAAGAAAAGGCTAGAAAAGAGAAGAAGTGTGCTTACCCTTGTAGACCAATCTTTCAGCTGCCTTTTGAACCAAATTCTGAGCCTTTAACCTCTTCAAAACAGTCCCAATGTGTTGGAATGGAGAATGGAAGGGTGGGGCTAGGTGGTGTAGTGTAAATGATGCAAAGGCCCTAAGGTTTGGAGGCTTAGAAGGAAGAGAAATGGAGAGTGTATGCAAGAGAGCTCTCTAGCAATTTTTGTAACCCTAAAAACCAGACCTGGGGTGTTGGTTATATAGGCAAAAAGAGGGGGAAAATGGGGGGAAAAAGGGGGGGAAAACAAACCAAGTTTCCCCCCAAAATGGCCAAACCCTCGGACATGGGTGTAGTGGAAAACAAAATATATGGCTAGAACACACTTGGGAGGGGGATAATGGCCGGCTAGTTTAAAAAGCAAAAAAAAATCATTTTTTTTAGATAAGTGGCCGGCCGGCTAGTTTTTCTGGGTTTTCTGGCCGGCCAGCTACTTTTCCTGGCTTTTCTGGCCGGCCAGCTACTTTCAGGACAGAAAAAGTGGGTTGTCGGAAAGAAAAGTGGCCGGTGGGTGATTGGGAAGTCCAAATGTGGCCGTTCAGGTGTCCAAATTGAAGCCCCAGAAGTTATCTTTCCAATAGCGCAAACCTTGCATCAAAATTCCTCCTGTGGAAAAATTTATGCCCGTTTCCGTGAAGCCACGCAGATTCGGTCCCAACCGGAGTGATACCCTACTTCAATCAACGATATCTCCTCTATCCGGAATTGGATTTAGGAGATTCTTGAGTGAAAAATGAAGCCCCGGGAGTAAGCTTTCCAACGGTGGTGGCCTCATAGCTTGATTCCAAGTATCCAAATGAATAGGACCGATTCGGTGAGGGCTGCTCGACTCTCTCTTAACGGTTCATGCCCATTTTCTCCCCTGACTGGATTTCTTCCCTCTTCTCTTCTTTTCTTCAACTTCAAACCCCTAAGTAAGGTGTTTTGAAAGATTTTTCAAAGATTTCATCTCTCTTTCGTTCATTTCCACTTTGTCCTTGCTCGGTTTACCGAAAAACGCGACGTTTGACAAAAGGCGAGCCTCGGAACATCGCAGAAACTTTATTTCAAAAATGTTTTGAAAGAGAGGGTTTTAAGGTCTAAAAACCATTCAAAATAGCTTTGGTCCAAAATGGGGCGTGAAGTTGGGATTTGTTCCTCTCTCTTTGCCGAAGAAATTGCACCTTTCCCCTGCACAACTTTCTCCACCATGTAAACCATCAGTCGCGTCGAAGTCTTATGGACGGTCAAAAATGTGGTGTCTACAGCTACCATTGACTTCTATATCAACATCTGCCAGATGGTTAAGGCTGCATAAGGGGTACTATTGAAAGATAAAGAGTTTGTCTTCCAAATTCATTTTGAGGTATTCGACTTAAAAGGACAACACTCTTATGCTTCCTATCTTCAAACTCAGCTGATGCAAAAGAAAGCAGAATTGGAGAAGGAATTAGCTGCAGTGAACCTAGCATTGGAGCAAAATGTTGAGAAGCTGCATACCACTAATCAGAGACTATCCAATCGTAGACAAGAAATGACTTCAACTATCCAATTGTTCCCAAGTCTAAAAGTAGAGAACTGATTCTGACAAAACAATTGAAACATTGTACAAATTTTTGGGCCAAACTATGGCATGATATACTGAAATTTTTATAAAATGAAATCCTTATTATTTATCTAAATTTATCCAAGTGTTCAATGCTCTTATATTATTCTCATAGTAGCTCTTACACCCTTTGTGTCTCCCATACAGTTGGATAATAAGGCTTCAAGTATTTGCTATTGATTTTCTTGGGATGCTATAGCTTGAGTTTTTTGCTCCCTCTTTCGGAAGTTCGAAATAAGCCCTACAGTTCAGACTCCCGCGGTTCTGAATCTAATCTCACATGTGCAATGTGAAATTAATAAACATCAAATCGTCCAAATTCGACAAATCTTTTGAAAAATCGATTTTAAATCAAATTGCCAAAAATAGACTGCTTTGCCAAATACAGAGTCGCCACCTAAATATTTTTATTTTGGGGAAACTTAGAAAACCCATGACTCGTGCCAAAGGCCACGTGTCCGTCATCATCAAGATTATCTCGGCTCGGTAACTTAGGTACGAGAGGAGAAGGTCATGAATTGAGCATCCCCGCTCGCCCGATCAAAGATCGGCCTCTACTAATCATGATATGAATCTTATGAACATTATATGCTCTTGTTCCGGTTTATTAGGCTAGCATTACTATGTGATGCGCACACACACAAGTATAGACTAACTTGCAAGAATTGGAACATTTGAGTCATGTTTGTTTTAAAAAATTGTTTCGGATATGTATCACTTGAAAAAATGATCGCATATGAACATTACTCAAATTATTTCAATTCAAGCAATTAGCCTTCATCCACAGGCATTCAAGCAATTATAGCATTTAAGCACTTAGCCTCATGGTAAGCATGCTAAACATGGCAACAATCACACACATGCGATATGCTAAAGCGAGTAAAGGCTCACTTAGTACTCCAAGCCAAACAAATGAAAGAGTTAGAAAAATGTATGATCCTAACTATGCAATATAACTAATGCAATACATGCAATATGCAATTACTAGGCTTGGTTATTTAAAATGACATGTGAATCAATTTGATAGCATGCGATCTAAGCAAGTATTCAAAGAAGTATTAAACTAACAATGCAGTTAGAATGATGAACCGAGTCTCGGTGCATGCAAATACAAATGGATATAAACATGAAGTATCCTAAGCAAAACATGATGCCCCTAAACTTATAAGCTAGTAAATAAAAGGGAAAAAGACGTGGGGTTGGAAGACATACACGTTATTACATCATTGTGCACTCACGAAGGAGAGTCCGAATAAACTAACTAGCTAACTAGCTAAGCTAAGCTAAGCTAAAAACAAATGAAATTAGCAAAACTACTTAACTAATTATTACAACAACATATGAATTAACTAACTAATCTAGTTAACTAATTATTATAACACTTAACAAAATTAACTAGCTACAACTAGTTAATTACAACAAATATTTAAACTTAAACAAGCTCGGAATGCGAAGAATGCTCATGCATGTGCTCGGTTTCCACTCGAAAAGCCACTGTTTTGCTTCCAGAGAGCCTCTATTGCACAATAGAACACTAACACTATTGCCCACTTCCAGAATAACTCTGCTTTGCCTGAAGAATGCACTGCTGAATTTTGCATCAGTGGCCGGTCGGCCAGTGATGAGGGTTGCCGGCCACCTGTTGGCCATAGAAAGTGGCCTGCTGGCCACTGCTACCCAGTTCTCCTTGCTGGAACAGAGGACAAACAGAGCATATACAGAGTATTTCAAGGGTTTGTTTGCACAACTCACCCCTCATTTTCATGAACAAATCAAAGGAGTAGCAAGTTTGGTTCACAAACCATCAATGGATGCAATTTCATTGTATGATGGCTTGTGAAACTAAGTGTGCAAGTTCAATAAATGCAACAAAATGAGACTCTCAAAGCTACCTCCCTATCATGAAAGATCAAGGGAAGTGATGACCTTGGAGACTTGAATCATTTCATCACTAGCAAGTATGAAATAGCCCAAGTTCCATGTGTTCAATTAACATCCGATTGAACATAACACTTATTGTCTTGTACCATTTTAGTCCCAATTTTAATCCATTTCAAATTACCAACCATTCTTTAATTCATTGAGTCCAAAGGTGAGTTTAAGTCCTCTAGTGGAGTGCAGTACCAAACCAAGAGTTAACTTAAGACATGAAAGAGATGTCATGCCGTTGATAATGAACCCCTAAAAGGGATTAAACCATTAAGCATGACAACCTCAATCTCATGCTTAAAAGAACAAGAGGCGTGAAACAACTCTCAAAGCAAAACAAAAGCCAAGAAATGAGGGAGGTTGCAGAGATTATTAGTGCTGAAAATGAGTGAGAGAAGCATAAATAAATGCTATCAACTCAAATGAGATGGTGTCTAAGGCCTAGAACACCAAACTCATGAGGACTATTACACTACAAGCATATAAAACAAAGCTCAAATGCAACCAATAGCCCAAAACAGTGCTAAAATAGTCTAAAATAAGTCCTAAAACATGATGGAATTGAGCTAACAGTAGCTAGATTAATACGCTAAAACATGGCACAAACTACGCTAGTAAGTAAGACACAAGAAGGGGAGGCTAACCCTCCAAATTTGGACTTCAAAACATGATTTTGGCCACTGAAAAAGCTCTGAAAATCAGTGTTTAAAAGCTCAGAAAAAGAGAGTAAAAGGGTGGGAAACACAAGGGTAAAGGCCTCCAAAACAAGGTACAAAGAATGGTGGATCACCCCTCAACCTTTAATGGCCTTAGAACCCAAGTTTCAGCCCAAAAATACAGAAGTTTTACAGCCCAAAAACAGTTGGAAGGGTGGATCACCCCTTCCAATTAGGTGACCACTTGCCAAACTTGTGGCTTTTAATGCCCACTGGAAGTATTGTCTTCCACACACCAAATCACCCTCATCAAAGCTAATGTGTTTGACTTTTTTATTATAGCTTTTGGCTGTTTTTTTCTTTTGAAAAATGATACTATTTAATGCCAAAATTCTAGTTTCATCCACATTCTCCAACTTTAAGAACATGCTCTGATGATATTGCTCTGTAGTTAACTGGTCTTGGTACTTTACCCTCAAGGATTTGATATTAATTTTCACCGGTAACACTGCATCATGCCCATACACTAAGGCATAAGGGGTGAGTCCTATACTTGACCTTGGAGAAGTCCTATAAGCCCATAACACATCTGACAACAAATTATGCCAATCCCTAGTATTGTCTTCCATAACTCTTTGTATTCCTTTTTTCAATGACTTGTTAGATGATTCAGCTTGACCATTTGCTTGTGCACAATAAGGGGTGGAATTAATAAAACTAATTCCAAATTTTACTGTGAAAGATTTTATTATCATTCCATCGAACACAGTTTCATTATCCACAGTTATGGTCTGTGGGATGCCAAACCTATGGATTAACTCTTTGATAAAGTCAATTACTTCAGACTGATCTATAGCCTTATAAGGCTTAGCTTCAAACCACTTACTAAAGTAATCTGTGGCCACTAGAATGAAACAATGTTGCTTCGAAGAGGGTGGATATATTTTGCCTATCATATCCATTGCCCATCCTCTAAATGGCCAAGGCTTTACTACTACATGCAAATTAGTTACTGGCATATGTCTTATTATGCCATGCTTCTAGCATGCTTGGCAACCCTTTGCATATTTTATACAATCGTTATGGATGGTTGGCCAATAATAGGAATGCCTTCAAAGCAACCACCTCATCTTCACACCAGGTTGATGGGCACCACAAATGACTTATTGTACCTCAACCATGGCAATCAATGCCTCTTTTAGCCCTAGACATTCCAATAATAACCCATCTGCTCCCCTTTTGTAAAGGGCATTCCCATACACTATAAATTACATTGATTGCAATTTAAGCCTTCTGTTAGCCTTTGAAAAAGGACCAGCTAAATACTGAATGATTATTTGTCTCCAATCATACTCTTCCAAATCATTCTGGTTAACTTCCACCATGACACCCCTTTTAGCCAAATGTGGTATTAACTTCTGATATGTTGCTTGACTTATGTCCATTTGAGTGTCATCTCTTCTTTTGAAATTCGAAGCCCTCTGAGCTACATCATTGGCTCTGTGATTCATGAATCTTGGGATATAAGTCACATTTGCTATTTGAAACTAAGAAAGCACATATAATGTAGTAACATAATATGGTAACATGCTTGCACTTTGACATTTAAAAATTTCTTTTACTTGGTTGATTACCAATTGAGAATCTCTAAATATATCCACCGCATGAGGTTGTAATCCAATAAGTACCTCAAGTCCCATTACCAAAGCTTCATACTGTAGACGTCCCCGAACATCCCGGGAAAATCCCATTTTGTTCATTGGGCTCACTACAGTTCGGACTCGATGTCACGGTTCTGAATCTAATTTCGCAAAGAGCAATGCAAGATCGATAAATCACCAAAGAGTCCAAATCCGGCAAATCGTTTTGAAAAATTGATTTTAGAAAGAAGTGCCAAACATGGACTGCTTTGCCAGATACAGAGTCGCCACCTAAATATTTTATTTTGGGGGAATTTAAGAAACCCTAACTCGTGCCTAAGGCCACGTGTCCGTCATCACCAAAGTTGCCTCGGCTTGGGAACTTGGGTACGATTGGGGAAGGTCATTTCATGAGCACCCCCGCTCGCCCGATCAAAGATCGGCCACTACTAAGCATGATATCTTGTTTTTGAAGACATATGTGCTCTTATTCCGGTTATTAATCTAGAATTACTATGTGATGCGCACAGCATACAAGTATAGACTAGATTGCCTAAGTTGGAACAAAGCATCGCATATCCGTTTGTTTTTGAAAATGGATTGAAGTTTGCTACTCGCAAGTAGGCTAAAACACGGGTTTCAACGAATTATTCCAATTCAAGCAACCCAGCCTTCACCCACAGGCATTCAGGCAGTTATATCACATAAGCACATAGCCTCATGGCAAGCATGCTATCATGGCAGTCACTCACACACATGCAAGGATGCTAAAGCATAAACACTTACCGAGTACTCCGAGTCAAAGAAAGAAGCTAATTAGAAAACATGCATGAATCCTAACTATGCTGAGATGCCTAATGCAACACATGCAAGAATGCAACTAAGATAGGCTCGGCTATTCTAAGATGGCATATGAGATGCTACAGGTAACATATATTCAACTTGGAATTGAAATACGATGCAGTTAGTATGATGCGCCGAGCCCAGTGCATGCAAAACAGATGAATGGATGCAAACATACGAGCATAAGGATGCTAATTGAAACGTGTCCTAAAACTAACCATCATAAGCTGGTAAGTAAAAGGGAGAAAGACGTGGGGTTGGAAGACATACATCACACATACGCACACTTATTATAACATTGCCCTCTCTCGGAGGGTCCGAATAAATAATACATAATCGAATTAACTAATTATTACACAACACTAGCTAATTAACAAATTAACTAAACTAGCATGCAAACTATGTAAAATGGGTTGCCTCAGCTCTGCTTTGAATGATAAATGATGCATGCATGCTCGAGTCGCCTTGTCGGGAAATCCATCGCGATGCCCCGGCTCGCCTTTGTTTGCAATTGATTTCAGAAACTTGCACAAAGCTCCAAGGAGATGAAATTCTACCCTGGGAATCTAGGGGGAGGCTGCCGACCAGCTATAGGCATTGGAGACCACCTACCGACCACCCTTGGTGGTGAAAACCAGAAAAGGTGGTCGGCCTGCTAGAAAACCTGGTCGGCCGACCAGTTTCTTCTCTTGGTTTCTGCATTTTCTGCAACAAAGGCAAGAGAGATAGAAAGTAAGGTCTTTGCAACACATGTGTGCACGACCACTCTCCCCATCATTGCATAAGTTCTAGGGAGTGTAGTCCTTGATCCTCGGGCCACCAATCACGCATCTCGATGCATGATGGCCGAGGAGTTGGATTGCACGACTCAATGTGAAATGAATGCACATATAAACACATAAATGCCTAAACTCCATCATGTGTTAGTCAAGAATGTCGGCGACCGAGAATCGAGGCACGTTTCATCACTTGGAGTATGAAACGTCCCTCGTTTCCCGTGTTTGGACTAACTCTTATTCCAAACACAATGCAACAAGTAGAATGGCATGCACAATGTGACCTCAAGCATGCAATCCTAAGGCGATGCAACCAAGTCATGCAAACATGCAAAGGATGACGTGCAAACATGCAAACTAGCATACGCAATGCTACGAACTAACAATGGCATACTCAATGCACATGATACTATATGTCATACACAATGTACATGTGAAGACTATCATACACAATGAAGTGAACAAGGCATGCGCAACGCAATGATCAAACATGCATCAATGCGGCATACTCAATGCTATGAACTACAATGGCATACTCGATGTAAAATGAACTTAAACCAAAATGAATGGGCCTCAGCCACACCCAAATCAGTGGCCATACATGATGAAAATGAGACAACAAAACACATGCAAACATGCAAACATGCAAGATGCAAGGGCCCAAAGCCTAGGGCACAAGATACAACTGTATGAAAGCATGGGAAGGATGAAATATGGCATACAACAACACATGTTCTAGCTTTGAAATGACATACAAAATGGTCCCGAATCATGCAAACAACTCATGTTATGCATGTTGAATGGCTCAAATACCGAAACTAGTGAAGTGCATTACACTAGAGGTATGCAAAGCAATGCCCAAATGAACAAACCAACCCCAAACAGTCCCTATGTAGGCCCAAAAAAGTGGCAAAATGGACTAAGATGATGGCTTGAAATGTACAAAAACGAAGCTCATGCAATGGCCCATAAATGAGGTATACAAGCACAACTCTCAAACGCATTTAAAGAGTGGAAAACATGGGAACATGACACAAGTATAGGCTCTGAAATAACATGCTCAATAATGTCAAGACATGGAAACACCTCAAGTTAAGTATGCAAGGGGCTCCAAAACTCAAGGCTAGGCAAGGATATTACACTACAAGTATGCATGGCAAGCATCATTCGACCAAGAGGCCTCAAAACAGAGCTAAGGCAGCCCAAAATATGAACAAAATCAGTTTGAAGTATGGCCAAAATATGCTAGAATCAATGGCCAAAACAACATGCAATGTAAGCTAGTGAGCATGGTTTACACTACAAGCATATGAAGCATTCAAGAGGCCACTAAACCAGCCAAAGAAAGAATTATGATATGCCAAAGAATGACCAAAAATCCACTGAAACATGACCAATACATGCAAGAATAACATGCTCCTTTGATAAGCTATGAAGAGGATTATTCTACACATGCAAGAGGCAAACATGAGGTGACCAAACCAGCCCTAGAAAGAGTCTAGGCAGGTCCTAAAAGTCACTAAAAATGGCCTGAACCAAGGCTAGGAAGTATGAAAATATAGGCTCCTTGGAAAGGTCAAATATGCAAACAAACAAGGCCAAAAGAGAGAGGGTCATCCCTCTCTGATTTTGGCCCTCAAAATAGCATGTCAACCACTAAAAATCCACTGGATTTCAGTGGCTAAAAGGGTAAGCAAAGGTCAACACAAAGGCCTTAAGGTATGGCTCAAAACAAGACTAAATGAAGCATGCAAGAGGGTAGATGACCTCCAACAGGAAAATGGCCTTAAACAAACATGAATAATGCTTAAAAATAAAGCTTTTTTCAGTTGACAACAAACCTCAAATAAGCATGCAAATGAGGCTAAGGGAAGGATCAAAATAATGCTTAAAAAGGGAGAAAATGAGTTACCCTTGAAACTCAGCAAAAACAAGCAAGTTCTGGACCAAAAACCCAGCTCCTTAACCTCTGAAAATGACCTCCAAGAACCTTAGGTTGATAGTGGCAGTGTTAGGCTATGAGGTGTGGTGCAAAAGGGTCAAGAACCATACACTTTGAACCAAAATATAGAGAGATATAGAAGGGAGGTATGTATTTTACCTTAAGCTAAAATCTGAACCTGGTATAAGGAGAGGGAGGGCCTCTCTTATAGGAAAACAAGGCCAAAGCTTCTTCAAGAAGCTAAAAACAAGGCTCAAGATCCTCCATACACGTGTATGGAGGATACAGTCTGTGCCTTCCAGCTGGCACAGCTGGCATGCACTCAGACAGACAAAGTAGGAGGAACCCAGCCGACCAGAAAATGTGGTCGGCCGACCACTTCCCCTGGTCGGCCAACCAGGGCAAGTGGTCTCCCAAAAAAAAGGTGGTCGGCAGCTTCATTTGGTGGTCTCCACTTTGAAAGCAAGCTAGTGGTATGGTGGGAGACCAGTAAATGTGGCCCAAAAACCAAGAAAACCAGCTTTATGAGCAGAAAACCGGCTGGTGGAGAGAGAAGTGGTTTCCAAGGGAAATGCTGGTCTCCCACCCTTGTACCACCTTCTAAATAGGGAAAACAAGGGTTGTGCCAAAAAAGAACTAACACGGATGCAAAACGAGAGTTCGGGAGGCAAAGCGCGCGGCCGGGTGCCCCGAAAACAGGTTGTTAAGCACCAAAAGTGGCGTGCGACCACAAAGGTGGTCTCCCGGGCCGCAGTGTCCCTCTAGACAGAGGAAACAAGGTGTGTGCCAAAAACCGTGCCAAACGGAGAATGTTAAGCGGTCCCAAACCGAGGCGCACGGCCGATGGCTCCGAAAACTGAAAACCGAAAACTGGTCTCCAAACGGGAACAGTGGCCTGCGACCACGAAAAGTAGCCTACGGCCACTGAGAGATGGTCTAAAAGACCTCTCCCTCCCTCTGAGAAGAGAAAGCAAGACCTGGTCCGCAAACCGAGGCAAAGCATAAAAGGGTCCCGAGGTCCGAGGGTAAGGACCTCAGCCGAAACTCTGAAACCTCAGAACGAGCACAACATGCGCAATCACCGAGCGCTCAATCGACGACGTCTGAGTCTTAAGGTCGGTCAAAAATGGGGTTTCTACACATACTCAGTTTGGTTGTTGGAACAAGTAGCTTCATCAATTTTGAAACCATGTGTGGTTTCTACCCCCTGTGGTGACTTCATTACAACACCAATTCTGACTAGACTATTGGCTTTTGATCCATCGAACCACATTTTCCATGGTTCAACATCAATTGTGCCAAATTCCATTATCTCTTGGCTTTCTGTTGGACATGGATGATCAGCTAAGAAGTTAGCCAAAACCTGTCCTTTTGTTGCCTTTTGGGAACATATTCCAAGTGAAATTCTGATAAAGCTAAAATCCAATTGCCAATTCTTCCTCTTAACATGGGTCTAGAAAATATGTATTTAACCAAATCTATGATTGCAATTACCAAAACAACAGTAGGCAAAAGATAATATCTCAATTTCATTGCTGCAAAATACAATGCCAAACACAACTTCTCTACAGTCGAGTATTTACATTCGCAAGAATTTAAAAACCTACTAAGGTAATATACTGCTTGTTCCTTGCCTTCTTTATTGTCCTGAGCTAGAAAAACTCCCAATGAATCTTCTGTTGCAGTAATGTATAGCTTCAGAGGTCTGTCTCTCCTTGGTGGCATCAATATTGGAGTCTTGGCCAAGTAGGTTTTGATTCATTCGAAAGTAGTTTGATGCTCTGCTGTCCACACAAATTCTTCTTCATTTTTTAACTTGAACAAAGAAGAAAATACTTTAGTCTTTCCAGCAGTGTTAGAAATAAACCTGAACAAGGAATTTTTGCAATTCTTTCTTACTTGACGGAGGTTTGGCCTCAATGATGGCTTTGGCTTTGTTTTGATCAATATGTATTCCCTTCTTGTATACCACATACCCCAAGAAGTTTCCAGCTGATACACCAAAAGAACATTTGAGAGGATTAAGTTTCAGCTTGAACTTTCTCATTCTTTCAAAGGCTGCTGTCAAGTAAACTAGATGCTCCTCCATGGACTGAGATTTCACAACAATATCATCAACATAACATTCTAAGTATCCTCCAATGAGATTATGGAAGATAGTGTTCATTTCCCTCTGATATGTTGCTCTAGTATTCTTCAATCCAAATGACATCTTAACCTATTCGAAGGTGCCAATGTTTCCAAGACACCTAAAAATTGTCTTGTGAACATCCTCATCTGCTATGTAGATCTGATTATAACCAGAATGTCCATCCATCATAAACAAAATATATCTCCTACCAAACTATCCACCAATAAATCAACTATAGGCATGGGGTACTCATCTTTTCGAGTTGCCAAATTCAGGCTTCTAAAATCAATGCATACCTTTAACTTGCAATTCTTTTTGACCACAGGCACAATATTGGACAACCATTTAACATACCTAGCTGTTCTGATGAAGCTTGCTTTAAGGAGCCTAACAATATCCTGTTTCACCTTTTGAACCACTTTAGGGCTCATCCGTCTTGGTTTTTGCTTATGTGGCTTGAAATTAGGCTTCATTAGGAGCCTATGTTCTACTAATGACCTGTCCAAACCAGGTAACTCATTATAAGACCAAGAAAAACAATCTTTATATTGTTTTAGGACAACCAACAACTGGTTCTTGTCAATAGGATCCAACCAAGCACTGATGTAATTGGGTTATTGTACTGAACCTTCGCCTAGGTTAACTTCTTCCAAGGGATCTTGCACTTGAGCACTCACTGATTCACCCCCTTGGACTTCTTCTACCTTCGAAGTAATCCTTTTATCTTGTTCTGCTTCTACCTTTTCTGGTTCAATATCCTTACTTTCTTCTTTAGAGACAAAATCTGTCCATAGAGCCTCTTCCTCCTGTATTTCCTGGACTTTAGTTTCAATGTCCAATGCACAATATTTTCCAAGAGCCAAAGGTCTGGCCTCTTGTTGGCCCTGACTACAGCCAATCACCATGGCTTCTTTCTACTCTTTCTACACCTTTTGGACTATTGCCTTTATGTCCAATGTTGAAAATTTGATTAAAGCCAAAGGTTTGGCTTCTTGACCTTGATCTTTTTGCCTACAACCAGGCATCATTGGCATCTTTGATGATGAACTCCTCATTAGCACTCTCCTGTACTAGATGCTTCAGGTGTGCCATTTCTTCATCAGCCGTCACTTCGGCTGTTACATTAGACTTTCTTAGTACACTAAATGGTACCATCTCTTCAGTGTACAGCTTAGCTTCTGCAAAATTTGCACAGGCAAAAAAAGGCTGTGGATCAGCATTGATCTCCCATGTCTTCCCATTGCCTATTGCCATCATTATCTTCTGATGCAAAGAAGAAGACACACATTTGTTTGTATGGATCCAATCCCTGTCAAGCAAAGCATTATATTTGGCATTGCTATCTATGACAAAAAATACGGTCATGTAGTCTTTGGTTCCCACACTTAAGTTGATAGGTAGAATGCCTTGAGCCATCTGTTTATCTCCAGCAAAACCAGCAATGGTAGTGCTTGTTGGGATCAACTTGGGATTTCTTTTCCCCAACTTCTTCAAGGAGGATCATGGAAGCAGGTTCACTACTGCCCATTGTCCACCAGTACTCTGTCCATTTCTATTATATCGAAATAAGCCTTGATGTACAGGGGCTTAATATGTTGGGTCATGGATACTGTAGGGTATTCGAAGGAATATGAGAGGTTTGAAGGGATATGAAAGGTTAATACTTACCTCTTCACTTTCTTCATCAGTTTCCATGGGCCTGGCCACCTTAGACTCATCTTGGACCATGTTGGTTTGTGAATCCCTACTAAAAACTGGAATGTGATCACCCTCCTAGCCTTCTTGGCTCTTCTCCTCAGCTTGAAACTTCTAAGGCAGCACATAAACCATGTTAACTGCCATTGGAGGGAATGAGCCAAATCGTACTACTAGCTGTGTTTGCTTTCCTTCTATATTGGTTTGCTCTGATGCTTGGGAAACATCCTTCATACTGCATTTTGGTACCTTAATACTAGTAGGTTCCTTCAAAGTAGTTTGTTGGCGATCTAGCTCTATTGGCTTTTCAACCATAAAGGACTGTTCAGCCATAAAGGCTTCGAACATTTCATCTTCAGCCAATACCTTTTCTTAGCCTAGTTCAATTTCTTCATCTGTCTCATCATCACGCTCTATCAAGGCCTTTTCGAGGCCTGCTAGACTGGATTTCTCTTTGGCTCTTAGTTCAGCATGAAGTTTGGCCATTTGTTCTCTGTTGGTACTCCTTTTGATCTTATGACCATGCTTTGAACCTTTTCATTCTTTTGTTTGACTCTTTGACTGAGCCAAGGAAGTACTTTCTTTAATTTCCTTCAAGTCTCTTTGATACTGGGTGTACCTTCACTAGATCTTCCTTATCTGAGACCTGGAGATTATAGGAACCATATCTGGTTCCCTTATCTTTGGGTTTTTCAGTAATACCCAGTTATTTGAGGCTACCAAAGGGGGTTTGATCATCTTCTCTTTTCCTCCGAAAGCCCTTTCCTAGGTAGGAATCACTTTTGGTTTGTTTTGCATGACAAACCAATCAGGTACCTTGGTACCAATGTTCTCATTACTCTGGTTGGTAGGCTTGCTACTCTTGTCTTTGGAATTGTCTTCAAAGCTGTCTTAGAATCATTGGCTCTAGTGCCTTGTCTTAAGCCAAATTTAGGCTTCCTTTTAGGTTGGCTGACTGTTTTGTAGTAGTCATGTGGCCTGAGCTCATGTAGAGATCTCTTACCTCTTGACAAAGTCCTAGTGCCTGGAGGTCCAGCCAAGGGTGGCTGCTGCCTAGAACTAGTTAGAAATGGCCTCCTGCCATAATTGTTGGCTAGCCTACGGTCTTTTTGTACATCTTTATAGTATTGTTTCCCATTAGTTGGGAGCCCCCTCAGCCATTTATAACTCAACCTGTGTCTGGGGTACATTCTCTGCATTACAATTTCTTTGAAAGTCATCATCCAATGCTTCTTCACTAGAGCCATCCCTTTGGCCTACAAAGCTTTGTCCACTGGCTGGTGAACCTTTTGTGTTCTTCCTGAAAGTAGCCTGGCTAGCAACATGTATTTGCACACTGAGTTCTTCCAATTCCTTCAAAGAGAGATCCTAGAAATTCGACTAACATTAGCTGCAGCCTCTCCAATTTTTGGAAATTGGTTGGTATAAATTCCCATAGCCTTTTTAGTCTTGGTTAGAAATTTCAGCCTCCCTTTCTGAATTTGTTCTTGGATCCTGTCTCGAAAAACAATACAATTTTTAGTTGAGTGGGACAAAGAGTTATGCCATTTGCAGTATAATTTTCCTTTAAGTTCTTCAAAATTCGGATCTTAACTCCCTTAGGCAACTTTAAGAAATGTGCTGCTAGCAAATGATCAAAGATGTTATATGCTTTTGTTATATCAAAAGAATATTTCTTATGAAGGTCTTTCTTTTTAAACTGTTGGTCAATTGTAGTATCTTTCTGAATCAATGCCTTACAGGTCATAGGTTTTTTTCCTATGATCTTTACTGCACCAATTTCAAAGTTAGGGTTCCTATAATAGGTCCTATAGGATGCATTGCTCTGGTCTTGTTCTTCTTCAAGTAAAGTTTCATTTCTAGAAACTTTATAAGTGAGTTCCACTAGATCTCGAAACTCTATCGATTCAAACTTCTTTCGAAGCCTAAATTCTAGCCCATTTTGGGTCAATCTAACAAATTTAGGTTCGGGTAAAACAACCCTGTATTTGTTACGTGCTCTTTTGAATCTGGCAATGAATTGAGTAGCCTTCTCATGAAGCCTTTAGCTCAATCTTGCCAAGTCTGTCATAGAAACCTCAGGTTCTATTTGAAAAAACTGGGCATGAAATACTTCCTCTATTTGTCTCCAAGTTTGAATAGAACCACGTGTAAGGTTAGTGTACCAGACAAAAGCCTGCCCTAGTTAGAGAATTTGAAAAAAGTCGTAATTTCATTTAATCATTATTGGTAAACTCACCACATTAGCCTGTGAATCTGGCAATGTATTCAATGGTTGACTGGTTTTCATTCCCATAAAAAATGGTAAAATCTGGTATTTTATATCTCCTTGGGTACTCATGCAGCCTATCTACCCAGTCTGGGTAAGCCTTCCGTAGATAGGAGTTTGGACCCCCTGAGCCATGGGTCCACAAATCTCTCTTACTATATCAGCAATATGGTCTCTAGGCACCATGTTTGGTGTTAATTGAGCCACCATTGGGGGAGCAAACATTGGGTTTGGAGGAACCACTTGTGCTAGGAGTCCCTTTGGTCCAGGCAAAGGCATATTTGGGACTGGTTGTCCCTGTTGTGCCTGGTAAACCTGAGGATATGGTTGACCCCTTTAGGTAGGTGCCTGGCCTACAAAAGGCACTGCAAAAGGAACTGTTGGGGGAGGGGAACATGCATTGTTTCTCTTCCAATTGCAGGAATCCCATCCAATCCCCCAGGTGTAGCTTTGAACATGGGATTAGTATATGTTCTGCCATTTCCTTGTGTTGATCCTACTCTACCAATATTTATGGCTTCACTAGTAGGTATAGACATGTTTTGGCCTGTTGGCATTTTAGAAAGTGGTGCATACCATTACCGAGGCACTGGTACTGGTCTTCCAGGTGTTTGATTACTGGTTTGGCTATTATTTTGCCCATTATTTTGTACATGCTGTCTATTTTGAGCCAATTGCTACTGAAACAAATTTATATTTTCTTCAGCTTGTCTAATAATAGGTGGTAGATATGAATGTATTTGATCCAAAAAGGACATTGCCCACCTCTCCATTGTATACATCAACTGTTGTACCATGACATCCACCAAACTTCCCCATTGATGTGTGGATGAGATAGTCGAAGGGCTAGCTTTTTGGCCTTGTCCAATATTCTGGACTTGGGTTGTATACCCTGAAGTAATGGTTTCTTCAACAAACTGTGGAGGACTATTTGAAGCAGATACATTTTTTGGATGTGTTTCAACATTTTTCTCTATATTAATTCCTTCTACACCTTTTTGGAGGTGTTCATTTTCTCCTCTTACTCGACGTCTAGCCATTTTTCAGGTCTCAATGGGTGTGCTAAAAAATATATATTGGCTTTTTTGGCTCATGAAGGGTAATAATGTAATTTTAAGCGTGCCATCAAGGATCAATAAGTCCTTACAGAAGTTTTAATTGCCAACCAATTATCAGATGATTGTGTTAAAATTTTTTCAGCCTCAATGAAGAGGACTTTTACTGGTGACTTTGCTTAAGGGAGAAAATTAAAGATATTGAAAATAGCAGTAGGTAACACAGTTTCATGAATTGAATTTCATTAACAAGTGAGAACTTACAACAATACCTTCACACTTTCACAATGTCGAAGGGTTTTATAGTAACAGACTACTTGAAACTATTCCTACGAATTGAAGTGCAATACAAGAATTGAAGAATTAGAAATGTAAAAATTGGAAAGAAAAAAATACAAAGTAAGTAACTGGTTTATGGATCTGAGTCTTGGTTCTTTCCCTGTTGGTCTTTTTTTCTATTTATACCCTTTAGTGGTAACTGTTGAAGTGGTCTTCTAACCTTCGAAATGCCCTTCCATGATCACTGGTCATGGCCTTGAACAGTTTACTTCCACTACGCCATTCTTGCAGTTGGACTTCCCTCCTGAATTTGAATTTGAATTGTGAGTAACCGTTGGGTTACGTCACCTTGCGCCTTCTAACTGCTCCAATGCTGCGCAGATCCATTGTTACCAACATAAATTGCCACGTGTCTGTCGTTGATTGGAGACTTGCATTTATTTCCCAAATTACCCTTTACGAGCCACGTGTTAAACTGCGATTGGCTTATACAAAATATGTAGCCAACAGAAAGCATACTGGATATATACATAGGTGTAAGATTGTCCAGAAAAAAAGAGGAAAAATATTAGCATTTCCTTCATGGAGGAAGCGCTTGTTGCTCAGGGAGTTTAGGAAGTAAAATAGTTTGAACTGCCCTTTACACACTAACATGTCGGGCCTAGGGAGTTTTGGCTAAATTTACAAATAGGCATTTAATCAATTGGGTTGGGCTAGACTAAGATTTTTAGCTCATTTAATTTTGGGGAAATACCAGTGTACACTTTCAAAATATTTTCATATAAGTGGTGTTCATTATAAATTTTAATATGTAAATTCATGTACTTTTTCATGATTTTATAATTCATTTTTAAAAGTATAACTAGTAAGTATTTTTTCCTTTGACTTTCGAACTAAACTCGGGATAATAAAGAGTTTTAATCCAGCACGACTTGCTTGCCCGTTTAAACAACATTAATTTTATTTTTTATGTTATCTAACTACAAAATAAACTAGAAAAATAATAAAAATAAAAAGGTACATATATATATATATACATACTTCTTTCTATAGCTTAAATTAAAACACTTCTTAAAAAATTATATTTATTTTACAATTAAATTCTATATTTATTTGGTTAAGTGGGCAACCTTGGGTATCAAAAAAAAGTTGATGCCCATGAAATTTAGATATTCTTTTAGATTTAGACTTGTAATGGCTAGATTATATTCGATGTAGAGTTGAACTTAGGATTGATACATATATTTTTACTATATAATGTTGGCCCAATCCAAACCTTACCCATCGTACAAGTAATTCAATTGTCAACAAATTTTGGAGTGTTTGTTTGGTGCCATTAGGTCCTGGATTTGAACTCCATCACTTCATGTCCAACATAATGAATATTCTAATATTTGATTAAAATAGTGAAGGAGGACTTAGTCCATATTTAGGATAACTTAATCTCTAGGGGGTGTGTGACAAAAACAACCAAATTCGGTTAGGTTTCCAATTAGATTCTTAAATGATGAAATTGACCCCAAATATTGAATGAAATTGATTTTAAAGAAATCACTTCTTTTTCTTTTTCTTTTTTTTGGTTCAGTTTTTAATTTATGTTGCAAATGGATTGGATTTTCAAGTACCATATATCCATTTTTATTTATTTTTAGAACATAAGGTACACTATATTTTTTGGGCAAATTACAAACACCCTCCTCGAAGTTTGGTAAAAATACAGATTCTTCCCTGAGGTTTGAGAAATTACATCCAACCCCCTGAGGTTTATATTTCCATAACAAATTGCCCCTTGAGGTTTTTATTTTCATACAGATTCCCTCCTAATTTGTTATTCAAATTTGACTTTTATGGGGTAATTTGTAATTTCTCAAACCTCAGGGGGAATCTGTATTTTTGCCAAACCTCGAGGGGGTGTTTGTAATTTGCCCAGATTTTTTTGGTACAACATGTGTAACATTTATTTTTTTAAAATTAATCTCATAAAATATAATATATATATATTTTTTCTTTTTATTATTTTTTAATTAGTAAAATAATAAAAAGGAAAAATATTTCTAATGACATGAAGCTGTACAATGAACTTTAAAACGTGATGTAAGCGCTAATAAAAAATTAAATTACATTTACAATGTCAGATTTTTAACACCGTCATATATAATTTAAAGTCAAATTATCCTCAGCTTTCTTAATATTTAATAAAATATAATTAACTTATATTTTCAATATTATTACTTGGTCACCTTTAAAATTTTAATCTATATAACAGTGAAACCTTTGAATTAATAATTTATTAATCTTATACAAAAATAATATTCAGTATGTTTGGTTTCAGTCTTCTGAATTTAATTTTTTGAAAATTAAGTTTTTTTTTTGGTTTGTTTTCGTGTTTTTTTAATTATTTTATTTTTAGTGAATATTTTTAATTTTTTAAGTTTTTTTTTTTTTTGGGATGCATTTTACTTAAATATATCTAAATAGTAAAATATTTGTGAAAAAATATTTTAAAAAATTAATAAATACACAAAAATATGAAAATGTACTAAATTTTCATTTTTTTTGTATTTTTTATATTTATTGCATTTTTTAAAGATTTTTTTTCACAAAATATTATATTTTTTAAATGTATTCTATTAGGTATATTTAAAAATTAAAAAAAAATTACTTAAAATATTTAAAAGATTCATTAAAAATTAAAAATATAAAAAATAAAAAAGTAAAACTTTTTTAAAAATAAATTTTAAACACTCAAACCAAGCAGAGTGATTATCATTTATTTGTTAAATTATATCTACCCACACTACATCATTTGACGACAAATATGATGAATCAGGAAAGCACATGCGTCACATCAGTTTGTTCAATTATTATTAAAATCTTTTTGAAAAATAATCAGTTTGCTTGGTTCTCTTTTTTTAAAAGCACTTTTCAAAAAAATTTATTTTTTTATTTTTTATATTTTTATTGATTTTTTTTAATATTTTAAATAATTTTTTTACTTTTTAGACACACCTAATATAAATATACCTAAAAAATAAAGAAGTTATAAAAAAAATATTTTAAAATTTTATTAAATACCAAAAATACAAAAAACGTATAACAATTCAGTATATTTTTTGTATTTTTATGTATTTATTAATTTTTTAAAATATTTTTTCACAAATTTTTTACTTTTTAGATACATCTAAGTAAAGTGCATCTAAAAAAGTAAAAAAATATTTAAAATTTTAAAAATATTTACTAAAAATAAAAAAATACGTAAATCAAAAAATTCAATTTTAAAAAAACTTAATTCATAAAATTCAAACCAAACAGACTAAATAATACGGAATCATTTGAGAACGGGTTAAAAAATTTATTTTAAATCATATATATTTTATATAAAACATTAAAAAATTAACTTTGAATCTACTTTTCAAATCACCTTTATATCATTTGATGACAAGTATGATGAATCAGTCAGATGTACCCGACCACTAGATCAACCCGTGATACTGTTTTTTTTTTTTTTTTGATAAATTACAAATATATTTTTTAAAATTTATTTAAAATACGAATTGTTCAATGTGATTTGAAAAATTACAAACATATTCCTCTAAAAAAATTTTATTTAATAGAATTAATTAAAAAAGTAAAATTTCTAACTATTTATTTATACAATAATAAAATTATCTAAATTATTAATTGAAATGAAATTTTAACATTATTAAAAACTGTTAATTAACTTGATAATTTATTAATAAAAAGACTTATTCATTATAAAATTAGAAACCACAGAGCATAATATAATTTCTAAAATTACATAAAATAATTTATAATTTAAATAAATCTCAAAAATTATGTTTATAATTTATTCTTTTTTTTTTTGGGGATCATCGAACCCGTGATACTGTTGATTCAATGAAAAATAATATCAATCAAACTTTTCAACTCATAATTATCAATAATTATTCTGTTTGATTTTAATTTTTAGAATTCACGTTTAAAAAAATTTTACTTTTTTGTTTCTGTATTTTTTTATTTTCACTGATTTTTTTAATATTTTAATTAATTTTTAAAATTTTTAAATACACCTAACATAAATATGCTTAAAAAGCAGAATATTTGTGAAAAAAATCTTTAAAAAAATTCACTAAATACAAAAAAATTATGAAAATTTAGTAAATTTTTCGTATTTTGTGTATTTATTAATTTTTGAAAATATTTTTTCACAAATATTTTACTATTTAGATACATCTAAGTAAGGTGCATCTAACAAAGTAAAAAAAATTGCTTGAAATTTTTAAAAAATATATTCACTAAAAAAAATACGAAAAAAAACTCAATTTTGAAAAAACTGAATTAAGAAAATTGAAACCAAACACATTAAATATGTTTGCATGATGGAAATTAAAGAATAATGTTTGAGAGCTCGAAAATCCCTCCCCCCTAATGCCCCTAATGCCCAAAACGACGTCGTTTTGGGCATTAGGTTTTTTTTTTTTTTTTTTCTTTTTTTCCTTCGATTTTCAGTCTGCAGAGAGGAAGAGGAGAGGGAGAGAAAGAGAAGAGAGAAAGAGGAGAGGAGGAGAGAGGGAGAAAGAGAGAGGAGAGGAGAGCTCCGATCGTCTCGCCGCCCGCCGTCGTCGCCTCACCGCCAGCTCCTCCTCCCCGCCGTCGCCCCGCCTCCGCCTCTCGTCGCAGCAGCAGCAGCAGCTCCTCCTCCCCGCCGTCGCCCCACCTCCGCCTCCTCCTCCCCCGAATATTATGCCCCCTCCAGTCCCTTCTCCTCCTCCCTCCCTCCCTCCCTCCTTCCTTCCTCCCTCATTTCTTCTTTCTTCTCCAAGCTTCGTTCTTCTTCTGCAAAAAAAAAAAAAAAAAATTCAAAAACGACGAAACGACGTCGTTTTTGGTTCGGGGGATTAGGGGCGGCTCAGTTTCGAGCGACGTAGCACGGTTGGAAATTAAATTGATAAAGTGTGAGATTCATGAATAAAATAAATTTTAATTATTAATTTTTTTGGGATAAATTCTGGATTCATAAGTCTAAATTAGTTTTCTTGTTATTCAATTATTCATTTGGCCGCAACTTAAGAGATGTGTGGGAATTGATTTTTTTTAGGGCTTTTTCTTAAATTTTTTTTAAAAAAAATAGCATTTAGAAAAGTAGAGAAAATAATATGATAACTTGTACTGTTTTCTGGTTAAAATTTGAGGTTTCCAAACAAGACTTTAGTGAGCGTTTGGATTTTGCTTTTTATTTTTATTTTTGTATTTGTGATATTTTGATATTTTAAGAAATAATAAATGAATACGTCTAGAAAGTTGAGAAAATTTTGTTTTTTCATGAATGAAAAAATTAATATAATATTTGATTTTTGTAAACTGATAATAAAGAGTTTATTATTTTTTTTATAGTGAAAATCTAGCTATTTTGTGAGGCCCCCAAACAACCCCTTAGTTGAGATATTTATAAATTTTATTTTTGTTTTTAATATATATATATTTATTTTAAACTAAAAGATTATATTTTTAAAATTTATATAGACTAGACAATCCTAAAAATTAAAATTAATTTTAAAAAATTAGTAAGGGTAAAAATAAGCTAAGTTTTATAGACTAGGAGTGTCAAATGTCAATTATTAAGGGGCAAAGTTGCTGTGAAATAAAATTAGGGAGTAAATTGACAGAAGAGGAGAATTATAACCACCATTAATAATTAGTTTTTGTTTATTTTTCCATTTTGCCATTTTTCGTCAGAAATCTTGACCAACCTTAGCAATTGGACAACTTAGGCATGTGAGATTAAATAGTAAAATCATTACAATTAAAATAACAATAACCAAATTGACATAAAAATAAATTATAAAAACTATTACTATAATTCACCCATAAATTACATTAACTTGCAAGTTTGGCGTGGATCATTTGTTGGATAATGGTTTCCAGAAACTATATAAATGGCAAACTTTGAACCATATTTTAGGTAGGACACACACATTCATTTCAATAGATTCGATCGGTGACTTGTTTCTTTTCATTTTGAGATTAAGATTATATATTTAGTTGTTTAAAATTATTTACGGTTGAATTAGAAATCGATTCCAAAATGAGTTACTTGAACATGGTATATGTCAGTGCATTTATCCATATAGCCATGGAAGAGAAATTTTAATGTTGTATATAAGATCTAGAATTGGCATTGATTGGCATTTAGGCTTGGGCTTAAAAGCCATCAAAATTTTGTAAAAAACAGGAGTTATGGATAGCCCAAGTGTAGGTGTAGGGGTAAGTGTAGTTCGGAACAAAATTTGTTTAAATTTTTATACCAATTTTTTGTGAAAATTTTAAAATTTCAAATTCAAAATTCAAACTTGAGTAGTCCGGTTACCGGTATGATGATTCGCGACTTTCAGCCCCTTTGAACAGCCACCACAAAGGCTATAAATAGCTCCTCACTCCGGCAAGTTTAGACATTCAATGTTTCACTCTCTACTTTCCATATTTCTTATGTGTTTACATTTTTCTATTTTTGAATTTTGTGAGTGCATAGTTCAGAGAGAGAGAGAGAGAGAGTTCAAAACATTTATTTGGTTAGCCAGACTTTGACGTATGTTGTTGCATTTGTAAGTCATTGCGTTTTAAGAAACAAACGCCGGTAAATTTCGAAACACCATAGCAAAGGCAAAATTTACTATAAGAAAATTATGGGGGTACTTATCAATTAATCCTATTAACTAGACTTATTTATCTACAGGTCCTAACTAATAAATTTAACACTATAAAAATAAGAGAGTGATAAATTTATCACTAAAAATTTATTCATAAAAACAAAGAAACTGATAAATTTATCACTATAAATTTATTCATAAAAATAAAAAATTGATAAATTTATCTTTATCACTTAATAAATTTATCAATAGGACTTAATGGGTAATAAGTCTCCAAAGTAGGACCTATTAGGTAATAAGTCTCCAAAGTAGGAGCTATTGATAGTTTACCCAAAATTATGCCCAACACAATTCTTGATCCAAATTTATGTTTGTAATTTTTTCCCCATAGTATTGTTAGTTTTTCCAATTATAATTAGTGTGTTTGGTTTCATCTTTTTGAATTTAATTTTTTGAAAATTGAGTTTTTTATTTTTTGTATTTTTTTTTTAGTGAATATTTTTTAAATTTTAAACAATTTTTTTACTTTTTTAAATGCATCTTATTTAGAT
Organism: Camellia japonica; assembly: GCA_030407325.1. Lineage (NCBI taxonomy): Eukaryota > Viridiplantae > Streptophyta > Magnoliopsida > Ericales > Theaceae > Camellia > Camellia japonica. The sequence continues at coordinate 182,825,057 of JAPPVO010000019.1, forward strand.
GTATCTAAATAGTAAAATATTTGTGAAAAAATATTTTAAAATAATAATAACACAAAAATACAAAAAATGTACTGAATTTTCATATATATATATTTTGTATTTTTTGGTATTTAGTGTATTTTTTAAAGATTTTTTCACAAACATTATACTTTTTAACTGTATTTATGTTAAGTGTGTCTAAAAATTAAAAAAATTGCTTAAAATATTTTAAAAAATCATCGAAAACATTAAAATATGAAAAATAAAAAAGTAGAATTTTTTGAAAACTGTTTTTTGAAAACTAGAATCAAACAAAGTGAATAATTTTGTTTGAAATTTCTACTGTACATATCTATGGTTTAATTTAATGGGACAATTAAAAAAAAAAAAGGTCAGGATTTTCTTGTAACAAAATAAATCATGAATTTTTAATTTTATTAATTTAAACCATAAATTTTTTATTTATTTTCAATCTAAATCATTTACATATTTTCATTAAGTAAAATTGATTAAAAAAATGAATATTTTAGCCATTAAACTCAATGAAAAGTGTATTTTAGACATTTTACGTATATTGATTTTAATGACTAAAAAACTTTTTTTTTCCCTATCAATTTTACTTAACAAAAATAAGAGAATGATTTAAATTGAAAACAAATTAAAAGATTAAGATTTAAATTGACAAAATAAAAAATTTATAGTTTATTTTATTACAATGATCAAATCCTGGCTTTTTTTTTTCTTTTTCTTTTTTGGCCCCTAATTTAATTTATTGTTTTATACTTTAGCTCTAAATTTCTAGAGTTTCTGTTACTATTCTTAACGGAAATGGGGTCACTACTGTGCTAAAGGCACAATAGTGACTGTTGTGCCTCAATTTGAGTTGTATTATGAGTTTATTTTTATGATTTGAATCATTCATTTTGTAGGATTTGTTGAGTACTTCATGCCTACCAAAAATCATATTAATCGGATATCAATAACCATATGATCGAATTGTATATTTTTTATGCTATTTTTCAAAAGAAAAACTTATTGTTTATTTTTTTGATTATCAATCATATAGTTATTGATATCTGATTAATATGATTTTTGGTAGACATGAAGTACTTAACAAACTCTACAAAATAACGATTCGGATCATAAAAATAAGCCCATAATACATCTCAAATTAAAACACAACAATCATTACTGTACCTTTACCACAACAGTCACCCATCTCCCTTCTCCCTTTTTAACTTGGTAGTTTACGAATTATTTTTCTTTACGCAATAATTGTTCATACACAAACTATAACAACATTTTCAACTTGCTTTCTAAATGAAGTCTGTGAGCCAAAGTATCCAACTTATTCCACCTGCCGTTAAAATAAAATAAAATAAACTTATTCCACTTTTGCAACTCCAACAAGTTCTTCACATGCCTAGACATTTTATCTATTGCTAATCTTCCTAGCAACATTTGGTTGGCTACTAAAAACTATATAAACATAATATATATATACACTCTTCATTCCCCTCCCCTTCCCCTTTTTCTATCTCATTAGTGAATGCAAATTTTTTTTATTTAAAAAAAAGAAAAATAAATAAAAAAATCTTGAATGGCTAATTAAATAAAGTCTTGTTGATATACATATTAACTAAAATAACTAGTAAATTTTTTTTCAAAAATGTATATTTTTATTAGACAAAATATCTGTTGGAATTCCTCTTAGAGGATTGAAACCTGTCTTATAATCCTCAACCTGATTTGGGTTTATTAGAAGAAAAAAAACTAATCAGTATTTTTGGTTTCAGTTTTTTGTTTTTTGTGAATTTTTTTTTAGTGAATATCTTTAAAATTTTAAGCAATTTTTTTTTTTTACTTTTTTAGATGCACCTTACTTAAATGTATCTAAATAGTAAACTATTTTTGAAAAAATATTTTTAAAAAATTAATAAATACACAAAAATATGAACAACGTACTGAATTTTTGTATTTTTTTTTATATTTTTGGTATTTAGTGAATTATTTAAATATCTTTTTTACAAATATTATACTTTTTAAGTGTATTTATGTTAGGTGTGTCTAAAAATTAAAAAAAATTACTTAAAATATTAAAAAAATTCATTCAAAACAAAAAAAATATGGAAAATAAAAAAGTAAATTTTCTGAAAAGTATTTTCTAAAAACCAAAACCAAATTATCACATTTTTATACTATTTTTATTATACTACTTCATATGTCAATACTGTATAAACATATAAAATAAATAAATTATTTAACATTTAAGTTATCCTAGAAAATTCATGGTATAATCTCATAAAAAATGATACTACGGCCTTGTTTGATAATAGGTTATTTTAGTAATTTTTTGACTTTTTGACTAAAATATAAGGTAAAAAAAACTAGTATATTTGAAATGACTTTTTGATTTTTTATGAAAATATGTGCAAAAAATAGAGAGAAAAGAGAATCTTTGACTTTTTGATATAGGTTCTAAACTTTTTGATTTTTTTAGTAACGTTTTGACTTTAGACTAAAATAAGCCTTTTTGAGGAGCATATAAACAAGTTATTTATTGATTTTATTAACTTATTTCAGTTACAATATTTATTTATTTTTTTACATATCTTTTCATCATAAATAAAAAAATCAACTTATAAATTATACTCAAAATAACCCTGATATATAGATTCATATGAGAAATTTCCTTCTTGAACATAAGCCGAAGTCCATGTGAACCATTCAATTATTCATTCATTGGGCATAATTTTCAATACAAGAAACTAAAAAAGAAAAGTCTATGTGAATGATTCAATCATTCATTCATTGGGCATAATTTTCAATACAAGAAACCAAACAAGAAAAGTCCATGTGAATGATCCAATCATTCATTCAATGGGCATAATTTACAATACAAGAAACCAAAAAAGAAAAGTCCATGTGAATGATCCAATCATTCATTCAATGGGCATAATTTACAATACAAGAAACAAAAAAAGAAAGACCCAACCCAAGTCAAGTCAAGTCAATTGGGGTCCATGTAGCCTTCAATAATAGAGGTTCGAGAATACATGAATGAACCTGACTAACACGTTTTTTTGATCGAAACTAAAAACAAGTTGATCAATCATTTTCATGAGTGAACATTTTTGTACATATTTAGGTGTCTTTTTTTTTTTTTTTTTTTTTGAGTAATTACAAAGATAAATTAAAAAATATTTATAAAATTATGAAAATTTAGATGTGATTTGATTTGACAAATTTACCCCTCTATTCACGACACTTTTTTTTTATAAGTGTGATTGAGAATATGAGTAACTGATGTGATGTGAGAAAAAGAAAAAACATACTGTAGGTAGGAAGGCAAATTCGTCAAATTACATCCAAACTGACATGCCTTTGCAAATGCTATTCAACTTATCACTTTTATTGTAATTTTTAAGAGTTCTAAATCGAGCTTTTAGTATTTTTTTCCTCTTCATTTAACATTATATAAACAAAAATTCATACATAAATATGACCTTAAATGACATGGCAGCTTTGTGTCTTTTATTTAAAAAAAAAAAGGCCCATCATGGCTCATATTACCAATATTGCCTTTGCCAGGTTATTTTGTTATGAAATTTTGTATAAAATTTTTGTTGATCTAATATTTTCCTTCTCATAATTTCTTATGGAATGATGTGACTTTATGTGCTCTATTCATTTCCAATCAAAACACTTAAAAGTCTTTTTGGCAACACTATAAATAAGCTATTTATTGATTTATAGGCTTATTTGGATAATATTACTTTTCTACTTTTTTATAAAAAAAATTCTGTAATAAGCAAAAAAATTCGACTTGTAAGTCATATCCAAAACAATCTTTACTATTATCCTTACAATTTTATAAATGTTATTGACACACTATTCTAAATATAAATTCTCTATAAATTTTCTATTTATAAGTCATTTATCATTTCAAAATATGGTTGACATCATCCTAGATGTATTTTCTGTACATACTTTTTTATTTGAAATCATTTTCATTTTTCTTTTCACCTAACAGTGATAAGTCAGATATGCCTTTCCTCACATATTGCATTACTCCCATCTAAACCTAACCCTATATATATATATATGTGTGTGTGTGTGTTCTTAAGCTTCTCAACCCCATTCTACCCATAAATCTTCACCTCTTCTAACATAAACTTTCATTATTAGCTGTGTGTAGTAAATTTTGTACACAATGTTGATGTTGGAGTGTCCACCCCACCCACCCAAAAAAAAAAAAAAAAAAAAAAATAGACACACACACATACCCACCTATGTTGAGTCTAAGACTTTCACAATCTTTACTTCTTCAAACTCACACATCCTAACTGGTTCATTTTGGTCATATTTGAAACTCAAAAGGTAGATATTTCACTCTTTTCTTTATTATGATTTTCATTTCATTTCTTCTTTCTTCTTCTTCTTCTTTTGCATTGTTGATATAAAATGTGACAGTTTGATATCTCTCTCTCTCTCTCTCTCTCTCTCTCTCTCTTCTTTTTGCAGGGAACATAGAGGTCAACTAATTGATCAAGAAGACAAGACACTCACTTGCCCTAACAAGGTCAGTCTGGTTTCGTCAAGCTCCTCATAAACATGCCTATTTTTTTTTTTTTCCTGTTTACAACTTTGTTGTGGGCATAGGCGATGCATCGCAAGCAATGAGCTTCCATATCTTTAATAAATCTCCGGAACTATAATCTTTCTTTCACGTCGATGACTTTTGTTATCCCTCTTAGATGAATCATTGTGATGAAAGTGGGATAACAAAAGCCATTGACGCAGAGGAAAGAATTTAGTTCTGGAGATCTATTAAAGATAGGGTAGCTAATAGCCTGCCATGCATCGCCTTTGCCCACAAAATAGTTGCAAGAAAAGAAAGTGGATATGTCATGACGAGCTTGTAGAACCGAACTGGTCTTATTAGCCCTACTGGGTTTCAAGGATATGTGTTACCCACAAAAAGCCATGTTTGTAGAAATCAGAAGTTACCAAACTAATAATGGGTTGAGAGTGGAATAAGAAGAAGTGTGAGTTCATAAGAGGGGAAGAAAGTGTGGTTTCAAGTTACAACACAAATATTCAAACGTTCATGTAGTTTAATTTCACCATATTCTGATTGTGCTGCCCTTGTCCTCAACTTTTGTCGTTAATTTGTTTCTCAAGAAAATTTTCTAAATATTTGTATTTCTCTCTCTCCCTTGTTTGTGTGTTTATGGGTGCCATGTGGACTTTAATTTGTGCTCATTTGTAAACATTTCTGTAAAATAACTAAGTCAGATCAATTGGTCACTTTTGTACACTTTTAACCGAGAGTTCAAGGTGAAATTTATGTCATAAACAAAAATTAAATATTTATAATTTTTTTTTTCAGTTATTTATTTGTTTCCTATAATGAACTGGTGTTGGACAAAATACTTTGTAAATATTCTTTTATCAATTGACAATTTTTTTTTTTTTTTTTTTTTTTTTTTTTTTTTTTTTTTTTTTAAGTCAGTTTTGACAAGGAAACTTTCACAATTCCTTATTGAATTAGTAAAAATAATTCTTCATATATATATATATATATATGTAGAAGTTAATAAGCATCATGCATGAAGATTAAAACGGCAAAAAACAAGCAAAAAGTAGTTTTTTTTTCCTCAGCTAAATTGCAATTCATACTGGGTGAGACATGTTTACAAGTTGAAAGCGTCAATATTCACTGATGTGAGTCTCTCATGGGTGACACGTTTTGTGCAAAGTATAGTAGCAGCCAACTAATGCAATACAATCCATAAAAAGAAGAAGAAAAAATAAAATAAAATAAAATAAAAAATTAAAAAGAAGAGAGAGAAGCAGAAACAAAAAAAATTGCATGTTCTCTCAAAATTATTAGATGTTGTATTGGGAAGGTAAAGTTGGGGATTATTGCATTTGCTGTAATGTTTGAATAAAATTATATGTACTAATTAGTATATTAATTAGTGTATCAATTGGTGATGTGGCATAATTTAAGAGATTTTTAATATTTGTAATTTGTATAATGAGTGGGGTCAATAATAATGCCATAACTAATGTTGGTACACTAGTTAGTATACTAATTGGTGTATGTAACACCACCGGTTATGTTTTAGGTGGTAACGAATGTGAGAACTTAAATATTTTATTAAGAAAGAGAGATGTCTCTGTTATGCTATTCGATTTTTTGAATCATGATCTGATTAATCAAGTTTTGAATGTATATGTAAATACACTCTCACATAACCATATGGAGAAATGGAAAGAATAGTGTTTCAAGCCTATTATTAATAAACAACGTCTGTATTTTGATGACTATCACATGCATATATAGATAGGCTTGAACTTATAATCCAATATAACTCCTAATAATTTCACACCATCAGAAAAGTTGTAACTTCCATGAAACCACCATATTGCAGGAAAAATATTTTTCAGAAAATCAATTTAATGCAAATAAATAATAAAATAAAACGCAAGAAATTTCTTACAAAAATTTTGCATTTAATACAGATTATGACCGATGGCAATGTTTGAGCACTGTGTCTTTATGACAAAATTTCGTCATCGCCTCTAGTGCTTGTGATTAATGGACGTCCTACTTCTAGGATATAACGATCACCCCACATAGAAATTGCACAACTTTTTGTGTGTACAATGAACCAATTTGTGCCATGTACTCTTTCTTATATACTCGACTAGACAGAATATATAAATTCTAAAACAAACCTTAACTTATGCATCAATGCCATGAGATGAGATGATATTTATAGCAGTACTTGTGACCTTTAGAATGGTCATGTCTCTTGGGTTCACACTTTTTTCTTACGAATAGACACCATGAAGGATTGCATCCTTTCATTTAAGTAGAGTCAATTCCCATCTAAAATTTTTCAACAATCCCCTACATGAATGAAACTGACGACACAATACAAATGAAATGCAGACATTGACAAACATAGTACAAAATGGAAATATCCTGCATCAGGATAGGTAGTTTTTGGCCTTGAACCTTCCTTAATGAAAGACTATCGGACATACTAGCTAATCAGTGGATGTGATACCTTGAACTGTTCAGCCGTTTATGTAAGCCAATACAATAGAATTCAAACAAAATATCTTCGAACATAGCTTGGTTCTTTTGGTTGTGCCCATTTTGGCTTTGGGAAATTCTTGGTTTTCATGAGTGCTTTAGAGAATTTAGCTTTATCAATTCTCATAGAAATGGCTCCTTCACACTCATATAGGTAATTCTTATTTCGAGTCTTTTAAATACTCCTCTTGAAAGATACCTCTCTAGGTTTTTCAAGATATAAGTAATTATTAAAAGTATAGCTTATCCTAAGTCTCCTGCATACAATGCATGTTGCAGATATCACTTTCATCATAGGAATAGATAAGAGATAGACTTCCTTAGTAATTTCTTGTAACTGTCAGCTAAGTTAGTTGCTATTATGGCGACTCGAAATTAATAGGCTTTAATTACATTCCCATTGACAAACTTTTCCTCATTTGCTCTCTGGTCAAACTTTTTGTATAGTGATTCTGGTTCAGATTCGATCCATTTTGTATTCTGGACTCGGGTTTTATGGTTTCGTGTTGCTATTTATGTTATATGTAGCAATCCCGGTTTTGATTATTCTTTTATGTTTTGCCACTTTGACTGGGTCGGTCGGAGGGCGAGCTGCCCGATCAGCTCGCGGGGGTCCAGGGGGCAGCGCCCTTTGGCAGGTCCTAGGGCAGCGCCTTGGCTGGGTTGAGGGGCAGCGCCCTCAAAACAAAAATGCAAAATGCATTCGAAGTTGCTTGTCTGCTCGAGCGGAGAATGTTTGGTTTCAGAAGTTTAACCTATTTGCAAAAGTACTGGGTTGGTGTATTTGACGCTTGAGCGGGGCATTTCACGCTCGAGCGGACCATGTTATATCAGTTTGTGAATCTGATATTTCATATCACTTTTTCAGTCATCTCTCTCTCTCTCTAAAACTCTCCAAAATTCTAGATCGGGAGCTTCTCTCTCTAGAAGTCATCTTCTCTCTTTGATTTCTCCAAATCCATTGGGATTTAGATCTAATGTAGACACCCCATTTTTGACCGTCCTCAAGACTTGGTTGTGCTTGTAGGTACACCCAACGGCTGGTTCGATTGCTCGCCCAGCATTCAACTGTCGCGGCGAAACGTCACTGGTTCGGGTTTCCCGAACCTTGTATCATTTTTGTCTCATTTTTGGACCCTGAGCTGGTCCTTTCAGGGTGGCCCCTGTGGTGCACTGCCGGCCATGGCTTGGCCCCTGCCGGCTATTTGTGAACACTTGCCGGCCATCAGTGTGGCACTGCCAGCCATTGCTGATGGCCGGCACCCCCCCTATTTCAGCTGGTTTCTGGGAAGATCTTTTGTACCAGCTGGATTCCTCATATCTGCCCTCCATACACGTGTATGGAGGGATGAAGCTCTTGCCAAGCTTGTTCAAGAAGCTTTAGCTTTGCATTCCTCTATATAAGCAAGGGGCTCCTTCATTTCAGAGGGGCTGAGTTTTTAAAAAAGCCAAAAAGCTTCCTCTCTCTCTATATTGTGTGTATTTTGTGCCTTAAAAGTTAGATTTCTTTGCACTTTTTCACTACAAGCCATAGCACCACACCTCCATCACTCATTCCAGCATCTTGGAAGCCTTTTGCAGAGGTTGAAAGCACCATTCCTTGGTCCAAAAGCTGCTGGAGGCTTAGTCTACAAGGGTAAGTCTCATTTCCCTCTCTTTTGGCTCTTTCTTTGCATGCAATTTTAGCCTTTGTTGCTTACACTTTTGGGCTCCGACCCAAACTGGAAATAGTCATATTTTGAGCTCATCTCCATGTTTGATTAAGGGTCTTTCTCTGTTTGAGGTTTCCTTCTCACCCTTTGTGTTTAAACTCTCTTTTAGGCCTATTTTTGCATGGGATTTTAGGCTTATTTGTGAGCTGTTTTAGACTTGGTCATAAACTGGAAAGAGGCTTTTTTTTAGCCCCTCTTCAACTTTGTTGAAGGGTTCTCCTCTGTTTGAGGACAGAAGCTACCACTTGCCTCTTTACCCCTCTTTTAGGCCCTTTTCTTGCATGCTAGTTTAACCTTACTTGTGTTTATTTTCGTGGCTTGATGTAAACTGTAAAGTGCCTTATTTGGAGCCCCTATTCAACTTTATTGAAGGGCTCTTCACCATTTGGGGCCAGCTGCTGTCCATTGTCTCTATTCTCACTTTTAGGGCCATTTTTGCATGATAGATTAGCCCTATTTGTATTCATTTTTGAGGCATGTTGTAAACTAGAAAAAGGCTTGTTTTGACATCATCTTCATGTTTTATCAAGGGCATTTTCTTATTTGAGGTCACATGCTTCCTTGTATGCTTGATTGTCCCTTGTTTTGAGCCTTACACCTAAGCTCCAATTGCATGCTTTGTTTGGCTTCTAGCCACTGAAATCCAGTGGATTTTCAGTGGCTGGAACACTATTTTGAGCCTCCAAATCAGAGGGGGGTGACCCCCTCTCACCTTGACTTGTTTGGTGGTCATTTTGGCCTTCCAAAGGGACCCCCCTTTGCATGATTCTTAGCTACTTTTCAGGCCCAATTTGGTGAGTTTTAGGACTACCATATTTGATTTCTAAAGTTTTTTTGGTCATGCTTCATGTCTATCTTGTATGTGCCTAATAACTCCTTGCATGGCCCTCTAAAGGAGCTCCTCATTTTTGCACATGTTGGCTGCATTTCAGTGATTATTTGGTCATATTTCCACATGTTTTGTTTACTGATTTTTGCTGGTTTGGTGAGATTCAATGTGCTTCATATACTTGTCATGTAAACCATGTTTGCTAGTCAAAATTGCATGCTAATTTAAGCCATCTTGCTAGCACTTTTTGGCCTTGTTTTAAACTGGAAAAGTCCATGTTTTGGGACTGCCTTGACTCTGTCTTCATGCTTCATGATCAAATAATGCATGCTTTGTATAGCTGTAAGTCATTCCATGTGCCTAGTTTTGAGTTTCGGGTCTCACCTCATGCATCGGGTGCCATGGTTTTCATGATTCGGGGCTGTTTAACATCATATTTCAGTGCTGAAATTTTCTTGTTTGCATACCATGTTCCATGCCTTACCATGTTTTGGTAGAGTGGCATTCGTGCCTTAGGTTCGGTCCTCAATTTGCGCGCACGCGTGCACGCATTTCGAGTGTCTCATTTTCATCTAATGGCCACTTATGTGAGTGTGGCTGAGGTCCACTCGTGTTAGTGTAAGTCCATTATGCATTGTGTATGCCATTTCATTTCATAGCATTGTGTATGCTAGGTTGTATGTTAGCGCATTGTGTATGCCATGTTACCTCGTGCATCGTGTATGCCATTTCATAGCATTGTGCATGTTAGGTTGTATCTTAGTTGCATTCATGCATGTCATGCATATTGCATTGTGTTTGGGATAGGAGTTAGCCCGAGCACGGGAAACGAGGTACGTTTCGTACTCCGAAGGACGGAACGTGTCTCAATTCCCGATCACCGACACTCCGGATTATCCATGATGGAGTCTAGGTCTTGTTGTGTTTATCTGTGCATTCATTCCATATTGAGTCGTGCAAATCGACTCCTCGGCCATCATGCATCGATATGCGTGATTGGTGGCACGAGGATCGAGGACTACGCTCCCTGAAGAGTAGTCAAGCATACATATGTGAAAATACATTGCCATGCCCCTTTCCTGCTCTTTGTTACAGCAAATCAGAAACCGGCAATCTTTTGGGGCTTCGCGCAACATTCCGGGCTCAATCGTAAACAGAGGCTAATCGGGGCGTCGCGATGGATTTCCGCGCCAAGCAACTCAAACATGCATCATTCATCATCCGGAGCAGAGTTGAGGCAGTTCCCTGGCTTGCATGCCAATTTATTGCTTTCCTAGTTAAATTTGTTAATTAATTAGGGTTTTGTATTTATTCGGACTTGTGGTAGCCGAATAACTGGCGAAGATAAAGGAGGTATATTTCAGAAGCTTGACGCTAGACGGCAAATATCCCGCAAGGATAAGGGGCCGAACAGGATAAATAGGCCGAATGGGGAAGGATCCCTAGAGCCGAATAGTGGAAAAGATAATGATTGAAAAAGTAGGCCCTGGCCCCGAGGATTAGAAGAAACGAGTATAAATATAATGGCAATGGACTAGTAAAGGTATGTAAGAATCACTTCTAAAAACTTAGTAAACAAGCTTTCTTGAGTAGAAGAACTGACTTGTCTATCGGAGTGCTAATTCCGGCACCCCCGACCGGAGTATTTGTATCTTTGCAGGTGACTAGCTGAGGATCATTGGCGTCTTCCAGGATCTGAAGAGTATTTCCAAACCACTTCCCCACAATTGGCGCCGTCTATGGGAATACTCGAATACATCCATGGAAGGCGTGACCGAAGATCCTCCGATAGCCACCGACGAGATCACACAGGCAGACGACCTCACCCCAGCTAATATGCTCGGAAAAGAAACCATCGCAGCACGACGCGTCTTGAACTTCGATTCGCCAACAACTTCAGCACAAGAAACAATGCAGGCTATCATAGAACAAGCAAAGCAGAATGAACAAAGGCTCGAGAACATGATCGCTGAGAACGAACGACTCCGTCAAGATTTGGCCCTGGAGGTAGCAAAATCTAGAGAGGCCATGCGCCAGGAACCAGAGCGACCTCCGAGGGCAGACGGGCAAAGACCTCGGGCCCGACCAAAGGATACCGATAGCAACTCCAACTCATCATCCACGGAGCTCGACGCAAGAGGATGATCCGAAACCTCCAGCTCCTCCGAAAAGGATCTGCGAACAAGGAACAAGCGCAGGAGAATCAGCTCAAACGAGGAAGACCAGCACGATCCTTTCGTTCGACGGATCGTAAGGGCGTCCCTGCCCAAGAAATTCAAAGCTCCGTCGTTCACTCTTTACGACGGAAAATCAGACCCCACTGATCATATCCGTCATTACAAACAGGCCATGACGCTGCACGCAGACAATGAAGCCCTCATGTGCCGAATATTCCCTAGCAGCCTAGGTCCACTAGCCGTCAGGTGGTATTACAAGTTGGAGCCAGCTTCGATTAAAAGCTTCCGACAACTGCAGAAATCCTTCAAGGCCAGGTTCATCACCAATGAGGTACAACCGAAACAGGCCGACTCCCTCTGGGCTATGCAGATCCAGTCGGGAGAGACGCTCAGAGCGTACTCGGCACGATATTGGGAGTGCTTCAACCTTGTTGACGACGCTTGCAACGACTCCATGGCCATCACCGCCTTCAAAATGGGTTTACATCCTGATAGTGCTCTGCGCAGTTCCCTGACCAGAAGGCCCCCCAAAACAGTCTGGGCGTTGATGAAGAAAGTTGAAGAATATTGTAAAGTCGAAGATGATGCCCTGAGGATAAAAGCCGGACAAATCTCCAGCAAAACGGCCCTCCCCGAAATTGCTCGACCAATAAGCTCCGTGCTGCCACCGAGCCCTGAGCCCCGGCAACGAACCAAGCGAGATAAAAGGCGGGACTCCCGCCGATCAAGCAATCAGTGCTTCCACCGAACGAACGAACAACTACAAGTCGACAGCAGACGCTCAAGGCGAACCGACAAGAAGTATACGGAGTTGACAGAGCCGATCGCGGCAATAATGACCAAAGTCCAGCACCTTCCATTTTTCAAGTGGCCATAGAAGATGGTGGGCCTCCCGACACACGGAGGAGGGATAGACGATGCGAATACCACAAAGATCATGGCCACGAAACCGAGAGCTGTTATGTGCTAAAGGATCATCTGGAGGAACTGGTGCAAGATGGTCGACTGCAGCAATACGTGAGCAAGGGAAGGCCAACCAAAGCATTAGCCTTGAGACAGGATTCACCTCCGCTTGGTGTGATCCACATAATCTATGGTCTGCCGGCATCCCCGACCGTGCATACAATCCAATCGCACCCAATTCCCCAAAAACATAACATGTCAACCGGCAGGCCCAGAGAAACTCCGACAATTAAGTTCGATGACTCCGACCTCGTCGGAACAGTGGCCAGCCACGTCGATCCTTTGGTCATCAAATTACGCGTACGTCAGTTCAGCGTTGAACGCATTCTCATAGACCCAGGAAGCACTTCGGAAATCTTGTACTACAGAACTTTTGTTGAACTCGGCCTCAACGAGTCGGACCTATCACCGTCGTCTCAGCCACTGTTCGGCTTCAACACGAATCCAGAGTACCCGTTAGGGAAGGTCGTGCTACCTGTTCGAGCGGGCTCAAAAACGGTTGACGTAGAATTCTTGGTTGTTAAGCTTCCGTCGCCGTATAATGCCATGATGGGGCGCCCCTGGTTGCATATCATGAAGGCTGTCCCCAGCACCTACCATCAGCTTATGCGCTTCCCAACAAACCGTGGCATTGAGGAGATCCGTGGCTCACCGCAATCCGCGCGAACGTAGACTTTATGAAGATCCATTTACGGACCCGACTTGTGGGATCTGATGCTTGTACTGGCACCACGTTTTAATGAAAATCAATTTTCTTTGTCATTCTCCTTCAAGCCTCTTAGGCCCAATTAAGTCTCCGAATGCGGAGCCCCCTTTGGTGCATGACACCTTAGGGCCGAATAAGCCTCCGGATTCGGAGCGCCCTTCGTGGATGTCACGATTGGCCCAATTAAGTCTCCGGATTCGGAGCCCCCTTTGGTGCATGACACCTTAGGGCCGAATAAGCCTCCGGATTCGGAGCGCCCTTCGTGGATGTCACGATTGGCCCAATTAAGTCTCCGGATTCGGAGCCCCCTTTGGTGCATGACACCTTAGGGCCGAATAAGCCTCCGGATTCGGAGCGCCCTTCGTGGATGTCACGATTGGCCAAATTAAGTCTCCGGATTCGGAGCCCCCTTTGGTGCATGACACCTTAGGGCCGAATAAGCCTCCGGATTCGGAGCGCCCTTCGTGGATGTCACGATTGGCCCAATTAAGTCTCCGGATTCGGAGCACCCTTTGGTGCATGACACCTTAGGGCCGAATAAGTCTCCGGATTCGGAGCCCCCTTTGGTGCGTGACACCTTAGGGCCAAATAAGCCTCCGGATTCGGAGCGCCCTTCGTGGATGTCACGATTGGCCCAATTAAGTCTCCGGATTCGGAGCCCCCTTTGGTGCATGACACCTTAGGGCCGAATAAGCCTCCGGATTCGGAGCGCCCTTCGTGGATGTCACGATTGGCCAAATTAAGTCTCTGGATTCGGAGCCCCCTTTGGTGCATGACACCTTAGGGCCGAATAAGCCTCCGGATTCGGAGCGCCCTTCGTGGATGTCACGATTGGCCCAATTAAGTCTCCGGATTCGGAGCCCCCTTTGGTGCATGACACCTTAGGGCCGAATAAGTCTCCGGATTCGGAGCCCCCTTTGGTGCATGACACCTTAGGGCCGAATAAGCCTCCGGATTCGGAGCGCCCTTCGTGGATGTCACGATTGGCCCAATTAAGTCTCCGGATTCGGAGCCCCCTTTGGTGCATGACACCTTAGGGCCGAATAAGCCTCCGGATTCGGAGCGCCCTTCGTGGATGTCACGGTTGGCCAAATTAAATCTCCGAATTCGGAGCCCCCTTTGGTGCATGACACCTTAGGGCCGAATAAGCCTCCGGATTCGGAGCGCCCTTCGTGGATGTCACGATTGGCCAAATTAAGTCTCCGGATTCGGAGCCCCCTTTGGTGCATGACACCTTAGGGCCGAATAAGCCTCCGGATTTGGAGCGCCCTTCGTGGATGTCACGATTGGCCAAAATAAGTCTCCGGATCCGGAGCCCGTTTTAATCAACTAATTAAGCCGGAATCACTAATATGGTTCGCCGGACAAGGCGTGCCTTAGCCGGCCCACGAGTACGACCCATTCCGGTTAAATTCGCATCCCGCCTAAGGCAAGGGCCAATCCCTGAATACAGGAAAAATACTTAAGCAAAAATATTTAAGCTACACAAAAGTTCCGGTAGCAAACTTTCCGATAGCAAACTATTAAACCATACGAAATGACGTGCTTAACCATTAAAAGTTGGGATCAGGAACATTCATCCGGCATAGCTAAACAAAAGATTTTCAGAATAAGACTCAACTATATGAAATAACACTTTTTATTTGATTAAAAAGTTGTTACATAGACGCAATCCGCGTTCGAACATTACAATATCTATCTCTAACTTCTAAGACAAATCACCCCATCGACCCAACTCTTGTCATTTGAACAACCATCGCGGCTCAAAACGCATCGATCTAACCGCGCCCGAATCGGCATGTCGCCGGGCCTCTGACACCATCGACAATGTCAAGGCCAAGATCCAAGACAAGGGAGGTTAGGGGCAGCGGTCGTTGTGTCTCCTTTCGGGGCGATCTGCTTCAACGACTTGGAGGCTGACGTGTTTCCAGTTTCTCCTTTCAGCGGTCCACCTCCCACATCGGAGAATCCTCCGCCGCAAACGGAGAATCCTCCGCCGCAAACCATCTGAGCGCCAAGTTCAGCCGGAATTTGAGCTCCTGCAACTATCATCGCCAGCTGATGGTGAGAACTCTTGATCATCCCACGCAATAGATGCTGGTGAGCCAAATATGTTTGATTGCATGAGGCGCCTGCCGCTTTTATTCTCAGTAATGGCCGCGATCTTGAGGCCCAAATCCCGAAGTGATTTTATCAACACTGAACCCCACGAGACAGGCGTCGGTCAACATTCTCCATGACCTAGTTAACCCAACGGTTGGCTTGCGCAAGGGCAAAAATTACCTAGCTCAATCGGCTAGACATCTGGCATTCGAGCTAAGTCAAAATGCCGTAGCCCCTCCGATCTCTGGCTCACGGCTTCTTCAAATTTCAACAACACACGCCGCAATGGCTTTATTCAAAAGTAAACGGCCATTACATGTAGGCCGATCACGCACAACGAATCGGCGCATCGATTTAACATGCCGAGTCCGATTGATGTATTTACGTCTATCCAAACATTTATGCAATCAAATTAAACACGCACACGCCGAATGCGGGAGACAATTTGATATTTTCAATAAAGCGTCTTTTATTCAAACAACCAAGAAATTACATAATTGCAAACGCGACCAGCGTTCGAACCTTACAATAATTAAAGTCAGACGGCGTCGCCCTCATCCTCACTCTTCTCAACCTCGAAAGCAGAAAACGGAAAATCCTTACTGTGGTAGAGAGGTGACGCCGAATCGATGCCTGACAAGCGAAGAGATTCGGCGACTTGAGATGCCTTGATCCAACCATGCCTGAACCCACGATTTTCACATCGGCAAACCTCTTCGGCAAGCGTCTCCTTGGTCTTTTGGATTCCAACCAAGCGCCCTTCGTGAAAACCTTTTTCATAAGACCTCCCCTTGGCGGACTCCAATGCGAACATGCTCGCCGTTTCACGATCGGCAATGGCAGCGCTTATAAGCCGACTGGTAACCCTCTCTTCCACGATTGGATTCACCTGCCCTGTTGGTTGTACTTGAGCCGCTTTGATCTTTCTTAACTCACGTTCAGCCGCCTCCACGCGAGCCTCCAAACTGCGGATATGCTCTTCCTTTTTCTCCATTTCTCGGCGGGCGGCGCGCAATCGCATGCCGACTTCATAAGCCGTATAGAGCCCTTTCACCGCCCCATGAATGCCCTCGCGAAACACTTCGTAGTCCTGACGACCAACCATTGACTGCTGAACTTCCGGAGGAAATATTTGTCGAGCAAACTCGACCGCCACGTCTGGATCTCGAACGATCGAGTCCGCTTCCGTCATGGGCTTATTCTTCACAAATACTGCAAAACTTAATGGGCACGGATTCGCGTCTGATCTCCTTTCGACTTGGGCGTGTGGCGATCTCCCCTGGGACTGCCTATCCCGTCTGGGCGACCTACTACGACGTCGAGGAGATTGACGCCTCTCTCGACCCATAGAACTCTTACTCCCAGCACGCAAGGGCGCACCACGGTGTTCACTTCGATTCATATCACCGCCAAGCTCAGCCAATGTCTTGGCTTCCCCTTTGCTGTTAAAGAAGAGTTTGTTCGACATTCGCACAATAGATTTTCTCTCAGGAGTCTGAATCAGATACCTACCAGACTCTTAAAAGCTGTACCTTTGATCATTTAACACTCGCAGAGGCAGCACGATCGAGGCAAGTTCATTAATCGCGAAACCCAATCGCCTGACGCCGACTAAGTTGACGGCAGGACAAGCTTTTGGCTCAAGATCTGCAGCCCAGGTGCGTAGTACCCCAGCCGGCTCACAAGTTGATTCGGGCAAGAGCAGATTCATCAATCTGTTCGGCTAAACTACCCCAGCCGGCTCACGAATTGATTCCTTAGAGCCAGAGTTCTTATCATGAACCCCTTGGGGCAAGGGCAGATTCATCAATCTAAGGGCCCAAGATCAGTAAGCAGTGAAATTGCAAATGGTGATTTTGATGGGATATGTATTGAATCTGCAGGAACCCAGATATTGACCAATCTTTTCCTCTCTACCTTCAGTGGGTCTATTCGGCTCAAGTACCCAGCCGACTCACAAGTTGATTCGGGCAAGAGCAGTCATCAATCTGTTCGGCTAAACATCCCCAACCGGCTCACGAATTGATTCCTCAGAGCCAGAGTCCTTATCATGAACCCCCTGGGGCAAGGGCAGATTCATCAATCTAAGGGCCCAAGATCAGTAGGCAGTGAAATTGCAAATGGTGATTTTGATGGGATATGTATTGAATCTGCAGGAACCCAGATATTGACCAATCTTTTCCTCTCTACCTTCAGTGGTTAGCGACTTCAGATTCAAGTAAGGAAAAAACTAAAGTTTGACAAACGATATTCTATGTACGGTTTGTGTAGAAGAGTTCTAGATAAAATCATTCGTGCCACAGTAAAATCATCCGGCTCACGAGTTGACTGGCAAGAGCAGATTTATCAATCTATTCGGACCAAGTACCCCAGCCGGCTCACAAGTTGATTCAGAGCTAGAATTCTTTTTATGAACCCCCTGGGGCAAGGGCAGATTCACAAATCAGGGTTTCCCCACAGTATATGCAATTCCATTTTACCAAATGCATTGACAAACACAAAACTCTTTCATTAAAATTAAACCACAGAACTCTTTCATACAAAGTGTGTGGTGGTAGCAAAAATTACAAGGAAATTTTCATTAATAAATTGCGCGCAGATGCTAACCAATTTATACATGAAAACTACCCTGAACCAACAAAGCACTATCCAAAAGAAGAAAAAACAAAAACAAAAAGACGCCTGCTCAGTAAACGGCTCCCAGATCATTCGTCGGTATCGGATTCAAGTGGCTCAACATCCACCTGCTCATAAGGAATTGGCAAATCCAATGTAACCTCAGCGGCAGCAAGGGCTTTGAGCCACCCATGTTTGAACCCGCGATTCTCAAATTTGGACACTTCTTCAACATATTCCGTCAGAGCGGCGCCTCTCCCTGCCTCAAAGGCCTTCGATTCGGCTTTCTCGCGGGCCGCCTTAAGCTCCTCTAACTGAGCTTCCGCTTCAGCAAGTGCTTCCTTGGAAAGTTTGAGTGATTCCTTGCTCGCATTTGCCCTACCCTCAGCATCAACACGAAGCTGTTCGGCGACGCAAACCCTCTCTTTCTCCGCTTCGGCTCGCGCGCTCTCCATTTCAGCTCTCATAATTTCGAACTCGGCCCTACTTTTTTGACCCTGCACCTCTGTTTGCAAATGGTCAATTCTCCTGAGAGCATCACGCAGGCGGCGACCCAAGTCGGCGATCCTTCCAATCGTCTGCAAAACAATTCGGTATGATTAGATGCCTTTAACAAACAAGAGCGAAATGAAGGTGACCTACCAGGAGTGCCGATTGAGCAGTTAGGGCAACGGCCATAATATCAGGCACGGCACCGAAGGCTTTGTTGTCAGCCGGCAGAGAAATTGAAGCCGCCAGCTCAGTGCCACGGCTGGATCCTCGATGGCCGAAGCGTCGGATAAAATCGGCATATCCCTGATCTTTGGCTGAATAACGAACGGAGCGACCACGTCCGGTTCTTCAAGCCGAGGCCGTTTGCTATCAGGGCCAGCTTCTGAACTCGCTTCTCCCTCGGCACCACGCTTTTGGCCTTGCTCCGGAATCAGCCGTTCCCCATCGGCCTGTTCTCCACCCTCTTTTCCTGTATCGGACACAGCAACCTCAACTGTCCCCTCAGAAACGGGTACGAAGGGCTTGATCAAGCTGGGATCTGATGTGGCGCATTCAGCCTTCTTTCGGGCGGCCATCCGCTCGGCATTTCTTTTGCGTTCCATCTGCGTTAAGCTTTCCTTCGCCATACCCTCAAAGAAATCGCCGGGTAGATCCCCCAAATTCGCAAAAATATCCCCGGAAGAGAAATCTGCTCGTCCTGAGGCGGATGGCTCGGTGGCCTCAAACGCCGAGCGTACGGCCTCGTCGCCCCCTACAACCCCCTCAGTAGACTCCCCAGCCGGATCGGCAATCACCTCTACAACCGGCTCGGCGTCTTCCCCCGAATCAGAAGCTACGAGACCGATCTGCCTAAGGTTTTTGAAGCTGGGGAAGATAAGGGCCGAGAGCTGTTGATTGCCGGCTGGAATCGGAATGTTATCTGCAGCCGAGAAAGTAGTGTAAGTGGGTTCGTACCGAAGGAGAATATGGGCGGCTCTCCCTTGCTGTTGTACGTTTGGGCAGCCGAAATATGTGAGTGCAGTCTTGATTTCCCCAAGAACCACGTCGTCAACCGAAGTCAGAATTTTCTTCAACCTATTACCTGCAGAAGATAAAAAGCGATTCAGGGAAAAGAGCCGAATAAGAGATAGACCAACAAACAAGACATTGCGTGGCAACCTGGGTCACCCTTATGTCTGGGAATAGGGTCCAGGCGATCCTCCCCTTCAACGAACTCCCAATTACCTCGGACGTTGACTATCACGTCGTCAACCCGTTTACCAGAACTAGCAAGCATAGTCACCAAGTGATGGTCAGTATCTTTGGCCCTGAGGAAATATCGCCCCAGCCGACCGGAGGATTTGGCTAAGGCGTAACAATGCCGAATGGCCGGAATCCCAAGGTTAATCCTAAGGCGTCGATTCAACTCTACAACCTCCATGATGATTCGAAAGAAATTTACATTGGGTTGAGAATGAATCAAACCCCAATAGCGGAGAACGACCCTAAGAAGTGGGTGTAGGGGGAAACGAACCCCGCCCTCCGCAATGGATAAAAGAGGGAAAACGATCGTGTTTTGATCTTCCCTCTCCATGTCGAGAGCGTTGTCCGTTACAAGGGATAAATGGACGTCGTCAGGAATAGAAAAATGTTGCCGGAAACCGGAGATACGATCCTCAGAAAGGAGGTCTTTCAAATGTTTGGCCATCTTAGCAAAGAACTAAACATTCACCGAAGCTAAAATAGCAAATAGAAAACAGGGTTACAAAGAAGGGATAAGGAAACTTACGAAGAGCAGATGAGACAAGGGAAGACGGGAAGAAGTTGCAGAAAACGCGAGTTACGGAGGGATATGCACTGGCGATCCAAAAGTCTCAGAAAATCGACGAAATGTGAATTCGAAAGGACCAAAGTTTCAAATCGCAATAAATGCTGAGATACACATGAATAGAGCATGAAAGCGTAATGATGAGCAAAAAGGCGCGCGCCTCCTGACATATATTGGGGCACGCGAAGCCGCCTGACGCTAAACTTCTCAAATTCTGAACCAAACACGCCGATTGACTGCCGTCAACAGGGAGTTCGGAGGGCAATTGTGGTAGCCGAATAACTGGCGAAGATAAAGGAGGTATATTTCAGAAGCTTGACGCTAGACGGCAAATATCCCGCAAGGATAAGGGGCCGAACAGGATAAATAGGCCGAATGGGGAAGGATCCCTAGAGCCGAATAGTGGAAAAGATAATGATTGAAAAAGTAGGCCCTGGCCCCGAGGATCAGAAGAAACGAGTATAAATATAATGGCAATGGACTAGTAAAGGTATGTAAGAATCACTTCTAAAAACTTAGTGAACAAGCTTTCTTGAGTAGAAGAACTGACTTGTCCGTCAGAGTGCTAATTCCGGCACCCCCGACCGGAGTATTTGTATCTTTGCAGGTGACTAGCTGAGGATCATTGGCATCTTCCAGGATCTGAAGAGTATTTCCAAACCACTTCCCCACAAGACTGTATTTATTCGGGACTGTATATTATTCTTTCGGACCCTCTGCGCGAGGGCACAACTGTAATAAGTGTGCGTGAGTGTGATGTATGTCTTCCAACCCCACGTCTTTCTCCCTTTTATTTACCAGCTTATGATGGTTAGATTAGGGCATGTTTCAATTAGCATACAGTATGATAGCATGTTTGCATTCATTCATCTGTTTTGCATGCACCGGGCTCGGCGCATCATACTAACTGCATTTGTATTTCAATTCTGAGTTGAATACTTGTTAGCTGTTGCATCTCATATGCCATCTTTAGAATAGCCGAGCCTGCTATAGTTGCATTTTTGTATGTGTTGCATTAGACATTTCTGTATAATTAGGATCATGCATGGATTTCTAATTAGCTTCCGTTTTGGCTTGGAGTACTCAGTAAGTTTTTATGCTTTAGCATCCTTGCATGCGTGTGAGTGACTGCCATGATATCATGCTTACCATGAGACTATGTGCTTATGTGATATATCTGCCTGAATGCCTGTGGGTGAAGGTCGGGTTATTTGGATTGGAACAAATCATTGACTGTGAGTCTTAAGCCCACTAGATAGTGGCAAAACCATGTTTTCCAAGCCCACCCGAGAGTGGCAAAATCTGCATTTTAAGCCTACTTACGAGTAGCAAACCATCTTTCAAAAACAAACATGAAATGTTTTGTTCCAATTCAGGCGATCCAGTCTATACTTGTATGCTGGGCGCATCACATAGTAAATCTAGGCTAATAACCGGAATAAGAACACACAATGTTTTCAAAACTTGATATCATGGTTAGTAGAGGCCGATCTTTGATCGGGCGAGAGGGGGTGCTCATAGCTGACCTTCCCCAATCATACCCAAGTTCCCGAGCCGAGGCAACTTTGGTGATGACGGACACGTGGCCTTAGGCACCGAGTCAGGGTTTCCTAAATTTCCCAAAAATAAAATATTTAGGTGGCGACTCTGTATCTAGCGAAGCAGTCCATGTTTGACACTTCTTTCTAAAAAAATCTATTTTTCTCAAAACGATTTGCCGGATTTGGACTCTTTGGTTCAGATTAAGAACCGTGACATTTGAGTCCTGAACTGTAGTAACCTCAAAAAGAACAGAACGGGACTCACCCTCCTGGGGCGTTCGGGAACGTCTACAGTTTTTGGCGACTCTGCTAGGGAGTTAGAGAACTTGACTCGAACTCATGATATTTGGTTTTGACTACACTTGTGTGTTTCTTTGCATTGCATTTGCATTGGTGCGCCTAGGACACCGTTTTTGCCATCTGCTATTCCTGAACGGTTTGCCGGAGGCTTGTCTTGTCAAGGCATGACCATAAGGCTGACCGGTTGTGGGCTCTGCCAGTATGGGAACACAAACCCCGGTTTTACTGGGGCACCCTTTTCGACCATTCGACCTAGTGCATATTTGGAATCCATAGTGACCATTCCAAACTAGGATAGGTTGCTTACCCGATATAGGTTGTTTGAAACCGCTGCGTGCGTAGTGAAACCCTAGCTCCTGACAAAATAGGACAGGGAAACCCTACCCCAACATAGGGGTGTTTTGGCTCTCACTTATCTGCTATATGCTTTTAGAGTGCGTCTCTACAGGGAATACATGTATCAGTTTACAAGTTTGGGCATCAGGCCTGCGGGCACTAGTTCAGTATTTTGGGATTCAGTTTACCTGAGGGTATCAGATTTGAGGCTGAATTTTGGGGGCAGAATTCAGTAGAGGGCACAGTCATCCTGCTACACTCGTATCTGTTTTGGTGAAGTTGAGCTGAGGTGCTGTCTGTTTTCTCTTTTGCTAGGGGTAGTCCTGGAACCATGGCTTCAGAAGGCTCCGATATCCCCCGAGGTTCATCGAACTTGTGCTGATAGACTTTGTCAGGTCAGAGATTCAGTTCAAGGGTAATCAGTGTTCCTAGGCCAGAGGCAGGGTAAAAGGGCCAGTCAGGCACAAATCACCAATTCAGCAGTTACCAGATCAGTGGCCCTTATCCACCCCACCAGTGAACAGTCAGGCTGAGGTCTTAGTTTCTACTGCAGGGATAGATACCAATCAGTTAGATGGATCAGCAGAACACGTCAGAGATGGAGGCAATGATGCGTCAAATGCAGGAAAGTATGAAGCTTATGCAGGAGGACGCTGTCCGCCAAGCAGAGTTCTCTAAACAGCAGGCCACAATCATGGCCCAACAGGCGGAGCTAATTACCCGGCTCCAGCAGCAAGCCGGAGCATCGACCTCACATCCAGTTCCTCCTCCACCAGGGGTCCCGTTACCCGAGCAGACACCAACTACCCAGAATGTCCTACCAAATGCCCAGAACATTTTTCCGAATGTCCAGGCCGTTCAGGAGGATACAGACATTCCAACGGGGCTAGCTCCGCCCCCGCTTCCACCTCAATTATCCAAGGCACATACACCTATCAACCACCCGGACCCTCCCTTCGAGTTCGAAGTAGACCCTACGGCGCTGAAATTGAGCAAGCTTGAGAAGCTATTCAAAAAATCCCAGGGGGTAAAGTCCATCCCGGACATCGAGGACGGATACACTGACTCAGCTGTGACACTGCCGGATAGGTTCAAGATGCCTCACATCGACCGTTTTGACGGGTCAGGAGATCCCATGGTCCACCTGAGTTTGTTTTCAGATGTTCTGCGCCCCATGGTCTTGACAAGATTACAGAAGCTCTCTCTTTTTGGCAGGACCCTGTCGGGTATTGCGGCCATCTGGTATGCCAAATTGGAGGATTCAGTGAAACGATGCTGGGAGGAGATGGCCGAGGCCTTCGTCGCACAATATTCATACAATACCCAGATCGAGATCACAGCCCGTGATCTTGAGACGACCAGGCAAGAGCCGAAAGAGAGCTTCTCTGACTTTGTGGCCCGCTGGAGGGCCAAAGCCTCAATGATGACCATTAGGCCAACGGACAATAATCAAATACGGATGGTTGTACGCAACCTCCAGCCCAAACTAATGCAGAAAATGATCGTGCTCCCATTCCCTACCTTTTCAGATTTGCATGAGATGGGAGTACAGATCGAGGATGCCATGAAGCAGGGCCTTATTGACCAGGAGAAGGAACAGCCTAGGCGGGCGTTTTCCCGCAGTTCGAATGCGACCACCAGTGGTGATGCAGCTGCAAGATCTTCTGAAGTGGGCATGGTCACCACCACCACATCAAGAAAGGCTACCCCATTCACCGGTGCGTCCGGAAGTAGCTCACAGACGGCCCAATATCCACCCCGAGTCAAGAGGGTTTTCACCCCACTTTATATGCCTTTGTCAAAGGCTCTAGAGGTCTTAATCCGGAAAGGACATCTGAAACCATTGGATCAACGGCCTTTACCTGATCCTCTCCCTCCAAAGCATGACCATACTAGGTACTGTGCGTACCATCAACAAACCGGTCATGACACTGACAGTTGCTTTCGTCTGCTCCATGATGTACAAGATCTGTTTGACAACAGGGTCATCCCCGCGCCAATCCAGCAAAGTCTATCGGCACTCGACCAGTGAACCTGTGGGGGATAATGTGACTATGTGATCGGGGGATGAACCACCTGCGGATGGCACTCGATTTACTCCAGATATGGCGTATGGCACGCACTGTTTTGAGCATTTGTAAATGCTGGTTTTTGTGCTTTCTGACTTGGGTATTGGGTCAGTCTTGTTGTTTTGAGTCCGTTTTGAGTCAGTCTTTTTGTTTCGGGTCTGTCTTGTTATATTGAGTCAGTCCTGTTGTATAGGAGTCGGGTGATTCCGGGGGTATTATCTCGGGCGTCACCATTTTGTTTTGCGTTTGTCTTTTCGTTTTATTTTGAGTCTGTTTCTGCTAGGGAGCCAGTTGTGCCAGCAGTTTTTGAATGAAATAGCAGTGATTTTTACGCTCTCGCGTTTGCTTCTGCCTTGTGCCAGTTATGCCGAAAGTTCTAAAGGAGATGACAGTATTTGACTAAGGACTCTATCTTTTCTGTGCCTTGAAGTCATTGTAATGACCTGAGTTTTTCAAAAAAAAATTTGAACACTGCGGTGAAAACAAAGAGGGAGGAATTCCTCGGGATTTGCAAAACTTTGATCAAACTGAGAGAAAGAGAGGCATGCTAAGCCCTTAATGAATGAAATCATGCTTGTTAGTGTGAGTACTGGGAAGGATCCTGGCTTGATCCAGATTGGTTCTACACTGTCTTCAGCGCGAGCGACTGGTCGCTTCCTTAAAAGATTTCAAAAAATGTTTTGCGCGGTCCTGCGAAGACCTGTGTAGAATCGTTCTTGAGATTGTGCAGCTTAGGATCGCTCTCAGCCTCGAGACTCGACCCCTCTGATTTCAAAACCTTGAACTCAGATTCAGAATGTTCAACGGTCAATCACGATGTGAGGCCTGTGTGGCCAGACTTGACGCAGCCCTCGAACTAGGGCAGGGAAGTCAGATCAAGAAGATCAGATGTCATCAAAAGAAGCCTGCGAAGCTAGATCAGAAGCACCCCTCGAACTAGGGGCAAAAATGTCAAAGGTGTTCGAAGATTCAAAAAATTGGGATGTTTCTCAAGCTAACAAAGATCGGCAAGAATGCCAAATCCTAGAAGGGAGGAAAGAAGAAAGAATTGCTGAAGGATAACTGAGTTCCTATCCACGACACTAGGGGCAGATTCAGCCCCCCATTGGATGGACTCCTGCATCGTCAGCAAACAACAACCATTCTCCTGGATTCAGATGACTTCAGGATCTCAAAACCATTTGACATGGACAAAGCTACACTTTTATCCTTGAGAAGCTCGCTGGGCCGAAAACCCGAAAGGGCGGCCCAGGCAAAAGTTAGAGCAAGAAAAGAAAAAAAAAAGAAGAACAAAAGAAGAACAAAAAAAGAGAAAAGAACAAAAGAACAAAAAAAGAAAAATGCAAAGAAAAGAACAAAAAAAAGAAAATCAAAAAAAGAAATGAAAAGAATTGAAAAGAAGAAAAACAAAGCTCGCAAGGTTGAAAACCTGCAACAGGTGCCTTGGCAAAAGTTAGAGCATATATACCCGAGTGTACCTTAACCCCGAACTACGTAAGGCTTGATTCCCATCTTTGGGATACGTAGGCAACTTCATTCTGAAGTCCAGCCACAAACACTTCTAAATCAATTATGTCCGTGTAATGGTTTTGATCATCTTTGCTTTCTCTGTATCCGAGAGTTTGGTTGTGACCTTCACAGTGAAGATTGATTACAATGCGCTACGGTGCCATTTAGACAAGGGGCAACTTTCCGTTGCCATACAAAACGCCGCGGTGTTATTCAAACAAGGGGTAACTTTCCGTTGCCATACAGTGTCCTTCAAGCAAGGGGCAATTTTCCTTCATATCTGAGGTTGTGCATCTCAAGAGTAGGTTCTGTGCTCGTTGAGCAGTGACTGTTTGCAAAAATAGTTTTTGAGAATTTTTACTGAGGTTGACTAATTTCTCGAAAATTATTTCATTTTCCAAAACTAGACCATTTATTGGACCTAAAAAATGAAAGTTTTCAGTGCTCATAGCCTGACTTGCATGATTTTAAATCAGAAAATTGAACAAGCATGTTAATCTAACTCTCATGTTGGTCAAAATTGTTTTAACAGAACGTCAAAAACAAAAAATGGTCAAAAAAATGAACTAGGGGTACCGTTGAGTCAGGTTTTCTGTCTTTTCCCTTTATCAACGCACTTGCCAGGAAGGGCATCATACCTGCCAGGAAGGGCAAACTGAGGTTAATAACGAAGGGCTGAAAGCTCTCTCACCCTCCGAGCAATGAGGTATCAAGCCAAGTGCGAGGCACGAATTGGAATGGATCAATATATTCCACTCCCTTATTCGAGGCATCGACTAAACGTCATCGGAGGAAATAGCCGTGAGCTGATAATGTTGGGCATGAACCCACAACTTCCTGTTTATCCATCAACCACCCAGGGGAGGGATATAAAAAAAATCTGAGAAATTGAAGAATAGAGAGATGCGCATGGAGAGAAAAAGTGAGAAAAGGGTTTTTTAGAGAAAAACAGAGCCTGAGGGTCGAGTGTGTGAGAATCACAAATGAGAAAGGGTGGGAAACAATACCCGAAGAAACTGGCTCCTCGCGAACTAAGAGGTCTCTCACCATTGGAACACGTCTGTGTGTCATGTCAGTCGTTTTGTTTGTCTCGATTCTTTTTTTTTTTTGTCTCGTTTTGTTTGACCGGTTGGTTGACCGGCCGGTCGCCCGGTAAGGCCAAAAAAAAAAAATATATATATATATATATATATATTTTTACCTGTTTGAACTTTTTTGGTCGGTTTGAACCTACCTATTTGAAAGAGAATCGATCGACCGGTTGGTCAACCGGCCGAGCAACCGGCTGGTTGACTGGTTGGTCTCCCCTAACGGTCACGCATAGTGTTTTGGTGAAATCTTCTCCCTGTTCTCACTCTGATGAAAAATTTGGTGAATTCTCAATTTGATACCGATTTGGTGCAACCGTTGGAGCACCAAACAGTAACTTTTTCACCAAAATTTGAATTTGATGTCAAGCTTGGTGAACCGTTGGAGATGGTCTTAGAAAAAAAAAACTAATCAATGTGTTTGATTTCAATTTTTTGAAAATTAAATTTTTTATTTTTGATTGAAAATGAATAGACCACATGAAGTCACATCATTCCACAAGAAATTATGTACAAAAATTCTATCAATACTCTTAGAAATTATGAGCAGGAAAATATTAGATCAACAAAAATTTTATACAAAATTTCATAACAAAATAACGTGACAAAGGCAATATTGGTAATATTAGCCATGATGGACCTTTATTTTTTAAATAAAAGACACAAAGCTGCCATGTCATTTTAGATCATAATTATGTATGAATTTTTGTTTATATAACGTTAAATGAAGGGAAAAAAAATTACTTAAAAATTAAGATAAATTACAAACACACATTTTGAGATTTACTTAAATTATAAATTATCTCCTGTGATTTTAGAAATTACATTATGTCTCCTAAGGGTTTTAATTTCATAACAAATAGGTCTTTTTATTAATAAATCATAAAGCTAATTAACAGTTTTTAATAATGTTAAAATTTTATTTGAATTAATAATTCAAATAATTTTATTATTGTATAGATAAACAGTTAGAAATTTCACTTTTTTAATTAATTTTGTTAAATAAATATTCTGATAGAGATGTATTTATAATTTTTCAAACTATAAAAAATAATACATATTTTAGGCAAAACTTAAAGAGTATATTTGTATATTACCCTAAAAATTACAATAAAAGTGATAAGTTGAATAGCATTTATAAATTTCTGATAGAGTATATTTCTGATAGAGTATATTTGTCATGACAGTTTGGATGTAATTTGACGAATTTGCCTTCCTACCTCGTGTATGTTTCTTCTTTTTCTCACGTCACATCAGTTACTCATATTCTCAATCACACTCATAAAAAAGTGTTGTGAATAGAGGGGTAAATTTGTCAAATCAAATCACATTTAAATTTTCGTAATTTTATAAAAAAAAAATTAATTTGTCTTTGTATTTACTCAAAAAAAAGGACAAATTACATATACCCCTCGAGATTTGGCTAAATTACAAATACCCCTATGAGGTTTGAGAAATTACAAATTTTTCCCTGAATGCTATATTTGCATAACAAATTATAGGGTAATTTGTTATGAAATTTAAACCTCATGGGACAAATTGTTATGAAAATACAAACCTCAAGGGACGGAATATAATTTCTGAAACCTCAAGAGATATCTGTAATTTAGCTAAATCTCAAGGGAGGTTTATGTAATTTGCCTTAAAAAGGAAGAAAAAGCTAAACATGTGCAAAAATGTTCACGCCTGAAAATGATTGACCAACTTGTTTTTAGTTTCGATCAAAAAAAAGTGTTAGTCAGGTTCATTCATGTATTCTCGAACCTCTATTATTGAAGGGTACATGGACCCCATATTGACTTCACTTGACTTGGGTTGGGTCTTTCTTTGTTGTTTCTTGTATTGTAAATAACGCCCAATGAATGAATGATTAGCACCCCCAGTGACAGGTGCCAAACTGTCACTGGCTGAGACCAAAAAAAAAAAAAAAAAAAAAAAGCAAAACTGTTTTTTCAGCCAATGGGAGAGGACCCCCAGTACCCCCACTGGGGGTCTCAAGCTTTTTTGTTTCTTTTTTGTTTCTTGTATTGAAAATTATGTCCAATGAATGAATGATTGAATGATTCACATGGAATTTTGGCTTATGTTCAAGAAGGAAATTTCTCATATGAAACTATATCAGGTTGTTTTGAACATAAGTTATAAGTTGATTATTTTATTTATTGTGAAAAGATGTGTAAAAAAAATAAAAATAATAATGTGATTAAAATAAGTTAATAACAATTTATTTACACGCTTCTCAAAAAAAGCTTTAGTATATTTTTTATGAGATTATAGCACGAATTTTCTAGGCTAACTTAAATGTTAAATAATTTATTTATTTTTATGTTTATACAGTGTTGACATATGAAGTTGTATAATAAAATAGTATAAAAATGTGAAAATTTGGTTTTGATTTTTAGAAAATACTTTTCAGAAAATTCTACTTTTTTTATTTTTCATATTTTTTTGTTATACACCTAACATAAATATACTTAAAAAAGTAGAATATTTGTGAAAAAATCTTTAAAAAATTTACTAAATATCAAAAATATAAAAATTCAGTACATTTTTTGAATTTTTTTGTATTTATTAATTTTTTAAAATTACTATTTAGATACATCTAAGTAAGGTTCACATAAAAAATTTAAAAAAATTGCTTAAAATTTTAAAAATATTCACTAAAAACAAAAAAATACGAAAAGGTTTTTTTTGGCAACACTATAAATAAATTATTTATTGATTTATTGGCTTATTTGGATCATATCATCTCTTTATATTTTTGTGAAATTTTTCGTAATAAGCAAGAAATTCAACTTATAAATCATACTCAAAACAACCTTTTCTATTATCCTTACAATTTAATAAATGTTATTGACACACTATTCTAAATATAAATTCTCTATAAATTTCCTATTTATAAATCATTTTTCATTTCTAAATATGATTGGCATCATCCTAGATGTATTTTCTGTATATACTTTTTATTTGAAGTCATTTTCATTTTTTCTTTTCACCTAACAGTGATAAGTCAGATATGCCTTTCCTCACATATTGCATTACTCCCATCTAACCCTAACCCTAACCCTATATATATGTGTGTGTGCGTGTGTGTGTGTGTGTGTTCTTAAGCTTCTCAACCCCATTCTACCCATAAATCTTCACCTCTTCTAACATAAACTTTCATTATTAGCTGTGTAGTAAATTTTGTACACAATGTTGATGTTGGAGTGTCAACCCCCCCCCCACCCAAAAAAAAAAAAAAAAAAAAATACACACACACACCCACCAACCTATGTTGAGTCTAAGAATTTCACAATCTTTACTTCTTCAAACTCACACATCCTAACTGGTTCATTTTGGTCATATTTGAAATTCAAAAGGTAGATATCTCACTCTTTTCTTTATTATGATTTTCATTCCATTTCTTCTTCTTCTTCTTCTTCTTCTTCTTCTTCTCCTTTTGCATTGTTGATATAAAATGTGACAGTTTGATACTCTCTCTCTCTGTCTCTCTCTCTTGTGTTTTTGCAGGGAACATAGAGGTCAACTAATTGATCGAGAAGACAAGACACTTACTTGCCCTAACAAGGTCAGTCTGGTTTCGTCAAGCTCCTCATAAACATGCCTATGTTTGTCCTGTTTACAACTTTGTTGTGGGCAAAGGCGATGCATCGCAAGCAATTAGCTGCCATATCTTTAATAAATCTCTTGAACTATATTCTTTCTTTCACGTCGATGGCTTTTGTTATCCCTCTTAGATGAATCATTGTGATGAAAGTGGGATAACAAAAGTCACTGACGCAGAGGAAAGAATTTAGTTCTGAAGATTTATTAAAGATAGGGTAGCTAATTGCCTGCCATGCCGCCTTTGCCCACAAAATAGTTGCAAGAAAAGAAAGTGGATGTGTCATGACGAGCTCGTCGAACTGAACTGGTCTTATTAGCCCTAGTGAGTTTCAAGGATATGTGTTGCCCACAAAAAGCCATGTTTGTAGAAATCAGAAGAAGTTACCAAGCTAATGATGGGTTGAGAGTGGAATAAGAAGTGTGAGTTCATAAGAGGGGAAGAAAGTGTGGTTTCAAGTTACAACACAAATATTCAAACGTTCATGTAGTTTAATTTCACCATACTCTGATTGTGCTGCCCTTGTCCTCAACTTTTGTTGTTAATTTGTTTCTCAAGAAAATTTTCTAAATATTTGTATTTCTATCTCTCCCTTGTTTTTGTGTTTTCACTGTGTATATGGTTGCCATGTGGACTTTAATTTGTGCTCATATGTAAACATTTTTGTAATAAACAAAAATTGAATATTTGTGCTCCTTGTCAGTTCAATTTGTCACTTTCCTACATTTTTAACCAAGAGTTCAGGATGAAATTTATGTCATATCATAAACAAAAATTGAATCTTTATACTCTTTTTTTTTTTTCAGTTATTTATTTGTTTCCTATTATGAACTCCTTGTTGGTGTTGGACAAAATATTTTGTAAATATTCTATTATCAATTGACATTTTTTTTAAAAAATGTTTTTAAGTCAGTTTTGACAAGGAAACTTTCACAATTCCTAATTGAATTAGCAAAAAAAATTCTTCATATATATATATATATAGAAGTTAATAGGCATCATGCATGAAGATTAAAACAGCAAAAAATAAGCAAAAAGTAGTTTTTTTTGGTCACCTAAATTGCAAGTCTTGAGTGAGACATGTTTACAAGTTGAAAGCGTCAAATATGACTGATGCGAGTCTCTCACGGGCGACACGTTTAGTGCAAAATATAGTAGCAGCCAAGTAATGCAATACAGTCCATAAAAAGAAGAAGAAAAAATAAAAATAAAAATAAAAATAAAATTAAAAATAAAAAGAAGAGAGAGAAGCAGAAAAAGAAAAAAGAATTTTTTTTTTGTGCATATTCTCTCAAAATTATTAGATGTTGTATTGGGAAGGTAAAGTTGGGGATTATTGCATTTGCAGTAATGTTTTAGGCAGTAACGAATGTGAGAACTTAAATATTTTATTAAGAAAGAGGAATATTTCTTGTCATGTTGTTCAACTTTTTGAATTATGATTTGATTGATTGAATTTTGAATATATGAATAAATCCACTCACAAATATGTAAACACACTCTTACAAGCCTATAATAGGGTTGTGATTGGTGGCACTAAATTGGGGGTATTAATGTCCCTAATTTTTATATAAGGTAAAAAAATAAAATAAAATAAAATAAAACAGTTACTCAAAAAGGAAATTAGGGGTATTAGTGCCCCCAGTTTAGTGCCACAAAACATTTTCCTTATTAATAAACAATATTTTTGTTTTAATGGCTATTACATACATATATAGATAGGCTTGAACTTATGATCTAATATAACTCTTAATAATTTCACACCATCACAAAAGTTATAACTTTTATGAAACCACCATATTGTAGAAAAATATTTTCAGTAAAATTAATTTAATGCAAATAAATAATAAAATAAAACATAAGAAATTTTTTACATAAATTCTGTATTTAATACAGATTGCGACCAATGCTAATGTTCAACACTATGTCTTTAAGACAGAACTTCACCCTCGCCTCTGGTACTTACGATTAATAGACGCCCTGCCTATAGGATACAACGATCATCCCACATAAAAATTGCACAACTTTCTGTGTGTACAACGAACCAATTTGTGCCATGTACTTTCTCTTATATACTCGACTAGACATAATGTATGAATCCTAAATCAAACCTTAACTTATGCATCAATGCTATGTGATGGGATGATATTTATAGAAGTACGCGTGACCTTTAGAATGGTCATGTCTCTTGTGTTCACACACTTTCATATGAATAAACACCATAAATGATTGCATCTTTCATTCAAATAGAGTCAATTCTCATTCACTTCTAAAATTTTTTAACAATCCCACATGAATGAAATTGACGACACAATACAAATGAAATGCAGACACTAACAAAGAGAGTATAAAATGAAAATACCTTGCATCAGGATAGGTAGTTTTTGACCTTGAACCTTCCTTAGTGAAAGACTATCGGACTTACTAGATAATCAGTGGATGTGACGCCTTGAACTATTCAGTCGTTTATGTAAGCCAAGACAATAGAATTCATACAAAATATCTCTAAACACAGCTTGGTTCTTTCGGTTGGACCCGTTTTGGCTTTGGGCAATTCTTGGTTTTTGTGAGCACTTTAGAGAATTTAGCCTTATCAATTATCATAGAAGTGGCTCTTTCACACTTTCTTATTTCGAATCTCTTAAATACTCCTCTTGAAAGATACCCCTCCAGGTTTTTTAAGATATAAATAACACTACAAAAAAAATTATTTTTTGCGACGGCAAAACGCCGTCGCAAATACTCCAAACGCCGTCTCAAAAGCCTTTTGCGACGGCAAGTGGGGGTCGCAACAAAGGGGGTTGCAAAAGGGCTTTAGCGACGGCAAGTGCCGTCGCCATTGTTTTTGCGACGGGAAATTTTTTTTTTTTGCGACGGCAAATTTCTATCGCCAATAATAGATGAAAATCTGGGTTTTTTTGCGACGGCACGAGCTTTCCGTCGCTAAAAGAGGTTTTTGCGACGGCAAAAATCCCGTCGCTAAAAGTGTCGTCGTTGTTGACTATTGGAGACGGCAACCTGAGCCGTCGCTAATGACTATTGTCGACGGCAATCATACCGTCGCTAAAGCCTTGTTTTTCAATTAAATTTCATACCTTTTGCGACAGTTGGCTGCCGTCGCAAAAAGCCTGGCAGAATTTTTTTTTGCGACGGGGGTGTTCTGCCGTCTAAAAAAAAATTTTTAAAAAAAAAAACCTGTTTTAAATTTATTAAAAATATAAAAATAACCTGTATTAAATGAAAAATAACTAAAAAAAATCCAAAAATTACATAATAATATAAATACATACATAAGAAAAAAGTTGGCAAATGATGAAAATTCATAATGTTGTTCCATTCATAACAATACATAAATAAAAATTCATAACAATAAAAATTATACCACTACATAATGTCACATAATACATACATAATGTTGTTCACAAATTTAAATAACATAAATCAAAATCAAAACCAAAAGTTTTCGTCTTGATTCTTTTGTGGGTTACAAAAACAGAAGTTGGTCATAATCTTTACACGCCCGCATTCCACAAGAAACAAACTGCTACTCAGGAAATATCTGAAAAAAACAAAATAAAAATAATTAATAACAATATAATGGTGTTAATATTTTAATTACAGAAAAATATAAAAAAATTAACTACTATATAATTAGAAAGATAGTTTAGTAAATAATTTTGAATAGACTAAAGTGAAATCCGGCTCTAACTCCCAAACTAGGAACCCGATTCGAGCCCCGTCTTCTCCTACAAGTCTCTCGTGCCTAGGCGGTCGTGTGTGCCAAGTTTCGTGCTAAACTGACGTCGTTTGGTGTTTTTGGGGCGTTAACACCTCGAATTCAAGTTTCTTAAGGAACTAGTTTGCCTAAAGTAAAATCCGGCTCTAACTCCCAAACCGGGAACCCGATTCGAGCCCCGTCTTCTCCCACAAGTCTCTCGTGCCTAGGCGGTCGTGTGTGCCAAGTTTCGTGCTAAACCGACGCCGTTTGGTGATTTTGGGGCGTTAACACCTCGAATTCAAGTTTCTTAAGGAACTAGTTTGCCTAAAGTGAAATCCGGCTCTAACTCCCAAACCGGGAACTCGATTCGAGCCCCGTCTTCTCCCACAAGTCTCTCGTGCCTAGGCGGTCGTGTGTGCCAAGTTTCGTGCTAAACCGACGCCGTTTGATGATTTTGGGGCGTTAACACCTCGAATTCAAGTTTCTTAAGGAACTAGTTTGCTTAAAGTGAAATCCGGCTCTAACTCCCAAACCGGGAACCCGATTCGAGCCCCGTCTTCTCCCACAAGTCTCTCGTGCCTAGGCGGTCGTTTGTGCCAAGTTTCGTGCTAAACCGACGCCGTTTGGTGATCTTGGGGCGTTAACACCTCGAATTCAAGTTTCTTAAGGAACTAGTTTGCCTAAAGTGAAATCCGGCTCTAACTCCCAAACCGGGAACCCGATTCAAGCCCCGTCTTCTCCCACAGGTCTCTTGTGCCTACGCGGTCGTGTGTGCCAAGTTTTGTGCTAAACCGACGCCGTTTGGTGATTTTGGGGCGTTAACACCTCGAATTCAAGTTTCTTAAGGAACTAGTTTGCTTAAAGTGAAATCCGGCTCTAACTCCCAAACCGGGAACCCGATTCGAGCCCCGTCTTCTCCCACAAGTCTCTCGTGCCTACGCGGTCGTGTGTGCCAAGTTCCGTGCTAAACCGACGCCGTTTGGTGATTTTGGGACGTTAAGACCTCGAATTCAAGTTTCTTAAGGAACTAGTTTGCCTAAAGTAAAATCCGGCTCTAACTTCCAAACCGGGAACCCGATTCGAGCCCCGTCTTCTCCCACAAGTCTCTCGTGCCTAGGCGGTAGTGTGTGCCAAGTTTCGTGCTAACCCGACGTCGTTTGGTGATTTTGGGGCGTTAACACCTCGAATTCAAGTTTCTTAAGGAACTAGTATGCCTAAAGTGAAATCCGGCTCTAACTTCCAAACCGGGAACCCGATTCGAGCCCCGTCTTCTCCCACAAGTCTCTCGTGCCTAGGCGGTCGTGTGTGCCAAGTTTCGTGCTAAACCGACGCCGTTTGGTGATTTTGGGGCGTTAACACCTCGAATTCAAGTTTCTTAAGGAACTAGTTTGCCTAAAGTGAAATCCGGCTCTAACTCCCAAACCGGGAACCCGATTCGAGCCCCGTATTCTCCCACAAGTCTCTCGTGCCTAGGCGGTCGTGTGTGCCAAGTTTCGTGCTAAACCGACGCCGTTTGGTGATTTTGGGGCGTTAACACCTCGAATTCAAGTTTCTTAAGGAACTAGTTTGCTTAAAGTGAAATCCGGCTCTAACTCCCAAACCGGGAACCCGATTCGAGCCCCGTCTTCTCCCACAAGTCTCTCGTGCCTACGCGGTCGTGTGTGCCAAGTTCCGTGCTAAACCGACGCCGTTTGGTGATTTTGGGACGTTAAGACCTCGAATTCAAGTTTCTTAAGGAACTAGTTTGCCTAAAGTAAAATCCGGCTCTAACTCCCAAACCGGGAACCCGATTCGAGCCCCGTCTTCTCCCACAAGTCTCTCGTGCCTAGGCGGTCGTGTGTGCCAAGTTTCGTGCTAAACCGACGCCGTTTGGTGATTTTGGGGCGTTAACACCTCGAATTCAAGTTTCTTAAGGAACTAGTTTGTCTAAAGTGAAATCCGGCTCTAACTCCCAAACCGGGAACCCGATTCGAGCCCCGTCTTCTCCCACAAGTCTCTCGTGCCTAGGCGGTCGTGTGTGCCAAGTTTCGTGCTAAACCGACGCCGTTTGGTGATTTTGGGGCGTTAACACCTCGAATTCAAGTTTCTTAAGGAACTAGTTTGCCTAAAGTGAAATCCGGCTCTAACTCCCAAACCGGGAACCCGATTCGAGCCCCGTCTTCTCCCACAAGTCTCTCGTGCCTAGGCGGTCGTGTGTGCCAAGTTTCGTGCTAAACCGATGCCGTTTGGTGATTTTGGGGCGTTAACACCTCGAATTCAAGTTTCTTAAGGAACTAGTTTGCTTAAAGTGAAATCCGGCTCTAACTCCCAAACCGGGAACCCGATTCGAGCCCCGTCTTCTCCCACAAGTCTCTCGTGCCTACGCGGTCGTGTGTGCCAAGTTCCGTGCTAAACCGACGCCGTTTGGTGATTTTGGGACGTTAAGACCTCGAATTCAAGTTTCTTAAAGAACTAGTTTGCCTAAAGTGAAATCGGGCTCTAACTCCCAAATCGGGAACCCGATTCGAGCCCCGTCTTCTCCCACAAGTCTCTCGTACCTACGCGGTCGTGTGTGCCAAGTTTCGTGCTAAACCGACGCCGTTTGGTGATTTTGGGGCGTTAACACATCGAATTCAAGTTTCTTAAGGAACTAGTTTGCCTAAAGTGAAATCCGGCTCTAACTCCCAAATCGGGAACCCGATTCGAGCCCCGTCTTCTCCCACAAGTCTCTCGTTCCTAGGCGGTCATGTGTGCCAAGTTCCGTGCTAAATCGACGCCATTTGGTGATTTTGGGGTGTTAACACCTCAAATTCAAGTTTCTTAAGGAACTAGTTTGCCTAAAGTGAAATCCGGCTCTAACTCCCAAACCGGGAACCCGATTCGAGCCCCGTCTTCTCCCACAAGTCTCTCGTGCCTAGGCGGTCGTGTGTGCCAAGTTTCGTGCTAAAACGACGCCGTTTGGTGATTTTGGGGCGTTAACACCTCGAATTCAAGTTTCTTAAGGAATTAGTTTGCTTAAAGTGAAATCCGGCTCTAACTCCCAAACCGGGAACCCGATTCGAGCCCCGTCTTCTCCCACAAGTCTCTCGTGCCTACGCGGTCGTGTGTGCCAAGTTCCGTGCTAAACCGACACCGTTTGGTGATTTTGGGACGTTAAGACCTCGAATTCAAGTTTCTTAAGGAACTAGTTTGCCTAAAGTGAAATCGGGCTCTAACTCCCAAATCGGGAACCCGATTCGAGCCCCGTCTTCTCCCACAAGTCTCTCATACCTACGCGGTCGTGTGTGCCAAGTTTCGTGCTAAACCGACGCCGTTTGGTGATTTTGGGGCGTTAACACATCGAATTCAAGTTTCTTAAGGAACTAGTTTGCCTAAAGTGAAATCCGGCTCTAACTCCCAAATCGGGAACCCGATTCGAGCCCCGTCTTCTCGCACAAGTCTCTCGTGCCTAGGCAGTCGTGGGTGCCAGGTTCCGTGCTAAACCGACGCTGTTTGGTGATTTTGGGGCGTTAACACCTCGAATTCAAGTTTCTTAAGGAACTAGTTTGCGTAAAGTGAAATCCGGCTCTAACTTCCAAACCGGGAACCTGATTCGAGCCCCGTCTTCTCCCACAAGTCCCTCGTGCCTATGCGGTCGTGTGTGCCAAGTTTCGTGCTAAACCGACGCCGTTTGGTGATTTTGGGGCGTTAACACCTCGAATTTAAGTTTCTTAAGGAACTAGTTTGCCTAAAGTGAAATCCGGCTCTAACTCCCAAACCGGGAACCCGATTCGAGCCCCGTCTTCTCCCACAAGTCTCTCGTGCCTACGCGGTCGTGTGTGCCAAGTTTCGTGCTAAACCGACGCCGTTTGGTGATTTTGGGGCATTAACACCTCGAATTCAAGTTTCTTAAGGAACTAGTTTGCCTAAAGTAAAATCCGGCTCTAACTCCCAAACCGGGAACCCGATTCGAGCCCCGTCTTCTCCCACAAGTCTCTCGTGCCTAGGCGG
This sequence comes from Camellia japonica, assembly GCA_030407325.1. Lineage (NCBI taxonomy): Eukaryota > Viridiplantae > Streptophyta > Magnoliopsida > Ericales > Theaceae > Camellia > Camellia japonica. Next base: position 182,863,689 of record JAPPVO010000019.1, read on the forward strand.
TCGTGTGTGCCAAGTTTCGTGCTAAACCGACGCCGTTTGGTGATTTTGGGGCGTTAACACCTCGAATTCAAGTTTCTTAAGGAACTAGTTTGTCTAAAGTGAAATCCGGCTCTAACTCCCAAACCGGGAACCCGATTCGAGCCCCGTCTTCTCTCACAAGTCTCTCGTGCCTAGGCGGTCGTGTGTGCCAAGTTTCGTGCTAAACCGACGCCGTTTGGTGATTTTGGGGCGTTAACACCTCGAATTCAAGTTTCTTAAGGAACTAGTTTGCCTAAAGTGAAATCCGGCTAAAACTCCCAAACCGGGAACCCGATTCGAGCCCCGTCTTCTCCCACAAGTCTCTCGTGCCTAGGCGGTCGTGTGTGCCAAGTTTCGTGCTAAACCGACGCCGTTTGGTGATTTTGGGGCGTTAACACCTCGAATTCAAGTTTCTTAAGGAACTAGTTTGCTTAAAGTGAAATCCGGCTCTAACTCCCAAACCGGGAACCCGATTCGAGCCCCGTCTTCTCCCACAAGTCTCTCGTGCCTACGCGGTCGTGTGTGCCAAGTTCCGTGCTAAACCGACGCCGTTTGGTGATTTTGGGACGTTAAGACCTCGAATTCAAGTTTCTTAAGGAACTAGTTTGCCTAAAGTGAAATCGGGCTCTAACTCCCAAATCGGGAACCCGATTCGAGCCCCGTCTTCTCCCACAAGTCTCTCGTACCTACGCGGTTGTGTGTGCCAAGTTTCGTGCTAAACCGACGCCGTTTGGTGATTTTGGGGCGTTAACACATCGAATTCAAGTTTCTTAAGGAACTAGTTTGCCTAAAGTGAAATCCGGCTCTAACTCCCAAATCGGGAACCCGATTCGAGCCCCGTCTTCTCCCACAAGTCTCTCGTTCCTAGGCGGTCATGTGTGCCAAGTTCCGTGCTAAATCGACGCCATTTGGTGATTTTGGGGTGTTAACACCTCAAATTCAAGTTTCTTAAGGAACTAGTTTGCCTAAAGTGAAATCCGGCTCTAACTCCCAAACCGGGAACCCGATTCGAGCCCCGTCTTCTCCCACAAGTCTCTCGTGCCTAGGCGGTCGTGTGTGCCAAGTTTCGTGCTAAACCGACGCCGTTTGGTGATTTTGGGGCGTTAACACCTCGAATTCAAGTTTCTTAAGGAATTAGTTTGCTTAAAGTGAAATCCGGCTCTAACTCCCAAACCGGGAACCCGATTCGAGCCCCGTCTTCTCCCACAAGTCTCTCGTGCCTACGCGGTCGTGTGTGCCAAGTTCCGTGCTAAACCGACGCCGTTTGGTGATTTTGGGACGTTAAGACCTCGAATTCAAGTTTCTTAAGGAACTAGTTTGCCTAAAGTGAAATCGGGCTCTAACTCCCAAATCGGGAACCCGATTCGAGCCCCGTCTTCTCCCACAAGTCTCTCATACCTACGCGGTCGTGTGTGCCAAGTTTCGTGCTAAACCGACGCCGTTTGGTGATTTTGGGGCGTTAACACATCGAATTCAAGTTTCTTAAGGAACTAGTTTGCCTAAAGTGAAATCCGGCTCTAACTCCCAAATCGGGAACCCGATTCGAGCCCCGTCTTCTCGCACAAGTCTCTCGTGCCTAGGCGGTCGTGGGTGCCAAGTTCCGTGCTAAACCGACGCCGTTTGGTGATTTTGGGGCGTTAACACCTCGAATTCAAGTTTCTTAAGGAACTAGTTTGCGTAAAGTGAAATCCGGCTCTAACTTCCAAACCGGGAACCTGATTCGAGCCCCGTCTTCTCCCACAAGTCTCTCGTGCCTATGCGGTCGTGTGTGCCAAGTTTCGTGCTAAACCGACGCCGTTTGGTGATTTTGGGGCGTTAACACCTCGAATTCAAGTTTCTTAAGGAACTAGTTTGCCTAAAGTGAAATCCGGCTCTAACTCCCAAACCGGGAACCCGATTCGAGCCCCGTCTTCTCCCACAAGTCTCTTGTGCCTACGCGGTCGTGTGTGCCAAGTTCCGTGCTAAACCGACGCCGTTTGGTGATTTTGGGGCATTAACACCTCGAATTCAAGTTTCTTAAGGAACTAGTTTGCCTAAAGTGAAATCTGGCTCTAACTTCCAAACCGGGAACCCGATTCGAGCCCCGTCTTCTCCCACAAGTCTCTTAAGTTAGAATGTAAAGAATGCAAAGATACATTTTAGCTTAGAATGCAAAGATACATTTTATACCTGATCTTCTGGTGGTGGTGTATATGGATTCTCGTCTTCTGCAGATTCCCTAAATGCCCGGTGGCCACTCGAGCATCAGTAACCTATGATAGTCAATGCATAATGTGTTAATCATATTCAAATTTTATACATAATCTTGTGTGAAAATTGAACTATCAAACAATTTAATTTATATCGAACCTGTCTGTTGGGATCCACACTCGCCCCCTGTGACACAAAGGCCATCATCTTAGCTCTCATCTGCTGTAAATGTGTAGAGAACTCTGCTCGCAGCTCCTCCCTCGACTCATCCCTTAGCTCTGCACGAACCTTCTGCGTGATCTGATCAATCATCGATGGCTGAGGTGTTGACTGTGATGGCCCAGCACCATCTTTATACACCGCTCTCCGAGGCACAATTCTCCCGTATGTGTGCGACAATATCCATGTCCGTCATGACCTATCAACTCATGGAAAATGACATTCCTAGCCTCCAAAGTCCGACCATCCTCAGGTAGCATAGAGAGTTGACGATTAAACTCATCCTGTATTGAATAAGACATACAAGTATATGCCAAATTAAGATGGTTGACACACAAAAAATAAACTTTAAATACAATCAAAGGTGTTTGGAAACTACCAAGGTCTGGATAACGTCTGGGTCATCTACTCTACGTGTCATAAGTCAAACATTCATCTTATCAGTAGACTCCCCCTTACTGGTCATCTACATTTTTTTAGAAATATGAAAATTAGAATCTAAATAATTTGTAAATATACAATGTTTATTTATATACAAAAATAAAACAATAAAATGTAAACCTCATGCCGTATCTGAGAGAAAGTAGTACGCCCTGTGGTATGAGCTATGCCGTGAGCTCGCCGATTTTTAGCGTTCCTACTTGCAATTTTCTATAACAGGTTCAACAAGTGTAAGTATGTAAATATGATTTATATGTTTACATATCATAAATATAACTTATTTGTATACCTCAGCATCGGAAGTACACCAATACTCCACAAGTTCTTCCCACTGGCTTGGCACAATGTGTATAGGAACATCATCCTTCAGATTAGGATCAGAACTTCTAGGCTTGAAATACTTAGCCTTAATCTTGTTCTTGTGATCCTTCCATATACTGTTGCAGTTTTTCATGCAGATTGGCTTGTACTCCTCTGGACATATATTCAAATTGTCCTATAAAACACAATTTCAAAGTTTAAATAATAATAACACAATTTTGGAATTCGAATTTGTGGACAAAAATATACTTTTACCTTCACATCCTTCCAGATAGCATCAACAATATCATCAGGCACATTGTTCCAGTCAAGAAAAGTAAGAGGAACAATGTTACCATTCCGCACAATAATGCTAAGTTGAGTAGTTAACTTAGCCACGTTATCCCCTATTGGGCAGTAATTTTCATCAAATTGTACGTCCAGCTTTTTACCAGTACCCCACTCTTTAATGCCCTTGGCACATCCTCTACCATGCCTAGTCGAGGTTGATGAAGAACTAACATGACCTGCAAGATACAATAACAATAAACAATATGCAATGGTAATAAACAAATGCAAATTTAAATAATGTGAATACAAATCATATCAAATAAACCTGAGGTGGGCTGTGAAAAAGTCGAAGGGTCTGCAAAATACAATGAGAATAAACAAGTTATATATAATGAGCATAAATAAATGTATGTTTAAATAATTTTCATACAAATCAAAGCAAATTTATATACCTGCGGATGGCTCATAAGCTGATGATGATAGCTGTTGTGGTGGCACTGATGGTGGACGCACTGATGGTAGGCGTGGAGGTTGAGTACATGGTAACTGCTGTGGTGCCACTGATGGTGGTCGATGCGGTGGTACTAATGGCCCCTCAGATGGTGGTGGCACTAATGGCCCCTCCGATGGTGGCCGATGTGATGCCTCCTCCGATGGTGGTGCTACTGATGTCCTGTTATGTAGCACATCAGACATCATGCGCCGGGGATGATCAGGCTTCCTCTTCCTTCCCATAATAATCTGCAAGCAATATAACATTAATTGACATTAGAAACATAGACAATGGTTTGTCATCAACTATAATATGACATTAATTGAATTAATACAATTACAAAGACAAAGTAAATTAAGAAATTGATGATTAACTACAACCTTGGCCGTAATTGAATTACTAATGTTGATTAAATATCAGCCTATTTGAACATCAACTGTTTCCCCTTCTGTGGCTTCCCTCACCCAACCAACTTCTTCATCACGAAGCATTATATTTTCTTCCAATTGTTGGCTCATGTATGGCTCGATTTGTGGATCAGTCGAATTCATATCAAATAAACCTCTTTGAGACATCTTCACCACGACTTGCCAGTCTGGTTGTAACGGGTCTACAACATACCAAACTGGCTCTGCTTGGGACGCCAAGATGAAAGGTTCATTGGTAATTCGATCATCTCGGTACAACAAATGATTGAAGTTCACCAACGTGAAATTGAAGACATCTTCTTTCTTTCCGTGAATGTTGTCAATCCAATCACACTTAAACAACACATGTTTCTTCTCATTGGAATATCGAATCTCAACAATATCTGTCAATTGTCCATAATAGTACATAGACCCCACACGAGGATTCTTGTCTTTTCGACTAGCATAACTTATGGTATCTGCCTTCAAAGCTACACCACAATTTTGTGTGGCTCGACGATCATCCATGGCCTTTACTCGATACCGAAACCCATTCAGTATATACCCGTTGAACCTCCTTGCCAGGTTATGAGGACCATTTGCCAATAGAATAATCTCTTCAGAAAATATGACATCAGTAGTCCTTCGCAAAGTTTGGACCTATTTAACACGAAAATGTAAAATTTAAAATGTAATTCGACTTAAGTAACTAGAATCTATAGAGTTAAATACATACATGTTCCTTGAACCAAATGTGAAAAGTTTGAAAATGTTCACGCCGAAGCTGATGATCGTCGACACGAGGCATTTTGAGCTTAAGTACTTCAAGGTGTTTGCTGTGTAGATTGAAATTTTAGCAATACAAAAAATTTTGTTGAAAATTCAATAAAACATAATAAAATATTGAGTGAGTGACTTAACCTACTTTATGAATGGTTGAACCGCGCTTGTATTGAATAAGATGTACCGATGAGCTTGTACCCAAGAAGTATTATCAAGATAAAAGCTTGTGTTTTCACCAATAGTATGACCCAAATTATCAGCACCACTATAGTTCCTCACGGGTCGACTAGATTTGGTTTCCACATCATTGAGATATTGTGCACAAAAATTCATGCATTCTTCCATAAGATATCCTTTAGCAATTGATCCTTCAGGATGAGCTCTATTACGCACGTATTGCTTCAAAGTAAGAAGATACCTCTCAATTGGATACATCCATCGAAACTGAATCGCTCCACCCAATAAGACTTTATCAGCTAGATGTATAGGCAAGTGCTCCATTATATCAAAAAAACTCGGAGGAAATATTTTCTCTAGATGACAAAGTGTTATAGTGATACGATCTTGAATATATTGCAAATCCGTCTGTAGACGTGCCCGTGGGCTTCACTCTACAGTTCGGACTCTCGACTTTGTGTCGCGGTTCTAAATCTGAACCAAAGAGTCCAACTCTGGCAAATCGTTTTGAAGAAAAAATAGATTTTTGAAAAAGTAGTGCCAAACATGGACTGCTTTGCCAGATTACAGAGTCGCCACCTAAATATTTTTTTTAATGGGGGAATTTAGGAAACCCTGACTCGGTGCCGAAGGCCACGTGTCCGTCATCACCAAATGTCTCGGCTCGGGAGCTTGGGTACGATCGGGGAAGGTCAGCTATGAGCACCCCCTCTCGCCCGGTCCGAAGACCGGCCTCTACTAACCGTGATATCCGTTTTTGAAAACTTTATGCGTTCTTAACCCAATTATTAATCTAGAATTACTATGTGATGCGCACAACACAAAAGTATAGACTAGATTGCCTAATTTGGAAATACACATTGCATATCCGTTTTGTCTCGAAAAATGTGTTAGTTTTTGCTACTCGCAAGTAGGCTAAAATACGGATCTCAACGAGTTATTCCAACTCACGCAATCCAACCTTCACCCACAGGCATTCAAACAGTTTATAACACATAAGCATTTAGCCGCATGGTAAGCATACTGCCATGTTAGCATTCACACGCATGCGAAATGCTAAAGCATAAAATACTTACATCGTATTCCGTGCCAAAAACAAATAACCCGGTTAGCAAACATGCATGACCTAGTTCATGTTAAGTGGCTAATGCAACACAGGCATAGATGCAATCTAGAGTAGGCTCGACTAACCCTAAACATGGCACATGAGATGCAACAACTATCACGTATTCAATTTGGAATTGAAAGTACGATGCGGTTTGCATGATGTGCCGAGCCCAATGTATGTAAACAAATGCATGAATGCACGCATGCATTGCATAAGGTATGCTAATTTAAATGTGCCCTAATCTACCATCGAAAGCGGGTAAATAAAAGGGATAGAAAGAAGTGGGGGTTTGGAAGACATACACCCACTCACACACACTTATTACAATTTTGCCCTCGCTCGGAGGGACCAAAATAATAATACAAATAATTAACTACGCAAGCTAATTAATTATTACAAATTCACTAAATTAATTAGACAAATAATTAATCTAATTAAAACAGTAGATGCCTCGGGAGGAGGGCCCAAATGCAGCGCGCGCTCGGAATGGACTCAGAATCGCACTGTCATGCAAGTGTGCCTCTGTTTTCCCTGCTACCCTCCTCTGAAAATTACCAAAGTCTCAAGAGTGCCTCTCAGGGCACTGGGGAGTACCACCGGCTGGGGTAGAGCACCACCGGCTGAAGGAGGAGGCCACCGGCACTGAATGGAGCTATCGGCTTCCAATTGAATGCCGGTCGGCACTAAATAGTGCCGATCGGCACAAAATTCCTGCAGAACCTGCAACTCACAGCAGCAGAAGGGCAACAACTTGCATGGCAATGTAATTCAAAGCATGTATGCACCAAACACAATTCTTATCATGTTGATGACTCAAAGGAAGGTGTGCCTTGGTTCTCGAACCACCAATCATGCATTTCCATGCATGATGGTCCAAAGAACCAAGAGTGCAATTTTGATTTCAAATACATGCAAACCACATAAACAAACAAGGGTGCCAAACCTCCATCATACTTCACTTCAGGAGGCCTAGCATGCATGCCAATATGATGCAATCCTAGACATGGCAACTAACATGCAACATGGCAATACAATGCAAACATGTAAGTAAGCATACAAGGCAAGCATGTAAACCAATTGAAAGATGGACTTAAACATGAATTGGGCAGCTCTAAAAAAACCCAAAATCAGTGGCCAAAATGCTAAATTATGAGGGCCAAACACACATGCACACATACACATGTTAAGGTACCAACACTTAAGCATAACAATAATATTCAAGCACACTTGAAGTGAGTTAAACATGGACAATTGACATGCATATAAAGCTCTGAAAATCATGCAAAATATGATGCCAAATCATGCAACAAAGCAAGCCAAAGCATGCAACAAATGGTCCAAGTCTTGAAACAAGCCATTAAGGCTTAAACTAAGGCCAAGTCTACCAAGCCTCACAAAGCTAAAGGGACTCAAAACAGGTCACAAGCAGACCTAAACAAAGCCTAAGGAGCATCTAGATGGCATCTAAGGGGCTCAAGCACAAAGGCATACAACATGACCAAAACATGGAGCATTCAACACAAGCTTTTAAAGCATTAAAGAGGCATGCAAGGCAATCAAACAAGCACATCATAAGGTCTGAAATGGCATGTTAGATGGTTTCAAATCATTGAAAATGAAGCAAGCAAGTCATGCTACACTCACATGCTCTCAAGGCCAACAAGCCAAATGCAAAGGAGCTATGTAATGCATGATGAGATCGACCCAAATGGCTATGGACAGAGCTAGATCATGGCAAAATAAGCATACAAGCTTCACAAATGCAAGCTTAAAACATGCTCGAAGCTAAGGCATACAACCTAGGCATGTAAGGCATCAAAGAGGCCTTACAAGGCAACTATGCTAGGCATGCATAAGAGACCTAAACCAACTTAAATCATGTTATAGCATGGCAATATAAGCATGGAAAACAAGTCAAACATGCTCAACACACACTCAAGCATGAAGCTACATAAGGAAGCAAAACTTGCCCTTTTCAAGGACATCAAGGAGAGGGGGTGGCCCTCCCCTTTCTAGGACTTTAAGGCACCATCTCCACCATTGAAATCCCTCAAGATTTCAGTGGTGGAGAGGTCCAAGCACACAAGTCCCGGATCTCTCACAAAATAGCACAAAAAGTGACCTTTTCAAGGTCTAAGGGTGGTCGAAACTACCCAAACCACTAAACACTCTTAATATACAATGAAGAGGGTCAAAAAACAGAACTTTTATGTGCCAAACACTAAGCTCAAAAACTATTTTAAAGCAAGCAAAAATGGAGTGCAAAAATGGGGTAAATAAAGTAAGTTCCTTACCCTTGATGATCAACTTCACAAAGGTTGGAGTTGTTGGTTCCTTGAGCTCCAAACCAGCCAAGAACACCAAGAACAAGCCCTTAGCACTTCAATTCCGAGAGGAAGGTGAAACACTAGGTGCTTGTGTGCAATAGTGTGAACTAAGGCACCTAGTGTACTAAATAAGCAAGAAAGGAGAGAGATAAGATAGATATATGATCTAACCTAAAACCAGAGCTTGGTCTCTCTCTAAAATGGCTGAAAACTCTCAAGAATTCCCAACCTTAAGCCAAGAGGAAGAACCTTCCTCTTATAGAACTTGTAAGACTTACAAGCTAAGCAACTAAGGGCTCATCCCTCCATACACGTGTATGGAGGGGAATCAAATTGCACACAGCTGTCTGAAAATATCTCAGAAAGCAAGTGCACAGTAGTCGGCAGGGCAAAATGGTCATTTCGCCAAAAATAGTGCCGACCGGCACAAAATAGTGCCGACCGGCACAATATAGTGCCGATGGAGAAACCAGCCAGCCGGTGGCCTCTAGCCACAGCCGGTGGTATGTGGGGTGCCTCAAAGGCACTCCCTGCCCTTCCAAGGCAAAACACAAGTGTTTGGTGCAAAACCAGACACAAAACGGCCGAGTTTGGAGGTCCTGAGGCAAGGCGCGCGGCCGAGAACTCCGGGAACTCCAAACGAACACAAACATGGATAATCACCGAGTGTTCAACGGTGACGTCCAAGTCTTGAGGACGGTCAAAAATGGGGTGTCTACAGTTGCCCCTCTTTGACAGAACTCGAAAGTCATTACAATGACGGAGTGAATGTCAAAGCCCAGAGACGACCCATTTTTGACAAGGCCGAAGACTTAGACAAACATACAAAGCGCAAATGGTTGAACTCGCAAGCTGCCTACGTATCCCTTAGGGAATCAAACCAGCGTAGTTCATGCAGGAGGCACACATGCCAAGGATAAGATATGCGCCCGAAGGCAGGGGCAAAATGCAACTGAAAATGCAAGAAGCCGAGCATAACTTATGATCATTTAAAGAAAGCTGTAATGAAGCATACATGCGACAGTTATAAGCTAACATGCGACAGTCTACATCACAATGCAGAAAGGATGTAAGAGAATTATGCAATTCTCAAAACGTCTCACTCGGGAGATACAATACCTGTGCGGCTCGCCCGGTTCCACCAGCGGTAAATGAACCGTACATACAATATCGTGCCTGAAAAGAACGCAAACTTAACAGGTACAATATTGTTAGCAACATGCATGACATATGCGATGTGAATGCAAAATAATATGCAATATATACAAAACTATGTATGAATAATGCAAATGATAATGCGATGCGATTGGAACTATATGCAAACTACGTGCAGGGCAATTGAATCATGATTCAATCATGAGCGGTTCGAGACCACACGAATGTCAGATAAAGTGATGGAGGTAACAAGTCCGTCTACCATAGAAAAGGTGTCGAAGCCCTCAAGGCGCGAGCGCACACAGAACTATGAGTGATGTAGACAGACATAAGAACAAGTATTGGGTGGATTGACATAAGTGGGGAAACGACCCGCTGATAAGGGAATAATGATCCTAATGCCGGATGCAACAATTACACTACAATGCAATGGAAATGGATACAATGGATATGGCACGCGGGCCAAACCAAATCTCGCCTAGGAAGGGCATGTATACGTACAAGCCATGTCTAACATAGAAAAGGTGTCGAAGCCCTCAAGGCGCGAGCGCACACAGAACTATGAGTGTATAGACGTGAAAAGTATGAGCACATACCAGACCAAGCTCAACCTGGAAAGGCGCAAGCCATGGATGGAAGATGATGCAGTGGATGCATGCAACTAAAATGCAATACGCAATGGAATGGATATTTATACAATGGATATGGCGCGCGGGCCAAACCGAATCCCGCCTAGGAAGGGCATGTACACGTACAAGCCATGTCTAACATAGAAAAGGTGTCGAAGCCCTCAAGGCGCGAGCGCACACAGAACTATGAGTGTATAGACGTGAAAAGTATGAGCACATACCAGACCAAGCTCAACCTGGAAAGGCGCAAGCCATGGATGGAAGATGATGCAGTGGATGCATGCAACTAAAATGCAATACGCAATGGAATGGATATTTACAGAAAATGCATGACATATGCACTATACTACAATGATGCGTGACAAATGCATGTTCTTTTTTGTTGTTGTTTTTTTTTTGAAAATGCATGACATATGCAGTAATTACAAATGATGCATGATAATGCATGTGTTTTTTGTTTTTTTGGATTTTTTGAAAATGCATGACATATGCAGTAATTACAAATGATGCATGACATGTGCATGTGTTTTCTTTTGTTTTTGGTTTTTGAAATGCATGACATATGCAGTAATTACAATGATGCATGACATGCAGTATGATGCAATGACTATGATTGCAGCTTTCCCTATCTTACCAACAGGGCGATATACTAGGTTGGTTCAGTATCCAGAATCGAGGCGTGGACACGCCGCCTCAACCTATGGGGCTTCCATACAGATTTCAAGCCGAGGGTACACCCCCTGGGTATTTAAACCAGACTTTAGTCTCGGAGATCCCGAACCTTTGCGTTCTAGGCATAAGCCGTTCGAACTCTAGTTTTCACCGTCCCAGTTGGTCTTCTAGGAACTCACCGCAAACACAGACAGGTGGCTTTACCAGACCACCGAAAGTCGTTCAGGCACGACAAACACCGAAGGAATTGCACCTTCAGAGGATTTAAGGTCTCCTAGACCGGGATGCACAGCGTATGCATTGAGATGCACATGATGCATGATGTTCGAAATGCGCGCCAACGCACGGCTTTTGAGATGCATAACAATGCAAATGAGCGGGTTTAAGGTCTCGCCAGACCGTGCGTGTTTTCGGTCCCGCCGGACCCTCGTTGGGGCAATTTGCATAATGTGACACACGTGCCACACGGGATGCAAAACAATGCAAGTGAGGATAAAATGAAACATGAGGCACGCATACCTCATTGGATGGAAAATGAAGTGCAAAACGAGGCCTACATGCCTCGAGATGTAATGAAATGCAAGATGGGGCACGCGTACCTCATCAGACGAGGGTTTCGCACCTTCCAAGGATTTAAGGTCTCCTAGACCGGGCGTGTTTAGGGTCCCGCCGGACCGTAAAGAGGCAATGCACGATGCATGATAGGGCAGATGAGACACGCGTGCCTCATAAGGATGGAAAATGGAGTGCAAATGGGGTGCGCACACGGCGCGATGCGATGTATGCCAAATACAATGAGGTGTGCACTCTAATGCACTGAAGGTCTTACACCTCCCGAGGATTTAAAGTCTCCTAGACCGTGCGTGTTTAAGGTCTCGCCAGACCGGTGTGAAAGGCGTATGCAAGATGCAAAATGAAATGCAAAGTGGGCCACGCGTACCTCACTGGAATGCAAAATGATGCACGTGAGGTAGTACACCGCACGTGGATCAAGATGAAATGCAAATGAAACGCGTGAGGTAGTACACCGCACGTGGATCAAGATGAAATGCAAGATGAAGCACGTGAGGTAGTACACCGCGCGTGGATCAAAATGAAATGCAAGATGAAGCACGTGAGGTAGTACACCGCACGTGGATCAAGATGAAATGCAAATGAGATGCGAGATGAGGCACGCATACCTCAACGGATGGAAAATGACATGCAGAACGAAGCACACGTACCTCGAAATGCAATGAAATGCAAAATGAGGCACACATACCTCATTTGATGGAAAGTGAAATGCGAAACGAGGCACACGTACCTCGAAATGCAGTGAAATGCAAAACGAGGCACACGTACCTCGAGATGCAAATGAAATGCAAAATGAGGCACACGTACCTCATTTGATGGAAAAAGATGTGAGTGCGACACGTATGCCACACCAAATATGCCAGACAGTGCAAGTCACAAGGGACGTGCAAGACGGCGCGTTGCGACGCAACAGACAAAAGGATGGATGCATGCAACGCACATAGGGCCATTTTGAATCTTATGAAAGATAAAAAAAGGATACGAAAGGATACAATCTTTACTTGAATTTGAGCACCATGCACAGAAGACACGGTCCGAGGTCGAAACGGAGGCCGGTTGAGCGTGGGGGATGCACTTTCTTGCACTTTCTTGAGATATGAAGACCCAAAACCCCTCACATAGCCTAAACACATCCTTGGGAACACCACCGGCTGGGTGGGGTGGTCACCGGCTACCACCGGCTGCCTGAACTCATCCATCGGCACAAAAAAGTGCCGACTGGCACAAAATAGTGCCGACCGGCAGAAAATGCCTGATCGGGGGCAGAACTGCCATTTCACTCCGGGCTTTATAAAATAGGGTTTTAAACCCTATTTGTCTCATCTCTAAACCGCCGAAATCTTCATCCCCTCTCTCTAGAGCGATTTTCTCTCGGGTTTTCTTCGATTTCTCCGCGTTTCACGCCCATTTTCTCGTCGGATTCGCGATATTCTTCGCGTTTCGGATATTTTCAACCGAACGAATCTTCGTTTCGGTGCACTTTTTGCTAGTTCCGCTTTTTCGGGACTTGTTCCCCTTGATTTTGTCTTCGTTTCCGTGCATTTTCCTATTCCGGCCTTCCTGGCCATTTCCGACCCTCTCGGGGTTGACTTTGCCGGTTGACTTTTCGCATTCCGGCCCGTTTTTCCTTTTTCGGCTATTTTCTCCTCTCCATCGCTATGGCCGATGATGTTCCGCATGTCGGGACTCCCCCGGACCACGAGATGGATCCCGGGGTCGAGCTCCTGCCACTGAGCGAGCGCCCATTCGACCCGGCAACTTACCAGCCGGCCATCCATGTGCTACCGCCCGACGGACTCCGCCACTTCCGTGGCTTTGACAGGGCTTTGGACCCGGAGCTTCTGCTGCGCGAGCCGGCCTCCCACTTGTCTTTTGGCACTTCCGAGGTAACATCTTTTCTCTATTTTACTTTCTGCAATGTAGAACCGTAAACTGACAACTGCCGTAGCTAGCTGAACCCATTATCTGTTTAGTTCTGATGTACCGTACTGTAGTTGATTGTAGACAAACTCATAACTGACATCTGTTTAGGACCGACGCACATGCACACACACTGCACTAGTCTGAATCACCCAAACACACGGCACACACCGTACTTCGCTGCAAATTCACCGACACCCGGTAACTTCTTGAATCTGAAAACATGTTGTATGCTATATTTACCCTGGATCATACAAGACACGTTGATACATTATACGTTGTAGTTCGCCTACTGGCATACTGCACTCCAATATCTGCTTGAATCTGAAAAATGTGCACACATGCACCATATCTGTATGCTGGGCCCCATAAACATACTGACACATCACAGGCTGTAGCCCACCCACTGGTACGCTGAAACCCGATATCTGCTTAAATCTGAAAAATGTGCACACATGCACCAAGTTTTCACTGGAGCGTCCAAAACACATTGACGCATCACGCGCTTGTAGTTTATTGCAAGCACACCGGTACCCGGTTTCTGTTTGAATTTTAAAAATCTGTACGCATACCCGATTTGTATCGACTTTAACACGTTTCCTCAGAACTGTACATCTCATATTGCTTTGCAACTATTTGCTTGAAACAGGGAGATTCCCATGCCATCCGCGGGTATGGGAATATTGCGGCTCGAGACTGGTATTTGGATCTTCCCGAGGCGGTTCGACGCATCGTGGACCAGGCGGGCTTTGGCTCTTTCTGCCGGGGACTTTCCAGGCTCTCCGCCTGCAGACCTCTTCTTGCCGCTTTGGCAGAGAGATGGTGGGACACCACCGATTCATTCCACTTATCAGCGACTGGGGACATGACGATGACCCCTTACGATTTCTCGGTGCTCACCGGCATCGGGGTAGGGGGTGATCCGATCCCCTTTGATATAGACATGGATGAGTGGACCGCAGCCCAGGTCTACTTACTTGGCGCGGCTCCGCCTCTGGCTCGTCCCGGCTTCGTCCGGTATTCTTGGTTCGAGGTGCAGTTTCGGGTCCAGTCCGCACTTATTGATGCAGCCCCGATGACCCCAGAGGCCGTGGATCAGTATGCACGCGGCTTCTTGATGTTTCTATTTGGGACGACTCTCTTCGCCGACCGGGCGAACACAGTGCCCCTCTGTCTCCTCAGTGCACTGGTGGATGTCCGAGATCTTTTGCGTTATGATTGGGGCGGCGCCGCTTTGGCCACTCTCTATGGCTACATGAGCTCAGTCTCTCGTGGCAGTGGACAGCTGCTAGGAGGCTACTGGCGTGCTTGGGAGGTACATTTTCTTTTGCTGCTTTACATTTCTGCTTTATATTTTGTACACTGCGCACACTGTAGTCCGCTTCCCACGGATTGCATATTGTACACACGGCACACACATACTCTGCTTTACACTGACTGTACACTGTTCACACTGCACACTCTGTTCAATACACTGCGCAACACACGGTTTTCTTATTTCTGCTTTATTCTGCATCCTGCTTGATCTGATAGTCATACTGACGTCTGTTTTGCAGCTGTGGGTGTACGCCTACTTCCCCAGACTAGAGCCAGTGCCAGAGGCGGAGACCCCTCTGGTCGTCCCCTTCTCTCGCCGTTACGATGGGAGGTGCACTCGGAGGCCCCGAGACACATTCAGCTTCTTCCGCCGTTTCTTCGACACCATCACCCCCACCGAGGTATGTTTTACTTACAGTCCGTTTAAGCTTCGCTTTCAAGCGTATATTTCTATATCAGTAGATAATCAACTGTATTTCATTTCAGGTCACCTGGCAGCCGTGGGCTCCACTACCAGCGGTGATACGAGATCGGTATGCCGGCGCCATCGAGACCTCGCGCTACCGGATTTTGCTGGAGGGCCCGGTCTGTCGGGCTTGGTACCTGGGGGAGCGTTTTCTGCGCCAGACCCTCGGGTTGCCAGAGCAGATAGTCCCGGTTCACCCTCCCGAGCACATGAGGGATACCGAGAGGTTTTCTGTGCAGCAGATGGAGGACTACACCCTCGGCTGGGACGAGGACGGCTATAGGGGCGAGGGCGACTACTCAGAGTACGTCCGGACCTTCTTGATGCGGCCTTTGAGCGGGGGCTCCCGAGCTGATCCAGCGAGACCTGCGGCGCCAGCGGCCCGGGCAGAGGCAGGAGCAGGAGTGGGGTCGTCACAGAGGGCTCGAGCTCGCGGCAGGAGGGGAGTGCAGAGGGGACGAGGGACGGGCTGGCCCGCTCTGCCTACCATGGTGACTTATAGGGGGCAGAGTGGGGAGACCTACCAGATCCCTTTTGCTCCTCCTCCGGCTGGTCACGAGTTGGCCGGCATTCCCGACTTGCCTCCGGTATGTATTACTTTATTTCTGCATCTTGCATTGTTATTTCATTTCAGTTCATTCAAATATCCCACAGAATACTGATGTATGTAATACTTTTGCAGGCTTCCTCCGAGTATACCCGTCAGTCTGTGGAGCTGAATGCCTCCCTGATGGGGATGTTGCAGCGGACTCTCGACGCTTTGGCCGTCTACGGCCTGCCGGTATGTTCTTCTGATCACAGTCTCAAATCATACTCTGTTTCGCACAATCTGCTATACTGCACAAAAATCTGATAAACTGCTCGCGGCTTTCATACACTGTACTTATACACTGCATCCTGTACTGATAAACTGTTCACGGCATTCACACACTGTACTCATATACTGCATTCTGTACTGATAAACTGTTCACGGCATTCACACACTGTACTCATACACTGCATTCTGTACTGATAAACTGTTCACGGCATTCACACACTGTACTCATACACTGCATTCTGTACTGATAAACTGTTCACGGCATTCACACATTGTACTCATACACTGCATTCTGTACTGATAAACTGTTCACGGCATTCCTGATGTGTTTGTTCTTTGTATTTTCAGCCTCCTTTCCCGATCCCTCCAGTGGGTGGCGCTGCTCCAGCTGGGCCTCCCCTCTCTACTCGGGATGGCAGGATATTCCCTCGCACTAGAGGGGGACGTGGTCACGTGGGGAGCAGCTCACGAGCTCCAGTTCCAGGAGATGGTGAGTCGGAGGCGGGGACGGAGTCATTTGCGGAGGAGGCCGGGGACAGCTCGGGCTCGGGCTCCGACAGTGACAGCTCCGACGATGCTTATGTGCTTTTGCCCAGGAAGAGGGCGAGGACTGATCCTCAGGCATGAGGCCTGCTGCTGATGATGATGATTTTGCTGCTCCTTTTCTTTATTTCTTTTCTTGTACTTTTCTCTTTTTGGTAGATAGAGTACTATGTACTGCCGCAGGCAGATTTTGCTTTCTTCAAAAGTTGTACTTTGAAAGAGATTATATAAAACAAACTTTTTGTCTGAAAAGTGTTTTATTTACATATCTCATACTTCGCACTGCATTGCATCATATTACTCCTCAATGTAAACGAAATTTGATTTGTTGTCTGAAAATGGAGCATTTGCACTGTAATAATCGGATAGCCAACCAACTAACAGCAGACAACTCATACAAACTGCTGCTCAAACTGAACACAGCTCACATTCCGCTGGGGATTAATCTGCATACAGCCCATAACCCAACACTTGGTCCATTCCGCATACGGCAAACTTTGAACAAACAGCCCAATCTGACAAGCCGGATCTCAAAACTGAAATGGTTAAGGTTGAAACACACTCGGATGTCCCAAATTTTTTCATTTCTTCTCTTACCTGGCATGGATGTAGAGAATGGCACGGCATTCTGAGCACCGACAATCTTGAGGTAAAGAGAGGGTTTTTTGGGTATCGAGCCTACAACTGGACACCGTGGAAAGGACTCAAGGGATAAGTAAAAGGCACACGACCTAAACACAACGAGACATGCTCGGAGAAGACTCAAAACTAAATTGAGACCGACAAATCAAAAGACACGACACACAGACATGTTCACAAGGGGGGGTCCTCAAATCTCGAGGAGCCAGTTCCTCCGGGTATTATGCCCCACCCTTTCTGATTTTGTGATACTCACATCGCTCGGCCCTCAGGCTCGGTTTTTCTCTCAAAACCCTCTTGTTCACTTTTCTCTCGACTTACACCTCTCTATTCTTTACTCTCTCATTTTTCAATCCCTCCCCAGGGTGGTTGATGGACGAATAGAAAGTCACAAGTTCACGCCCAATATCGTTAGCTCACGGCTATTTCTTCTGACGAATGAAGCGCCTTACCGGCGAGCGCGTTGATGATAAGGGGGGAGACAGAACACCTGGCTCAACTGTGCCCCTAGTTCATTATTCTGACCATTCTTTGTTTTTATTTTCTAAAACAGTTTTGATCAAAATGAACGCCAGATTAGCGTGCTTGGGCAATTTTTGATTTGAAAACCATGCGAATTAGGCTGTGCGCACTGAAAATTCCCCTTTTGGGTCCAAACATGGTCCGATTTTGAAAAATGAAATAGTTTTCGAGAAAATAAGTCAACTTCAGTGAAAATTTTCAAAAACTATTTTTGCAAACAGTGAACGCTCAACGAGCGCAGAACTTACCTTTGAGATACGCAACCTCGGATCGGAGGCAATGGGAAATTGTCCCTGGCTTAAAGGGGGATAAGGCAACGGAAAGTTGCCCCTAGTTTGGGCGGTAACTCAGGGCAACTTATGGCACTGTATGGCAACGGAAAATTACCCCTTGCTTGGATGATGCCGCGACACCTTGTAAGCCAGTCCCTGTTGATGACGATCGGACCCTCAGACGCGGAGGAGCCGAAGACGGTTTGAATCAATATATGGACACAGTCACCTGGAAGGTGTTGGCGGTTTGGGCTTCAAGAGGAAGTTGATCACGTAACTCCCGGTTGCTGCAGTCGAGACGTTGGATTCAGAGGAGGCGAAAGTGATCAAAACCATGACATGGACTAAGACGCTATGAAAGCGTTGGGGGCTGGACTTCAGGATGAAGTTGCCTACGTATCCCAAACATGGGAATCAAGCCTTACGTAGTTCCGGCTAAGGTACACTCGGGTATTTTAACCTTCACTGTTTAGGCTCTAACTTTTGCCAAGGCGCCCAATGCGGGTTTTCGACCTTGCGAGCTATGTTTTTCTTCTTTTCATTTCTTTTTCTTTTCCTTTCTTTGCTATTTTTGTTCTTTTTCTTTTCTTTTGGTTTCTTTTTGTATTATTTTTTTGCTTTTTTTTGTCTTTTCTTTTCTATTTCTTTTTCTTGCTCTAACTTTTGCCTGGGTCGCCCCTCCGGGTTTTCGGCCCAGCGAGCCTCTCAAAGGGTAAAAAGTGTAGCAAGCCCATGCCAAAAGGTTTTGAGATTGAAGCCTCTCTGTGTCCAGGAGAGTGACTGTGGTGTTGATTTACGGGAAGAGTCCAACGCGGTTGCTTTTCGAGCTTTGCTTGGTGGGATCTGATCTCCCTGATCTGACTTTGAGGCCTCTTGCTCGAGGGCTGCTTCAATACGGGCCACACGGGCGTTTCATGGCACAGCTGAATGTTCTGAATGGAATCCGGTTTACAACAGATAAATCGAATCTTGAGGCCGAGAGCGATCCTAGGCTACACCATCTCAAGAGCGATTCCACACAAATCTTCGCGAGACTGCACAAAACATTTTGTTTTTGAAAGTTTTCAAGAAAGCGACAAATCGCTCGTGCTGAAGATAATGTGGAACCAGTCTGGGTCAAAGCTAGGGTCCTTCTCAGTACTCACACTAACAAGCATGATTTCATTCATAAAAAGCTTAGCATGCGCTCTTTTTCTCAAAATGATCAAAATTTTACAAAGCCCGAGGAATTACTTCCTCTTTGTTTTCATCACCGCAGTGTTTGAAAAGGGTTTTTATGAAAAGCTTAGGTCATCATAACGATGTTCAAGGCGCAAGAGAGCAGGCGATATGTACTGTCGTTCCATTCACATCCTCTGGTACGGCTAATTTGAATAGCGACAAATACAGCACATGATAGCCACGGCCGTTTCATGTAGATTTGTGAGCGAAACTGGCTCCCTGACAGAAACAGACTCAAGCAAAAACAACTATTTATGAAACAAAACGGTGTTTGAGGCAACAACCCCGAAATCACCTGGTATTCTATAGAAGAGGGACTGACTCATTACAATTAGACAGACCCTTAAGCAAAAGGAATGTCTCAAAACGATGAGACAGGCTCAAGACAAAAAAAAAAGACTGACTCAACACCCAAGTCAGAATTTACAAGGTTAGCGTCGGCAGATGCTCAAAAAATGCGTGCCAAACGCCACATCCAAAAACGTACCAAACACTGCCCGCAGGCGATTCATCTGCTGATTACATACTCACGGTATCTATATCTTCCGTATCTGTGTCCTCATACTCCAAGAACTCTGTAGTGATGGATTTGGCCGAGGTGGGCGGGAGAATAATCTTGTTATCAATCAAATCTTGCACCTCATGACGGAGACGAAAACAGTTGTCAGTGGCATGGCCTGACTGCTGGTGGTATGCACAGTACTGAGTGGCATCATGGCCTGTTGGAAGGGGTTTGGGGAGTGGCCTAGGATCGAGGGGTGTAAGATGCCCCTTTTTGGCCAAGATCAGAAGTGCCCTAGACAAAGGCATGTGGAGAGGATGGAAGGCCCTGCGCCCTCGGGGCAGGTATCTTGGAGTCTGAACACTCTTGCTAGATGCACTAGCGAACGGATCAGCGGGTGCGGCTTTGGATTTCTGATTCTTTCCGGATGCAAGGCTGGAAGTGGGAAGAACTGTTTTGGCATGACGGGGCCTATCCCGATTCTCTGATTGACTGGAACTGCCCTCAGGCGGAGTGGGGAAAGCACCCTCCACAGCTTTTGTCATAACTGCAGATACCTGTTGCTTGTTCATTCCCCTGGCTTTCAAAGCCTCTACTGCCCACAGCAGTTGTTCGATAGGGTCGGCATCTGCCTCCATCTTGCCTTTATCTCTGGCCTCGGCCTGATTCAGAGCTTGGTTTGATGCGTCGTTACCATAACTGGAGGTCATCTCCGGTTGGTTGAGTTCAATCACAATTCGTCCCAGTAGCGGGGGCTCCTGGGGTATAAAGCTTCCGACGTATGGTGCGACTGGCGGCGAAGCTGTCATTCCATAGGCGAGATCCGTCACGGATCTTTGAAGATCACCTATCATCCCCATTAGTTCAAATGTAGTGGGCTCGCGAGCCTGATATAGCTGGGGAGCCCAAACCGGGTGCGCGGCCGGCGATCTGGGCGGATGCGGCATGTCAACGGTGGTTTCATCATGTAAGGTGATTTCTTGATCCAACGCGGCCGTCATGACCACGATTTCTTCTGAATTCTGCGTCATGCTAAGTCCTGCCGCAGTGAGGGGAAGACACTAACTGTTCTGGATTGGCTCTCTGAATCTCTAAACTGAAACAGAAAACAAGCAGCATTTCAGCCCCAGACAGATCAAGCACGGATGTAGCCGAATAACTGTACTCTGCTACTGATCACTGTTTCCCAGAATCACTATCCAAACTGAACTGACATCCGCAGACACAACTGATTCTCAACAACACTGATACTGATGCCCTCGGGCCGGATACCCAAACTTGTAAACTGATATATGCGTTCCCTGCAGAGATACACTCTAAAAGCACATAGCAAGTAAATGAGAGCCAATACACCCCTATGTTGGGGTAGGGTTTCCCTGTCCTATTTTGTCAGGAGCTAGGGTTTTACTACGCACGCAGCGGTTTCAAACAACCTATATCGGGTAAAGCAACCTGTCCTAGTTTGGAATGGTCACTATGGATTCCGAATATGCACTAGGTCGAATGGTCGAGAAGGGTGCCCCGGTAAAACCGGGGTTTGTGTTCCCACACTGGCAGAGCCCGCAACCGGTCAGCCTTATGGTCATGCCTTGACAAGACAAGCCTCCGGCAAACCGCTCAGGAATAGCAGATGGCCAACACGGTGTCCTAGGCGCACCAATGCACATGCAATGCAAAGAAACACATAAGTGTAGTCAAAACAGGATATCACGAGTTCGAGTCAAGCTCTCTAAATTCCCCAGCAGAGTCGCCAGAAACTGTAGACGTGCCCGTGGGCTTCACTCTACAGTTCGGACTCTCGACTTTGTGTCGCGGTTCTAAATCTGAACCAAAGAGTCCAACTCTGGCAAATCGTTTTGAAGAAAAAATAGATTTTTGAAAAAGTAGTGCCAAACATGGACTGCTTTGCCAGATTACAGAGTCGCCACCTAAATATTTTTTTTAATGGGGGAATTTAGGAAACCCTGACTCGGTGCCGAAGGCCACGTGTCCGTCATCACCAAATGTCTCGGCTCGGGAGCTTGGATACGATCGGGGAAGGTCAGCTATGAGCACCCCCTCTCGCCCGGTCCGAAGACCGGCCTCTACTAACCGTGATATCCGTTTTTGAAAACTTTATGCGTTCTTAACCCAATTATTAATCTAGAATTACTATGTGATGCGCACAATACAAAAGTATAGACTAGATTGCCTAATTTGGAAATACACATTGCATATCCGTTTTGTCTCCAAAAATGTGTTAGTTTTTGCTACTCGCAAGTAGGCTAAAATACGGATCTCAACGAGTTATTCCAACTCACGCAATCCAACCTTCACCCACAGGCATTCAAACAGTTTATAACACATAAGCATTTAGCCGCATGGTAAGCATACTGCCATGTTAGCATTCACACGCATGCGAAATGCTAAAGCATAAAATACTTACATCGTATTCCGTGCCAAAAACAAATAACCCGGTTAGCAAACATGCATGACCTAGTTCATGTTAAGTGGCTAATGCAACACAGGCATAGATGCAATCTAGAGTAGGCTCGGCTAACCCTAAACATGGCACATGAGATGCAACAACTATCACGTATTCAATTTGGAATTGAAAGTACGATGCGGTTTGCATGATGTGCCGAGCCCAATGTATGTAAACAAATGCATGAATGCACGCATGCATTGCATAAGGTATGCTAATTTAAATGTGCCCTAATCTACCATCGAAAGCGGGTAAATAAAAGGGATAGAAAGAAGTGGGGGTTTGGAAGACATACACCCACTCACACACACTTATTACAATTTTGCCCTCGCTCGGAGGGACCAAAATAATAATACAAATAATTAACTACGCAAGCTAATTAATTATTACAAATTCACTAAATTAATTAGACAAATAATTAATCTAATTAAAACAGTAGATGCCTCGGGAGGAGGGCCCAAATGCAGCGTGCGCTCGGAATGGACTCGGAATCGCACTGTCATGCAAGTGTGCCTCTGTTTTCCCTGCTACCCTCCTCTGAAAATTACCAAAGTCTCAAGAGTGCCTCTCAGGGCACTGGGGAGTACCACCGGCTGGGGTAGAGCACCACCGGCTGAAGGAGGAGGCCACCGGCACTGAATGGAGCTATCGACTTCCAATTGAATGCCGGTCGGCACTAAATAGTGCCGATCGGCACAAAATTCCTGCAGAACCTGCAACTCACAGCAGCAGAAGGGCAACAACTTGCATGGCAATGTAATTCAAAGCATGTATGCACCAAACACAATCCTTATCATGTTGATGACTCAAAGGAAGGTGTGCCTTGGTTCTCGAACCACCAATCATGCATTTCCATGCATGATGGTCCAAAGAACCAAGAGTGCAATTTTGATTTCAAATACATGCAAACCACATAAACAAACAAGGGTGCCAAACCTCCATCATACTTCACTTCAGGAGGCCTAGCATGCATGCCAATATGATGCAATCCTAGACATGGCAACTAACATGCAACATGGCAATACAATGCAAACATGTAAGTAAGCATACAAGGCAAGCATGCAAACCAATTGAAAGATGGACTTAAACATGAATTGGGCAGCTCTAAAAAAGCCCAAAATCAGTGGCCAAAATGCTAAATTGTGAGGGCCAAACACACATGCACACATACACATGTTAAGGTACCAACACTTAAGCATAACAACAACATTCAAGCACACTTGAAGTGAGTTAAACATGGACAATTGACATGCATATAAAGCTCTGAAAATCATGCAAAATATGATGCCAAATCATGCAACAAAGCAAGCCAAAGCATGCAACAAATGGTCCAAGTCTTGAAACAAGCCATTAAGGCTTAAACTAAGGCCAAGTCTACCAAGCCTCACAAAGCTAAAGGGACTCAAAACAGGTCACAAGCAGACCTAAACAAAGCCTAAGGAGCATCTAGATGGCATCTAAGGGGCTCAAGCACAAAGGCATACAACATGACCAAAACATGGAGCATTCAACACAAGCTTTTAAAGCATTAAAGAGGCATGCAAGGCAATCAAACAAGCACATCATAAGGTCTGAAATGGCATGTTAGATGGTTTCAAATCATTGAAAATGAAGCAAGCAAGTCATGCTACACTCACATGCTCTCAAGGCCAACAAGCCAAATGCAAAGGAGCTATGTAATGCATGATGAGATCGACCCAAATGGCTATGGACAGAGCTAGATCATGGCAAAATAAGCATACAAGCTTCACAAATGCAAGCTTAAAACATGCTCGAAGCTAAGGCATACAACCTAGGCATGTAAGGCATCAAAGAGGCCTTACAAGGCAACTATGCTAGGCATGCATAAGAGACCTAAACCAACTTAAAATCATGTTATAGCATGGCAATATAAGCATGGAAAACAAGTCAAACATGCTCAACACACACTCAAGCATGAAGCTACATAAGGAAGCAAAACTTGCCCTTTTCAAGGACATCAAGGAGAGGGGGTGGCCCTCCCCTTTCTAGGACTTTAAGGCACCATCTCCACCATTGAAATCCCTCAAGATTTCAGTGGTGGAGAGGTCCAAGCACACAAGTCCCGGATCTCTCACAAAATAGCACAAAAAGTGACCTTTTCAAGGTCTAAGGGTGGTCGAAACTACCCAAACCACTAAACACTCTTAATATACAATGAAGAGGGTCAAAAAATAGAACTTTTATGTGCCAAACACTAAGCTCAAAAACTGTTTTAAAGCAAGCAAAAATGGAGTGCAAAAATGGGGTAAATAAAGTAAGTTCCTTACCCTTGATGATCAACTTCACAAAGGTTGGAGTTGTTGGTTCCTTGAGCTCCAAACCAGCCAAGAACACCAAGAACAAGCCCTTAGCACTTCAATTCCAAGAGGAAGGTGAAACACTAGGTGCTTGTGTGCAATAGTGTGAACTAAAGCACCTAGTGTACTAAATAAGCAAGAAAGGAGAGAGATAAGATAGATATATGATCTAACCTAAAACCAGAGCTTGGTCTCTCTCTAAAATGGCTGAAAACTCTCCAGAATTCCCAACCTTAAGCCAAGAGGAAGAGCCTTCCTCTTATAGAACTTGTAAGACTTACAAGCTAAGCAACTAAGGGCTCATCCCTCCATACACGTGTATGGAGGGGAAGCCAATTGCACACAGCTGTCTGAAAATATCTCAGAAAGCAAGTGCACAGTAGTCGGCAGGGCAAAATGGTCATTTCGCCAAAAATAGTGCCGACCGGCACAAAATAGTGCCGACCGGCACAATATAGTGCCGATGGAGAAACCAACCAGCCGGTGGCCTCTAGCCACAGCCGGTGGTATGTGGGGGTGCCTCACAAGGCACTCCCTGCCCTTCCAAGGCAAAACACAAGTGTTTGGTGCAAAACCAGACACAAAACGGCCGAGTTTGGAGGTCCTGAGGCAAGGCGCGCGGGCCGAGAACTCTGGGAACTCCAAACGAACACAAACATGGATAATCACCGAGTGTTCAAGCGGTGACGTCCAAGTCTTGAGGACGGTCAAAAATGGGGTGTCTACACCGTCGCACGATTCACTTTTGAACACAATTGTCTAAAGAAATTGCTCAATTTAATCAAGGGTTCAATTACATTTTTCGGTAATGATCTTCGAATAGCCAATGGAATAAGTTGTTGCGTCAGAATATGACTATTGTGGCTCTTAAGACCACCAATACTTCTATCATGTGAGCGCACACGATGTGATATATTGGATGAATACCCGTCGGGAACTCTTACTTCCTTCAACACTTTCAAGAACAAATCTTTCTCATCCTTGGTCATCGTGAATTGTGCTGGTGGTAAATAGGCTTTATTCGACCCTCTTAACTGCAAATGTAGGGGTTTTCTAATATTCATATCTTGTAAATCACGCCGAGCATTAACACCATCCTTCGATTTTCCTGCAACCCCTAATATTGTCCACAACACATTGTCACAAACATTCTTCTCTATATGCATCACATCGAGGTTGTGTCTTATTAGATTGTGCTCCAAATATGGCAATTCATAAAAGATACCCTTTTTCTTCCAATTATGGGTGCGATGTCCAGCTTTCTCCTTCTCTACCTGTCTCCTATGCCTCTCCTTAAGGTCATCCCTCTTGTATTGGGTTAAAATACCGTCAGATTCTAATTGTAGCAACATCTCAGTTTCAGACAACAATTTTGGTTTGAGTCTGACTTCCCGACTACCATCAAATGATACTTTATCCTTCTGGAATTTATGGCCAGTAGGTAAAAATCTGCGATGACCCAAGTATGATTGTTTCCTACTATGCTTCAACCAACACGATGTAGTTTCCTTATTGCAACAAGGACATGCATATTTGCCTTTAGTGCTCCATCCTGACAAGTTTGCGTATGTAGGAAAATCACTAATTGTCCACAGTAAGGTTGCATGCATTTGAAACATTTGATTTGTTGATGCATCAAATGTTGACACACCCTCATTCCATAGTTCTTTCAACTCCTCAATCAACAGTTGCATATACACATCAATCTTGTCACCAGGTCCTTTTGGGCCGTCAATAAGCACGGCTAAAATTAGAAATGGTTGCTTCATGCACATCCATGGCGGCAAGTTGTATGGAACGAGCACAACAGGCCAAGTGCTATGAACTATGTTCATCGTTCTGAATGGGTTAAAACCATCAGATGCTAAGCCAAGCCTTACACTTCGGCAATCATTACTAAAGTCAATATTCCGACGGTCAAAATCTTTCCATGCAAGGGAGTCAGCAGGATGCCTGAAGACACCATCATCAGTTCGTTCCTCTGCATGCCATCTCATTAACTTGGTCGTCTTAGATGACATAAGCAACCTCTGCAACCTTGGCTTTAAAGGAAAATACCTCATCTGTTTTGCAGCTATTCGTTTGCCACATTTGTTAGGACCATTTGAACCACCATCACCATTTGATTTCCATCTAGAACTATTGCATATGACACATTTATCAAGATTGGCGTCCTCGTTTCGAAACAACATGCAACTGTTGGGACATACATCCCACGTCTCATACGTGAAGCCCAAATCTGTTGTGACCTTTTGAGCTTTATAATATGAGTCCGGGAGTTTCACACCCAACAGGAATGCCTCATTCAATAACTCAAGCAACATGTCAACAGACTTGTCTGTCCACTGATTAAGCACCTTCAAATGTAAAAGTCGAACAATGAATGACAAAGATGTGAACTTCTGACAACCCGTATACAATTCAGTTTGTGCATCTTGAAGAAGTTTGAAATACTTTGCAGTCTCTACATTTGGACCGAGCTGGGGTTCAGATGCATGGGGATCGGGCCCCTGTGGTTCATTACCCTCAACACTTGTACCGGCATGTGGATTTCCCATAGCCTCTTGTATCATTCCAATCATATCATCTCCAATGTCTAAATTAGCTAATGTTTCATTCTCTCGATGACCATGCAGAGATATGTAAGATTCCCCATGATTAATTAAATGTTTGTATTTTTTAAAAAAACCATTCAAAATCAGATGCTCCTGTATACCCTTTTGTACAAAAATAGTATCGATTCTTACACTTCCTACACGGACAACTGATCATCGAACCTTCAACCCTATTTGTGTAGGCAAACACAAGGAATTCATCAATCCCATTAATGTATTCGCTCGACATCCTATTTGGCAAATCAATCCAACTCTTATCCATCATCTGTACACATCCACAAAAATATCTCATCAAAGTAACTCTAAATATAATACCTACGTATTCATGTACCATGATACCTATCATTCCAATTTCTCTCAAATAGGTAGGTGGTCTTATCCCAGTTAGTTATT
This sequence comes from Camellia japonica, assembly GCA_030407325.1. Taxonomy (NCBI): domain Eukaryota; kingdom Viridiplantae; phylum Streptophyta; class Magnoliopsida; order Ericales; family Theaceae; genus Camellia; species Camellia japonica. The sequence goes on from JAPPVO010000019.1 coordinate 182,891,481, forward strand.
TACCGATTTGATGGGAGAACATAAAAAATGAAATACTTATACAACAACACGTGAGATCAATTAATTGAAGAAAAAAATGATATAATTTCATACTTTCTGAGTTATAACTAAAAAAATAAATAAATCATAACCAAACATCACATGAGGCACAACCAAAGATCTTATAAGTCTTAACTAAAATAATATCATAATTAACGAAGATAATTCATCATAACTAAAGAAAAAAAAAACAACATAACTAATGATGCATATGATAAATGGATGTGTATGGTAGAATTCTCCAAATTATTAGTATTCCATAATACTATGTGGCATTATTTATAAACTTGATAGATGAGTTATACAAAAGCACACTAATCATATATTGTCTCAAAAATTATTTAATAAAGATGGATCGTTATTGTCTATCTTCTTATTTTGATCACCACATAGATAATCTTATGTAATATTTCGAAATTATTAAATGATCACATTTAATCTCATGAACAATTATCAGTCTTTGTTCAATTCTCTTTATTGAGACACTTGGAATTGTACTAGTGTTCAATTTTCTCTTTCTAGGTGTTCATGTTTTGTTTTTGAGTTGATGACACAAATAGTGGAGCCACCTATGTGTCTCATGTAGAAACAGTTCTAAAAAACTGTTAATGAAAAAAAGTTTGACAACTGGTTTCAATTCCAAAAAATGTAAACAGTTCTCAAAATTTACATCACTTTAAGATGATTTTTTTTTTTTTTTTTTTTTGTGTGCGTGTGTTTTCAACTATTTTGAAGACAAGTTTTATTCCCTCCCTCTGGCCACCACCTCTGGTAACCCCCCTCTGCCCCACCACATCCAGCCACCTCCTCCCGCTAGCCACCTCAACCTTCTGGCCACCACCTCTGGCAACCTCCCACCCTTCAGGCATCCCCTGTGAGAACTCATCAAACTTGTTTTCTTGTTTTTATTTTTGTATGTTTTGGAAACAAATGTGTACCAAACATGTTTTTGTTTTTCTTTTCAACAAAAATAAACATAAACATGTTACCTATTTTCATTAAACAAAAGCAAAAAATTGTGAATGTTGCCAAGCACTCTGTGATTCTGTCTAACCAGTTTGCAAAGGAGGAAGGGAGCCAAGAACCCATTAGTGTCATTGAATTTTCTTCCATATACTAGCAGTGGCAACTTGTTGGTGTCTTTCAGTTTTATGTTACAATTGGTGTTTTCTGTAAAACATGTACATCTTGTCTTAATAATAAACCCAATATATAATCAGCAATGACAGTTTACTGGAACATATGGCCTCTGATGTTGACTGATGAAAATGTTAGAAAAAGCCTTCAGTAGAGCTAATAAATATCTCTTATATAGGTAAATATTTTTTATCCACTTTCCACCTTTTCAGGCTATTATATGTTTATGTTATACACAGTGCCTAAAACAACAAAGATTTATCTGTGGTTTCAAATATATGCTGTACTGATTCCTGTAATATTAACAAAGATTTAACAAATCGGTGGCCCAAATGACAGAGAGAGAGAGAGAGAGAGAGCATACCTGAGTAGCTGTCGTTAGCCCTTCGCCGTTCGTCGCTCGTCGTCGCCGCACCACCGCTAGCCCTTCGCCGTTCGTCGCCTGTCGCTCGTTTGGGGATTTTGGGGGAAAGAAATTTCGTTTCAAACAATTAGGGATTTCGATCCAACTGAGCGGCAAGATGAAAGGAAAGAGGGGGGAAATTTTTTTTTTTACTTTTTGCGACGGTACGTTTTACACCGTCGCAAATGATACATAATTATTAATAAACCGACGCCGTTTTGGTAATCCTTTTTTCGCGACGGACATTTGCTGTCGCAAATTGTCGAGTATTTGCGACAGCAAACTTATGCCGTCTCAAACAATTTTTTTTTTTGCGACGGTTCAACACGCCGTCGCTAATACTTCCGCATTTTAATACTTGCCCGTGCAGTTTTATTACTGACGGTTAAACGTCGTCGCTAAAACTCTTTTTTGCGATGGTTTATTTTGCCGTCACAAAAAATCATTTTTTGCGACGGGGAACGCGCCGTCGCAAATGCTTCCGTGTTTTTTGCCCTCTTTTCTTGTAGTGTAATCATTAAAAACATAATTTATCCTAAGTCACTGGCATACAATATATGTTGCAGATATCACTCTCATCATAGCAATGGATAGGAGATAGACTCCCTTACTAATTTCTGGTGATTCATCAATAATTCGGTTGTCCCTTTGAACCTAGATCTTGGGATCTCCAGTCAGTTAGGCTGGGTTGCCATTATGGGAATTCGAAATTAATAGGCTTTAATCACTTCTCCTTGACAAACTTTTTTCATTTGCTCTCTGGTCAAACTTTTTGTTTAGCGGCTGCTATTTTTTGTTTGACTTTCTCAATTATATATCATTGAGTAGTTAGTAGATCCACTGTATTATCCTTAGACAATATTCATAACTGAGAGCAAATGTTTTATGGTATTAAGTATTTAATTATATCGAGACTTACTGTTACTCTATGTCACTTCCATATCTAAAATTAATTAATAGACATAGAGATGTTCTTTAGGAGTTTAACAAAGTCATTTTTGTTTCTTCTCTAATTTTGTCTTAGACAAAAAATTGAGATATTTTGTAGACTTACCATCGGAATCGTTAGTGTAGTAAAATCCTTCAAGCATCCCCACATGTTAAATACTCTAAGAAAAATTAATTTTCTTGATAGGATATTACCACACAAAAATATCAATACACCCCAACAATTTTGATATAAATCAGAATATAACATGTCTTACTTATTAGGGAAAATTATGCAAATAGTCCCTGTAGTTTACACAATGTGTCAATTTGGTTCATGTAATTTCAATTTGCTTGATTTTGTCCCTTAATTTAACGGATTGTGTCATTTTAGTCAAATAAATAACGGCTGTTAAGTTAATTTAATGGAAAGTCAAACAATGTGTCAATTTTGTCCTTGTATTTTCCAAAATATGTCAATTTAGTCTCTGTCAAAATCGAGAATATTGAAACTACAGGGACCAAATTGACATATCATGTAAACTACAGGGACTAAATTGACACATTGTTTGACCTTCTGTTAAATTAACTTAACAACCGTTATTTATTAGACCAAAATGACACAATCCGTTAAATTAACGGGTGAAATCGAGCAAATTGAAACTACATGGACTATTTGCATAATTTATCCAAGAATCAAACAATTCAAAAATCTCATTTAATTGTAAAAATCTTTAAAATGCATTAAAAAAAAATACTTGTATAATGCGTTTAAGAAAAAGTACTTATACTTCCAAATTAAAACTTCAACTCTTAAATTTGAATACTTCTTATTCGAGTTTCTATGGATAACTTGTCATAAATCATGATTACCAGACAATTCTGTTTCTCTCCCCTATATCTGTAATAATACATAAATTAACATAAACAACATGACTCATTTATGAATAAGTGTCACTGTCACAAAAATATTTGTGACAAAAGAAAATTGAATTATCTCTTATAATTCAAGAGATAAGCTCCCACATTAATATTATGATTCATAGTTAAACAAATTCTACTACACAAGTAAAATAATGATTGATGACAATTTATATCACAAAATTCAAATTTATTTTAAAATAACTTTCAATTGATTATTAATAAAATGATATACAACACAAAAGATTCATCAATATACGTCTAATTAAATGGAACGATACCACTATTTAAATCATTATGTTTATATTTTTCAGTGTTGATGATTGCTTTGATATTGTAAGAATATTACAACCACAATCAAATTACACATATAATACTCCAAAAGAGATCCGCTAGTATGTCATCATCACAATCACAAATTAATTAAAAATTTCACAAACTTTTAAATAAAACTCTATTTAATTTCCAAACATAGCACTTGAATTAAATCAGCTAGAAAATAACACATATCTCACAATTTTTCATAATAATTTCATGACAACATGATGTCATAAAAGCTTATTCCAAATTAATTAGAAATATTAAAATTAATTCACACATGTAAATGACATCTATACATTTATATAATTTATGCATTTATATAATGCATTTGGCATCATACCATACACTTGGTTTTAAATTTAAGAAACCAGAAAAAACAAAACATGTCTTAATTTAATCAAATTGATATAAATTAATTAGTTTGACTTAAAACAATTAAATATCTCATATGCAAAAAGTAATAGAAGGTAAATCCATCCCTGGTTGATTAAAGTCAGAAAATAAAGACCAAATATCTGTTAACAGACCGACCGAAAATTAAAAACCTCTGTATTTCTGAATTAATCATAATAAAAAAGTTACAATTATTCATCCTAGTCATGTTTGCATATAAAGACAAAATACAATTTGTGCATAGGCAAACCAAATCTTATACAATGATCATAAAAATGATAATAAGCACTCTGTATACACAAAGTTACAGAGATTCATGAAAATTGACAAACTATCATGGCATTTGAGGGAATCAACATACTCCCCCCGTCCTAAAATAATGTCTCTTTTGGGGAATTCAACTTTTTTAGTAGTATAATTATTACATTTGAGAAAAGTTAATTTTCCAAAATTACCCTTTTGATAGTATATTTTTTGGGAATATCAATATCATAATTGTACTTTTTATATTATTTATTAATTTAAAAGAATGGCAAAATAAGAAATTTACATTATTTTTGTACTTAATTTTTGAAGAGTGACTAATATTTTGGGATAATAAAAAATGGAATAAGGGACTAATATTTTGAGACAGAGGGAGTATATAAGAATATAATATCTATAAATGCAAATAAGTGTGGCAGAAAATTTTAAACAGTAATGCTGTATTTGGTTGGAGGATTTGGGAAGAGATTTAGAAAGGGAAAGAGAAAAGGTGTGTGAAACTAGGTGAAATATAGGCATGTTTTATTCACATTTTATTTACCTTTTCCATTTCCCTTTTCAAATCCCTCCTCAAATCCTTCAACCAAACATAGCATAAATGATGTTTTCGGAAACACAACGAAAACTCGATGAACTGAAAAAAAAAAAAAAAAAAAAAAATGATTACAACACAAAAATAAAGCAACTTTTTGTATGAATTGAAGAGGACTGAATCTCTTTCTCATACAAAAATATAATACAAAACACGTTAAAATATATAACAAGTAATTTCAAATTTTGTTTCCAAAATCCAAAAGCAAACACAGTAGTACACTAACAATATATATGGATCCACAAAACTAAATTGACAAATCATGTACATTAGAAAGATCAAAAAGCAAGTACTGCAAAAGAAAACATTTATCAATTCATTATTTTCCACGTATTTGATGCAACAATGGTGAACCGTTGCAAGGAAAACAACAGAAAACAAAATTTGTCTGACAACAAATTCAATATAGAATTGTTACCTAGAACAATACATTAGCATATTGGAAAAGATAAATATGCAATAGAATTCTACTCAAACAGAATTTTGGATAAAACAATTACTAATCATATTTATCAATTCTATTATTAGAGAAAAGATGAAGTAACAATACTAGAGTTTTACCGATAGTAGGAAACAAATTTTGCAGGAAACTAAATTTGCAAAAAAATAATTTAAGCAAAAAGAATTAATCCGTATCATTACAGATAAAAAATTATATCTTAAAATTGTAGAAAAAGTATTTTCGGTAAAATCAATTTAATGCAAATAAGTAATAAAATAAAACACAAGAAATTTCTTATAGAAACTCTATATTTAATACAAAGTGTGACTGAGGCAAGTGCTTGAACACTGTGTCTTTAAGATAGAATTTCGCCCTTGCCTCTGGTGCTTGCGATTGATATACCTTCTGCCTCTAGGATACAATGATCACTCCACACAGAAATTACATAACTTTCTGTATATACAGCGAACCAATTTGTGTCATGCACTCTCTCTTATATATACTTTTTTTTTTTTTTTTGATCAGCAAAGAAAAAATTCATTTAACAGCATGAAATTAAAAGTACAGGAAGATGAGATACATCGAGAGAGATTCGGAAGTATAAAAATACCCCTACTACTGCTACTCGCATCCATACAACCAACCCCTAAGCCTCTCGATTTTTTAAATAAAAAGTTAAGAAGAACTTAACTAGAAAATTAAAATACATGAAACCCCACATAATAACTCACAAAAACACCCAAAACAAACTAAAAAACAAAGACACCCAAGCCTCACGCCTCTGCCAAGACCACGTCACTGCTGCTACAACTCCCATGCCTCACGCCTGCACCTGCTAAACAAATTATTAATTAAAACTAACCACTGCCAAAGCCCACACCTCTCAAACAAGCTCTACCCAATTATTAAAATAAAACTTTACACTGCCAAATCCCACACCACCCAAACAAGCACTTCCCAATGACCACGCTACGCTGTACGCCACGACCCAAAGCCCACGCCTGCTGCACGCCTGAACATCGACCAGCCTACTCCCACGCTCCATCGGGCTTCACCCACTCCATGGCCGGAACACCGGACCTACGCCTATGGCCGGAACTGCCACGTTCTGCTGTGCTGCTAACTCGCACTCTAATGCCGAAACACCCACGCCGGAGCTCTGCTCCCTTTGCAGTACATCACCCACGCTTGAACATCACCCGAGCAGTACAACACCCACGCTTCACCTACACTTAACATTTCCGCCGAACTTCGTCGGACTACCCACCCTCAATAAAAAAACGCCACCCCTAAGAGGCTGCAACTCCCAAGCCCGTGCTGCTGCCCACACCCCAAGCCCGTGCTGCTGCTGCCCACCGGACCGAGAAGGCTCCATAGCCAACACCTGGGAAAAAACTTGCGGATGCTTCGCTGCTGCCCACGCCACAAGCAACCACTCCCATGCTGCAACTACTCCCACCAGGACTTCTTCTTACACCTCTCTTCTTGCTCACACCCACTGCAGCCCCATGCACCGACCAACACCCATTGCAGACCCAAGCACCGCCGGGACAGCTCTATACACCCACTGCAGACCCATGCACCGACCAACTCTCACTGCAGACCCATGCACCGCCGGGACACCTCTAAACATTAGGAATAAATTCACCCCTCAAACTCTCACTCGAATAGGAGCGCTCGAATGAAAGACCAGACAGATCTGGAGCGACTACGACACCCAAGTTCCGCCCAACCAAAGCATCAATACATCCCCACCAAAATCTGAAACAGAGTTCATCCCTCAAACACCTACTCGCAAAAGAGCGCACGAATGAATGATAAAACAGTTAAACCGGACCCCGAAACACCAAAACAAATTCTACCGCAGCAACACAAACACACCTAGGTGGGAAAAATGGGGGAATCAAGTTTATTGAAGGAAGAAGCTAACAAGCAAACACAGGAAAAAGAACAAGCTAGGCCAGCCGACCACCATGGCCAAAGGCGGTGGCCGGCCGGCCCAAAAAAGAGGTCTGGGGCGGAGGTTTTAGAGAGAGAGAGAGAGAGAGAGAGAGAACAGTCTCTTATATATACTTGACTAGACATAATGTATGAATCCTAAAACAAACCTTAACTTATGCATCAATGCCATGGGATGTAATGGTATTTACAGAAGTACTTGTGATCTTTAGAATAGTCATATCTCTTGGATTCACACCTTTCCTACGAATAGGCACCATAAAGGATTGCATCGTTTCAGTCACATAGATTCAATTCTCATTCATTGCTAAAATTTTCCAATTGAGTAGGGGGTATCTTACACGTTAGGTACCCAAATATCACTGATTAAATATATAAATAATATTTATATAATAATATAAATAAAAACTAATCTGGCATGTGGACAACTTAAATGGAGACATGCTTACAACGAATTGAGTCCAATTAGATAATAAATTTGTTTAGTTTAAAATTTCAAAAAAGTATAAAATGTTTATAAATTTAACTTGTTGCGAACTAATCACGAACAAATGTATGACAAGTTGAACCCAAATCGAAATCAAGTAATAGTTCATTGTACTCCAAATAATAATGTAATTATTTTATTTTTACATCCAAGAGAAAATAAAAAAAAAAAAAAAAAATTGTTACATGAATAGTAAAATGTTATATTTTTTCACATCATAAAAAGTATTGACTTGTAATTATTATATTCAGCTCGTTTCGCTCCGTTTTTTAGAAAAAGTTTTCAGAAAATTTTATTTTTTTATTTTTCATACTTTAATGTTTTCAATGAATTTTTTTAATATTTTAAACAAATTTTTTTAAAAAAAATTTTGGGCACACCTAACATAAATACACTTAAAAAGTATAATATTTGTGATTTTTTTTTTTTAAATACACTAAATACCAAAGAATACAAAATATATATATATATATAAATTCAATACATTTTTCGTATTTTTGGGTATTTATTAATTTTTTAAAATATTTTATTATTTAGATATCTAAGTAAGGTGTATCTAAAAAAGTAAAAAAATTAATTAAAATTTTAAAAAATATTCACTAAAAATAAAAAAACATAAAAAATAAAAAAACTTAGTTTTCAGAATACTGATTTTAGAAAACTGAAACCAAACACACTGATAATGTTAGTTGGTGCAGCTTATAATGTTGTTGTTGTTGTTTTTTTTTTTTTTTTAAAAATTTTTTTAAAGTTGAAAGTCTATGCCAGAGTGTTTTGTATAATTTCTACTTATAACTTATGATATAAAAATAGATTAAAAAAATTAATTATTTAAAAGTTAGAGAAAATATACTTTTAATTTTTATTATAAACTTACAACTTGAGAAAAACTTACACCAAAAAAACTTAACATTCATAATATAATCATAAAGAGTAATAATGAAAAGTTTTCTTAGGATGTGTCATTTGTATTTACACTACTTTGATTCATATCTGTCACTTCCATGATAAAATTTATAATTTTATTATGACTACAGGTGTGCCTGGTATCATTTTTTAGATTTTTCTACTTCCTTTTCTTCCTTTGTGTTTAGTAGTCAAAAATAAAGTAAAAAACATATTTATTTATAAAATTACTCTATTTATATTGTTTTATTATTGACTTGAATTAGTTGTCCAGTTAAGTTAAAGACACCAAAAACTACAAAAAAATTCTATACAATACTAAAGTTTGGAGATTCAACTCTGTTTTTTTTTTTTTTTTGAGGGGATTGTAGATACTCCATTTTTTACTGGCCTCAAGACTTGGGCGCCTCAGGTTAATCACTCGATGATGAAAAGTGATGCTGTACAATTGTTCAAGTTCTTCAGCAAAAAGGCTTTGTTTTTTGAGTTTCTAATCCCAACCTTACACCCCATTTTGATCAAAACTATTCTAGATCTTAAAATTCTCTTTTTCAAAATATTTTTCCAAATGTTTCTACGATGTTCCGAGGCTCGCATGTCGTTTAAAATATTACACATTTCGGTAAACTGAGTAAGGATAAAGTGAAAATAAATGAAAGGGAGCTGAACTCATTGAAAAGTCTTTAAAAACATCTTATTTATAGGTTTAGAGTTGGAAGAAATAGGAGGGGAGGGAAGAAAACTAGTTAGGAGAAAGGTTGGGCATCAAACCGTTAAGATAGAAATGAGCAGTCTTAACTAAAATAAGTATATCTCTTTGTACACTTAGAATTTAAATGTGAGGCCACCACCATTAGAAAATACACTTTTGGAGCTTCAATTTAGATTCCAGAATCACCTAAAACCGAGTCCGGATGAAGGAGATATGCCCATTTGAAGTTGGGCCTGGAAGCAGATTTTTGTAAACGGTTGGCCACTTTTTGTGGACGGCTGTACAAGAAAGTGTACCACTGGCCAGTTATGAAAATTAGGCCACTTTGAGTGGATTGGCCAGGCAAGTGTCCCCACAAGCCAAACTAGTGGCCGGCCGACCAGAAATAAGTGTACAGCCGTCCCCTTTAGTGGCCTGCCGGCCAGTTGTTCCGGTAGAATAGATTTTTGCAGATATTTGTTGCTAGTTGTTCCCACAGGTGCATGCACTGTACTAGTTGTAGATATCCGGATATTTCCGACTGAGACACATGTTTTTCTATATATAGGGGACCTTCCCTCTTGGTTTTAGGTTAGAAAAAATTCCAAAAACTCCAATACTTGCATAACACTCTCTCTCTTTCTCTCTCTCTCTCTCTCTTTCTCTCTCTTTCTATCTTGCAACCTACACACTCTCTCTCTCTACACTTCTTAACCTAAAAATTTAGCTTTTCTTGCAGTGGTTTTTTAGCTCAAATCTTAGCCCTTGAGAGTGTAAGCTTTGTGATTTGTGAACAAAAAAGTTACCTTGCTTCAAGAGGTATAATTTTGAGCATTTCTACCCTACTTCTCTCCTATCTTTTCTTGTTGTTTTTGAACTATTTTTAGACTGCTTTTATGGGCTGAAACTTGTGGCTTAAAGCTGTTAAAAGTAGAGGGGTTAATCACCATTGTTTGAAAATTGTCTCCTAAGCTTTTGCCCTTGTGTTTCCTATCTCTTCCTCAACTTTTTTCCAACTTTTTACCACTGATTTTCAGAGGCTAAAAATATGGTTTTGAAGTCCCAAAAATAGAGGGGTTAGCCACCCTTCTTTTGGCTTGTTTGCTAACTTAATTGCTCCATTATTTTAGCTATTCTTACCTAAATTTCAGCACTGTTTTTTCTTACTTTAGAACTGTTTTTATGCTGGTTGGGTCATTTATGCTTCGTGTGGTATGCTTGTAGTATAATGGTTCTCATGGGTTTGGTGTTCTAGGCATTAGACACTAGCCTCTTTGAGTCGATAGCATTTATTTAGTGCTTTCCATACTTGTGTTCGCCTCTAATCACCTCTGCAAACTCTCTCTTTTCTTGGCTTTTTCTTTGCTTTAAGAGTTGTTTTAAATGGGTGTTGTTTAAGCTTGAGATAGTGATTCTTGTGCTTAATGGTTTAATCTCTTTAGAGGTTCATTACCAAAGGCATGACATCTCTGTTATGCCCAAAACAACTCTTTGTTTGACACTTCCCTCCATTAGTGGACTTAATCTTCATTATTGGAGTAAAATGACTAATGAATGGAAATGTAAAGGTAATTAAAAGAGGTAAGAAAATTGAACTAAGAGGTAAACGAGATAATAAAATGGTTTGGGGTTCAATTGGACGTTAATTGAACCCATTGAGTCTTGAGTCGTTTCATACTTGTTGGTAATGTAAACGGTTCAAGAGTCAATATCAACCATTTCTCTTGATCAATATCATGATAGGGAGGAGGTTCATGAGTCTTTCATTATCATTTATCAAAATAGTATCCCTTGATTGATAAGCCATCATGCAATGAGTTTGCATCGATTGACGACTTGCGAATCGAACCTATCCCTCCTTTGACTTGTTTGATGATAAGGAGAGGCAAGATGGACAAACATCCATTAAAAATACTCTATTTGTGCTCTATTTTGTGTCTGTTGCAGCAGGGCAGTACCAAACATTAGTGGTCGGCCGGCCACCTTTACTATACGGCCGACCACTTCTTCTGGCCGACCGACCACCTTTTTTAGCCTGGCATCATTATTTTTCCTACAGAACAGACCAGAGATTGAGGTTAAAAATAGTGCAAGTTTCTAATTGTGCAACAGAAGCATCCTGGTAGCAGAACAGAGAGCATTTTTAGGTGGAAATCTGCGTGCATGAATGAGCAATTCCTCACCCCTCAGGCCCGTTAAAATTATGTTTAATTGTAGTATGTTGTACCTAAAGTAGTGTACTTGTAATTAATTACTTAGTTAATTAATTATGTATTGTAACTAACTAGTTATTTTAATTCTAATTTGTATTAATTAGTTAGAATAGCTGGTTAATTTTTGTGTTGTAATTAATTAATTAATTAATTAATTACAATAGCTAGTTAATTTTTGTGTTGTAATTAATTAGTTAGGATAGCTAGTTAATCTTAGTTTGTAATAATTAGTTAAGTGTAGTTAATTTATTTCATTTGGTTTGTAATAGTTACTTAATTCGTAGTAATTAGCTAGGATATTTATTCGGACCCTCTTGTGCGAGGTCCAATGTGTAATAATGTGTATGTCTTCCAACCCCCATTTTTTTCTCTCTTTTATTTATCCGCTTCCGATGGATAGTGTAGAACATCATGTTTCTTAGCATTTTTCATGATTTGCATCCATTTGTCTTGCATGCATAAGGTTTGGTTCATCATTTTAACGGCATTGTCATTCATTACTTTCTTGAATACGTGAGTTATCGCATGCTATCAAAGTGATTCACATGACATATTAGACAATTGAACCTATTAGTTGCATTTTTGTATGTGTTGCATAGTCACCTTGCATATTAGAGCATGCATTTTTCTAACTATTTTATTTTTTTTGGCTTGCCTTGGAGTACTAGGTAAGCGTTTATTGCTTTAGCATATTGCATGCGTGTGATTGTTGCCATATCAAGCATAAATACCATAGGGCTAAGTGCTTAATTGATATACTTGTTTGAATGCCAGTGGATGAAGGCTAATTGCTTAAATTGGGATAATTTGATCAATGTACATATGATATCGCTTTTTCAAAGTGGTACATACTCAAAACACTTTTCAAACAACACATGAAATCAAAGTGTTCCAACTTTTGCAAATTAGTCTACACTTATGTGCAACACAAAGTAAATTAGCCTAATAATTGGAACAAGAGCATATAATGTAAATAAGAATCACATCATGATTAGTAGTGGCCGATCTTTGATCGGGCGAGTGGGGTGCTCAATTCATGACCTTCCCCTCTCGTACTTAAGTTCTTGAGCCGAGATACTTTGGTGATGATGGATAAGTGGCCTTTGGCACGAGTCTCAGATTTCTTAAATTTTTCAAAAATATTTAGGTGGGGACTCTGTAATCTAACAAAGCAGTCCATTTTTGGCATTTTGATTCAAAATCGATTTTCCAAAAGAATTGCCGGATTTGGACTCATTTGTGTTTATTTATTTCACATTGCACTTGTGGAATCAGGTTCAGAACCACGGGAGTCCAAATTGTAGGGCTAGTCGTATCTGAAAGGAGCACGAAAAGCATGCTACAGTTTCTGGCAACTTCACTGGTGAATTAAGAGAACTTGACTCAGACTTCATGATGTGAAATTTTATCTTCACTTATATGTTCTTTTGCATTGCATTTGATTGGTACGCTTAAGTCACTGTGTTTTCCATCCGCTATTCTTGGACGGTTTGCCGAAAGCTTGCCCAAAAACTTGCCAAAAGGATGACCGGTTGTGGGCTCTACCATGTTCAGAACATAACCTTTGGATCTGGACTACTGTTGTACCGTTTGATTCTCATTTCACTTCTCAGTGTTAGGTGTGAGAAGTATATTAGGTAATCTTGCTGAGGTACCTTTTTTGACCAATCAGCCTAGTTGCATATAGTAAAGCTATAGTGACTGTTCCAATATAGGACATGATGCTCACCCATATGTAGGATTTTGTGAAACTGCTTGCATGAAGTAGTAAAGCCTAGATCACTCCAAAGCTAAGATAGGGAAACCCTAACCTCTCATAGGGGAGTTTTGAGTGCTTTTGTGTAAAGTGTGAAATCTTTGGAAATGTGTGATGCAATCCTGGGAGAGTCTTAATCTTGAGGCGATTTCTTTCAAATTTGAAGGTCATATCAGAATCAGAATTTGGGTCGAAATGTAGAGGTTTGTGTTTGATATGGGTAAATTTTCAGAAAACCCAGAACCAGGGCCAAAAAATTGTGTCTTGCTTTGTTTTGACCAGCATACTCATTATCCCGATTTGATGGAGCATTTGTTTTAATGCTAGGTTTGTCTGAGCCAAAGGAGGAGCAAAACCCAACTTAGCAAAGGCCCAACCCAGTCCAACTCGGAAAGCGTTAACCAATCACAGTCCGTCCAAATCCCAAAAAAAAAAAAAAAAAACCCTCACTCAGCAAAGGTCTAGTCCATTTGATCCCCAAAGGTTAACTCAGAGAAAATCTATCCAATATCAAAAGACCAATGCTAAAAAGCCCAATCCAATCAAACCTGTCAAGACTAATCCAATTTAGATACATCAAGTATAACTCGGTCAAAATCCTTATTAGTCAGCACTTAGGTTACACCCATCCAACTCAGCAGACCCATGATGACGCAGAGTCTAGAAGAAGTTGTGGCCATGATAATGGCCCTAAACTAGGGAATTGCCATGCAGGATGAGACCATTGCTGAAATGCAATGCCCATCTGGGGCATCTACCACACTTCCAGTCTCGGGCCCCCAGCCGAACTTTGACCCACCTCCTCCAGCTGAAGATTTGCAAGGTCCAGATCCTTAAGAAGGGTTGGCTCAAGCTCGAGTTTTTAGACCCCTTGTGCAGCCTAATGAAGGGCTTTTTCCCCTTGATATTAATGAGCTCAACCCAATCTTGTTAAAAATTGCTAACCTTGAGAAACAATTCAAAAAGGTACAAGGACTTAACTCCATTCTCGACATTAAGGATGGGTACACCGAGGCTGCCGTAAGCCTCCCAGACAGATTCAAAATGCCACACGTTGACTGTTTCGACGGGTCTAGAGATCCTATGGTACATAGCTGGCTTTTCTTGGACGTCCTGAAACTAATGGGTTTGACTAAGCCTCAGAAACTCTCTCTGTATGGAAGAACCCTGTCAGGTATAGTAGCCATTTAGTACGCCAAGTTGGAGGATAAAGTGAAGCAGAACTGGGAAGATTTGGTTGAGGCATTTGTCAATCAATACTCTTACAATACCCAAATTGAAATGACCACCTGTAGACACCCCATTTTTGACCGACCTTAAGACTCAGATGTCACCGATTGAGCGCTCGGTGATGATACATATTGTGCTCGTTCTGAGGTCACAGAGTCTCGGCTGAGAGCCTGCCTCCGGACTTCAGGACCCTTTTTGTGCTTTGCCTCAATTTGTGAACCAGATCCTGTTTTCTCTGTTTTCTCTTCCCGAAGGGAGGGAGTGATCTCGTAGACCATCTCTCAGTGGCCGTAGGCTACGTTTCGTGGTCGTAGGCCATTTTTCCCGTTTGGAGACCAGTTTCCGGTTTTCGAAGCTGTCGGCCGTGCGCCTCTGTTCGGGACCGCTTAACTTTCTCCGTTTGCTCCGGTTTTTGGCACACACCTTGTTTCCTCTCCCTAGAGGGACACTGTGGCCCAGGAGACCACCTTCGTGGTCGTACGCCACCTCCGGTGCTTAACAGCCTGTTTTCGGGGCACTCGGCTGCGCATTTTGGCCCCCGAACCTTCGTTTTGCATCGGTGTGGGTTCACTTTTGGCATGGATCCTATTTTCATTGTTAGGAAGGTGGTACTATGGTGGGAGACCATCTTTTCTTCTTGGAGACCACCTTTACCCGGTCGGCCGGTTTTTCTTAGAAGGTAGGTGGTCTCCCTCACTTTTGAGCCACAATTTTGGGTCTCCCATACCACCATTGTGTTGCATTCATCTGGAAGGCCACCAATCTGGTATGGCCGACCACCTTTTCTTCTTGAACCTTTTGACCCCTTGGTCTCCCTCACTTTTGAGCCACAATTTTGGGTCTCCCATACCACCGCTGAGTTGCATTCACCTGGGAGACCACCAATCTGGGCTCGCCGACCAGCTTTTCTTCTTGAACCTTTTGACCCCTGGTCGGCCGACCAGGGGGAGTGGTCAGCTGACCACCTGAACCTGGTTGGCCAGCTTCTTGCTTTTTGTCTCATTGAGTGTAAGCCAGCTGTGCCAGCTGGAAGCCCCAGAATGCATCATCCATACACGTGTATGGAGGATGTTTAACCTTGGTTTGAAGCTTCTTTGAGAAGCTTTGGCCTCTCTTCTCTATAAAGGGAGGCCTCCTCTTCCATTGTAAGGGTTGAAAACTTTGGTGAAGGCATAAACTTATATCTCTCTATATCCATACACTTTGAGCCTTAAAAAGTGAGTGATTCTTGGCCATTTACACTACACCTCCAAGCACAACACCTCCACTACCATCCTAAGTACCTTGGAGCTATTTTTTAGAGGTTGAGAGCTCACTTTCTTGGTCCAGAAGTTGCTGGAGTCATTGGCTACAAGGGTAAGTCTTCATTTCCCTCTTTGTAGCATTGTTTTGCTTCATAGTTTAGCCCTATTTGAAAGCATATTTAGGCTTTGTTATAAACTGAAAAAAGTCTTACTTTGAGCTCCTATTCAAGTTTTATTAAGGTCATTTTTCTGTTGGGGGTCATCTACCCCTTGCATGCTTCATTTCCTCATGTTTTAAGCTATGCATTAGAGCATTTGTGTTGGCCTTGGTTTGGCCTTTTAGCCACTGAAATCCAATGGATTTTCAGTGGCTAACATGTATGTTTGAGCCTCAATCAGAGAGGGGTGACCCTCTCACCCCTTGTTCTCTTTACTAGCTTTGTTGGCCTTCCAAAGGAGCCCCTATTTGCATGTTTCAAAGCCATGTTCCAGGCCACTTTTTGTGAGTTTTGTGACCTACATAGGCTCTGTCCAGAGCTCTTTTTGCCATTTTGAATGTCTATTATGTATGTGTAGAGTAATCCTCTTCAAGGCCTTCCAAAGGGGCTTTCACTTGCATACTTCCTAGACTAATTTCAGGACCTTTTTGGTGGGTTTTAGGACCCTCATAACCTCTGTCCAGA
This sequence comes from Camellia japonica, assembly GCA_030407325.1. Classification (NCBI taxonomy): domain Eukaryota; kingdom Viridiplantae; phylum Streptophyta; class Magnoliopsida; order Ericales; family Theaceae; genus Camellia; species Camellia japonica. The sequence continues at coordinate 182,908,089 of JAPPVO010000019.1, forward strand.
GGTGGTTTTTCCATTCTGTATGTCTATCTTGCATGTGTAGAACAACCCCTTGCATGGCCCTCCAAAGGAGCACATCATTCTTGCATGCATTGACTGAGTTTCAGTGGATTTTTGGGCATATTTTGGCATGGCATACTTCTGTTTTTGGCTGGTTTGGTGAGCTCTCATATGCTTCATATAGTTGTAGTACAACTCATGGTTCACTAGCTTTCTTTGCATGCTTTGTTGACCCCTGATTTTAGCAGTTTTTGGCCATGCCTTAAACTGATTTTGTGCATATTTTAGCTCTATTTTTGGGTCTCATGGTCGAATGATGCTTGTTTTGCATGCTTGTAGTTCAATGTCCATGCTTAGCCTTGAGTTTTGAGGTCCATTGCATGCATATACTGAGGTGTTTCCATGCTTTGGGGTCATTTTGCATCATATTTTAGAGCCTATGTGAATGTCATAATCCCATGTTTTATACTCTTTAAATGCGTTTGAGAGTCGGGCTTGGATGCCTCATTTACCGACCATTGAATGAGCTCCATTTCTTTGCATTCCGAGCCATCATTTTAGGCCATTTCCTCACTGTTTCAAATCTGCCTAGGGTCTGTTTGGGGTTGGTTTTGCCACTGGTGCATTGTTTTGTGTACCTCTAGTGTAACCCACTTCACTAGTTTCGGTATTCGAGCCATCTTGCATGCATTGTGTGACATACTTGCATGTTTCGAGACCGTCTTTTATGCCATTTCAGAGCTATATCATGTGCCATCCTATGCCATATTTCATTCCTTGCCATGCCTTGTTAGAGTTGCATGTTGTGCCTTAGGATCGGTTCTTTGTATTAGTTCATGTTTGCATGTATTTCGGTTGTCTCATCTTCATCATATGGCCACTGATGTGAGTGTGGCTAAGGTCCACTCATATTGGTGTAAGTCCATCTTGCATTGTGTATGCCATTTTAGTCCATAGCATTGCGTATGCTAGGTTGCATGTTAGTGCATTGTGCATGTCATGTTATGTCACGTGCATTGTGTATGCCATTTTAGTCCATAGCATTGTGTATGCTAAGTTGCATGTTAGTCGAATTGTGTATGCCATCTCATTTGCATTGTGTTTGGGATAGGAGTTAGCCTATGCACGGGAAACGATGGACGTTTCGTACTCAAAGTGACGAAACATGTCTCAATTCCCAGTCGTCGACATTCCGGATTACCCATGGTGGAGTTTAGGCCTTGTTGTGTTCTCATGTGCATTCATTTCACATCGAGTCGTGCAATTCGACTCCTCGGCCATCATGTATCGAGATGCGTGATTGGTGGCACGAGGATCGAGGTGTGCATACATATGTGAAAATACTTTGCCATGCCCCTTTCTTGCTCTCTGTTGCAGCAAACCAGAAATCAGCAGCCTTCTAGAGCTTTGCACATCATTTCGGGATTAATTGCAAACAAAGGCAAATTGGGGCATCGCGAGGAATTTCCTGACGAGGCAGCTCGAGCATGCATGCATCTTTCATCATTCGAAACAGAGCTGAGGCGGTCCATTTAGCTTGCATGCTAATTTACTTGCTTTCCTAGTTAATTTGTTGATTAATTAGGGTTTTGTAATATTTAATCATTTATTCGGACTGTAATTATTTATTCGGACTATATTATTTATTCGGACCCTTTGAGCGAGGGCACAATTGTAATAAGTGTGCGTGCGTGTGATGTATGTCTTCCAACCCCACGTCTTTTTCCCTTTTATTTATCAGCTTATAATGGTTAGTTTAGGGCATGTTTCAATTAGCATACTTATGATAGCATGTTTGCATTCATTCATCTGTCTTGCATGCACCGGGCTCGGCGCATCATACTAACTGCATTGTATTTTAATTCCGAGTTGAATACTTGTTAGTTGTAGCATGTCACATGCCATCTTTAGAATAGCCGAGCCTATTGTAGTTGCATTTTTGCATGTGTTGAATTAGGCATTTCTGTATAGTTAGGATCATGCATTGATTGCTAACTAGTTTCTGTTTTGGCTTGGAGTACTTGGTAAGTATTTATGCTTTAGCATCCTTGCATGCGTGTGAGTGACTGCCATGATAGCATGTTTACCATGAGGCTAACTGCTTATGTGATATAGCTGCCTAAATGCCTGTGGGTGAAGGTTGGATTATCTGAATTGGAATAATGCATTGACTGTGAGTTTTAAGCCCACTTGAGAGTGGCAAATCATCTTGTTTTCTAAGCCCACCTGAGGGTGGCAAATCCACATTTTAGCCTACTTATGAGTAGCAAACCGCTTTAAAAAAAAAACATGAGATGTTTTGTTCCAATTCAGACGATCCGGTCTATACTTGTATGCTGTGTGCATCACATAGTAATTCTAGGCTAATAACCGGAATAAGAGCACATAATGTTTTCAAAACTCAATATCATGGTTAGTAGAGGCCGATCTTTGATCGGGCGAGCGGGGGTGCTCACAAAGTGACCTTCCCCTCTCGTACCCAAGTTCCCGAGCCGAGGCAACTTTGGTGATGGCGGACACGTGGCCTTGGGCAAACGAGTCAGGGTTTCCTAAATTCCCCAAAATAAAATATTTAGGTGGCGACTCTGTATCTGGCAAAGCAATCCATGTTTAGCACTTCTTTCAAAAAATCTGTTTTCAAAAACGATTTGCCGGATTTAGACTCTTTGATGATTCATCGGTCTTGCATTGCACTCTGCGAGATTAGATACAGGGCCGTGACATTGAGTCCTGAACTGTAGTGAGCCCAATGAGCAAAACGGGATTCCCTCCCGGGACGTTCGGGGACGTCTATAGTTTCTGGTGACTCTGCTTGGGAGTTTGAGAACTTGACTTGAACTCATGATATCTGGTTTTGACTACACTTATGTGTTTCTTTGCATTGCATTTGCATTGGTGCGCCTAGGACACCGTGTTTGCCGTATGCTATTCCTGAACGGTTTGCCGGAGGCTCGTTTCGCGAAGCGTGCAATAAGGCTAACTGGTTGCGGGCTTTGCCACGACGGGAACACAAACCCCGATTTTTACCGGGGTACCCTTTTTGATCATTCGACCTAGTGCATATTCGGAATCCATAGTGACCATTCTAAGCTAGGACAGGTTGCTTACCCGATTATAGGTTGTTTGAAATTGCTGCGTGCGTAGTGAAACCCTAGTTCCTGACAAAACAAGACAGGGAAGCCCTACCCCAACATAGGGGTGTTTTGGCTCTCACTTGTTTGCTATGTGCTTTTAGAGTGCGTCTCTACAGGAATACATGTATCCGTTTACAAGTTTGGGTATCAGGCCTGCGGGCACCAGTTCAGTATTTTGGGAATCAGTTATCTGCGGGTATCAGATTCAGCTTCGGGGACAGTGATTTGGGAACAATGATCAGTACTTGAGAACAGTGTATTTCAGCTTATCAACTGTGTGTTGTGATGCCCAACTGTGTGTTGTGTGTTTATTTTAAGCCGTTATGCTGTCCATTTGTCTGGTTGTTTATTTACTTATTATTGCTTTATTTATCTTTTTGCTAGGTAGTTTAGCACAATTGCTTCAGACCAAGCAGATATTCCCCAAGCACTCTGGACAAGAGGTCGCCGACTCAATCGATCTGAGGATCTGGTTGACGGATAACCAGTGTTCCACTCTCTACCTCCGGTTGTGAGACGGAGGTCGAGAAGACACAGTGTATCCGAGCAGAGGTTGTCAGACCAGTGGTTTACCCCATCAGTGGACAGTCGGGCTAAGGTCTCAATTGTTGCCATAGAGATAGACCTACCGGTAGTTCAGATAGATCGGGACAGTATGGCAGGAACGACAGGAGTTGAGAAAATGATGCGTCAGATGCAGGAGACCATGAGAGCCATGCAGCAGGACGCTGTTCGTCAAGATGAGTTTGCCAAACAACAGGCCGAGATCATGGCCCAGCAGGCAGAGTTAATTGCCAGGCTGCAACAACAAACCGGGGCATCTGCTTCACACCAAGCTCCTTCCTCACCAGGAGTTCCAGCGCCCAGGGAGGCACCAAATGTCCAGGGAGATACGGATATCCCGACAGGGCTGGCTCCGCCCCCGATTCTACCTCAACTATCTAAGGCATCTACGCCTGTCAATCAACCGGACTCTCCCTTTGAGTTCGAGGTGGACCATACAGCGTTAAAGTTGAGCAAGCTTGAGAAGTTGTTCAAGAAATCCCAGGGGGTAAAGTCCATCCCAGACATTGAGGACGGATATACTAACGTGGCTGTGACGCTGCCAGATAGGTTCAAAATGCCACAAATCGACCACTTTGATGGATCTGGGGATCCCATGGTGCATCTCCGGTTATTTTTAGATATACTACGGCCGATGGGCCTTACCAGACCGCAGAAGCTTTCATTATTCGGCTGGACCTTGTCGGGTGTGGCCGCTATCTGGTACGCAAAATTAGAAAACGATGTTAAGCGGAACTGGGATGAGATGGCTGAGGCTTTCATTGCACAGTACTCCTATAACACTCAAATCGAGATTACAACCCGTGATCTTGAGACGACAAGGCAGGAGCCTAAGGAGAGCTTTTCGAATTTTGTAGCCCGGGGGAGGGCCAAGGCCTCAATGATGACCCTAAGGCCCACTGATAAAGATCAAATTCGGATGATTGTGCGCAATCTCCAACCCAAACTGATGCAGAAAATGATCGTGCTCCCCTTCCCTACCTTTTCAGATTTGCACGAGATGGGGGTACAAATTAAGGATACTATGAAACAAGGTCTGATTGACCAAGACAGAGAGCAACCCAGAAGAACCTTCAACCGCAACAACAATACAGACACCAGTAATGCCGCAAATGCTAGAGCTTCAGAAGTAAGCATGGTCACCACCATTCCCCCTCCAAGACCTATGGCAGCTACACCTTTCTCCGGCGTGTTCGGAAGCAACACACAATCCACCAAATACCAACCTCGAGGCCAAAGAACCTTCACGCCTTTATATATGCCCCTGTCCAAGGCTCTGGGGGTATTAATCAGGAAAGGGCACTTAAAGCCCCTGGAGCCGAGGCCATTGCCAAATCCACTCCCTCCCTCTCATAACCCAGCAAAATACTACTGTAGACACCCCATTTTTGACCGCCCACAAGACTTGGGCACTACTGATGGTTTACTTGGTGGAGAAAGGTGTGCAGGGCACAGGTCCAATTTCTTCGGCAAGGAGAGAGGCGAATCTCAACTTCACACCCCATTTTGAACCAAAATTATTTTGGATGGTTTTTAGACCTTAAAACCCTCTCTTTCAAAACATTTTTGAAATAAAATTCCCACGATGTTCCGACGCTCGCATTTCGGTAAATGTTGCGCTTTTCGGTAAACCGAGCAAGGGCAAAGTGGAGATGAATGAAAGAGAAATGAAATCTTTGAAAAATCTTTCAAAACACCTTACTTAGGGGTTTGAAGTTGAAGAAAAGAGGAGAAAAGGGGGGGAAACCAAGTTGAAGAAGAAGACAGGCAAGAACCGCTAAGAGAGGGACGAACAGTACTCGCTAAATCAAGCTCATCTGTCCATACACTTGGAGTTTAGCTATGAGGCCACCACCATTGGAAAGAAGACTTCCGGGGTTTCACTTTGCACTCAAGAATCTCCTAAAGCCAAGTCCGGATGGGGGAGATATGGTTGGTTGAAGCAAGGGATCAGTCCGGTTGGATCGAATCTGCGCGGCTTCACCAAAAAGGGCATAACTTTTTGCACAGGAGGAATTTTAATGCAAGGTTTGTGCCATTGGAAAGCTAACTTCTGGGGCTTCAATCTGGACATCCACCGGCACTTTTTGACCTCATTAGCCACCCATCGGCACTATATTTAGCCGACCGGCCAGTACAAATTGCAGGTCGGCAATTTATTGTGCCGACCGGCAATTTATTTGGCCGATGACCCTTTTTCTTGGCCGATTTGACCCTTTTGCACCCTTCAGGCATGGTGCATGCCAGCTGTGCCAGCTGGGATGCACAGACCCTCTTCCCCGTACATATGTGTGGCTATTTTGCACATTTCCACCCTTTTTGGCCCCAAACCTCTTCTAGAAGATTGACCCCTTTGGCCAAGCTTCTTGGAGAAGCTTGGCCAGCTGTATTAGCCTCTCCAAGAAGCCAAGAACCACTTACACCCTTTGCCCCTTTTGATATAGCTTCTTGGAGAAGCTTGGAGTCCTTTTTTTGGCCTATATAAGCACCCCTCCTCTCCCATTGTCTAGGGTTGGAGCTTTTGAACCAAAAACCAGAGCATATATATCTATACATCTGATATATACACCCTCTCTCTCTATATCTCCCTCTCTCTCATCCTTGGTGTGTGTTTGGGACCCTAAAAGTGCACTTTTACCTTAGTTTTGCACCAATACACACACCATTACACCATACTCCGACTTGGGAGGTCTTGAAGGTTTGTTCTTGAGGTTTTGAGGTGGTTTTGATCAGAAGGAGAGGTCTGCACTTGCTGTTCTTGAGGTGTTCTTCAAGGGTAACACTTTTCCCTCTTTATTCCCCATTTTTGCATACACTTTTAGCCTATCTTGCATACTGATTTGAGCTTGGTGTATAACATAAAAAAATCTTGTATTTGCATGCTTAAGATCTTTCATTAAGACCACTTTGGTGTTTGGGGTTGTTTGACCCCTCTTAGGCCTTGTTTGGCCTCATTTTTGTGCATTTTTTGTGAGCTTCGGGACCACCTTGTATTGGCCCTCCCACCACTGAAATCTTGAGGGATTTCAGTGGTGGGGGTGGTGTTTTGAGGTCCTAAGAAGGAGAGGGGTGATCCTCTCCTTTGTTGTCTTGTTTACTAGCATGTTTGGCCCTTCAAAGGAGCCCTTATTTGCACACTTCTTGAGATTGGTTCAGGCATTTTTCAGTGGGTTTAGGACCCCCATAAGCCATTTCCAAAGTTGTTTTGGTCATGTTGAGTGTCCCTCTTGCATGTGTATAACAACCCCTTGCATGGCCTTCCAAAGGAGCACCTCATTCTAACATGTATTGGCTTCATTTCAGTGGTTATTTGGGCATATTTTTGCATGTTTTATTCACTGATTTTTGATGGTTTGGTCAGATTTCATATGCTTCACATACATGCCGTACAACTCATGCTTACTAGCCTATGTTGCATGTTGTTTTGGCCAAGCATGCTAGCTTATTTTGGCTATATTTCATACATGTTTTAGCATTATTTTGGGCTGCATAGGGACTTTTTGTGGCTGTCTTCATCATTCGAGCATTGCTTTGCATGTTTATAGTGTATTGCATTTCACTAGCTTTAGTGCTTGAGTCCTTAACAATGCATTACATGAGTGTTTGCATGCTTTGGAGTCATTTTGGAGTCATTTGGCATGCCATTTCAGATCTGGAACATGCACCATTGTATGCCATATTTCCTCCTTGCCATGTTTTGGTAGAGTTGTATTTTTGTGCCTTAAGCTTGGTTAATGCATTGTGCATGCATTCCATATATTTTGTTGCCTCATTTGCATTGTCATGGCCACTGATTTTGGCATGCTTAAGAGCTACCCATGTTAGTTTAAGTCCCTCTTTGCATGTTGTTGCATGCTAGTTAGGTTACATGTTGTTACATGCTTGCCTATTCTCACATGTTGACGCATGTTTGCATATTGCACGTTCACATGCTCATGTTGCATGCTTAGCTTGCATGTTTAGGTTGCATATCATAGCATGCATCTCTTGCCTCTTGAATTGATTATGATAGAGGTTGGGGCCCATTATTTGTTTTGTGCATTTCATTCCATATTGAAATTGCACATTTTGACTCTTTGGCCATCATGCATGGAAATGCGTGATTGGTGGCCCGAGAGCCAAAGACCACCCTCCTTTGAGTCATGAATATGATAAGAAGGGTGGTGGTGCAAACATTGCTTTGGAAATTCCATGCCACACACTGCTTGCCCTCTGCTGCTGTCAATTGCAGGTTCTGCAGGAAGTTTTGGCCGGTCGGCTGCATACAGTGCCGACCGGCCATCCATTGTTGGCCGATGGATTAATTTGTGGCCGATGGTCATTTCCCTTGGCCGGTGGCATTCCCCTTAGCCGATGGTGTTCCATAGCACTCACAGAAGCAATCCTGGGACTTTGGCAATTTTCAGAGGAGCAGGGAAGTGTAAACAGAGGCAACAGTGCAATGGCAGCGAGTTTCCGGGCGAAGCCAATCCAAGCATGCGTGCACCCCTCTTCCCGAGGCCATTTTACTGCTTTAAATAGTTTAATTAATTTGTTAATTAGTTAAGGGTTTGTAATATTTAATTAGCTAGGGTAGTTAATTATTTATTTGGTCTGTATATTTATTTGGCCCCTCCGAGTGAGGGCGAATTTGTAATAAGTGTGGGTGCGTGTGTGCATGTCTTCCAACCCCCACTTCTTTCTCCCTTTTACTTACCTGCTTTTGATGGTTAGTATTAGGGCATATTTCAATTAGCATCCTTATGCTATGCATGCGTGCATTCATGCATTTGTTTACATGCACCGGGCTCGGTACATCACACTAACTACATTGTACTTCAATTTCCAAATTGAATACATGTTACTTGTAGCATTTCACATGCCATGTTCAGGATAGCCGAGCCTATTCTAGTTGCATCTTGCATGTGTTGTATTAGCCATCTTAACATGAGCTACGATCATGCATTGATTACTAACTAGTTTCTCTTTTGGCTTGGAGTACTAGGTGAGTTTTTGTGCTTTAGCATATCGCATGCGTGTGAATGTTGCCATAATAGCATGATTACCATGAGGCTAGCTGCTTATGTGATATTACTGCTTAAATGCCTGTGGATGGAGGTCAAATTACTTAAATTGGAACAATGCATGAAAACTGTGAGTTTTTAAGCCCACTGGATAATGGCAAAATCATCTTTTCTAAAGCCCACTTGAGGGTGGCAAAACCTGCATCTTAGCCTACCTGCGAGTAGCAAACCATTTTCAAAACGAACATGTAGTGTTTTGTTCCAATTTAGGCGATTTGGTCTATACTTATTTGCTGTGCGCATAACATAGTAATTCTAGGCTAATAACCGGAATAAGAACACATAACGTTTTCAAAATTGGATATCATGGTTAGTAGAGGCCGGTCTTCAGACCGGGCGAAAGGGGGTGCTCATAGCTGACCTTCCCCGATCGTACCCAAGCTCCCGAGCCAAGACAACTTTGGTAATGACGGACACGTGGCCTTCGGCACCGAGTCAGGGTTTCCTAAATTTCCCATTTTTTTAAAAATATTTAGGTGGCGACTCTGTATCTGGCAAAGCAGTCCATGTTTGGCACTTCTTTCAAAAATCTGTTTTCTCAAAACGATTTGCTGGATTTGGACTCTTTGGTTCAAGATTAAGAACCGACACAAATTGAGTCCGAACTGTAGCCAAGGTCCCCCGCGGGCATGTTACAACTACGCGTATCAACAATAACATGGTCATGACACTGACCAATGTTTTAGATTGCATCATGAGATTCAAGATCTCGTTGACAAGCAGGTGATTGTGCCTCTAGAAAAACCCAATGTCACAACAAACCCTCTCCCACCGCACAACCGAGCTCCACCCCCCAAACGTATCAACTTTATCCAGACTGGGGTCGTGTCTTACGATCCTAGCATATACATCACCCCATCCCACCTACCCAAGCCGGAGGTGCTCCTTCCTGACTGCACTGACTTGTGCATGTTGGACATCTCCAGAACCCAACCCGAACCATTGGTGGTGACTGTCGAAGACAGAACAGGGGAGATTTCGGGGGAGAATGGGATTGTCGAGTCAGAATTTGAGGAATCTGGGAGTTTTGCTTGGGAGGTATACAGTCCGAGTGACTACATTCTATCAGTAGGCCAGGTTGGGCCAAATGTGGAATTGCCGGCAGGGGCAGAGCTTTGTGTGATATAGGGGGATGAATCTGGTCAGAGGATAGATGACTTGGTAGCTGTGGAAGGGGACTTTGCTAACCTCCAATTTTTCAATAAACAAGATCCATAGGGCATGGTAGTCAACTGGTCAGATTTTGAGGCGTCAGCAAAGGTCATTGGGTGGCTTGATGACCTACCAGATGTTGTCGATGAAACTCAGTTGGAACGGGGCCCGACAGGGGCAAGAACATCAGTTGTGGCCGGAAGGGCTGGAAATCAAAATGCATCGCCGGAGAGCACCGGTGCTAAGAATTTCGCTCAGGACTTGGGCATTGTGAATGCGTGAAGTGTTGAACAGCCAGCTGTACTGACGCAGTTGGAACAAGAAAAGTTCGGGGATTCTAAGAGAATCAGGAAAGCTAAGGCCCTTGAGGGAACTGAAAGTGCTGCGTGCACGAGGACAGAGAATGCTGCGAGCATGTGGACGGAAAGTACTGCGAGTACAATTGTACCGGAGCCGGATAGGTGTCTGTTGGCTGCCGACGGAATGTGGTGGGAAGACGATGATCTATGTCTTGCCCACACGGATGAGGATTGGGGGAGCAACCAACCAGACGATACCTGGTACATCGGCGAAGTCGATCATATGACTAGAAGCGGGCGGTATTTCAAGCCCCCACATCTAGATTAGCCAGAGGCGTCTGGGAAAGATAAAGAGGCGGAGAAATAGAAAGAGAAGCAACTCGAAGAAGAGGCTGTACTGAAGCAATTGAAAAAGATACAGGCAGACATCTCCATCTGGGGACTGCTTATGGCATCGCGAGTGCATCGACAAGCTATCTTATTGGCTATGGACAAGGCCAAGCTGTCAATAGACACCATGCCCGAACAGCTGGTGGGCTTAGTTTTTTCGGGAGGGGCTACCCTGATGTTGACTTTCTTCGACAAAGAATTGCCACCTGAGGGTGTGAACCATAACAAGCCACTCTACATCTCCGTGGAGTGTAGAAACAAATGGATACCCGTGGTGCTTGTTGACACAGGATCTGCCATTAATGTGTGCCCGGCAAGGACTGCATATGCAATCGGTTTAAAGACCGCGGACTTTGTGCCGACAGCCCAGGTGATTTGGGCATATGATAACACAAGCAGAGAAGTAATGGGGACAGTGAAAATTCAGACCAAGGTTGGACCAGGACAGCATGAAATAGACTTTCACGTCTTAGAAGTTCCTGCAACTTTCAATCTGCTCTTGGGGCGGCCGTGGCTACACCAGGTGAAGGCAGTTTCGTCCACCTTGCATCAAATGGTGAAATACCCCAATGGGAAGGGAGTAGCCATCGTTTTTGGAAATTCGTCGATCCATCCACCGCCAGAAGTATCTACGCCAGTTTTGGAAATTGAGCACGGTATGGAGGATGTGTTCATGTCGGGTTTTACCCTGGCTGAGGCCCGGGTCGTGCAGAACATCTTAGTTGTTAATGAGGGGGTGTATGTTAGCGCACAATCAGTATACCTCATGAACAAGCTTCAACACATCCCCGTGATGGGATTGGGAAAGAGCGGCCGGAAGGGCATTGCAGTGTTGGCCGAAGTGTCACACAACCCACACACCTTTGGCTTGGGTTATCTGCCCACCAAAGAGGATTGGATAAGGAAAGGTAAGGAGATGGCTGGGAGAGCCAGAGCGAAGCAGGCGGGGAAGCTTTTTGAGCTAATGCACCGATCCATCCAGGGTACCCTAAACGGACGCTTTGTCCGGGAGGGGGAGGACTTTCCATTTTGTGGCTTCCCAGAGCCGTGGATAAACGAAGAGAAGCGCCGTGTGCCAGGGTTTGAGATTTTATTTGACCTACAGTTATCCGAGGATGACGTTACCGAAGAGCAGATGGACCCATTAGCTGAGGCTGAGTAGAGTAAGAAAGTGGAGTCTGAGGATGCCGAAAGTGAAATGGGGGTAGCGTTGGCGTGTCTACTTTCAGATCCTCCGATCGAACAGAAGTGCTTGGGGGATAACTTCTCGGTATGCGTGATCAGGAATGAAACGGCTGCGGGCCTACCAGCAAACATTTTGGATGCATCTATCGCACCCTCTCTCATTTGGCAGTACGAGGAGGGATTTTTGTCAAGCAGCACCGGGTCAGGTAGTGAGCCGGAATCTGATTCCACCGAGTCTGTTGAGTCGGAATCAGGTTCCAGCTCGACTGAGTCTGAGTCCGGTATTCCAGGGGGTGATAACCTGGATACCACAGTCCTGTTCAGGTCGTCTTTTTCTTTCTCTTTTGAGTCTGTTGTAACCGAAGAATCGGACGATTTGGATGTGCTTAATGAGAATGATGTGGCTGTGGTTTCTGAGTAATTTTTTGTGCCCTTGATTTATTGCATTAACTCAGACTTTCAAAATTTTGATGAAAACGACGAGGAAGAAATTCCTCCGGTTTTGCAACGCTTAATTGAACAAGAGCAGGAAAGATTTGTTAAACCCTTAATGGATGAAATCACTACTGTGAATATTGGTACTGAGGAGGACCCATGGCTGGTCCAGATCGGGTACACGTTGTCTTCGGAGGAACGCGAGCGCTTAGTCGCTTTATTAAAAGATTTCAAAGATGTTTTTGCGTGGTCCTACGAAGACATGCCTGGAATCGATCCTGAGATTGTACAGCACCGGATCCCTCTTGACCCCAAGGCCTGACTCGTTAAACAAAAGCTCAGGAGGATCCGCCCGGACTGGGCTCTCAAGATCAAAGAAGAGGTCACCAAGCAAATTAATGCAGGGTTCCTGCTGGTATCCGAATACCCGACTTGGTTGGCCAACATCGTTCCGGTGCTGAAAAAGGATGGTAGGATCCGGGTATGCGTGGATTTCAGGGACTTGAATAGAGCTAGTCCGAAGGATGACTTTCCCTTGCCGCATATTGATGAGTTAGTGGACTTCACAGCGGGGCATGCTTTGCTTTCATTCATGGATGGCTTTTCGGGCTACAATCAGATAGTGATGGCACCTGAAGACCGGGAAAAGACTGCTTTCACCACCCCGTGGGGGACCTACTGCTACAGGGTGATGCCATTTGGGTTGAAGAATGCTGGGGCTACATATCAACGGGCCGCGACCACAATATTGCACGACATGATCCACAAAGAAGTAGAGGTGTACGTGGATGACATGATTGTCAAGTCCAAAGAAAGAGAGGGCCACTACACTGCCTTGCAAAAGTTGTTTCAAAGGATCAGAGAATTTCGGTTGCGGCTGAATCCTCAGAAGTGTACGTTCGGTGTTACAGCCGGGAAAATGTTGGGGTTTCTGATTACACAGAGAGGTATCGAAGTCGACCCTTCCAAAATCAAGGCCATTTTAGAAATGCCACCACCAAGGACTGAAAAGGAGGTGCGAGGCTTTCTGGGTAAAGTGCAATTCATAAGACGGTTTATCTCAAAATTAATCTTGACTTGTGAACCACTTTTTGGCCTCCTGAAGAAAGGAAAGAAATTCCAATGGGACGGCCGATGCCAAGTTGCTTTTGAATAGATCAAAGAATACTTACAGAACCCGCCTGTGTTGTCACCGCTAGAGCCGGGGAGACCGTTGATTTTGTATCTTTCAGTAACTGAGACTACAATGGGCTGCATGCTCGCGTAAGAATCAGAGGACAAAGTGAAGAGAGCCATCTACTACCTGAGTAAGAAGATGCTGGAGTATGAGACTTGCTACACACCGTTGGAAAAGGCTTGCTTAGCCTTGGTATGGGCTACCAGGAAGCTGCGGCACTACCTGTTAGCTCATTCTGTAATGTTGGTTTCGAGATTAGATCCCATCAAATATCTATTCGAGAAAAAGGCGCTTACGGGTAGGCTAGCTCGTTGGTTGCTGTTGCTTTCCGAATTCGATCTGAAATATGTAACGCGCAAGTCAGTCAAGGGAAGAGCGGTAGCAGAGTTCTTAGCCGATCATCCAGTGGAAGGAGGTGAAGCAGTTGAGTACTTATTCCCAGATGAGGCCATTTTGCATATCGACGACGAGTTTTGGACGATGTACTTTGACGGAGCGTCAAACCAGTACGAGTATGGGATAGGAGTGTTGTTGATAGCACCCAACAACTCCCGTATCCCTCTAGCATTCAAACTCCGGTTCAAAGTCTCGAACAATGAAGCAGAATATGAGGCATGCATTGCCGGTCTAGAAGCAGCCCTGGAATTAGGGGCAAAACGGTTAGACGTCATCGGAGACTCGAACCTGGTTGTATCTCAAGCGAAAGGAGATTGGAAAGTCAAAAAAGAAAAGAGGATTATGTATCATCAGACCTTGGACTTGTTAATTCCTCGGTTTGAGAAGTTAAACTTTGCTCATCTGTTAAGAGAGAACAACAGGTTCGCAGATTCACTAGCAACTTTATCTTCCATGATAGACATCCCGTTTGGAGTCCGGATGCGTCCAGTCATTATCGACCAAAAATTTGTGCCGGCTTACGAGTCGATTGCCGCTATAGATGAGGTTCAAGATGAGAACCCCTGGTATTACGATATTTGAAATTTCTTGGAGAAGGAAACATATCCACCAGGGGTAAATGCCAAGGATAAAAGGGCAATCAAAAGAATGGCCGTTCAGTTCATCATCTGCGGAGGTAAATTGTATAAGAGAGGTCATCTAGGGATGCATAAGCTGTGCGTTGAAGCTGAAGAATCAAAATGCCTGATGGAGGCCATCCATGAAGGAGAATGTGAAGCGCATATGAACGGGGTAATGCTAGCGTAGAAGATCCTCAGACAAGGTTATTACTGGTCCACCATGGAGGAGGATTGTATCGGCTTTGTTCGGCGATGCCACAAGTGTCAGATCCATGCAAGCTGCATGAACATTCTGCCGTCGAAGCTGTACAATATGACTTCGCCATGGCCATTTTCAGTTTGGGGAATCGATGTGATCGGGGCTGTCACTCCAAAGGGGTCGAATGGGCATGAGTTCATCTTGGTCGCGATAGATTATTTCACAAAGTGGGTTGAGACCCAATCCTATGCGGTGTTGAAAGCGTCGCACGTTGCAAAGTTTATCAGAAACAATATCATCTGTCGTTATGGGGTCCCAAACGAGGTCATTTCAGATAATGGTTCCCACTTCAAGAAGGAGGTGATTGACTTGTTGGAGAAATACAACGTGGCTTTTCATAAGTCATCCACCTATCGGCCGCAGACCAATGGAGCGGTCGAGGCCGCCAACAAGAATATCAAACACATATTGCAGAAGATGGTGGAAACCTATCGGGATTGGCCAGATAAGCTGCCGTTTGCTTTGTGGGGTTACCGAACGTCAATTTGAACTTCTACTGGGGCGACTTCGTATTCATTAGTTTATGGGATGGAGGCCGTTCTACCTATCGAGATTGAAGTCCCGTCTTTGCGAGTACTGGCTGAGTGTCAGATAACCGAAGCAGATTGGCAGCAGAGCAGATTTGAAGAACTCATGCTCTTTGACGAGCGTAGACTGAAAAGCACTGTACCATGTTCAAGGTTATCAGTGCAGAATTGCCAGGGTTTTTAACAAGAAAGTTAAATTCAGGAATCTAAAAGAAGGAGATTTGGTGCTCAAGGACAACCGAGATCCCATCCACGACCCAAGGGGCAAGTTCAGACCCAATTGGACTGGTCCCTACATCATTAAGTCTATCTGGTCAGGTGGAGCTGTGGTTCTGATGGACCTAGATGGCCTAGAGTTCTCCCAGCCAATCAACATGGACAAGTTGAAGAAATATTACCCCTGAGAGGCTCGTTAGGCCGAAAACCCAAAAAGGCGACCTAGGCAAAACTTAGAGCACAAAAAATTTGAAATTACAAAAACTGAGCTCGCAAGGTTGAAAACCCATAAAGGGCGGCCTTGGCAAAAGTTAGAGCGTAAAAGGAGAGTGAAAATACTCGAGTGAACCTAAGCCTAAACTACGTAAGGCTTGATTCCCATCTTTGGGATACGTAGGCAACTTTATCCTGAAGTTCAGCTATAAACTTTTCCCCGATCAACTTTGTCCATTTGATCATCTCGACCATCTTTGTCTATTCAGCATTCAAGAGTTCGGTTATGATCTTTGGTGCAGTGCTTTTCAAACTAAGGGCAACTTTCCGTTGCTGTGCAGTGTCGCGGTACTATTCAGACTAGGGGCAACTTTCCAGTTGCTGGGGATCCGGGGTTGTGCATCTCAGTGACAAATTTCAGGCGTGTCCAGTTCTGATCCATATTGAAAATGGTTTTGAAAAGTTTTAATAAAAGTTGACTTTGTTCAAAATTAATCTTTTTACAACTCAGACCATTTTTGGACCAAAGCGGAAAATTTTTAGTACCCACAACCTTCAATTTCATTGATTTCAATACAGAGTTCTCCTGCTCTTCCATACAAATTGAAGTTGCTTTTTATTACATTCATAAAGAAAACTTGAAAGTACTAATAAAGCAATAAATTCGGGGTATAGATAAGTCAGGTGTTCCTGCGCCCCCTTCCAAAGCTGGTCGAAGCCTCTGACGCCAAAGTGGGCCCTTCATGTGCCTCTTCATTGAGCCAATCCAAGCACTCATCAGACAAAATGTAACTGAAAGTGGGAGCGGGGGCCAGGAGCTCTCTAGTCCTCCATACTGTGGCATACCGGGCAAGCTGTGCGCCTCGGGCTGGGAATGCAGCAGGGTACTCTACCCCCTCTGGCGGGCAAGTCTGATCATGTCCGAACTGGCGCCGGAACCGGAACGGAAAATAGAAGACACAGTGTGTCATGCCAATCAATTGAATCCCACGTTGACGGGTCATGTTGTAACTTATTTCCGGCAGATTGAGCCAAGGGCAGTGCCAAGCGATGTGGTTTGCGGACAAACTGCACATCCAGTTGTACCACCACCCCTTATCCAGGGCATCGACCAGGCGTTGTTGGAAAAAGTAGCCGCGAGCTGAGTATGCTGGGCAAGACTCCACAATCTGTAACTTGTCCATCAACCACACCTGGGGTGGGATGAAAAATGAGAGAATAAAGAATAGAGAGATGTACGATAAGAGAAAAGTAAGAAAAGGGTTTTGTCAGAAAAATCGAGCCTGAAGGTCGAGTGATGTGAGCAATACATATGTGAGATTGGGTGGGAAACATTACCTAGAATAGTAGTGGGCTCTCCATAAGCCTAGTCGTCTCCCGGCGATGAAAAGCGTCTAAGCCCATCAATGTCTCAGCCAATGTCATGGCAATGCAGCTCTTGCCCTCCTTCACACCTTGGGCAACCTCGATCAACCAGACACTGAATCCATCGGAGCCCAGGGCAAGCAAGAAATGAGATAGCAAGCATAGGCAAAGCGCGTGTCGCCGATAGCCCTGCCAATGATGGTCGCCGCGGTCACCAACGTCAGAAAATTGGCAAACCAAGCTTGGGATGTCCAGCTCCCTGTCATGAATCAATGATCGAGCGTCATGCAAAGTGAGGCCGCACATTTGTCCTAAGGCTTGGACGTGGCCAAATCGGAGTTGAGGCAAGATTTCCTCGTTGCGCTCGGACTCCATCAAAGCTTGGAAATCCTCGAAAGTAGGACACATCTCTTGCTCGCTAAAGCTAAAGACGTGTGTTTCCGGATTCCAAAACTTTGCTGCGGCATGGAGGAAAGGAAGATGCAGTGGAGTATGGCCCAGCGTGAATAGTGCATTCAAGCCGAAGCCCCGGAAGTTCAACT
Source organism: Camellia japonica (assembly GCA_030407325.1). Taxonomy (NCBI): domain Eukaryota; kingdom Viridiplantae; phylum Streptophyta; class Magnoliopsida; order Ericales; family Theaceae; genus Camellia; species Camellia japonica. The sequence continues at coordinate 182,925,623 of JAPPVO010000019.1, forward strand.
TTTCCGAGCCATCTAGAGAAGCAATCCAAGCTGTGAGATTTTGGATGAGGAACGCCTCCATTTTGATGCAAAACTGAGATGAAATGAATGAACCACAAAGCTGGGACTTTTATAGAGGATAAGGCACTGTTCGGGGGACACGTGTCAACAATTTGGTGGTTGCCAAGCTAGGTGGTCGGCCGACCACCTTTTCTGGTAGGCCGACCACCCCTTTGGTCTCTAATGAAAATAGCTGGTCGTCCCTCTGATGGTCGGCCATGGAGAGAAGTGTGGCTTAGGCCTTGTCCTAGTCTCTAGAAGAAAGCTCCTAGCATTTCCATGCATTGGGGGTGTTGAAGGTGCGAGTTTTCCTCTGTTTCGGATGCGTTCCGTCACCCTGATCGTCCAAGATACGTTTGTTTATCGAGTTGTTGTTGAGTTTTGTTTATCGAGTTGTTGTTGAGTTTTGATTATCGAGTTGTTGTTGAGTTTTGTTTATTGAGCTGTTGTTAAGTTTTGCTTATCAAGTCGAGTTGTTAAGTTTTATCGAGTTGTCGAGTTTTGTCCGTTGAAATTGTTGTTCTTTGTTTATCAACATTTCTAGGATTTGCTTATCGAGTTGTAAGCTTGCTAAGGCCTCGTTGTTTCTTTGTAAGATAAGTTGTTTTGTTTGTTGTGTCGTTTCACTACCTGACTTGGCAATTTTCAATGCACAATTCCATTCATTCTCATTTTTGTGCAAAATGATGCGATGCGATGCAAAGAACATAAAATACAACACTTTTTGAACAAAAGCTATTTCATTCCATCATACTTCATTTGTTACAACATTTTACAACAAGGGTACAAGTTTTACAGAAAATAAAACTGCCTAATAATGTACAATGTGTTACAACTACTAGTAAAAAAGGAAAATAAAGCAGGAACATCTGTATCAGTGCTCTCAAGTGCAAGAATAAGAGGCCCTCTTCGTCCTCTTCGGCTGAGAAGTCCCTGCACCATCTCCACCAGCACCACCATCTGAATCGGAGCTGCTGTCCTCGGAATCCTCCTCGGCATCAGCTCTGCCCTCAGAACCAGACTCAAAGTCATCCTCTCTGCCTGCAGATGTCTCTGAGTGAGGATGCGCAGACTCCTCCTCTTCGTTGGACTCCTCCTCTATGACAGGTGCTCTGCGCCTGCCTCGTCTGCGAGACGAATCCCCTCTCCCAGCTCCCCGAGAAGGCCTAGATGACTCGGCTTGTGGCCCAGTATGTAGCGGAGGCATCTGAAAAGAAAGAGCGCAATTTGAATACATTAGCTAGTATGTATATCAGATGCAGATGCAAGAAAACTACATGGAGAGGGTGTATGCAGATACAGTACACGAATGCGGTGTGTGTCATGATGTGCTCTACACATACAGTCAATCAATGCAGTGAAATGTTCAAGATCAACATGTCGTCAGAAGTATGATAAATGCAAGAAAACTAAAGAGTACCGGGACACTGATGATGGACAACTGCGTCTCTCTCCGCAGTACCATGCCCTCGAGTGAGGCCACCAACCCGAGCAACCCCTCAGTGTACTCTCTAGGAGGCTGCAGATACAAGCTCAAGTCATCAATGAATAAATGAGTGCCTAAGTGTCTGGGCGAGAAATCAAAAGCAGTGGAACATATCGGTGGTGAGTCGGGATCACTGACGTATGGGTGACCAGGCATAGGAGGTTCTATCGGAATCGGGTAGGAAGTCCCGTACCACCATCCTGTCAACTCAGTCGGAATATCTAGCCATCCGGCGTGATGATAAGTCGGGGGAATCGGGGGGACTAGTCCAGCCCCACCTCTCGATATGCCGGCCCTGCTAGTAGAAGGGACACCTGCAGCCCGAGCTCGACTCGATGATGGCATGCCAGCAGACCTCCTCGTAGGAGTATGGACACCTGTCAATGGAGGCATCAAGTATGTATGACGGTAAGTCGCGTACTCCCCCTCCTCCAAATGTAGAAATACGTCGGTACCCAACATGGCGCTATCGACATCCTGGGGAGTGAGCCCCTCAGTGGATCGCATATCGTCCGGAGGTGCTGCGGGGACACTCTGCTCGGAGAAGCCCATAGTCTGGCACATGAAGCGGTCCCCCAGAAACCAGGCCCTACCAGCTGGCCCCTCAAACAGGATCCTGTACCGAGAAGCGGCCCATCCTCCAGCAAACTGAAATCGGGTGTCTCCACCCAAGGGCGCCCAAGGCTGCCATGTGATCTGCGGATAACCAATGCATAAGCCGATTAGAAATCGCAAATGTGCAAGATGAATCAAAGATGAAGGCATGAAGAACTGAGAGTTCTGAATTACCTCAGTCCTGCACTATATCAAAAAACTGCCGCAGGTAGGGCAGAGTCTCCCGAGCTCTCAGCTGGTATTGGCGCTAAAAAACGAGCGAATAAGGAATCATGAGAGGCATCTCCACCTCAAGCTCCGGGGCTAGCGTCGGGAAATACGCAAAAACCCATAGCTGTGGAAAACAGGGCAAAAGCCATCAGAATGTAGAATGCTGAGTGCAGAATGTGAATACAGAATGTACATAGAATGCAGAATGCTGAGAGCGGAATGCAAAGTACAGAATGTAAAGTGTGCCGTGTGTGCAGTGTACAGATAACGAAAAGCAGAAATGTAAATCAAGAGGGCAGAAAGTACCTCCCAGGCTCTCCAATAGCCGCCAACTATGTTCCCCCGTCCGCGGGAGGTCGCACTCATGTAGCAGTAGAGGGTAGCCAAGCCGGTGCCACCCCAGTCATACTGGCTGACCTGTGATAGGTCTACCAGAGCACTCAGCAAATGTAGCCCAACTGTGTTCCCCCTATCGAAGAACAGAGTGGTCCCGAGAAGGAACATCAAGAAACCTCGAGTGTACTGCTTTATCTCCTCAAGAGTCTCGGGCACAGTCTCCTTGAAATGTGCGGAAAACCAAGTGTACCGGACTCTGCCCGAAGATCTGTCAACCGGTGGGCGAGCTCCCAACAAATAGATCCAAGCAGCCTCCCACTCATCCATGTCATCATCGTAGGGGATCGGCCAGCCTCCCATGTCAAGGCCCGTTAGCACGGCAAAATCAAATGGGGTCATAGTCATGTCCCCGGTAGCTGAGAAATGGAAGGAGTTGGTGGTGTCCCACCATCTCTCTACAAGGGCACCCATCAGGGTCATGCTCGCTGGATAACGCGATATCCCCATGCAGAAGAGTCCGAACCCTGCCTGGTCAACCAGACCGCGAACGGCCTTAGGGAGCTCCGCGTACCACTCCCTGGCAATGATCGATCCGTATCCTCGTGTAATACGGGAAGATACCTGCATTCAGAATGAACACATGTATTCAATTTCAAAATAAAGTATATGAGCTGTGTGCAAATCAAATCAGATACAATGCTGTAGACTGCATGTTCAGTATGAGCTGCGTGCAAATGAGATGTGTGAGTTGCGTGTTCAACATGAAGTATATGAGCTGTGTGCAAATCAAATCAGATACAATGCTATGGACTGCGTGTTCAGTATGAGCTGCGTGCAAATGAGATGTGTGAGCTGCGTGTTCAACATGAAGTATATGAGCTGTGTGCAAATCAAATCAGATACAATGCTGTGGACTGCGTGTTCAGTATGAGCTGTGTGCAAATGAGATGTGTGAGCTGCGTGTTCAACATGAAGTATATGAGCTGTGTGCAAATCAAATCAGATACAATGCTGTGGACTGCGTGTTTAGTATGAGCTGCGTGCAAATGAGATGTGTGAGCTGTGTGTTCAACATGAAGTATATGAGTTGTGTGTTTAGAATTGAAGTATATGAGCTGTGTGTTCAGAATTGAAGCGTTTGAGCTGTGTGTTCAGACTTCAAAAACAGTGGGCTGTGTGTTCAACCTCAAAATTCGAGCTGTGTGTTCACCATCAAGAGTTTGAGCTGTGTGTTCAGATTTCAAAAACAGTGGGTTGTGTGTTCATCTCGAAGTTCGAGCTGTGTGTTTATCTCAAAGTTCGGGCTGCATGTTCAACCTTCAAAAATAGTGGGCTGCGTGTTCATAATCAACAAGTTTGGGCTGTGTGTTCAGATTTCAGAAATAGTATGTGTGCTGCGTGTTCACAATAACAAGTTTGGGCTGTGTGTTTAGATTTCAGAAATAGTGTGTGCCGCGTGTTCACAATCAAAATATGGGCTGCGTGTTCAGAAATTCAAAGTTTGGGCTGCGTGTTCAACTCTCAACGAGTGTGTGCTGCGTGTTCACAATCAAATATGAGCTGTGTGTTCAACATCAAAGTTTGGTTGTGTGTTCAACTCTCAACAAGTGTGTGCTGCGTGTTCATAATCAAATATGGGCTGCGGGTTCAGGAATTCAAGTGATTGAGATGTGTGTTCAAGATGTAAATAGAATACTGTGTTATAGACTAAGTATTCAGAACAAGCTGTGTGCTAGAATGAACAGAAGTATGGTGTGCAAGTGTGTTCAGAACGAGCAGATAAGCATGCATAGCGAAAGCGTGAAACGCACGGAAAATGCAGAATATATTGTAGAAAATGTAAAAGTGAAGTACATACCTCTCGTGCCTGATGAGAGAGGTGGGACTCTGGCTCCCGCAGTAATAGATCTACAGGTGCTCGTTCGTCAAAGTCGGTGAAGTGGTAGAAAACGGCCCGAGGAAGGATGTGCGCCGGAGGGTCATATCTCTCGGGAATAAATGGCCAAATCCTCGGAGGTAGAGACATAATGTCTGGCTCACCCCTGGCACCTGGAGGACCTCTGCTCTGAGGAAAATGACCTGCCATCTCAAGAAATCTGCCAAAAGGAGCAAAAATGAGCAAAATGAGCCAAAATTGGAAAAAGTCAACAAAAGTCAACTCTCGGAAAATGGGAAAAGAAGCTCTGAAATCAAATTTTAATCGGTCCAAAGTGAAGAAAACTGAAGGATTTCGCGAAACAACTTTGCGTGGGGTGTTGGAAAACGCATATAGAGCGCAGATCTGAGGGAGAAAATGGTCTAGGAATGAGGAGGAGCTAATTTCGGACTTGAAGTTGTGAGCAAAAAGTGTTTGGCCATGTGTATTTAAAGAAACAAGTGCAAAAGGACAAAACTGCCCCTGTTTTTGGCTAGGTGGTCAGCTGACCACCTTTTCTGGTAGGCCGACCACCCCCTTTCACCAAACCTGGTCGGTGGCCTCCTTACCTGGTCGGTGGCCCTCCTGAGTGGTCTCCCATGCCTCTTTGAGCTCCTTGCAAATTTTGGTGGTGATCGGAGTCCTCGACTCTCGAGAAAGTACAAGGAAAGTGCACTTTCCGGCACGAAATCCCTCTGCGGGAACTTCAACTCCAACTTTCGATGCGTGTTTCATCGTTACTCGCCGAGAGCGAGGTGTATCCTTTTTGAATACATTGTGACCCCTCCGGGAGGTGAACCGGAGGTCGCGATTAAGTTGTCCTCGTCAAAGCTCGCATTTCTTTGCTCGATGTTTTGCTTTAAACATGCTTGTAAAGTCGCACTTATCTTGCATTGATTATGCATGCCACTCGCATTATTGTGCACGTTTCATTATTATTGTCATGCCTCCATGCAAAACTTGCACTGTAACGCACGTTTCTCCTCGCATTACGATGCACTTTCCCATCAGCACCATGTTTGTCTGCATTCGATGTAGTGTTGAACATATGTTGCTAACTATGTTGTGCTTGTTAAGTTTCTTTCTTTTGCAGGCACGATATTGTATGTACAGTTCATTTGAAGCTGGTGCGACCAGAGGAGCCGCACAGGTATTGTATCTTCTCCGTGTGAGACGTGGTGAGAATTGAATAATTCTCGACATTCTTACTGCATGAAATGTAGTTACTGCTTTGCATTCTTGCTTAAAACTGTTGCATCTATTGTGAATACTTGCTTCATTACAGCTTGCTGCTTTGCATGATCATGAGTTACGTCCGGCTTTGTGCATATTCATTTTGCATTTTGCCCCCGCCTGCGGGCGTGCCTGCGGGCACATCTCTTTGTTTATCTTGCCTGTTTGTCTAAGTCTTCAGCCTTGTCAAAAATGGGTCGTCTCTGGGCTTTGACATTCACTCCCGTCAATTACGACTTCCGAGTTCTATCAAAGAGGAGCAACTGTAGACACCCCATTTTTGACCGACCTTAAGACTCAGACGTCACCGATTGAGCACTCGGTTATGATACATATTGTGCTCATTCTGAGGTCACAGAGTCTCGGCTGAGAGCCTTGCCTCCGGACTTCAGGACCCTTTTTGTGCTTTGCCTCGGTTTGCGAACCAGGTCCTATTTTCTCTGTTTTCTCTTCCCGAAGGGAGGGAGAGGTCTCGTAGACCATCTCTCAGTGGCCGTAGGCTACGTTTCGTGGTCGTAGGCCATTTTTCCCTTTTGGAGACCAGTTTCCGGTTTTCGGAGTCGTCGGCCGTACGCCTCAGTTTGGGACCACTTAACTTTCTCCGTTTGCTCCGGTTTTTGGCACACACCTTGTTTCCTCTCCCTAGAGGGACACTGTGGCCCGGGAGACCACCTTCGTGGTCGTACGCCACCTCCGGTGCTTAACAGCCTATTTTCGGGGCACCCGGCTGCGCGTTTTGGCCCCCGAACCTTCGTTTTGCATCGGTGTGGGTTCACTTTTGGCATGGACCCTATTTTCATTGTTAGGAAGGTGGTACTATGGTGGGAGACCACCTTTTCTTCTTGGAGACAACCTTTCCCCGGTCGACCGATTTTTCTTAGAAGGTAGGTGGTCTCCCTCACTTTTGAGCCACAATTTTGGGTCTCCCATACCACTATTATGTTGCATTCATCTGGGAGGCCACCAATCTGGTATGGCCGACCACATTTTCTTCTTGAACCTTTTGACCCCTTGGTCTCCCTCACTTTTGAGCCACAATTTTGGGTCTCCCATACCACCACTGAGTTGCATTCACCTGGGAGACCACCAATCTGGGCTGGCTGACCAGCTTTTCTTCTTGAACCTTTTGACCCCTGGTCGGCCGACCAGGGGGAGTGGTCGGCCGACCACCTGAACCTGGTCGGCCAGCTTTTTGCTTTTTGTCTCATTGAGTGTAAGCCAGCTGTGCCAGCTGGAAGCCTCAGAATGCATCCTCCATGTATGGAGGATGTTTAAGCTTGGTTTGAAGCTTCTTTGAGAAGCTTTGGCCTCTCTTCTCTATAAAGGGAGGCCTCCTCTTCCATTGCAAGGGTTGAAAACTTTGGTGAAGGCATACACTTATATCTCTCTATATCCATACACTTTGAGCCTTAAAAAGTGAGTGATTCTTGGCCATTTACACTACACCTCCAAGCACAACACCTCCACTACCATCCTAAGTACCTTGGAGCTATTTTTCAGAGGTTGAGAGCTCACTTTCTTGGTCCAGAAGTTGCTGGAGTCATTGGCTACAAGGGTAAGTCTTCATTTCCCTCTTTGTAGCATTGTTTTGCTTCATAGTTTAGCCCTATTTGAAAGCATATTTAGGCTTTGTCATAAACTGAAAAAAGTCTTACTTTGAGATCCTATTCAAGTTTGATTAAGGTCATTTTTCTGTTGGGGGTCATCTACCCCCTTGCATGCTTCATTTCCTCATGTTTTAAGCTATGCATTAGAGCATTTGTGTTGGCCTTGGTTTGGCCTTTTAGCCACTGAAATCCAGTGGATTTTCAATGGCTAACATGTGTGTTTGAGCCTCAAAATCAGAGAGGGGTGACCCTCTCACCCCTTGTTCTCTTTACTAGCTTTGTTGGCCTTCCAAAGGAGCCCCTAGTTGCATGTTTCAAAGCCATGTTCCAGGCCACTTTTTGTGAGTTTTGTGACCTGCATAGGCTCTGTCCAGAGCTCTTTTTTCCATTTTGAATGTCTATTATGTATGTGTAGAGTAATCCTCTTCAAGGCCTTCCAAAGGGGCTTTCACTTGCATGCTTCCTAGACTAATTTCAGGACCTTTTTGGTGGGTTTTAGGACCCTCATAACCTCTGTCCAGAGGTGGTTTTGCCATTCTGTATGTCTATCTTGCATGTGTAGAACAACCCCTTGCATGGCCCTCCAAAGGAGCACATCATTCTTGCATGCATTGACTGAGTTTCAGTGGGTTTTTGGGCATATTTTGGCATGGCATACTTTTGTTTTTGGCTGGTTTGGTGAGCTCTCATATGCTTCATATAGTTGTAGTACAACTCATGGTTCACTAGCTTTCTTTGCATGCTTTGTTGACCCCTGATTTTAGCACTTTTTGGCCATGCCTTAAACTGATTTTGTGCATATTTTAGACTGCCCTAGCTCTGTTTTTGGGTCTCATGGTCGAATGATGCTTGTTTTGCATGCTTGTAGTTCAATGTCCATGCTTAGCCTTGAGTTTCGAGGTCCATTGCATGCATATACTGAGGTGTTTCCATGCTTTGGGGTCATTTTGCATCATATTTCAGAGCCTATGTGAATGTCATAATCCCATGTTTTATACTCTTTAAATGCGTTTGAGAGTCGGGCTTGGATGCTTCATTTACCGACCATTGAATGAGCTCCATTTCTTTGCATTCTGAGCCATCATTTTAGGCCATTTCCTCACTATTTCAGACCTGCCTAGGGTTTGTTTGGGGTTGGTTTTGCCACTGGTGCATTGTTTTGTGTACCTCTAGTGTAACGCACTTCACTAGTTTCGGTATTCGAGCCATCTTGCATGCATTGTGTGACATACTTGCATGTTTCGGGACCATCTTTTATGCCATTTCAGAGCTGTATCATGTGCCATCCTATGCCATATTTCATTCCTTGCCATGCCTTGTTAGAGTTGCATGTTGTGCCTTAGGATCGGTTCTTTGTATTAGTGCATGTTTGCATGTGTTTCGGTTGTCTCATCTTCATCATATGGCCACTGATGTGAGTGTGGCTGAGGTCCACTCATATTGGTGTAAGTCCATCTTGCATTGTGTATGCCATTTTAGTCCATAGCATTGCGTATGCTAGGTTGCATATTAGTGCATTGTGCATGTCATGTTATGTCACGTGCATTGTGTATTCCATTTTAGTCCATAGCATTGCATATGTTAAGTTGCATGTTAGTCGCATTGTGTATGCCATCTCATTTGCATTGTGTTTGGGATAGGAGTTAGCCCAAGCACAGGAAACGAGGGACGTTTCGTACTTAAAGTGACGAAACGTGTCTTAATTCCCGGTCACCGACATTCCGGATTACCCATGATGGAGTTTAGGCCTTGTTGTGTTTTCATGTGCATTCATTTCACATCGAGTCATGCAATTCGACTCCTCGGCCATCATGCATCGAGATACGTGATTGGTGGCACGAGGATCGAGGTGTGCATACATATGTGAAAATACTTTGCCATGCCCCTTTCTTGCTCTCTGTTGCAGCAAACCAGAAATCAGCAGCCTTCTAGAGCTTTGCACATCATTCCGGGATTAATTGCAAACAGAGGCAAATTGGGGTATCGCGAGGAATTTCCCGACGAGGTAGCTCGAGCATGCATGCATCTTTCATCATTCGGAACAGAGTTGAGGCAGTCCATTTAGCTTGCATGCTAATTTACTTGCTTTCCTAGTTAATTTGTTGATTAATTAGGGTTTTGTAATATTTAATCATTTATTCGGACTGTAATTATTTATTCGGACTGTATTATTTATTCAGACCCTTCGAGCGAGGGCACAATTGTAATAAGTGATGTATGTCTTCCAATCCCACGTCTTTCTCCCTTTTAGTTATCAGCTTATGATGGTTAGTTTAGGGCATGTTTCAATTAGCATACTTATGATAGCATGTTTGCATTCATTCATCTGTCTTGCATGCACTGGGCTCGGCGCATCATACTAACTGCATTGTATTTTAATTCCGAGTTGAATACTTGTTAGTTGTAGCATTTCACATGCCATCTTTAGAATAGCCGAGCCTATTATAGTTGCATTTTTGCATGTGTTGCATTAGGCATTTCTGTATAGTTAGGATCATGTATTGATTACTAACTAGTTTCTGTTTTGACTTGAAGTACTCGGTAAGTATTTATGCTTTAGCATCCTTGCATGCGTGTAAGTGACTACCATGATAGCATGTTTACCATGAGGCTAACTGCTTATGTGATATACCTGCCTGAATGCCTGTGGGTGAAGGTTGGATTATCTAAATTGGAATAATGCATTGACTGTGAGTTTTAAGCCCACTTGAGAGTGGCAAATCATCTTGTTTTCTAAGCCCACCTGAGGGTGGCAAATCCACATTTTAGCCTATTTATGAGTAGTAAACCGCTTTAAAAAACAAACATGAGATGTTTTGTTCCAATTCAGACGATCCAGTCTATACTTGTATGCTGTGTGCATCACATAGTAATTCTAGGCTAATAACCAGAATAAGAGCACATAATGTTTTCAAAACTCGATATCATGGTTAGTAGAGGCCGATCTTTGATCGGGCGAGCGGGGGTGCACACGAAGTGACCTTCCCCTCTCGTACCCAAGTTCCCGAGCCGAGGCAACTTTGGTGATGACGGACACGTGGCCTTGGGCAAACGAGTCAGGGTTTCCTAAATTCCCCAAAATAAAATATTTAGGTGGTGACTCTGTATCTGGCAAAGCAGTCCATGTTTGGCACTTCTTTCAAAAAATCTGTTTTCAAAAATGATTTGCCGGATTTAGACTCTTTGATGATTCATCGGTCTTGCATTGCACTCTGCGAGATTAGATACAGGACCATGACATTGAGTCCTGAACTGTAGTGAGCCCAATGAGCAAAACGGGATTCCCTCCCGGGATGTTCGAGGACGTCTACACCACCCAAGAGCTTGAAGCAACCCACCAGAATCCTAAAGAACCTTTTATGGAATTTGTTGCAAGGTGGAGAGCAAAAACAGCATAAATAACAGATTGACCTTCTGTGAGGGACCAAGTGCGGATAGTGGTGCAGAACCTTGAGCCTGATATGTTATAAAAGTTAATAGTCGTTTCCACTATTCACTTTCAAAAATTTGCATGAATTAGGGATTCAGATTGAAAATGCATTTAACAGAGGGATTATTCCTAGGGCAAGTGAACCAACAAGGAGGGTGTTTTCCAGGAATACCAATGCTAGCAGTAGCACTATTCCCAAACCCACTGAACTCAATACCGTTGCTATCAATCCCAAAACTGTCGACCCTTTTACCAATACCAATCCACAAATAGCTAGCCCAACTCGAGTTCAAGGCAGAACTTTCTCCACCCTCCATATAAGCTTAACCAGCACACTAAAAGTTCTAATAGAAAAAGGGTATGTCAAAGCCCTTGATCCCCAACCTCTTCCTGACCTACTCCCTGCTAGACATAATCCCACCAAATATTGTGTGTACTATCAGCAATGCGGTCATGGTACTGATCATTGCTACCACCATCGTCATGAGGTTCAGAATTTCATCGACAACTAGACAATTACTCCACCTGAAGAACCCAATGTTACCACCAACCCACTTCTCATCCACAACAAAGTACCTCCTCCTCACTTTAACCTTATCCATACAGTGCCGCCTACCTTCAACCCCAGCATATACATCAGCCCAACCCATCTGCCCAAACCAAAGGTGTTCATTGTTGAAAGTACCGATTTGTGCATGATGGATGCACCAAATCTGGTTCGGGTACGCCAAGAGCGCCAAATGACTGAATCCACTATGCTGAGATGTTGGGAATGATTGAAGACCTTCAAGGAACAGTGGCAGATTTAACATTGAAGGTTTCGATCCTGTCAAAAAGCTCCCTAATCTTGGGGCGAGCTGTTGTTGAAAAGGGCCAACCTGAAGCTATCTCAAGTTTGGGTGATAACAGATCAACAACAAATGGGCCTTGCCTCGATATAGCCGCCCAATCCTTTGGCTAAGCAAAAGCAAGTGGCGAGAACAAAGTCGGGATAAGTATTGATCCCTATGCACATCTTCGGTGGGTTATTGAGACTTTGAAGGTCGAAGGGTTAAACATGCAGCAAGTGCTCTCAGTTGTTGCGAAGACTATGGATGACACTTTTATCGCTCAGGTTGAGGGCATTTTGGATCAGAAGGTAAGCCATAAAAAGGGATGCTTTACCAAAAACACCCATCTTGATTCCAGTCCCAAGCCCATGAATACCCAACCAACACCCACCAACCCATTTGCCAATATTTCCAAAACTAGTGCTCCCTACTCCCAAAAACAAACCTTCGCCTATTTCCATATGAGCCTAACTTGTGCATTGAAGGTACTAATGGAGAAAGGGTATCTCAAACCACTTAATCCTCAACCTCTCTCTAATCCTCTCCCACCTTGACATGACCGTACCCAATATTGCACATTTCATCAGCAGTACGGTAACCATAGTAACTGTTGCTTTCACCTTGGCCACAAAATTCAAGACTTGATTGACAATAAGGTCATCACCCCGCCTAAAAATCCCAAAGCTGTCAATAACCCTCTCCCGACCCGCAATAGATTGCCACTCCATAACATAAAACCCATCCACAGCTTGCCAACAACCAACCATTACCCTAGCTAACACATTATACCTGCCAATGAGCCCAAACCCATTGTGTTCATTCATAAATCTTCTGATTCCGATCTGAGCGAAAGGAACAAAATCTTTGAAGAGATGGAAAGTTTACTCAATCTTGATGAGTTCAAGCTTTATGAAGTAGTGGGCTCTCTATAGATGCTAGCACTGTTGGGTGGAATGATGAACCTCAGTCTCAGCTAGGGGAATTGTCGAAAGCACTTGGAAAGGACCTTTTGAACTGGAGGCATGGTGTGAAAAAGCAATTGTTTTGATCAAGAAAATATGTGGGGACAACATGATTGTGAGGTTCAATTTGTGAGACCCAATTTGAAAGTCGGAAATCAATCCTTCTGGGTGTAGATGTTAGTATTGCTGAATTGAAGGCAAGTCTGGACCTTCCCGTAGGCTACTTGAAGTTGTTTTTGAAATTCTACAGATAGACTTAGAGAAGGGAAAACCCATTTGTCTCAGAAATACTTATTTTGTTTTGAGTTGTGTCCTGCAAATAGTTGTCATATGAGCTTTATTTTCTTTGTCTTTTCTTGCGTTGTTGCGTCAGTTGAGTCTTTTCCTTTGAGTCGCTCTTGTGTACCCTCAGGTCTCCATCTTTATAAAAAAGTGGGAGTCAAGTTTTTAACCATTTTGTTGTGCCTACAAGAATGCATGTGTGACCTTTTGCAACTAGGAAAATCTCGAAATTGTTTTTTGAATAAGATTATGTTAATAAGCTCGAGTGTTTAAAAGGATCCCCTGAATGGTTTGAGTGAATTCTGACTTATTGGCGCAAAGTCATTCACGATTTCAAAAATTTTAAGTTGTTTCTTTTGCAAAACTTGTGAAGATAGGTTTAGAATTGTGCATGGTATTCTATATTGTCCTGGGGTTCTCTTCACCGTTAGGTGATCATGTTGGCAAGCATAAGGAAGCTTTCAGACCTGTAAGTACAAGGCGGCTTTCGGACCTCACAAATCATGGAATTTCTCCCCTGGTGTTTTCATTATTTCAAAGAGAAAAAGGATAAAAGAAACCAAAAAGAAAGAGAAAGAAAGGGAAAAGGAAGAAAATAAAAAAAAAAGAAGGACAAAAAAAAGAGTAAGAAGAAAAAAGAAGAAGAAAAAGAGAAGAAGAAAAGAAAAGGAACAAAGAAAGAAGTCAACCATCAAGCCAGGGGTATTCATTGGAATGAAATCCAATCAACCGTGAGGAAATGAACTTTTCTCTGAATCCGGGGAAACCAATGCAAAGAAGTACCGTATTGCGAGAAGAACCAACTCTGAAAATGGAGCAAAAGAAAAGGACAAAGACATGCATAAGAGAATGGAGAGCCAAGCTCAAATCAAGGTGAAGCCAAGCTTAGTGTCAGGGAAAGGTTGACTATTGATCAAATTCACCACAAGTGCTATAACGTTATCCTTGAGAGGCTCGCTAGGCCGAAAACCTGAAAGGGCGATCTAGGAAAAAGTTAGAGCATGAAAAATGAGAAATTAAAAAATAGAGCTTACAAGGTTGAAAACCCGAATGGGCGACTTTAGCAAAAGTTAGAGCGCAAAAGAAGAGTGTCAATACCTCGAGTGAACCTCAGCCATGAACTACGTTGACATAATTCCCATTTTTGGGATACGTAGGCAACTTTATCCTGAAGTGCGGTCTCAACCATGTCCATCTCATCCATCTTGACCCAATTATCTTGCCCGATTCACGTCGTCAGCTTTGCATCAATCCATGAGCTACACCAACTGCTGTGCATATCACATACTTGCATTGGGTAAGAAAGAACTAGCTTGAATCAACAAGTGGAGAAATTTTCAATATTTGAACTTATCAATAGAATCTCTAACTTGAGCAACAAAAAAAATTGAAACTCGGGTTTTGCGAAATTGAGTTCTAAAGGGAACATGAGTAATACTAGGGGCACTATGAATGATCAGTTACCTTGAGTCTTTTTCTGTTTTTGGGTTAGTTATGAGTTCTGTGGTGTCGTGTCTGGTGTTTGTCTCGGTCTACGCTCTTCATCGAGTCACCATAACGTGTTTGTTGCTTAAAAGCGCTCTTCATCGAGTCACCATAGCGTATTTGTCGCTCAAAGTTCAACAGAATGGCATGGTCAAAATTCCATACACAAATGTTCGCTCCGAACTCAAAAACAAGTCCATGTGTGGAATTCATAAATAAATTGAGAGTGCCCATACAAGGGGCATTGCATTCATGATCATTACAAAATGTATATGAGGAATCCGTCACTATTTTAGGGAGGGAGGGACTGGAGTAAGTTCTCAACATGTCGGGAAAGAAGAGAAGCATGAGTCTAATTGGTTGGCAACTATTCCAGGATATGATGATCCCCATCACACGTGCTTGAACAATGTTGGAAAAGATGGCCATTGACTGGGCACTAGGGGCACTTTTTAGTATATCTGATCGGGTCATCCATCGAACAACGGGTATAAACCCAACCAATGGCCAGTGACTGGACACTAAGGGCAATTTTTAGTACATCTGATTAGGCCATCAATTGAACAAGGGGCATGAACCCAACCTTTCCCTCAGTCCGCTCAAAGCCACTTGTTGGGCACTTTCCCCTAGATTAGGGTAGTTTACCCCCATGATGATTCTGATATGATTCAGCTTTCGAAAGTTGTCTCCAACCATTTCAAAACTCTCTCGGGATTATCATCTTCCCTCTGATTAATACATGTGTGTTGGATTATGCATGTATGCTCATACACTCTAGTTGATTTGAATTGCCTGGTTAGTTGGTTGCTCTTACTCCTGACTTTGTTCTGTACTTGTAATAACAGAGTTTCATTGAGTTACCTTCCGCAGTGTTTTTCACTTACATTTCAATAAGTTGTGGCAAGTTGCCCTGCACTCATTTCATAAGGTACATGATGCACTACTTTATGTACTGCTCATTTCCCTCTGCATGCCATTCATCTTAATCACATTGTCTTGTGCACCTTTCATCGCATTTTTTTGTGCATTGAACCAGTGTCATACTGTTTTGTGCATTCAACTTACACGCACTGTCTTGTGCACCTGCATTGCATTATCTTGCGCACTATTTTATGCACCTTGCATCGCACTGTTTGCACCTCGATCACACTATTTTCTGCACCTTGTATCACACTTTTTGTGCACCTTGCATCGCACTATCTCGTGCATTTGCATCGCACTATCTTGTGCACCTTATATCGCACTATTTTGTGTATTCAACCCATAGCATTATTTCGTGCATTCAACTCACATTGCACTGTCTTGTGCACTTACATCGCACTATTTTGTGCACCTTAAGTTCATACTATTTTGTGCACCTTGCATCGCACTGTCTTGTGCACCCTCACTCACACTGTCTTGTGTACCCATATCGCGATGTCTTGTGCAACTTGCATCGCAGTCTTGTGCGCCCATATAGCACTGTTTTGTGCATTCACCCTGCATCGCATTGTCTTGTGCACCCTCGCTCGCACTGTCTTGTGCACTTGCAGGGTCTAGGAAACTTTAAATCCTCTAAAGGTGCAATTCCTTTGGTGTTTGTTGTGCCCGAACGGCTTCTATCCACCTGACTATGTTTGTAATGAATTCCTAGGAGATCAACTAAGATAGTAGAAACTAGAGTTCGAATGGCCGATGCCTAGAATGCAAAGGTTTGGGATTTTCCGAGACTAAAGTCTGGTTTAAATACCCAGGGGTGTATCCTTGGCTTGAAATCTGTATGGCAGCCCCATAGGTTGAGGTAGCTTGTATGCGCCTTAATTCTGGATACTGAACCAACCTAGTCTGTCACCCTGTTGGAGAATAGGAAAAGTTGTGAACATAGTCAGGGAGAAAAGTCGTACCCATGGTTTGGAAGCATGTGAAGATGAACCAAGAAGAAGAGGAAGACCCCCAACAACATGAGGTGAGTCATCGTTGATTGCCCCTGTAAAGTACTTTCTAAAGGCACCACTTCCTAGTTGCTACATCATAGTTATTATCTAGTACTTCTATCACATTGCATATAACATCTATCACATGCATCTACTACACTATCCATTACATTCATTACATTATACCATTTTTTTTCGCCTGCATCCCTTCCATGTTAAGCTTGGTTCGCCATGTGCTCATACTTTTCCCTCGTTGAAACATGGTTTTGTCATGTGTAATTACCCATGCTGTGTTGAGGCCAGTATTGAGGGTGTCAACACCTTTTCTGTGTTAGACGTGGTTTGTTTTGTGTCCAAGCCTTTTCTAGGTAAAATGTGGTTCGACTTGCGCCTCTTATTCACTACATCCATTGCATTGTACATTGTCTTCTTGCATTTAGCATTTAGGATCCTTATCTTTCCCCAACAGATCATTCCTCACTTATATCATACCACCCAATTACTTGTACCCTCTCTACGAAAAACAAAGTTTTGCATGTGCTCGCACTCCTTATCACGTTGAAACATGGTTCTGTTATGTGTAAGCATCCATGCTACGCTGAGGCTAGTATTGAGGATGTAGGCACTTTGCCTGTGTTAGATGTCGTTTGGTTGTGCCCTCTTTTCTATATAAAATGTAGTTTGATTTGCATCTCCATTCCTTTATGATATTCGTGTGTTTTGCACTGCTTGTGGTTTGATTATTTTTGTTACATTGTATTACATTGTTTTGTTACATTGTGTATCATTTTTCATTATGCCCCTGAACTACCCTGATTTGATTCCTTGCAAACGGGATACGTAGGCAACCCTCGGGTTCAACCAACTGCATCTGCATTTTGTTTGTTTGCCCAAGTCTTACGGTCTTGTCAAAATGGGTCGTCTTTGGGCTTTGACAGTCACTCACGTCATTTCATGACTCCGAGCTCTGTTAAAGAGGGGCAACTACAGACACCTCATTTTTTACCACCCTTAAGACTTGGGCGCCTCAGGTTGATCACTCGATGATGAAAAGTGACGATGTACAATTGTTCAAGTTCTTCAGCAAAAAGGCTTTGATTTTTGAGTTTCTAATCCCAACCTTATACCCCATTTTGACCAAAACTATTTTAGACCTTAAAACCCTCTTTTTCAAAATATTTTTCCAAATACTTCTACGATATTTCGAGACTCGCATTTCGTTTAAAATATTGCACTTTTCGATAAACCGAGTAAGGACAAAGTAGAAATAAATGAAAGGGAAGTGACCTCTTTGAAAATTCTTTAAAAATATCTTATTTATAGGTTTGGAGTTGGAGGAAATAGGAGGAGAGAGAAGAAAGCTAGTTGGGGGATAAGTTGGGCATCAAACCGTTAAGATAGAAATGAGCAGCCTTCACGAAAATAGGAATATCTTTTTGCATACTTATAATTTAGATGTGAGGTTAACACCATTGGAAAGTTGACTTATGGGGCTTCAATTTAGACTCAAGAATCACCTAAAACTGAGTTCGAATAAAAGAGATATGCGCGTTTGAAATCGGGCTTGGAAACAGATTTTTGTGGACGATCGACCACTTTTTGTGGATGGTCGTACAAGATAGTGTACAACCGGCCAGTTGTGAAAATTAGGCCATTTTGAGTGGATTGGCCAGCCAAGTGTCCCCACAAGCCAAACTAGTGGCTAGCCAGCCAGAAATAAGTGTATGGTTATCCTCTTTAGTGGCTTGCCGGCCAGTTTTCCGGTAGAATAGATTGTTGCAAATATTTGTTACCAGCTGTTCCCACAGGTGCATGCATTGCACCAGCTATCTATATCCAAATATTTCCGACTGATGCACATGTTTTTCTATATATAGGGGACCTTCCCTCTTGGTTTTAGGTTAGAAAAAATTCCAAAAACTCTAATACTTGCACAACGCTCTCTCTCTCTCTCTATCTTGCAACCTACACACTCTCTCTCTACACTTCCTAAACTAAAAATTTAGCTATTCTTGCTGAGGTTCTTGAGCTCAAATCTCAGCTCTTGAGAATGTAAGCTTTGTGGTTTGTGAACAAAAGAGTTACCTTACTTCAATAGGTATAATTTTGATCTCTACACTACTTCTTTCCTATCTTTTCTTGTTGTTTTGAACTATTTTTGGACTGTTTTTATGGGCTGAAACTTGTGGCTTAAAGCTATTAAAGAGAGAGAGGTTAATCACCCTTCTTTGAACCTTGTCTCCTAAGCTCTTGCCCTTGTATTTCCCATCTCTTCCTCAACTTTTTTTCAACTTTTTACTACAGATTTTCAGAGGTTTTCAGAGACTAAAAATGTGGTTTTGATGACCCAAAAATGGAGGGGTTAGCCACCCCTCTTTTGGCTTGTTTGGTAGCTTAATTGTTCCATTATTTTAGCTTATTCTTTTAGTTATTCTTACCTAAATTTCAGCATTGTTTTTGCTTACTTTAGGACTATTTTAGGTTGGTTGTGTCATTTATGCTTTGCATAGTATGCTTATAGTGTAATGGTGCTCATGAGTTTGGTGTTCTAAGCATTAGACACTAACATATTTGAGTCGATAGCATTTATTAAGTGCTTTCCATACTTGTGTTTACCTCTAATCACCTCCATAACCTTCCTCTTTTCTTGGTTTTTTCTTTTCTTTGAGAGTTGTTTCAAATGGGCGTTGTTTAAGCTTGAGATAGAGATCCTTGTACTTAATGGTTTAATCTCTTTAGAGGTTCATTACCAAAGGCATGACATCTCTCTCATGCCCAAAACAATCCTTTGTTTGACACTTCCCTCCATTAATGGACTTAATCTTCATTATTGGAGTAAAATGACTATGGAATGGAAAGGTAAAGGTAATTAAAAGAGGTAAGTAAACAAGATAATAAAATGGTTTAGGGTTCAATTGGAAGTTAATTGAATCCATTGAGTCTTGAGTCGTTTCATACTTGTTGATAATGTAAATGGTTCAAGAGTCAATGTTAACTACTTCCCTTGGTCAATATCACGATAGGGACAAGGTTCATGAGTCTTTCATTATCATTTATTGAAATTGTATCCCTTGATTTATAAGCCATCATGCAATGATTTTGCATCGATTGACGGCTTGCGAATTGAGCTTACCCCTCCTTTAACCTATTTGATGATAAGAAGAGGCAGGGTAGACAAACATCCCCTGAAAATACTTTGTTTGTGCTCTGTTTTGTGTCTATTGCAGCAGGGCAGTACCAAACATTGGTGGCCGGCTGGCCACCTTTACTGTACGGCCGACCACTTCTTCTAGCCGGCTGACCACCTTTTTCAGCCTGGCAGCATTATTTTTCCTGCAGAACATAGTAGAGATTGAGGTTAAAAATAGTGCAATTTTCTAACTGTGCAACAGAAGCATTCTGGTAACAAAACAAAGAGCATTTTCAGGTAGAAATCTGTGCGCATGCATGAGCAATTCCTCACTCCTCGGGGCCCGTTAAAATTATGTTTAATACTAATATGTTGTACCTAAAGTAGTGGACTTGTAATTAATTACTTAGTTAATTAATTCCGTATTGTAACTAATTAGTTAGTTTAATTCTAATTTGTATTAATTAGTTAGAATAGCTGGTTGATTTTTGTGTTGTAATTAATTAATTAATTAATTAGAATAGCTAGTTAATTTTTGTGTTGTAATTAATTAATTAGTTAGACTAGCTAGTTAATTTTTTGTGTTATTAATTAGTTAGGATAGCTAGTTAATCTTAGTTTGTAATAATTAGCTAAGTGTGGTTAATTTATTTCATTTGGCTTGTAATAGTTAGTTAATTTGTAGTAATTAGTTAGGACATTTATTCGGACCCTCTTGTGCAAGGGCCAATGTGTAATAATGTATATGTCTTCCAACCCCCATTTCTTTCTCCCTTTTACTTATCTGCTTACGATGGATAGTGTAGAACATCATGTTTCTTAGCATTTTTTATGATTTGCATCCATTTGTCTTGCATGCATAAGGTTTGGTTCATCATTTTAACGACATTGTCATTCATTACTTTTTTGAATACGTGCGTTACCGCATACTATCAAAGTGATTTACATGACATATTAGACAATCGAACCTATTAGTTGCATTTTTGTATGTGTTGCATTAGTCACCTTGTATATTAGAGCATGCATTTTTCTAACTATTTTATTTCTTTCGGCTAGCCTTGGAGTACTAGGTAAGCGTTTTTTGCTTTAGCATATTGCATGCGTGTGATTGTTGCTATATCAAGCATAAATACCATGAGGCTAAGTGCTTAAGTGATATACTTGTTTGAATACCAGTGGATGAAGACTAATTGCTTAAATTGGGATAATTTGATCAATGTACATATGATATCGCTTTTTCAACGTGGTACATACTTAAAACACTTTTCAAACAAACATGAAATCAAAGTCTTCCAACTTTTGCAAATTAGTCTATACTTATGTGCAACACAGAGTAAATTAGCCTAATAATCGGAATAAGAGCATATAATGTAAATCAGAATCACATCATGATTAGCAGAGGCCAATCTTTGATCGGGCGAGTGGGGTGCTCAATTTATGACCTTCCCCTCTCGTACCTAAGTTCCTGAGTCGAGACACTTTGGTGATGACGAATAAGTGGCCTTTGGCACGAGTCTCGGATTTCTTAAATTTCTCAAAAATATTTAGGTGGTGACTTTGTAATCTGACAAAGCAGTCCATTTTTGACATTTTGATTCAAAATCGATTTTTCAAAAGAACAGCCGGTTTTGGACTCATTTGTGTTTATCAATTTCACATTGCACTTGTGAAATCAAGTTCAGAACCACGGGAGTCCGAAGTGTAGGGCTAGTCGTATCCGAAAGGATCACGAAAAGCAAGCTACAGGGATTTATTAAGAAATCATTTTTTAAGTACTTGTATCTTAATTAGTCCATAACATATTCTTATATTCCAGTAAGTCTTATTATTTGGACATTTGATCCATCAAATCCTAATTATTTTATAGACAATTTTACCCTTACAAATAGTTTTTGAATGCTTAGCAATTTTGTGATGTGAATGTTCACATTGACAGTGTAATCATTCACATCTCGAAACATTCTCAATGCCAATGTATTTTGATAACTATATCACCCATAAGATTTATTGGAAGGAAAAATTAGTGAAACATCTCTCTCCAATTTTGTGTAGTATGAGAGAGGTCTAAGACATTTTTTTATTAGCTAAGGTCCCTTGATGAAATTTCTCAGTGATCATACTAGAGAAATTTTGAAATTTCTCTGTAAAAATTGAAATTTCTCTTTGTCGGAGCCAAAATTTCTCTGAGTTAGGCGAAACTTCTCTGAGTCGAATTTTCTTCTCTGTGAAAATGTTGAGGGACCTTAACTACTATGAACATATCATATGTCCTTTATCTTATAAAATCTTAATATCAGGGATCTTAAAAATGAATTTCTGAATAAATGCCCATTTCTTTTTTTAGTTATATAAAAAAATTGTGAATTAATAAAATAGTTGACTTTTTGTATTTTTTAATTTTTTTAATGACTTTTAAATTTTTGTAAAGATTGTTTTAACCAAAAAAATCAGTTTACCAAACTCGGCTTAATTATTGTTTAAAATTTTTAAATAGGGTGAAGCACCAATAAATCCCAGTTTGTGAACTTGTGCACTAGTTAGTCATGCCTTTTTTTTTTTGTTAAACCCAAAGGTCCTAAAACAATCAGATTGACACATCTGTCCTCTTCCATGTGTGTTTTTATGTGTTTAATGGAGGCAAATGTGGAATTTTGTTATGGGTGAAATTACGTTTGTGGACATAAAGTGCACTATAGGCATTTTTTGGTTTCCTTTTTTTTTAATTGAATGTTTGATTTTCAAATGAAAACATTGTCAAGAAATATTATCACATTAAAACATTTCCTTGTTAGAGGATTGGAACACTAGATGTGATTGAGGGTTTTTCGAAGAGTTGTTCCCACAAATTCCACATTTGTGTTTTCGACTTGAAACCCTAATTGGAGGAACCTCTTCGCCGACAGACCACCTTCAACAATAGCCGATCAATCTCTGCCAGTGAGGGTTTGACATCGTCGTCTCTAGAGACATACATACAAATACAATGGACAATATTTGTCATCGTACACGACGATTACGCTATTGCCGTAATTCCAAACGTCAACAATGGAAGGCAAAGGTGTGTAATGTTTGACCCTTTAATTGTTGATGTGTGCTACAATTTGTTACCCTTTATTTCTATTCGATTTTGGTTTTGTGGTTTGAGTTGTCGTTGTATGCCCTAATTGGTTGATGTAATGTGTAATATGAGATTTGGGGTAAATTTAACATTGTGATTTTGATATATGACGATTCACGTACATCAAATATGTATGATTAGAAGTGATGTTTGTATGGTTTTAATGTTATGGTGTTGTGTATTAAATGCTAATAGTCAGAGTTATTTGTTAGTTTATGGTTGAAGGAGTATGTTGATATTGTTGTGTGTATTTATAGTCGGAATAATGCCCTGTGTGAGTGTTGTTAACATCATCCATCCAATGCAAGCAATGAGGTTTTATGTCCAGACATTGGTTGTGCATGTTGGTTTCAGAGTGAGATCGGCGGGTACTTGGTTGTGTTTCCTATGTGTCGTACCAATATGTTCAATGTGGAAATATGTTGGGTACTATAAGTGTGTGTTTCGCAATATGGTATTTCATTTTGTAATGTTTGTGATTTATGTTGGACACATCATAATATGCTTAGTGTGTGATGTGGTGCGTTGTGATGTTTCTTAGAAAAAACAAAATTAATGCTCACGTTACAAGAAAACAATAACAGCAATTAAAACCCATCCAGCGCATATCACTCTACAAAAATCAAACACACTGTTACCTAAAAAGCAACCTAAGAGCGGGGTGAATTAGGTTTCAACAATTTAAAATAAATAATATCCCAATAAAAATTACCACTAATACAACAAACAAGGACAAGCACAAATAGGGATTAATTAGAGAAAGATTAAGCAACAAGGCAATGAAATATAGCTAACACAATGAGTATATCAAATATATCAGTTAGCTATAACAATTAAGTAAAGAGATAAGGGAAGAGAAATACAAACACGATTTATAGTGGTTTGGCTTCAACTTGTTAGAAAATAATGATTTTTCAGCAACTTTAATTCAAAATTAAAGTGGAGCTCGACTGCCAGTTGAGGTGGGTCTGAGTGGTTTTGTATTATCTCAAGTGAAAAGATTACAATATAAAAATAATGAGTCGAAACTATTGAGTTGTGAATGAGAATTGTCTCATAAAGTGGGTATCAATAAAGTTGGGCTTAGATTTAGACTTAGTCTTAGTTTGGACTAGGCCTAGACTTGTGCTTGTGCTTGTGCATGTGTTGGGTTTGATCTTGGACTTAGACTTGGACTTAATCTTAAGCTTAGGTTAAGTTATGTTGTGTTGGGCTTAGCTTGTGCATGTGTTTGAGAATTGGGTTTGGATCGGGTTGTGACCCAACATTAGTATCCATTTTGTGACCCACCTAGATGGTTTATTCAAACATCATTATATACATATTTATTTGTATATATTAAACACATAGGAGGTTTATACCTTTGTAACTCTCATCTTTTGATGATGGAGTTGATGAGCATATTAGTGGCCATAGGTTTTTAACCTTTGTAACTCTAGCCCTAATGGCTAGAGTTGATGGCCTTAATTATTGGCATTTGGTAGCTCTATTGTTGTATACACTTCATGGCTAGGGATTCCTTTACTTGTATAAATAGAGGCATTTCCCCTCCAACTTGGAAGAAGAATGTTTTTTTAGAAAGCTTTTGTGATGGAAAATGAGATGATGTTTTGAGATAAAAAGTTGGAGACGATTTTTTACACCAAAGAAAAATTTTCCTATCTTCTTTTGTTAGGCTCTTCTTTGGTTCTTGTTAGAGAGAATGCATCCATTGTCAAGTTTGCCGAAACTATTCAGAAGGTGCTTCTGCATTAGCTGGTTTCGATCGTCGTATCTTGGGAGACAGACATCGGCATACCTCCAGCAGCATCCATCGAGAGGCAGTGAATCTGTTTTAAGGAAATTGTGATATCACACAGGCTTCAGTTAACTTCTTTTCTTATTATTTGTTCTTTAATTTTCTAGAATTTAGTTTATCTTGACGAGTTCTAATCTTTAGTTATCCATGTTAATAATTTTCCCTTTTAGTAATGTAATCTAATTTATTTCTATATTTAGTTGTGTCGTTTATTCTGTATGTCATCCTTTATTAATAATAAATTTTTTTTTATCATTTCTATTTAATTTATTTATATATTTTTCTTGTATTATTATGGAAAAATACCAACAATCTTAAAACAAATTTTTTATAAATAATTTTTGAAAAGACAATTTGGCTTTTACTTTAATGTATTCTAGTAACTCTTGGAATTAAAATTAATTAATTGCCTAGAGTTATTGGATTGTTTTGAGTTGTTTATTTCTAATAATTTATTAATGCAATTTATGTTATGTTAATTAGTTGTTATTACATGAGTTATTTGATTGTTAGTGTTTAAGTTGGTAGGAGTTTATAAAAATAAAAAAAAAAATCATTATGTAAGATTCTTACTATTTTGTTTAATTTGTTTGCTTGTTTTCTTTTGTAGCTAACCTTCTTTACCGGTTTACCTAAGTGAGAAATGATGATATATAATACGAACAAATAAAATAAATCAGAATGAGTAAAGTGGACTACTAATTATTTATTTGAACATGATTACCTTTGCATGGAACAATGAATAATATTGGACCTTCCGAATTTTAGTGAATTTAATTATTCACTTTATAGTTCAGTTTGATTTCGGATTTATTCCATATGTTGTTTTGAAAGTTTAGTAACAATTTTAATTTAATTTAATTAATTAAATTCTAGAAAAAAAAACCAAGAGCTGGATTTTGAGAATGTTAGGAGATTTGACTAGTCGAGAGGTTTTTGACGGTATAAAGTATCTCCAAACAACTATGTTTTAGGAGAAAATTTAGTAAAACAGTGGTCTTATTTCCGAGTTTGCTTATGATTACGTTGTATTATAAGGTGGATGAATTCTAAGAGGGTATTAGTGCACAGTGGACTATTTTGCATTATAATGTCTTCACGTTGTATTCATTCGATTAATTAATTGTTGTATTGGTTGTGAGTTTTTCCATGTCTTGACGTGTATAATCAAATGAATTACTCCAAACATTATTGTGTATTGTTGGAATTTAACTCTATTGTTTATAAAATTATTTACTCATAGTTAGATGGTTAGAATGCCAGTGTTATGACTATAATAGTCTTATATACGTAATTATTTCATAGCTATGAAACTCAAGACATTCTTATAACTACAATACATCTATAGCTGTTTGACTTACATAATGTAAGTGATAGTTTAAATTACTTATGTAATATGCATTATATGAGTTATTGGTTTATTAACTCATTTTGTATCCAAGTGTGTATATAAGCAGTGAGCATGGAGGTTTAGCGACAATGTGAATAAAGTTTTGTACACATCCCTTTTACATGGAATAGAGTACTGAGTTTATTTTTTGTATTGTATTTTATACAAAGATAAGCTGGCAATCCGAAAGGATGGTTTCAAGTGGAGGAGTGTGTTCCTGGCTAAACAGACGATTCCAGATGCACCAGGAACTCCATTTTGCAGATTTAGACAATTTGTAATTGTAACAGTTGTAGCTGCATTTCTATTTCCATTTCCATTTGTAGTGGCTTTAATTTTTAATTTGTAATAGTTTCACCATAGTGAAAGGAAAGGGGGAAAGAATGAAATTATAAACCTTCGGGTTTAGAGAAAGTCTTTGGAATTAATTTTATTATTCCCAAAGTGTTTTGGTTTTCTGTAATGGAAACCAAAGTTTAGCCTTGGCTAAAGAATATTTCTGTTTTGTTCGGAAATGGCAATTAAGATGGATTGGGTTTCAAACCTTTGTGGTTAGAGGGAGTCTTTGGGTTTCATGTTTTTATTCCCAAAGTGGTAAGAAACTAAGTTTTGAGAAAGTCTTTGGTTATAATTTGATTATTTTCAAAGTGTTGTGGGAAAAGAAACCAAATTTTAGCATTAGCTAAAATATTTATGATTTTTATTTAGAAATAATGGGTTCAGTTCCGAGACTACTGGTTAACTTTTATGAGTGGTGTAATTTTGATAGCAATTTTTAATTGCTTATAAGTTTTGTAAACTTGGTTTGTTTTAACCTAGTTTATCCCTTGCAAAACTTAATTCTAAATTTGTTTCTCATGGATTAGGAGTCAACATGCTCCTGAAAGTTTTATCTGTGGTTAACTAGGTCTTAAGTGGGACCGGTGGCCCCTCCAGTCTTCTTGGAAACTTTCCTGACCATGTTTGATTCTAGGGTAAGTGGTGAGATCAATTTTGAATTAGATTTCAGACTTTGGGATTTTCTAGTGTTAAGTTTAGTTTTTGGAAAAACAGAATACTGAAATTCTGTTGTGATTTTTCAGAAATGGCTTCAAGAGGTGAAAATAGAAAATGTTGTTCACCTGACAACCTTGAGCCTTGTGAGGTTCTTAAAGGAAGATCTAGAGAGATCAAGTGTGATTATAGGAAATCAAAAGATTGCATGATGATATCTCTGAATTTCTCAGAGGCAATTAGTATGTTATCCTTGTGTCAATTATAGCATGTATGATTATTATGTGACTTTACTTGAGAGCAAAGATAAGACAACCCATTAGGGTGGGTGAATATATTTTTTGAATTTTTAAATTCTAAATATATTCTTAAATTGGTAGCTCCTAGTAAGTATAAGATCATTGATCACAGATATAGAAAACTGGAGGTTCCTAGGAAGTGTTAGACCACTGGCTACACAATTTTGAGTTTGTGGTTCCTAGTAGTAAATAGATTACTGATCATATGTCAAGACATGATGCTTTCTAGTAGTGGAGAGATTACTGATCATATGTCAAGACATGATAATTCATAGTAATGAAAGAGTCTATTGATCCTATGTCAGGACGTTGTGATTCATAGTTGTAAAGTGACTACTGATCACAAGTCAAAACATTGTTATTCCTAGTAGAAGAAAGTCTATTGACCACATGCTGGAAAATTAGTGATTCCTAGTGATAAGACTATTGGCCATGTTATGAAGTTCTGAATAGTAGACTATTGAATACTGGATCTGTGTTTCCTAATAGTAAGGCTATTGACTTCAGAGTGACATGTAAGACCAAATTTGTTTGGTTCCTTGAATTCGGAAGAGACCTAATTCGGTTGATGACGGTCTGAGAATGTATTTTCTGTGATATGCTTATGAGAGTCTCATAATCATTGTGACACAAGGAATTGTTTAAAGACCTTGCATGAATTTTTGAAAAGGCTGAAAGCCTTCGTATAAATTCTACAAATGTGAGGGTGTCATGCAAAAGGTGACAATACCTAAACCCAAGTAGATAGAATAGCCTTAAAAATCCGTTGACTTTGTGTTCAACGGTTATGCACAATATAGTAATGCATATCGATTTTCTTGTGGATAAATCTGATATTCAAATTCACACAAGAATGCCATCATGGAATTGAGGAAACGATTTCTTGAGAAAATATTTAATACTACCAAGTGGATGTTGTATTCTAAGTTTGATATGAAAGATATGGGCCTTGTAGATGCAATTCTGTGATTCTGGGTATTAAGATTACTAGAACATCTGGTAGTATTGTACTTTCTCAGCCTCATTATGTTGATAAAATACTTGGGAAATTTAACAAATAAGATACAAGTGTGTCGAGGACATTGGTAGACTTATGTCTACATTTGGTTGAGAATAATAGTGAACGTGTATTTCAACTAGTATATTCTCGGGTCATTGGAAGATTAAATCCAATGAGTTGTACAAAGCCAGGTATAGCCTACTCAGGTAGCAGGCTTAGCGGATACTCGAGTAATCCTAATGCTACTCATTGGAAGGGCATTATTTACACTACACCCGGGATTGTAGGTTGTATAACACTTGATATCTAGTTGTACTAGAAGGGTACGAAGGCACCTACTAGATATTTGATATAAAGACTACAAATCCATTAGTGGATATATTTTCTCTAATTGAAGCTGTAACCGTGTCTTGGAGATCTTCCAAGCATATGTGTATCATGAGATCAATGATGGAAACGGAATTCAGTTATTCAGATAAAGATATTGAAGTAGCTGAATGGCTTTGCCGTTTTCGATATTCCATGTTGATCAAAACTTGTGCTAGCAATTTGTATACTTTGCGACAACCAATCAAGTATTGGCAGGACACATATGGAAGGTCTAGACTTTTTCATCAAATACATAATTCCATATGACAACAACTCTCATGTGTTGTCACTACAAACTATATAAAGTCTAAGGACGATATTACGGATCCGTTAGCCAAAGGGTTAAATCGAGAGTTTGTAGGAAAGTTGTCAAAAGGAATGGGTTTAACGCCTTTAATGAATGTTACCGGAATGGAAAACCCAACCTAGTTGACTGGAGATCCCAAGATCTAGGTTCAAAGAAACAATCTAATTACGTGTAACGGATGAGTCACTGTGGAGGTAAATCCTCCTGCCTATTCCTTTATACAGTAATACCCTGTGGAGTGGAACGTTAAGTTGATGCTTTTAATGACCTAAGTACTGTGAATAGTCAACTGGGGTATAGAGAGATACCTTATGTAGGTTACCTATGTGAGTGCGAAGTGGGGCCATTTCTTTAAAAATTGACAAGGCTAAATTCTTTAAAAACACTCGCTGAACCAGGCTAGGGTTCCAGGGCCAAACCGGACATACCAGTGAGAACAAGAATAATGGTTAGAGTAACTCCTGTGTGAGGTCTATTGTCTCGATTTACAAAAACGACAGAACAGTTCAAGACATCACGTTTACTGGTCAGCTGGTAAATTCGATAGGCGTTCACTACGAAAGGTTCAAGGCCAACAACTACCTTTTCTGATACAGGGTTATTTTGTGTGCTCTCTCTTCGAGTCGTTGTTGTGAAGTGTTGTTCATTTTTCTTTATTCAGCTAATTTTATTCATGTGGGGGATTGTTGGAAAATAATGATTTTTCGGCAACTTTAATTCGAAATTAAAGTGATTTTCACATTGTGATTTTCATATATGACGATTCACTTACATCAAATGTGTATGATTAGAAGTGATGTTCGTATGGTTTTAATGTTATGGTGTTGTGTGTTAAATGTTAATAGTCAGAGTTATCTATTAGTTTATGGTTGAAGGAGTATGCTGATATTGTTGTGTGTATTTATAGTCGGAATAATGCCCTATGTGAGTGTTGTTAACATCATCCATCCAATGTAGGCATTGAGGTTTTATGTCCGGACATTGGTTATGCATGTTGGTTTCAGAGTGAGATGGGCGGGTACTTGGTTGTGTTTTCCATGTGTCGTACCAATATGTTCAATGTGGAAATATGTTGTGTACTATAAGTGTGTGTTTTGTAATATGGTGTTTCATTTCATAATGTTTGTGATTTATGTTGGACACGTCATAATATGCTTAGTGTGTGATGTGGTGCGTTGTGATGTTTCTTAGAAAAAACAAAATTGATGCTCACTGTAGACACCCCATTTGTGACCATCCTTAAGACTTGGACGTCATCGTTTGAACACTCGATGATCATCCATGCTTGTGTTCGTTTTGAGTTCCCGGAGGTCTCGGCCACGCGCCTTGCCTCAAGATCTCTCAACTTGTGTGTTTTGTGCTTGGTTGTGGACCAAACACTTGTGTTTGGACCAAACACTTGTGTTTTTGCTTCTGAGGGAAGAGGGTGGCTTGTTTGCCATCCCTTCAACCCATCAGCCAAGGCTTGAAGCCATCGGCCTTATTTTCTTGCCATCGGCCAAAAGTGTTCGTCGATCGGCACATTTTTTGGTCGACCGGCACTTGTGTTGGTCGATCGGCCATTTTTTTCTGGCCGAACCCTGTTCATCTGCTTTATGCAGATATTTTATGCCAGCTGTCACACTTGGCATGCACAATTCACCCCCTCCATACACGTGTATGGAGGGATTTCCCCTTTGATTAGCTTGCTTAGGAAGCTTTGAATTTGGATTTCTATAAGAAGGGAGCTCCTCCTCCCTTCTCAAAGGTTCTAAAATTTAGGGTTAGAGAAGTTGTATCTATCTATCTCTATATCTCCCTCTCTTTTGATTTGTGTGTGTATTTTGTGCCTTGAAGTGTGATTTTGTCTCATTATTGCACACAAACACCTAGCAATACACCATCCTCTTGTTGTTGAGGCACTTGAGAGTTAGTTTCAGAGTTCTTGAAGTGGTTTAAGCTTGGAAAAGTTGCTGGAGCTTTGTTCTTGAAGAGGTTCTACAAGGGTGAGCAAACTTGCTTTTAATACCCCATTATTGCTTAAGCTTTTAGCCCTTCTTGCTTATTGTTTTAAGCTTAACTCTTAACTGATAAAAGTTCTGATTTTATAAGCTTTAGACTTTTGTTTAAGGTCACTTTTTGGTTTGGGGTTGTTTACCCCCTCTTAGGCCTTGTTTGGCCTTATTTTAGGCCATCCCTTTTGGCTCTTGTTCTTGGCTTTGCATGACCTTCCGCCACTGAAATCCAGAGGATTTTCAGTGGTGGGAAGGTGGTTTTGGAGTCCTAAATAGGAGAGGGTCATCCCCTCTCCTTGTTGTCTTGTATGCTAGTATAAATGGCTTATATTGGTAGCATGTTTGCTTAGCTTGTTTTAGCTCCATTTCAGCCAGTATTTCGTGTTATTTTTCCATGTTTTACCTTTGTCTAAGGTTGGTTTAATGGCCTCTTACATGCTCCATATACTTGTCTTGCAATCCCCTCATTTGCCTTAATATGCATCATGTTGTAACATGTCATTCTAGCATGATTTTGGCTCAACTCCATGAAGCTTTTAGCCTTGTTGTAACATGCTTAAGGTCTGATTTGAGTTGTTTTGAACATATATGCCATGCTTTGTATAGCCATAAGGCATTCTTGCTTGTTAGTTTTGAGTGTCCAAGTCTCTAACATGCATTACTTGGCCCATTTCAATGATTTGGCATCATTTGTTATGGTATTTCAGTCCATGTTTCATGCTCAAACACTTGCATTTGTTACTCCTTTAATGCTTTAAAGAGTTGATGTTTTATGCCTCATGAATGGGTCATTGTGTGTGCCATCATGTTTAGGTCTTTGGGATGCCATCTAGGTGGGTTTTTGGTCTTGTTTTACCATGCCATAACTCTGTTTTTATTGGTTTATGTCACGCCATGTTTGGTTTTGATAGGTGTAGTGTAACACCCCTTTTGTAGCCTTGCATGCCTCATGCTTTTGGCATTGTATTCTAGCTTGTGTTGGCTAGTTTCGAGCATGTTTTTGGTCTTGTTTGGACCTGCCTTGGGACTATTTTAGGTCCCCTTGGCTCTTTGGGGCTTGTCTTGCATGGCCTTGGTTTGAGTCCCTTGGCTAGTCTTAAGCTTTGGGATTTCTTGCATGCTTTGCTTGTGTACTTTGGTTGGTTTGGCACCTTTCCTAACATGATTTCAGAGCTTATAATGTATGTCACATGTCCATATTTGTCCCCTTTTAAGTGTTCTTGGAAGTTGCCCTCTTATGCCTAGGTGATAGGCCAATTGGCATGCATGTTTGTATGTACCTTTGTCCATCATTTCTTAGCATTTTGGCCACTGATTTTGGGCATGGCTGAGGTCTATCCATCTTTAGTTTAAGTCCATTTTACCATGTTGTCGCATGCTTGTCTCATTTTGCATGTTGTTGCATACTTGTCCACCTTCACGTGCCTTGCATGTTTGCATGTTCATGTTGCATCCTACCATGTGGTTTAAAGTCGTTACTTTACATCATGCTTATATGCCTGTGGCATACTTGGTACATTATATGTTGTGGCATATTAGTTCCCTTGCATGTTGTGACATACTAGTCCTATTACATTATGCTTGCATACTTGTTGCATGCTTGTTAATTGACATGTTATTACATGCTCATCCATCTCGCGCACTTGTTATCTTACCATGTTGTTGCATGTTTGTTTCACTTTGCATGTTGTTGCATGTTTGTTTCACTTTGCATGTTGTTGCATGCTATGCATGTTTGCATATTTAGGTTGTATGCCTATTGCATATTGAATGCTTGCATGCTCATGTTGCATTAGATTTGTATCATGCTTGAGTTGTTTGCATGCTTGCTTACATGCTTAGGTTGCATTGCATTGTGTGTGCATTCCCTTGCCTCTTGATCAAGCATGATAGAGGTTGGGGCCCCTTATGTGTTTTTGTGCATTTCATTCCATATTGAATTGCACACTTGGCTCCTTTGGTCATCATGCATTGAAATACGTGATTGGTGGTCCGAGGGTCGAGAATTACACTCCTTTGAGTCTCAAACATGATAAGGAGTGTAGTTGTGCAAACATTGTCTTGCAAATGTATTGCCATGCTCCGTCCGTCCTCTGTTGCAGCAAAAGAAGCATTCAGCGGGAAGAGATGGCCGATCGACCATATCCAGTGCCGGTCGGCTACAAACATTTGGCCGAGAGCCTTAGCTTTGGTCGATGACCAGTTTCCCTTGACCTACGGCTCTATATTTTGGCCGATGGCCTCTCAGCATGCCCACAAGGTGGTTTAGAAGTGTCACATAAGTTGACACAATTTTCAGAGGTACAGAGCAGTGCAAACAGAGGCAACATGAAGCATGGCGATGGATTTCCGAGCGAAGCCGTCCGAGCATGCATTCATCCCTCGTCTCGAGGCCATTTCAGTGTTTTAATAACTTAGAATAGTTATTTCTTTCGATTTGGTTGTGTAATTAATTAATTAGCTTATTAGTTAGTTAATTAGTTAATTTGTATTATTCTTTTGGTCCCTCCGTCGAGAGAGCCAATTGTTGTAATAAGCGTGCGTGTGTGTGATGCATGTCTTCCAACCCCTATTTCTTTCTCCCTTTTACTTAACCGCTTACGATGGTTAGTTTTAGGGCATATTTCATTTAGCACCCTTATGCTCGCATGTTTGCATCCATTCATCTGTATTGCATGCACCGGGCTCGGCGCATCATACTAACTGCATTGTATTTCAATTCCAAGTTGAATACATGTATCGAATTGTCGCATCTCGTATGCCATTTTAGATTAGCCGAGCCTATTCTAGTTGCACTTTGCATGCGATGCATTAACCATTTTAACATGAACTAGGATCATGCATGATTTCTAACTAGTTTCTTTGTTTTGGCTCGGAGTACATTGTGAGTGTTTATGTTTTAGCATCTTGCATGTATGTGAGTGTTAACATGACAGCATGCTTGCCATGAGGCTAATTGTTTATGTGATATAACTGCCTGAATGCCTGTGGGTGAAGGTTGGATTACTTGAATTGGAACGATTCATTGAAATCCGCATTTTAGCCTACTTGCGAGTAGCAAACTTCAAACCATTTCCAAACAAACGGATATGCAATGCTTTGTTCCAAATTAGGCGATCTAGTCTATACTTGTGTGTTGTGCGCATCACATAGTAATCCTAGCTAATTAACCAGAATAAGAACGCATGTGTTTTCAAAAACAAGATATCATGTTTAGTACAGGCCAATCTTTGATCGGGCGAGCGGGGGTGCTCATAGATGACCTTCCCCAATCATACCCAAGTTCCCGAGCCGAGGCAACTTTGGTGATGACGGACACGTGGCCTTAGGCAACGAGTCAGGGTTTCCTAAATTTCCCCAAAAATAAAATATTTAGGTGGCGACTCTGTATCTGGCAAAGCAGTCCATGTTTGGCACTTGTTTCTTAAAAATCAGTTTTCCAAAACGATTTGCCAGATTTGGACTCTTTGGTGATTTATCAGTCTCGCATTGCAATTTGTAGGATTAGATTCAGAACCGTGACATTTGAGTCTGAACTGTAGTAGCAAAGCCCAAGGGCGCGTCTACAGTTTCTGGCGACTCCGCTGGGGAGTTAGAGAACTTGACTCGAACTCATGTTTTGACTACACTTATGTGTCTCTTTGCATTGCATTTGCATTGGTGCGCCTAGGATACCGTGTTTGCCGTATGCTATTCCTGAACGGTTTACTGGAGGCTTGCTTTGAAAAGCGTACCATAAGGCTGACTGGTTACGGGCTCTGCCACGACGGGAACACAAACCTTGATTTTCACTGAGGCAGCCTTTTTGACCATTCGACCTAGTGCATATTCGGAATCCATAGTGACTATTCCAAACTAGGATAGGTTGCTTACCCGAATATAGGTTGTTTGAAACCACTGTGTGCGTAGTGAAACCCTAGCTCCTGACAAAATAGGACAGGGAAACCCTACCCCAACATAGAGGTGTTTTGGGCTCTCATTTGCTTGCTATGTGCTTTTAGAGTGGGTCTCTACAGGGATGCACGTATCAGTTTGCAAGTCTGGGTATCAGGCCTGCGGGCATCAGTATTTCGAGAATCAGTTATATCTGCGGGTATCAGATTCAATTTTGGAGCAGTAATTTGGGAAATAGTGATCAGTGGTCGAATACAGTTATTCAGCTATGCTTATGTCTGTTCTGGTGAAATTGGGCTGAGATGCTGCCTATTTTCTCTTTCAGGGAGGGGTTCAGAGATTCGGTTCAGAGCAACCAGTGTTCTCCTTCGCTGAGGCAAGGCGAAAAAGGGCCAGTCAAGGCTCACCGGTTCATCAGATCCGTCAGCCACCAGTCACATCACCTCTGCTCAATTCAGCAGACTCATGATGACACAGAATTCAGAAGAAATTGTGGTCATGGCAACGGCACTAAACCAGAGAATCACCATACAGAGTGAGACCGATGTTGAGATGCAATGTTTGCCCAGGTCACCTGCCGCACATCCAATCTGGGAACCCCAATTATTTCAAACTTGTGAGCCCACCAGTTTTGAGCTGATGGGAATGATCGGCGATCTTCAGAGATCTGTGGCTGATTTAGCCTACGGAATGTCGGCTCTACCACCGACCACTTCATATGCCGGGAACTTCATATCAGGAGAGCCTCCGCTATTGGGGCGAATTGTAATTGAACTCAGTCAACCTGAAGCCATCCCAAGCATGGGCAATGGCATGTCGACAACAACAGGACTTCGCACTGATGTAGCAACCCAAACCTTCGACCAAGCTGAGGCGAGAGGTAAGAACAAGGTGGGGGCAAACATTGATCCCTATGAACAACTTCTGTAGACTGTTGAGGCTTTGAAAGCAGGAGGATTGAACAAATAACAAGTGCTCACAGTTGCTACAAAAACTGTGGATGACACTTTCGTCACTCAGAATGAGGGCAATCCAAGCCAAGGGGAAAATCGAGAAAAGGGCCGCCATACTAGAAACGATCCTGTTAGATCTAATCCTGCACCCGGAAAAGATCAGAAAACCAAGTCAGCACCTGCCGACCCCTTTGCTAGTGCGTCCAGCAAAAATCTGTGAACCTCGAAGTATTTACCCCGAGGTCGTAGGGTTTTCCATGCCCTCTATATGCCTTTGTCTAAGGCTCTTCAAATCCTTGCTGAAAAGGGGCATCTCAAACCCCTCGAGCCTCGGCCTCTCCCTAGTCGTCTTCCATCTAGTCATGATGCTACCCAGTACTGCGCGTACTATCAACAAACTGGTCACAGCACCGACAATTGCTTCCGTCTTAGCCACGAAGTACAGGATTTGTTTGACAATGGGGTCATCCTCCCACCAAGCTCAGCAAAGTCTATCATCACTGGATTAGTGAATCTGGAGGATAATATGATGTGATTAGGGGATGAACCACCTACGGGCGGCACTCAGTCTACTTCAGATGTGGCGTATGGCATGCATTTTTTTTTAGCATTTGCGAATGCTAGTTTTTGTACTTTCTGACTTGGGTATTCAGTTAGTTTTGTTGTCTTGTATATAGTCAGTCTTTTTGTACTATGTCAGTTGGGTCTGTCTTGTTGTAACGAGTCAATCCTGTTGCATAGAAGTCGGGTGATGTAGTTTGGTTTGGTTTTTATTTGCTTGGTTAAACTGTTGCATGTTATGCTTCGTTACAGCTTTCTTTGCATGATCATAAGTTATGTTCGGCACTGTGCATGTCATTTGCATTTTGCCCCTGCCTTCGGGCACATATCTTTGTTATCTAGAATGCGTGTCTAAGTCTTCGGCCTCGTAAAAAATGGGTCGTCTCTGGGCTTTGACACTCACTCCCATCATTTTTATGACTTTCGAGTTCTGTCAAAGAGGGGCAACTGTAGACACCCCATTTTTGACCGTCCTTAAGACCTGGACGTCATCATTTGAACACTCGATGATCATCCATGCTTGTGTTCGTTTTGAGTTCCCGGTGGTCTCGGCCGCACGCCTGGCCTCAAGATCTCTCAACTTGTGTGTTTTGTGCTTGGTTGTGGACCAAACACTTGTGTTTTTACTTCTAAGGGAAGAGGGTAGCTTGTTTGCCATCCCCTCAACCCATCGGCCAAGGCTTGAAGCCATCGGCCTTGTTTTCTTGCCATCGGCCAAAAGTGTTGGTCGATCGGCACATTTTTTGGTCGGCCGGCACTTGTGTTGGTCGATCGGCCATTTTTTTTTGGCCGAACCCTGTTCATCTGCTTTATGCAGATATTTTATGCTAGCTGTCACAGCTGGTATGCACAATTCACCCCCTTCATACATGTGTATGGAGGGAATTGCCCTTTGATTAGCTTGCTTAGGAAGCTTTGAATTTGGATTTCTATAAGAAGGGAGCTCCTCCTCCCTTCTCAAAGGTTCTAAAATTTAGGGTTAGAGAAGTTGTATCTATCTATCTCTATATCCCCCTCTCTTTTGATTTGTGTGTGTATTTTGTGCCTTGAAGTGTGATTTTGTCTCATTATTGCACACAAACACCTAGGATTACACCATCCTCTTGTTGTTGAGGCACTTGAGAGTTAGTTTCAGAGTTCCTGGAGTAGTTTAAGCTTGGAAAAGTTGCTGGAGCTTTGTTCTTGAAGAGGTTCTACAAGGGTGAGCAAACTTGCTTTTAATACCCCATTCTTACTTAAGATTTTAGCCCTTCTTGCTTATTGTTTTAAGCTTAACTCTTAACTGATAAAAGTTTTGATTTTACAAGATTTAGACCTTTGTTTAAGGTCACTTTTTGGTTTGGGGTTGTTTACCCCCTCTTAGGTCTTGTTTGGCCTTATTTTAGGCCATCCCTTTTGGCTCTTGTTCTTGGCTTTACATGACCTTCCTACCACTAAAATCTAGAGGATTTTTAGTGGTAGGAAGGTGGTTTTGGAGTCCTAAATTGGAGAGGGTCATCCTCTCTCCTTGTTGTCTTGTATGCTAGTATAAATGGCTTATATTGGTAGCATGTTTGCTTAGCTTGTTTTAGCTCCATTTCAGCAAGTATTTGGTGTTATTTTGCCATGTTTTACCTCTGTCTAAGGTTGGTTTAATGGCCTCTTACATGCTCCATATACTTGTCTTGCAATCCCCTCATTTGCCTTAATATGCATCATGTTGTAACATGTCATTCTAGCATGATTTTGGCTCAACTCCATGAAACTTTTAGCCTTGTTGTAACATGCTTAAGGTTTGATTTGAGTTGTTTTGAACATATATGCCATGCTTTGTATAGCCATAAGGCATTCTTGCTTGTTAGCTTTGAGTATCCAAGTCTCTAGCATGCATTACTTGGCCTATTTCAATGATTTGGCATCATTTGTTATGGTATTTCAGTCCATGTTTCATGCTCAAACACTTACATTTGTTACTCCTTTAATGCTTTAAAGAGTTGATGTTTTATGCCTCATGAATGGGTCATTGTGTGTGCCATCATGTTTAGGTCTTTGGGATGCCATCTAGGTGAGTTTTTGGTCTTGTTTTACCATGCCATAACTCTGTTTTTATTGGCTTATGTCACGCCATGTTTGGTTTTGATAGGTGTAGTGTAACACCCCTTTTGTAGCCTTGCATGCCTCATGCTTTTGGCATTGTGTTCTAGCTTGTGTTGGCTAGTTT
This sequence comes from Camellia japonica, assembly GCA_030407325.1. NCBI lineage: Eukaryota > Viridiplantae > Streptophyta > Magnoliopsida > Ericales > Theaceae > Camellia > Camellia japonica. The sequence goes on from JAPPVO010000019.1 coordinate 182,963,972, forward strand.
CAAGCATGTTTTTGGTCTTGTTTGGACCTACCTTGGGACTATTTTAGGTCCCCTTGGCCCTTTGGGGCTTGTCTTGCATGGCCTTGGTTTGAGTCCCTTGGCTAGTCTTAAGCTTTGGGATTTCTTGCATGCTTTGCTTGTGTACTTTGGTTGGTTTGGCACCTTTCCTAACATGATTTCAAAGCTTGTAATAGATGTCACATGTCCATATTTGTCCCCTTTTAAGTGTTCTTGGAAGTTGCCCTCTTATGCCTAGGTGATAGGCCAATTGGCATGCATGTTTGTATGTACCTTTGTCCATCATTTCTTAGCATTTTGGCCACTGATTTTGGGCATGGCTGAGGTCTATCTATCTTTAGTTTAAGTCCATTTTACCATGTTGTCACATGCTTGTCTCATTTTGTATGTTGTTGCATACTTGTCCATCTTCACGTGCCTTGCATGTTTGCATGTTCATGTTGCATCCTACCATGTGGTTCAAAGTTGTTACTTTACATCATGCTTATATGCTTGTGGCATACTTGGTACATTATATGTTGTGGCATATTAGTTCCCTTGCATGTTTTGACGTACTAGTCCTATTACATTATGCTTGCATGCTTGTTAATTGACATGTTGGTGCATGCTCATCCATCTCGCGCACTTGTTATCTTACCATGTTGTTGCATGCTTGTTTCACTTTGCATGTTGTTGCATGCTATGCATGTTTGCATATTTAGGTTGTATACTTATTGCATATTGTATTCTTGCATGCTCATGTTGCATTAGATTTGTATCATGCTTGAGTTGTTTGCATGATTGCTTGCATGCTTAGGTTGCATTGCATTGTGTGTGCATTCCCTTGCCTCTTGATCAAGCATGATAGAGGTTGGGGCCCCTTATGTGTTTTTGTGCATTTCATTCCATATTGAATTGCACACTTGGCTCCTTTGGCCATCATGCATTGACATGCGTGATTGGTGGTCCGAGGGTCGAGAATTACACTCCTTTGAGTCTCAAACATGATAAGGAGTGTAGTTGTGCAAACATTGTCTTGCAAATGTATTGACATGCTCCGTCTGTCCTCTGTTGCAGCAAAAGAAGCATTCAGCACGAAGAGATGGCCGATCGACCATATCCAGTGCCGGTCGGCTACAAACATTTGGCCGAGAGCCTTAGCTTTGGTCGATGACCAGTTTCCCTTGGCCGATGGCTCTATATTTTGGCTGATGGCCTCTCAGCATGCCCACAAGGTGGTTTAGAAGTGTCACATAAGTTGACACAATTTTCCGAGGTATAGAGCAGTGCAAACAGAGGCAACATGAAGCATGTCGATAGATTTCCGAGCGAAGCTGTCCAAGCATGCATTCATCCCTCGTCTCGAGGCCATTTCATTGTTTTAATAACTTAGAATAGTTATTTATTTCAATTTGGTTGTGTAATTAATTAATTAGCTTATTAGTTAGTTAATTAGTTAATTTGTATTATTCTTTTGGTCCCTCCGTCGAGAGAGCCAATTGTTGTAATAAACGTGCGTGTGTGTGATGCGTGTCTTCCAACCCCCATTTCTTTCTCCTTTTTACTTAACCGCTTACGATGGTTAGTTTTAGGGCATATTTCATTTAGCATCCTTATGCTCGCATGTTTGCATCCATTCATCTGTATTGCATGCACCGGGCTCGGCGCATCATACTAACTGCATTGTATTTCAATTCCAAGTTGAATACATGTATCAAATTGTCGCATCTCATATGCCATTTTAGATTAGCCGAGCCTATTCTAGTTGCACTTTGCATGCGATGCATTAGCCATTTTAACATGAACTAGGATCATGCATGATTTCTAACTAGTTCTTTGTTTTGGCTCGGAGTACACTGTGAGTGTTTACGCTTTAGCATCTTGTATGTATGTGAGTGTTAACATGACGGCATGCTTGCCATGATGCTAATTACTTATGTGATATAACTGCCTGAATGCCTATGGGTGAAGGTTGGATTACTTGAATTGGAACGATTCATTGAAATCTGCATTTTAGCCTACTTGCAAGTAGCAAACTTCAAACCATTTCCAAACAAACGGATATGTGATGCTTTGTTCCAAATTAGGCGATCTAGTCTATACTTGTGTGTTGTGCGCATCACATAGTAATCCTAGCTAATTAACCGGAATAAGAACGCATGTGTTTTCAAAAACAAGATATCATGTTTAGTACAGGCCGATCTTTGATCGAGTGAGCGGGGGTGCTCATAGATGACCTTCCCCAATCGTACCCAAGTTCCTGAGCCGAGGCAACTTTGGTGATGACGGACACGTGGCCTTAGGCAACGAGTCAGGGTTTCCTAAATTTCCCCAAAAACAAAATATTTAGGTGGCGACTCTGTATCTGGCAAAGCAGTCCATGTTTGGCACTTCTTTCTTAAAAATCAGTTTTCCAAAACGATTTGCCGGATTTGGACTCTTTGGTGATTTATCAGTCTCGCATTGCACTTTGCGAGATTAGATTCAGAACCGTGACATTTGAGTCCGAACTGTAGCAAAGCCCAAGGGCACGTCTACACTCACGTTACAAGAAAACAATAACAGCAATTAAAACCCATCCAACATTTGTCACTCTACAAAAATCAAACACACTGTTACCCAAAAAGCAACCAAAGAGGGGGGTGAATTAGGTTTCAACATTTTAAAATAAATAATATCCCAATAAAATTACCACTAATACAACAAACAAGGACAAGCACAAATAGGGATTAATTAGAAAAAGATCAAGCAACAAGGCAATGAAATATAGCTAACACAATGAGTATATCAGATATATTAGTTAGTTATAACAATTAAGTAAAGAGTGTAGACGTCCCCGAACGCCCCGGGAGGATGACTTCCCCCGTTCTGTTCGTCTGTGGGTCTATTACAGTTCAGGACTCAAATTTTCACGGTTCTTAATCTGAACCAAAGAGTCCAAATCTGGCAAATCGTTTTTGAAAACAGATTTTTTGTAAAGAAGTGCCAAACATGGACCGCTTTGCCAGATACAGAGTCGCCATCTAAATATTTATTTTGGGGAAATTTAGGAAACCCTGACTCGTTTGCCTAAGGCCACGTGTCCATCATCACCAAAGTTGCCTCGGCTCGGGAACTTGGGTACGATTGGGGAAGGTCAGCTATGAGCACCCCCTCTCGCCCGATCCGAAGATCGGCCTCTACTAACAGTGATATCTTGTTTTGAAAACATTATACACTCTTATTCCGGTTATTAGACTAGAATTACTATGTTATGCGCGCAGCAAGCAAGTATGGACCAAATCGCCTAAATTGGAACAAAACATTTCATGTTTGTTTTGAAAATGGTTTGCTACTCGCAAGTAGGTTAAAATGCAGGTTTTGCCACCCTCGAGTGGGCTTTAAAAAAGATGGTTTTTCCACTATCGAGTGGGCTTAAAACTCACAGTTTTAATGTATTATTCCAATTCAGGTAATTCAACCTCCATCCACAGGCATTCAAGCAGTTATATCACATAAGCAGCTAGCCTTATGGTAATCATGCTATTATGACAACATTCGCACGCATGCGGTATGCTAAAGCATAAAAGCTTACCTAGTACTCCGCGCCAAAACAAGAACATGTTAGCAATCATGCATGATCCAAGTCCATGTTTAAATGCCTAATGCAACGCATACGAAATGTCACTAGAATAGGCTCGGCTAATCTATGAATGACATGTGAAAATGCACAAGTAGCATGTATTCATGTTAGATTTGAAATACTATACAGTTAGCATGATGCGCCGAGCCCGGTGTATGCAATACTGATGAATGATGCACGCATGCATAGCATAAGGTATGCTAAAGTAAATATGTCCTAATACTAACCATCAAAGCAGGTAAGTAAAAGGGAGAAAGAAGTGGGGGTTGGAAGACATGCACACACGCACCCACACTTATTACAAATTTGCCCTCGCTCGGAGGGACCGAAAGAATAATACAATTTAATTAACCTACAAGCTAATTAAATATTACAGACCAATTGAACTAGCTAAGCAAATTAACTAATCTAATTTAAACAATAAGCAGCCACGGGAAGAGGGTCCAATGCATGCGCGCTCGGTTCTGCTCGGAAGGCCACTGCCATGCACAAGATGCCTCTGCTTTGACTGTTCTGCTCCTCTAAAATTTGCACAACTCCTAAGGTATGCTCCATGGACATTGGGGAACACCACCGGCTGAGAAGAATGGCCACCGGCCATGGGGAATGCTCACCGGCCACTGATTAAGCTATCGGCCACTGATGGATGGCCGGTCGGCACTGCAGATGGTCGGCCGGCCAAAGCTTCCTGCAGAATCCCTTGAAGAACACCTCAAGAACAGTAGGTCCAGCCACCTTCTCCTTATCAAAACCAGCCCAAAACTTCAAGAACAAACCCTCAACACCTCCCAAAGTCGAAGTGTGGTGTAATGGTGTGTGTCTTAGTGCAAAAGTAAGAACAAATCACCCTTTTAGGCCCTTAAACACACACAAATGAAGAGAGAGAGGGAGATATAGAGAGAGAAGGTGTATATAAGATATATATGTGTATCAGGTCTGGATTTTTGCTGAACCAAGACAAATGAGGGGATGGTTCTCTTATATAGGCAAAGGAATTGTGTAAAGCTTCTCAAGGAAGCTAAGTGAAAGAGTCAAAGGGATCAAGCTTCCAATGGAAGCTATCCCCAAAGGTGCAAGCTTCCTAAGGAAGCTAAGACAAGGGGTCAAAGCTTCCTCAAGAAGCTTTGAGCAAAGGGTGCAAAATAAAGGGTCAAAGGTGCAAAACAACCATACTTATGCACGGGGGAGCAGAGTCTGTGCACTCCAGCTGGCATGCATTCAATCTGTAGAATACTCCGGAAGGTCGTCGGCCAGCAAAATTGGTCGGCCGGCCACTTTAACTGGTCGGTCGGCCATCTATTTGGTCGGTCAGCCATCTGTTCTGGTCGGTCGGCAGGAAAAATCTGCTCTGCAGGTCTAACTTCAAACGGGCATAACTTCTTCATATGACCTCCTTTTTAGGTCATTCTTGTGTCAAAATTGAAGCCCCGGAAGTAACCTTTCCAATGGAACCAGCCTTGCATCAAAATTCCAACTGTGCAACAAGTTATGCTTGTTTTGGTGAAGGCTGCTCAGTTTCTGTCCAACCGGGATGATGCCCAACTTCAACCAATCATATCTCCGCCCTCCGGACTCGGATTTAAGAGATTCTTGAATAAAAAATGAAGCCCCAGAAGTCTTCTTTCCAACGGTGGTGGCCCTATAGCTTAAATCCAAGTGTACAGACAGATAAGCTTGATATAGCGAGGACTGCTCGTCCCTCTCTTAGCGTTTCTTGCCTATCTTCTTCTCCAACTTGGTTTCTTCTCTCCTTTCCCCTTTTCTTCAACTTCAAACCCTTAAGCAAGGTGTTTTGAAAGATTTTTCAAAGATTTCATCTCTCTTTCATTCATTTCCACTTTGTCCTTGCTCGATTTACCGAAAAGTACAACGTTTGACAAAATGCGAGCCTCGGAACATCGCAGAAACTTTATTTCAAAAAAGTTTTGAAAGAGAGGGTTTTATGGTCTAAAAACCATTCAAAATAGCTTTGGTCCAAAATGGGGTGTGAAGTTGAGATTTGACCCTCTCCTTGCCGAAGAAATTGAACCTTTGCCCTGCACATCTTTCATCACCGAGCAAACCATCAGTAGCGCCCAAGTCCTAAGGGCGGTCAAAAATGGGGTGTCTACAAGGAGATAAGGGAAAATAAATACAAACACGATTTGTAGTGGTTTCGCTTCAACTTGTTGGAAAATAATGATTTTTCGGCAACTTTAATTCGAAATTAAAGTGGAGCCCAACCGCCAGTTGAGGTGGGTCTGAGTGGTTTTGTATTCTCTCAAGTGAAAAGATTACAATATAAAAATAATGAGCCGAAACCATTGAGTTGTGAATGAGAATTGTCTCATAAAGTGGGTATCAATAAAGTTGGGCTTACATTTAGACTTAGTCTTAGTTTGGACTGGGTCTAGACTTGTGCTTGTGCTTGTACATGTGTTGGGTTTGATCTTGGACTTAGACTTGGACTTAATCTTAAGCTTGGGCTAAGTTATGTTGTGTTGGGTTTAGCTTGTGCATGTGTTTAAGAATTGGGTTTGGATCGGGTTGTGACCCAACATTAGTATCCATTTTGTGACCCATCTAAATGGTTTATTCAAACATCATTATATACATATTTATTTGTATATATTAAACACATAGGAGGTTTAGACCTTTGTAACTCTCATCTTTTGATGATGAAGTTGATGAGCATATTAGTGGCCATAGGTTTTCAACCTTTATAACTCTAGCCCTAATGGCTAGAGTTGATGGCCTTGATTATTGGCATTTGGTGGCCCTATTGATGTATAGACTTCATGGCTAGGGATTCCCTTACTTGTATAAATGAGGCATTTCCCCTCCAACTTGGAAGAATATGTTGTTTTTAGAAAGGTTTTGTGATGGAAAATGAGATGGTGTTTTGAGATAAAAAGTTGGAGACAATTTTTTACACCAAAGAAAAATTTTTCTATCTTCTTTTGTTAGGCTCTTCTTTGGTTCTTGTTAGGGAGAATGCATCCATTGTCAAGTTTACCGAAGCTATTCAGAAGGTGCTTCTGCATTAGCTGGTTTCGACCATCGTATCCTTGGAGACAGACGTCGGTGTACCTCCAGCATCCATCGAGAGACGGTGAATTTGTTTTAAGGAAATTGTGGTATTACACAGGCTTCAGTTTGCTTCTTTTCTTACTATTTGTTCTTTAATTTTTCAGAATTTAGTTTAGCCCGACGAGTTCTAATCTTTAGTTATCTATGTTAATAATTTGCCCTTTTAGTAATGTAATCTAATTTATGTCTGTATTCAGTTGTGTTGTTTATAGCGATCCCGGGTTTTACCCCTTGTTGTACAGTGATCCGGACTTGTTTCCGTGGATGTTAGTAGTTGTTTATATCTTGTTTACATCCTTTACTCTTTGTATTTGAGTCTTGGGCTATGTTGGGTAGGTTTGAAACAGGTTGGTTGAGCTTAAAAACCAAAAGTAGTTGCCCAGATTTTTGCCTTCACGCTCGAGCGGGCCCTTCGTTTTTGCTTCTCCGCTCGAGCAGGTGTTTCGACGCTCGAGCGTGATTTTCCATCTCCCAGTATTTCCTCTGCAGTGTTGGACGCTCGAGCAGGAGTTTGTGTGTGACGCTCGAGCGGGGATTTTTACGCTCGAGCGGGGACCTGGTTCAACAAAAGTTCTGGGAGTGTGTATCCGCCGCTCGAGCGGGAGTTTTGATGCTCGAGAAGGACTCTGTGAGTGACGCTCGAGCGGGGTTTTCCACGCTCGTGCGGGGTGATTTTTTTATAACAACTTCGGGATTCCATTTTTGAATCACTTTTTCACATCTCTTTTCTCTCTTACTTTTTCAAAAGACACCATTGGAGAGCTTCTCTCTCTAAACCCTTCCCTTCTCTCTAGGTATTGATCTAGTGAGAGTTGTCTCCTCACCTTTGGCCTTTACAAAAGTTGTGTTGATCGTCGAGGGCTACGTTTTGATCCGAGCATATTGAGTTTTGGAGCACTTTGAGTTTCGTCATCTTCTTCCTTTGAGCTCTGAATTCGAGGTAGGGATATCCTACTCCTCTTTATGAGCTTTGTCTTTGAATTTTGGTATTTTGATATGTTGGAGATTGTTGTTTAATTATAAGAAAGTTTGGGCCTTTGTGTAATTTTACAAAAGTTGGGGTTTTGTTTATATAAACCTATTTGCATGTTTGGCATAGAAAAATGAGATAAATGTTGGGTTATTAATGAAAATGGAACCTTAGGGTTGTGATGTTAATTATGGGAAATGCCCTAATTACATTGATAAATTAATTGGTATAATTAATTTGAAGGAAAGAGGAATTGAATTGAAAATGTTGATTACATATCCATTTGGTGCATTTATTTTCGGTATAGAAATAACTGCTTTGGGCTATCGGTGGAGGATAGTCTTGATTGTTGTAGCCAATGCATGATGATTAGGCAAACTAAAACTAATCGATTGAGTATGCTATCGAATATAGCGACTGGAATAATACATTAACTTTATGTATTGATTGATTGTATATGATCTATGTTTATATACATGTGTTGTGTGGGAGGAGATAGGGGATGTACTCCACGGTTTAGGGGAAGATAGGGGATGGACCTCTAAACTGGATTTTGTGTGACATTGATACAGCACTACAATGTGTATCAAGTGTTGATTATGAAAGTGTTCGAATTGATTTGATATAGCACTAAAATGTATATCGTTATCAATTGTGAAGTATAGAAGTGATTCTATGTTATGTTGATACAGCACCGAAATGTGTATCTTTCGTAAAGTGTGGACATGGTTTATGTGTTATCGATACAGTATTAAAATGTGTATCCATCATGAATTTCGAAAGTGTTTTAAAGATGAGTCTTAATCTCATTAAGTTATTTGGCTAGATGTTGAGCCTTGTTTTCAAACTCAGAGTTGAAAAAGAAATGGGAAATGAAATGTAACATGGACTTAATGTCATGAAACCGGAATGTGATATATGTGGATGTATCTGTGTTGACCATCTATCAACTGCTAATCTTTTAGTCATTGTTCATAGCTGGTTTAGTGTATTTCTACTGGGCTGTGGCTCACCCTTTATGGGACATCATTTTCAGGTACAGATAGCATGCCACCTCCAAGGACATAGCTTGGGAGGCTAGAGGCATGAAGACTTTTTTGTCGTTTTGTTATCTTTTGGATGTATTACATGTAAATTCAAGCCAAGAGCTTAATGTGTATTGAGTTAGTACTCTGTTTTTGTAACCAAGTGTTAACTTGGAAAGCTGTAAGCCCGTAGGGCATTTGCTTTTGTTGTTAACATGTAATACTCATTGTAATGAACAACTCTGATGAATAGAAGAATATTTATCTTTTATATCAATGCATGTCTAAATTGATGGGTTTTAATGTTATCATTTTGAGGGCGTTACAACTTGGTATCAGAGCGTACCGGATTCGAATACTTTGGGTACGTGGGAAGTGATTAGTATCACAATGGGTTTGTCTCGCTTGTTATAGACTTAAGTGTAATGTTATGTGTTTATGTGATAACATGTTTATGTGACTATTTGGGTATGGGATTTAGTTTCTAGGATGTTGATTGGATCCTTGGGTTTCTGGGAGTCCTATTGGAAAAGCACTTGATCAATGTTGTTTCTAACTGGAACTCTAGCAACGCCTCGGGACTATCATTATCCAGAAATGAAATTCGTAAGTGCTTATGTGTTTATGTGCTTACGTGGAGTGAATTACAGTTGTCCATGCATTAGGACGCGAGTGTTTAGTTTCAGCACATTTTTGAATGTGCTAATGTTCTTCGTTACCTTTATTAGGATGTTAGGACGAGGACGTGGTGGTAGGCGAGGTAGGCCTAGGAGGCAGGAGGTGCCTATACCGGATGATATTTCGGCGCAGCAGGAGGGTGTTGGCCAAGCCAATGTGGCCGAGCCAGCAGGTCAGCAGGCCATGGGCGCCTTAGCCCGCGAGATGGCAGGAGCATTGAGAGCATCCATGGACATTCTCAGAGCTGAGAATCAAGTCCAGGCCCAGGTTGTTGATGCAGGGCCTTCTTTTCTGAAGAGGGAGTTCTTCCGGTCAAATTCGGATGAGTTTTTGGGGGATCCGAAAGAGCCACTTAAGGCTGATGAGTGGCTGGAGTAGATGAGTAAGACGTTTGAGATGCTTGGCATCGAAGACGGGACTTTGAAAGTGACCTTGGCATCTTTCCAGCTTAAGGGTGATGCGGGTCAATGGTGGAAGTTCATGAAGGGTCGTATTGGTGGCACTTGGGAGGCTTTTGTGGGTGCTTTCTAGGAGAAGTTCTTATCTCCAGCAGTCAGGGAGAAGCTGAGAGACCAGTTCTGCCAGCTTGCAGTTGAGTTCTTCCGTGGCCGAGTATGAGGCTGCTTTTACTAGCTTGTCCAGGTTCACACCTGAACTTGTGGCATCCGAGGAACACTGTTGTATCGAGTTTGAGAAGAGGTTGAGGCGCGGCCTCAAGATGAGAGTTGGTGGTTCTATGATCCGAGACTATGGGCGCTTGGTTGATGCTACAGCCCATATGGAGATCATGATGCAGGAGGAGGAGGGACAGAGAGGCTCCAAGAGGAGCCAGGATGGTCAGGGTGATAGCAGGAGATAGAGGGGTGCTAACCCTCAGCAGTCTCAGGGTGGTGTTGCTAGATCGACCTTTCCAGTGCCGAGTGCAGGCTCGGGGAGAGGCAATCAGGGGGATTTCACATGTTTCAAGTGTGGTCAGCTGGGCCACAAGGCTTCGGTTTGCCCACAGAGGGGAGGAGGTCAGAGAGCTGCTTCTTCTTCAGCTAGACCGCGGAGCCAGAGTCAGGACAGGGGTCAGCCACTGTCTTGTTATTAGTGTGGTCAGGTGGGGCACCTGAAGAGGTTTTGCCCGCAGTTGAGTGGCACATCTAGTGCATCTGGGCAGAGGCAAAGTTTTTAGCCAGCTCAGTCAGTGCAGGCCTTGAGGGCCAATCGGGGGGCTTTATCGTCCCAGTCTGTGCAGCAGTCGTATGCTCCGAGGGGTGAGCAGGTAGATCAGGGGCCTTCAGGGCGCGTGTATGCTGTTACCGTGCAGGACCTGGTACCGGTTCCATCAGTTGTGAGAGGTACCTTTCTATTTTGCAACTCGGTTGCTAGTGTATTGATTGATACAGGTGCGTCTCATTCCTTTGTATCTGCTGCATTTGCATCTGTTTTGGAATTGAAGTTGGCACAATTAGCATCTCCTATATGTGTTGTATCACCTCTTGGGGGTAAATTGATTTTAAAGCACGGATGTAGAGGTTGTGATATAGAGGTCGCCGATCATCGGCTTCCGTTCCCTTTTGTAGTTATGCCCATGAAGGGTTTTGATGTTATTTTGGGTATGGACTGGCTATCGTCATACCGGGCTGTTATCGATTGCTACCGCCAAAGGGTCACAGTATGTACCTTGAGCGGGGAGTGTTTTCATTTCTTGGGGGATCGGGTTGGTAGTGTGTTGCCACCGGTGTATGATCCGCGAGGGCGGAGTGAGCTTAGTGGTCTTCTTGCTAGCCTTTTGAGTAGTGAGTGTGATGAGACCCAGATTGTATTACCGAGAGTGGTTTGTGAGTACTCGGATGTTTTTTCCGAGGATCTCGTTGGTTTGCCACCTCACCGTGAGATTGAGTTCTCCATTGATTTAGTGCCCGGCACAGCGCCGATTTCTATGGCACCTTACCGTTTTGCCCCAACCGAGTTGAGTGAGTTGAAGATTTAGCTCCAGGAGTTGTTGGATAAGGGCTTTGTTCGCCCTAGTGTTTCGCCGTGGGGAGCACCGGCCCTCTTTGCTAAAAAGAAAGATGGTGCCTTGAGACTTTGTATCGACTACCGGAAGTTGAATAGGGCTACAGTCAAGAATAAGTACCCTATGCCCCGTATAGATGATTTGTTTGACCAGTTGAAGGGTTCCCGTTGTTTCTCTAAGATAGACTTGAGATCGGGTTACCACCAGTTGAGGGTCAGGGAGGAGGATATTCCGAAGACGGCATTCCGTACGCGGTATGGCCATTATGAGTTTCTGGTGATGCCATTTGGGCTCACCAATGCACCGGCAATCTTTATAGATTTGATGAACCGGATCTTCCGGGAGTTCTTAGATCGCTTTGTGGTCGTTTTTGTGGACGACATTCTTATCTATTCACCTTCAAAGGAGGAGCATGAGGAACACTTGAGAGTGGTGCTCAAGTTACTTAGAACCCATAGGTTGTATGCCAAGTTTGGGAAGTGTGAGTTCTGGCTAGGAGAAGTCAAGTTCTTAGGCCATGTGATTTCTGGGGAAGGGGTGTCTGTTGATACATCCAAGATTGAGGCAGTGCAAGATTGGGCACAGCCTAAGAGTGTGTTTGAGATCCGCAGTTTTCTGGGATTAGCTGGGTATTACCGCCGGTTTGTAAAGAATTTCTCCAGGTTAGCTTCACCGTTGACTAGATTGACTCGGAAGGGAGTCAAATTTGTATGGAGTGAGACTTGTGAAAAGTCGTTCCAAGAGCTGAAAGTTAGATTGACCACCGCTCCGGTCTTAATTATTCCGGAGAGAAGGTTGGGTTATGCAGTCTATTGTGATGCCTCACGAGAGGGTTTGGGTTGTGTGTTGATGCAAGAGGGGAAAGTGGTTGCCTATGGCTCACGTTAGTTGAAAATACACGAGAAGAATTACCCTGCACATGACCTAGAATTAGCAACAGTGATCTTTGCCTTGAAAATCTGAAGGCATTACCTTTATGGTGAGAGATTCGAGGTGTTCTCGGATCACAAGAGTCTAAAATATCTGTTTACACAGAAAGACTTGAACTTGAGGCAGAGGAGGTGGATGGAGTTTATTGAGGATTACGACTTCGAGTTGAATTATCATCCGGGGAAGGCCAATGTTGTGGCCGATACCCTTAGCAGGAAATCCATTAGTGATATAGCTTGTATAGCCATCCAGGAATGGGAGATGTTGGGGGCACTTGGCGAGTTCGATTTGCTTTTGGGCGAATCTGTTGAGGCTGCGGCCTTGTTTTCTGTTGTTGCGCAGCCTATACTTGTGACTCAAGTGTTAGAGGCACAGGGAGGCGACCTTGAGGTAGAAGCCCTCCGGGAGAAGATCTCCAGCGGAAAGGTTGAGAAGGGTTTGTCTGAGTATCCCGACCAGAGTGTGAGATACCGAGACCGATTGTTTGTGCCGGAGACCTGCTGAGAGGAGGTACTCCGAGAGTTTCACCATTCAAGCCTTGCGGTGCATCCGGGAGGCACCAAGATGTATTGTGATTTGGGACGCCAGTTTTAGTGGAGGGGTATGAAGAGAGATGTGGCAATTTTCGTGTCGAAGTGCCTTACTTGTCAGCAAGTGAAGGCCGAACATCAGAGGCCAGCGGGTTTGTTACAACCCTTGCCTATTGCCGAGTGGAAGTAGGAGCATGTCACTATGGACTTCGTTGTAGGTCTTCCGAGGACTCAGCGGGGTAGTGATGCTATTTGGGTGGTTGTAGACCGGTTAACTAAGTCGGCGCACTTCATCCCTATGCACGTGAGAGATTCGGTAGATCACCTTGCCGACTTGTATATTCGGGACATAGTGAGGTTGCACGAGGTCCCAGTAACGATCGTCTCAGATAGAGATCCTCGTTTTACTGCCAGGTTGTGGCAGAGTTTGCAGAGTGCCTTGGGTACTAAGTTGACCTTTAGCACAGCTTATCATCCTCAGACTGACGGGCAGTCCGAGCGTACCATTCAAATCCTTGAGGATATGCTTCGAGGTTGTGTCCTTGACTTTAGTGGGACGTGGGAGAGGCACTTGCCCTTGGTAGAGTTTGCCTACAACAACAGTTTCCAGTCTAGTATCGGTATGGCACCGTTTGAGGCCTTGTATGGCTGACCGTGTAGGTCTCCAGTTTGCTGGGCCGAGGTAGGTGATGCACCTTTGTTGGGTCCGGAGTTGGTGAGGGAAATGACGGAGAAGGTTGAGCTTATCCGTAGGAGGCTTGTTATAGCCCAGAGTCGTCAGAAATCTTATGCCGACCGTAGGAGGAGACCTTTGGTGTTCGAGGTGGGTGATCATGTCTTTCTGAAGATATCACCTAGGCGGGGATTGATGAGGTTTGGGAAGAGTGGGAAGTTATCCCCTCGGTTTATTGGCCCTTTTGAGATCCTTGAGAGGATTGGCGAGGTTGCCTATCGTTTGGCTTTGCCGCCGCAATTGTCCGGAGTTCATGACGTGTTTCATGTGAGTATGTTTCGGAAGTATGAGCCAGATCCATCGCACATATTGGATTGGACTGACTTAGAGGTTGATGAGGATGCCTCATATGAGGAAAGACCGGTTCGGGTCTTGGATAGCCGGGAGCAAGTCTTGCGAGGCAAGACCATTCCCCTAGTGAAGGTTTTGTGGAAACATCACGGAGTGGAGGAAGCCACTTGGGAACGTGAGTTGGAGGTCTGAGAGAAATATCCGGATCTATTTGTGGATGTTTGAGCATGTATTGTATATTTTGTTGTATTATTGAACCTTAAGAGTATTGAATATATCTTAGGTTGTAAAACATGGTTTATGTTTTGGTTTAATGGAAGTGTTTTGGAACTTGCCTCAAAATGAAAGTTTGATATAACATTGCATATGTTGAGTATTGTAGAATTGGAAATGTATCATGAACATTAGTTATGGTATGAAATTGTTGAAATTGGAAAGGAAATGCATGTTGAAATGTATGTGTTGTGAAATGCCTCTTGACAAGAGATGGAATGACCGGGATGGGTCGAGTTGTTTAATGTTGAAATGTAACATTGTTCAAAAGGAGAAAAACCTGTTTTTGAAAACTTGTGCTTAATTTCAGGGACGAAATTCTTTAAGGGGGGGAGGTTATAGCGATCCCGGGTTTTACCCCTTGTTGTACAGTGATCCGGACTTGTTTCCGTGGATGTTAGTAGTTGTTTATATCTTGTTTACATCCTCTACTCTTTGTATTTGAGTCTTGGGTTGTGTTGGGCAGGTTTGAAACAGGTTGGTTGAGTTTAGAAACCAAAAGTAGTTGCCCAGATTTTTGCCTTCATGCTCAAGCGGAGCTTTTGACGCTCGAGCGGGTGTTTTGACGCTCGAGCGTGATTTTCCATCTCCCAGTATTTCCTCTGCAGTGTTGGATGCTCGAGCGCGAGTTTGTGTGTGACACTTGAGCGGGGATTTTTACGCTCGAGCGGGGACCTGGTTCAGCAAAAGTTCTGGGAGTGTGTATCCGCCGCTCGAGCGGGAGTTTTGACGCTCGAGCGGGAGTCTGTGAGTGACGCTCGAGCGGGGTTTTCCACGCTCGAGTAGGGCGATTTTTTTATAACAACTTCGGGATTCCATTTTTGAATCACTTTTTCACATCTCTTCTCTCTCTTACTTTTTCAAAAGACACCATTGGAGAGCTTCTCTCTCTAAACCCTTCCCTTCTCTCTAGGTATTGATCTAGTGAGAGTTGTCTCCTCACCTTTGGCCTTTACAAAAGTTGTGTTGATCATCGAGGGCTACGTCTTGATCCGAGCATATTGAGTTTTGGAGCACTTTGAGTTTCGTCATCTTCTTCCTTTGAGCTCCGAATTTGAGGTAGGGATATCATACTTCTCTTTATGAGCTTTGTCTTTGAATTTTGGTATTTTGATATGTTGGAGATTGTTGTTTAATTATGAGAAAGTTTGGGCCTTTGTGTAATTTTACAAAAGTTGGGGTTTTGTTTATATAAACCTATTTGCATGTTTGGCATAGAAAAATGAGATAAATGTTGGGTTATTGATGAAAATAGAACCTTAGGGTTGTGATGTTAATTATGGGAAATGCCCTAATTACATTGATAAATTAATTGGTATAATTAATTTGAAGGAAAGAGGAATTGAATTGAAAATGTTGATTACATATCCATTTGGTGCATTTATTTTTGGTATAGAAATAACTGCTTTGGGCTATCGGTGGAGTATAGTCTTGATTGTTGTAGCCAATGCATGATGATTAGGCAAACTAAAACTAATCGATTGAGTATGCTATCGAATATAGCGACTGGAATAATACATTAACTTTATGTATTGATTGATTGTATATGATCTATGTTTATATACATGTGTTGTGTGGGAGGAGATAGGGGATGTACTCCACGGTTTAGGGGAAGATAGGGGATGGACCTCTAAACTGGATTTTGTGTGACATTGATACAGCACTACAATGTGTGTCAAGTGTTGATTATGAAAGTGTTCGAATTGATTTGATATAGCACTAAAATGTATATCGTTATCAATTGTGAAGTATAGAAGTGATTCTATGTTATGTTGATACAGCACCGAAATGTGTATCTTTCGTAAAGTGTGGACATGGTTTATGTGTTATCGATACAGTATTAAAATGTGTATCCATCATGAATTTCGAAAGTGTTTTAAAGATGAGTCTTAATCTCATTAAGTTATTTGGCTAGATGTTGAGCCTTGTTTTCAAACTCAGAGTTGAAAAAGAAATGGGAAATAAAATGTAACATGGACTTAATGTCATGAAACCGGAATGTGATATATGTGGATGTATCTGTATTGACCATCTATCGACTGCTAATCTTTTAGTCATTGTTCATGGTTTAGTGTATTTCTACTGGGTTGTGGCTCACCCTTTATGGGACATCATTTTCAGGTACAGATAGCATGCCACCTCCAAGGACATAGCTTGGGAGGCTAGAGGCAGACAGACTTTTTTGTCGTTTTGTTATCTTTTGGATGTATTACATGTAAATTCAAGCCAAGGGCTTAATGTGTATTGAGTTAGTACTCTATTTTTGTAACCAAGTGTTAACTTGGAAAGCTGTAAGCCCGTAGGGTATTTGCTTTTGTTGTTAACATGTAATACTCATTGTAATGAACTGCTCTGATGAATAGAAGAATATTTATCTTTTATATCAATGCATGTCTAAATTGATGGGTTTTAATGTTATTATTTTGAGGGCGTTACATTGTTTATTCTGTATGTCATCCTTTATTAATAATAAAAATTGTTTTGTCATTTCTATGTAATTTATTTATATATTTTTCTTGTATTATTATGGAAAAATACCAACAATCTTAAAACATATTTTTTATAAATAATTTTTGAAAAAACAATTTAGCTTTTATTTTAATGTATTCTAGTAACTCTTGGAATTAAAATTAATTTAATATCCTAGAGTTATTGGATTGTTTTGAGTTGTTTATTTCTAATAATTTATTCATGCAATTTATGTTATGTTAATGAGTTGTTATTGCATGAGTTATTTGATTGTTAGTGTTTAAGTTGGTAGGAGTTTATAAAAAAAAAAAAATTAATTAATTATGTAAGATTCTTACAATTTTATTTAATTTGTTTGCTTGTTTTCTTTTGTAGCTAACTTTCTTTACAGGTTTACCTAAGCAAGAAATGATGATATATAATACGAACAAATAAAATAAATTAGAATGAGTAAAGTGGACTACTAATTATTTATTTGAACATGATTACCTTTGCGTGGAACAAGGAATAATATTGGACCTTTCGAATTTTAGTGAATTTAATTATTCACTTTATAGTTCAGTTTGATTTCGGATTTATTCCATATGTTGTTTTGAAAGTTTGGTAACAATTTCAATTTAATTTGATTAATTAAATTCTAGAAAAAAACCAAGAGCTGGATTTTTAGAAAGTCAGGCGATTTGACTAGTCGAGAGGTTTTTGACGGTATAAAGTAATCTCCAACCAAGTATATTTTAGGAGAAAATTTAGTAAAACAATAGTCTTATTTCTGAGTTTGCTTATGATTATGTTGTATTATATGGGGGATGAATCCTAAGAGGGCATTAGTGCATAGTGGATTATTTTGCATTATAATGTCTTTACTTTGTATTCATTCTATTAATTAATTGTTGTATTGGTTGTGAGTTTTTCAATGTTTTGACGTGTATAATCAAATGAATTACTCCAAACATTATTGTGTATTATTGGAATTTAACTATATTGTTTATAAGATTATTTACTCATAGTTAGATGGTTAGAATGCCAGTGTTATGACTATGATAGTCTTATATACGTAATTATTTCATAGCTATGAAACTTAGGGCTTAGCAAGAAATCCGTAAAATTTGTAATTCGATCTAGTCCAATCCAATCTGGTAGGTTTGAATTAGTTTTTTGAATCCGTGGTTTGGTTCTGGATTGAAGAATTAAAAATCCGTAGTCCACGGATTGGTTCTGGATTGAACCCCACAGTTTCAAATTGGAACTGATCCGGACAGTATATAAATAGTTTATATTTTTGTTATATATTATCCCCCATAGTATCTTCTCTTATTCTATATAAAACCTAAACTCAAACCTAAACCCGCATAATATCTTCTTTTATTACTTTTGCTTGTTAGTTTTTAGTTTTAATTTGTAATGATCTAAATACTTATAGTGAAACCAGTTTTCTTATGGTTGTTTAAATTGTAGAACAGTATGTCGCTATTATAGAAAGATATGTCGCTACTGTGGAACTAATATAGCGCTATATTTATGTTTTTATGAAATTAAAGTGTTATATATTTATTTTTTTGTTATTTAATTATGTGAATCCGTAGTCCTAAACCGATCCAATCTGTGTTTAAATGGATTGGTTCGGATTGGTTCCATGATTTAAATGGATTTGATTGGTTTTAATTTTTTAGGAACCGTAGATAACGGATTGGTCCTGGTTTTACCCTAATCCGGTCCAATCAGGACCATGCTCACCCCTAATGAAACTCATGCCATTCTTATAACTATAATACATCTATAGCTGCTTGAATTACATAATGTAAGTGATAGTTTAAATTACTTATGTAATATGAATTATATGAGTTATTGGTTTATTAACTCATTTTGTATCCAAGTGTGTATATAAGCAGTGAGCATGGAGGTTTAGCGACAATGTGGATAAAGTTTTGTACACATCCCTTTTACATGGAATAGAGTACTGAGTTTACTTTTTGCATTGTATTTTATACAAAGATAAGCTGGCAATCTGAAAGAATGGTTTCAAGTGGAGCAGTGTGTTCCTGGCTAAATAGACGATTCCAAATGCAACCATGAACTCCATTTTGCAGATTTAGACAACTTGTAATTGTAACAGTTGTAGCTGCATTTCCATTTCCATTTGTAGTGGTTTTAATTTTTAATTTGTAATAGTTTCACCATAGTGAAAGGAAAGGGAGAAGGAAAGAAATTATAAACCTTCGGGTTTAGAGAAAGTCTTTGGCGTTAATTTTATTATTTCCAAAGTATTTTGGTTTTCTGTAATGGAAACCAAAGTTTAGCCTTGGCTAAAGAATATTTCTGTTCTGTTTAGAAATGGCAATTAAGATGGATTTGGTTTCAAACCTTTGTGGTTAGAGGAAGTCTTTGGGTTTCATCTTTTTATTCCCAAAGTGGTAGGAAACTAAGTTTTGAGAAAGTCTTTGGTTATAATCTGATTATTTCCAAAGTGTTGTGGGAAAAGAAACCAAATTTTAGCATTAGCTAAAATATTTCTGATTTTTATTCAGAAATAATAGGCTCAGTTCCGAGATTACTGGTTAACTTTTATAAGTGGTGTAATTCTAATAGCAATTTTTAATTGCTTATAAGTTTTGTAAACTTGGTTTGTTTTAACCTAGTTCATCCCCTGCAAAACTTAATTCTAAATTTGTTTCTCATGCATTAGGAGTCAACATGCTCTTGAAAGTTTTGTCTAAGGTTAACTAGGTCTTAAGTGGGACCGGTGTGACCCCTCCAGTCTTCCTGGAAACTTTCCTGACCATGTTTGATTCTAGGGTAAGTGGTGATATCAATGTTGAATTAAATTTCAGACTATGGGATTTTCTAATGTTAAGTTTAGTTTCTGGAAAAACAGAATAGTGAAATTCTGTTGTGATTTTCAGAAATGACTTGAAGAGGTGATAATAGAAAATGTTGTTCCACCTGACAACCTTCATCCTTGCGAGGTTCTTAAAGGAAGATCTAGAGAGATCAAGTGTGATTATAGGAACTCATAAGATTGCCTGATGATATCTCTGAATTTATCAGAGGCAATTAGTATGTTATCCTTGTGTTAATTATAGCATGTATGATTGATATGTGACTTTACTTGAGAGCAAAGATAAGACAACCCGTTAGGGTGGGTGAATATATTTTTAAAATTTTTAAATTCTAAATATATTCTTAAATTGGTAGCTCCTAGTAAGTATAAGATCATTGATCACAAAGATAGAAAACTGGTTGTTCCTAGGACGTGTTAGACCACTAGCTACACAGTTGCGAGTTTGTGGTTCCTAGTAGTAAATAGATTATTGATCACATGTCAAGACATGATGGTTTCTAGTAGTGGAGAGGCTACTGATCATATGTCAAGACATGATAATTCTTAGTAATGAAAGAGTCTATTGATCCTATGTCAGGATGTTGTGATTCACAGTAGTAAAGTGACTACTGATCACAAGTCAAAACATTGTGATTCCTAGTAGTAGAAAGTTTATTGACCACGTGCTGGAAAATTAGTGATTCCTAGTGATAAGACTATTGGCCATATTATGAAGTTCTGAATAGTAGACTATTGAATACTCGATCTGTGTTTCCTAATAGTAAGGCTATTGACTTCAGAGTGACATGTAGGACCAAATTTGTTTGGTTCCTTGAATTCGAAAGAGACCTAATTCGGTTGATGACGGTCTGAGAATGTATTTTCTGTGATATGCTTATGAGAGTCTCATAATCATTGTGACACAAGGAATTATTTAAAGACCTTGCATGAATTTTTGAAAAGGCTGAAAGCCTTCGTATAAATTCTACAAATGTGAGGGTGTCATGCAAAAGGTGACAATACCTAAACCCAAGTAGATAGAATAGCCTTAAAAATCCGTTGACTTTGTGTTCAACGATTATGCACAATATAGTAATGCATATCGGCTTTCTTGTGGATAAATCTGATATTCAAATTCACACAAGAATGCCATCATGGAATTGAGGAAACGATTTCTTGAGAAGATATTCAATACTACCAAGTGGATGTTGTATTCTAAGTTTGATATGAAAGATATGGGCCTTGTAGATGCAATTCTGTGATTCTGGGTATTAAGATTACTAGAACATCTGGTAGTATTGTACTTTCTCAACCTCATTATGTTGATAAAATACTTGAGAAATTTAATAAATAAGATACAAGTGTGTCGAGGACACTGGTAGACTTATGTCTACATTTGGTTGAGAATAATAGTGAACGTGTATTTCAACTAGTATATTCTCGGGTCATTGGAAGATTAAAGTATCCAATGAGTTGTACAAAGCCAGGTATAGCCTACTCAGGTAATAGACTTAGTGGATACTCGAGTAATCCTAATGCTACTCATTGGAAGGGCATTATGCGAGTGTTGGATTATTCACACTACACCCGGGATTATGGGTTGTATAACACTTGATATCTAGTTGTACTAGAAGGGTACGAAGGCGCCTACTAGATATTTGATATAAAGACTACAAATCCATTAGTGGATATGTTTTCTCTAATTGAAACTATAACCATGTCTTGGAGATCTTCCAAGCATATGTATATCATAAGATCAATGATGGAATCGGAATTCAGTTATTCAGATAAAGATACTGAAGTAGTTGAATGGCTTTGCCGTTTTCGATATTCCATGTTGATCAAAACTTGTGCTAGCAATTAGTATACTTTGCGACAACCAATCAAGTATTGGTAGGGCACATATGGAAGGTCTAGACTTTTTCATCAAATACATAATACCATATGACAACTACTCTTGCGTGTTGTCACTACAAACTATATAAAGTCTAAGGACGATATTACGGATTCGTTAGCCAAAGGGTTAAATCGAGAGTTAGTAGGAAAGTTGTCAAAAGGAATGAGGTTAAGGCCTTTAATGAATGTTACCATAATAGAAAACCTAACCTCGTTGACTGGAGATCCTAAGATCTAGGTTCAAATGGACAATCTAATTGCGTGTAACGGATGAGTCACTGTGGAGGTAAATCCTCCTGCATATTCCTTTATACAGTGATACCCTGTGGAGTGGAAGGTTAAGCGGATGCTTTTAATGACCTAAGTACTGTGAATAGTCAACTGGGGTATAAAGAGATACCTTATGTAGGTTACCTATATGAGTGTGAAGTGGGGCCATTTCTTTAAAAATTGACAAGGCTAAATTCTTTAAAAACACTCGCTGAACCAGACTAGGGTTCCAGGGCCAAACCGGACACACCAGTGAGAACAAGAATAATGGCTGGAGTAACTCCTGTGTGAGGTCTATTGTCTCGATTTACAAAAACGCCAAAACAACTCAGAACATCACGTTCATTGGTCAGCTGGTAAATTCGATAGGCTTTCACTATGAAAGGTTCAAAGCCAACAACTACCTTTTCTGATGCAGGGTTATTTTGTGTGCTCTCTCTTCGAGTCTTTGTTGTTAAGCGTTGTCCATTTTTCTTTATTCAGCCAATTTTATTCATGTGCGGGATTGTTGGAAAATAATGATTTTTCGGCAACTTTAATTCGAAATTAAAGTGATTTTCATATTGTGATTTTGATATATGACGATTCACGTACATCAAATGTACATGATTATAAGTGATGTTCGTATTGTTTTAATGTTATGGTGTTGTGTATTAAATGTTAATAGCCAGAGTTATCTATTAGTTTATGGTTGAAGGAGTATGTTGATATTGTTGTGTGTATTTATAGTCGGAATAATGCCCTGTGTGAGTGTTGTTAACATCATCCATCTAATGTAGGCAACAAGGTTTTATGTCCGGACATTGGTTATACATGTTGGTTTCAGAGTGAGATCGGCGGGTACTTGGTTGTGTTTCCCATGCGTCGTACCAATATGTTCCATATGGAAATATGTTGTGTACTATAAGTGTGTGTTTCGCAATATGGTATTTCATTTCATAATGTTTGTGAGTTATGTTGGACACGTCATAATATGCTTAGTGTGTGATGTGGTGCGTCGTGATGTTTCTTAGAAAAAACAAAATTGATGCTCATGTTACAAGAAAACAATAACAGCAATTAAAACCCATCCAGCGTATATCACTTTACAAAAATCAAACACACTGTTACCCAAAAAGCAACCAAAGAAGGGGGTGAATTTGGTTTCAACATTTTAAAATAAATAATATCCTAATAAAAATTACCACTAATACAACAAACAAGGACAAGCACAAATAGGGTTTAATTAGAGAAAGATCAAGCAACAAGGTAATGAAATATAGCTAACACAATGAGTATATCAAATATATCAGTTAGTTATAACAATTAAGTAAAGAGATAAGGGAAGAGAAATACAAACACGATTTATAGTGGTTTGGCTTCAACTTGTTGGAAAATAATGATTTTTCGGCAACTTTAATTCGAAATTAAAGTGGAGCCCAACCGCCAGTTGAGGTGGGTCTGAGTGGTTTTGTATTCTCTCAAGTGAAAAGATTACAATATAAAAATAATGAGCCGAAACCATTGAGTTGTGAATGAGAATTGTCTCATAAAGTGGGTATCAATAAAGTTGGGCTTAGATTTAACTTAGTCTTAAGTTTAGATTGGGCCTAGATTTGTGCTTGTGCTTGTACATGTGTTGGGTTTGATCTTGGACTTAGACTTGGACTTAATCTTAAGCTTGGGCTAAGTTATGTTGTGTTGGGCTTAGCTTGTGCATGTGTTTGAGAATTGGATTTGGATCGGGTTGTGGCCCAACATTAGTATCAATTTTGTGACCCACCTTGATGGTTTATTCAAACATCATTAGATACATGTTTATTTGTATATATTAAACACATAGGAGGTTTAGACCTTTGTAACTCTCATCTTTTGATGATGGAGTTGATGAGCATATTAGTGGCCATAGGTTTTCAACCTTTGTAACTCTAGCCCTAATGGCTAGAGTTGATGGCCTTGATTATTGGCATTTGGTGGCCCTATTGATGTATAGCCTTCATGGCTAGGGATTCCTTTACTTATATAAATAGAGGCATTTCCCTCCAAGTTGGAAGAAGATGTTGTTTTTAGAAAGGTTTTGTGATGGAAAATGAGTTGGTGTTTTGAGATAAAAAGTTGGAGACGATTTTTTACACCAAAGAAAATGTTTCCTATATTCTTTTGTTAGGCTCTTCTTTGGTTCTTGTTAGAGAGAGTGCATCCATTGTCAAGTTTGCCGAAGCTATTCAGAAGGTGCTTCTGCATTAGCTGGTTTCGACCGTCGTATCCTGAGAGATAGACGTCGGCGTACCTCCAGCATCCATCGAGAGGCGGTGAATCTGTTTGAAAGAAATTGTGGTATTACACAGGTTTCAGTTTGCTTCTTTTCGTATTATTTGTTCTTTAATTTTTCAGAATTTAGTTTACCCCGATGAGTTCTAATCTTTAGTTATCCATGTTAATAATTTGCCCTTTTAGTAATGTAATCTAATTTATTTCTGTATTTAGTTGTGTCGTTTATTCTGTATGTCATCCTTTATTAATAAGAAAAATTGTTTTGCCATTTCTACTTAATTTATTTATATATTTTTCTTGTATTATTATGGAAAAATGCCAACACAACCAAGCCTATATCCACTCCTCAAGCTTCCCTTGAGATTTTTCACTATTTTCTAGCTTCACAAGGGTGCTAGCAACCTCTCAACACGTGAAGCAATCCTTCACAGATTCTAGCTTTACAGGCTTGCTAGAGACCTTAATTTCCCTAGCTTTACAGGCTTGCTAGTGACCTTTACAAGATGAGTATGACGTTTTTGCTTTCAAAGAAAGCTTACAATAAATATCTCTCACAGATGGATATACAAAATGAAGCTCACTGATTTTGTGTAAAAACCTCTCAAAGGTGGATATGCTTAAGGCTAACCTCTGTGTGTTTTCTGAAGGAAAAGAAAATACTAAAGAAATTACTCTTCAGAGAATAGAGAGATGAGATTAATGATAAAATCACACAAATTTTCTTGGCTCAAATCTCTTTGAATTTCTGATAACCTCTCACAGGTAGATGGGCTTAAGGCTATAGCTCAGTCTTTGATTTTTTGAAGGATGAGTGATTAACTCAAATGAAGAACACTTTAGGTAATCAGAGAGAATGAGATTAATGAAAGATCAAAAAATGATTTCTTGCTAGTGTTGTTGTTGTTGTCTCTATCGATTAGTAGCAAGAGCACTTCTATATATTAAGAAGAAATGTATCTGTTGTCAGTTACATGTGTTGAGAAGGTGGTGTCAGATTTTGGTTAAATCTACTCTACTTAAATTTGCATTTCCCATACATGATTAGATGTTGAAGGAGTTGAAAGATGGGTTTGATTGTTGACAAGTATTTTTGAAAAAGAGCCGTTGCAATACAGAGTGGTTGTCCACCCAGATGTCCAAAACAAAGATTTGTTCTTGGTGGTCATCCACTTGGACGTCCTCCAAGATGTCCTCTTGGATGTCCAGTCAAGCCCCGGTCATCAAGGATGTTGTCCGACTGTTGGTCTGACAGCCAGAGTGAAGCTGGACTGAACTGGAGTGAAACGGGCTGATTTTGGCCTAGCTGATCCTCTCCCCTGACGTCCACCCAGTGTATTGTATTTTCAACCTTCTTTATTTTGGCTGCTTACTGTTGCTATTTGCTGTTGTTATGGGACTTCTTTAACACTTGTTTAAGCTTCTTTTTGGCATTCAACAACATAGTTAAACACTAAGAGAATCATAGATTATAATGATTTAATCAAATAATAAGTTTTCAATTATAATCCATCAAAACAAAATCAAAACAGTGCTTCTGTTGCTGCTTGTTATTGCGTTCTACTGCTTGGTTCTTGCTTTGTTTGAGCTGAAATTCTTGCCTCTAATAAACATAAATAAGAAAAAATAAGGATAAATTATGATGTTAAATTATAATATTTCAAAAAATTTAGCTCTTCAATTAAATCAAAACATAAATCAAAACAAAATCATCAAAATCAATGTTATTCATGTTATGACTAATACACACAAAAATGGAAATGTAAAATGTTACCCTCTCAATCATTACGGACAAAAAAGAATCCACCAAAATTGTAACAACCCCACTCCTCTCTAGTCATGCTTGTATGTATTAAATGACCTTGTCCCGATATGTTGCATTTGCATTCCTTGACTTGTCTTGCATAAGTGTTACTCGCATGCTATGTTCCTTGTTTGGTGTGTGTTTGAACCGAGGTCATCTTGAGCCCAGGTCGCTCCTTTGATACTCTTACACCTAGAACCATCTTGGGATTCCTTTGGTTGACCTCCACTCGCACCCTGACATATTGGCCGAGATGTCATTATCTAGGCCGAGGTGTTCATCACCAAGGCCGAGATGTGTATTATCTAGGCCGATATGTTACCATTGAACCCAAGTGATCTTGTTCCTGGACAGGTATGACCTAGACCGAGGTGTGGCACATCTAGGCCGAGGTGTGGCATAGCTAGGCCAAGTGTTGTCCTTCCTAGCTGAGATCATTGAGACCTTACTTGCCGAAGCCTCGTTATTAGCCGAGATTGTTACTTGCCGGAGTACCCTTGCAACCTAGCTTGTTGAACACCCCTTGTCATAGTCTTGTCTTTTCAGTCAGTCACCTTTTGAGCTGAACCAACCAACCATTGCCACGTGTCCGAGCTGAGTGTTAAGTCAGCCGGCAAACCTAGAAATGTATCATTTTGTATCATATCTTTGTTCTTGAGGAGAGAGAAGCTCTAAGAGAAGGAGAAGAAGTCTTTAGAGAGTGAGATAGATCCCAAGCTTGATTCCTAGAGTTCAAACCGTTTGATTTGTGTTCTGAGGTTAGAATCTTGATCCACTCTTGATGCTCTTATTGATCATCTAGCTGCATTGCATGATCGAATCTGTTCTGCATGCCATGCATTGATTTAAAGTTGGTTTTAGAAAGAGAAAGTAGTGTTCATGTGTTTTTGATGAAAAGTCTTGTTTTGATCCGAGAGTTTGTAACAAGAACCATGTTTTTGTGTTTGTTTTCATATGACCTTCAAGTATGGGTACCCAGGTCCATGTTTTCAAACTCATAGCATGAAATCTCAGGTTTTATAATAATAAATTATGATCTTTGCATTCATCTTCTTCATGCTCTTCATATTCATGTTCTTCATGTTCTTCAGCAGAGGGAAACCCAGATTTTTCCCGACTTCATTTCCTTGAATGTGGCCCTCGGGACCACACCTCGGCGAGGAGGTGTGGAACCTCGGCCTAGACCTGGTTGGTGCCCAGCGTGTTTTCCCGAGATGAGAACCAATGTTTGTTTTGATTTGACTTAGTTTTGAAGAATGCCGAGATCATCTGTATGCATGTGAAACTTGTTTGAAAGTGCATTCAACAGACTTTGCCATGTGTTTGTAGGACTTGGACTTGCCTTGACCCCGACGTTTAAAGAACTAGGTGAGTGGTATTTTTAATAAAGCTATGTTACGATGTTTTGATAAAAGCCTTGTTTTGCTTTGTTTTGGAAAGTATTTGTAAGCATGAATGATTATTCATATTTTGTATATCAAGTATTATATCTTGTTTTGATGACATTCTTGGAAGTCCGTACGTGCTAGGGGACTATATGCATTTGTAGCACAAAGTTTGGAAGTCCGTACGTGCTAGGGGACTATAAGCATTTGTAACACAAAGTTTGGAAGTCCGTACGTGCTAGGGGACTATAATCATTTGTAGCACAAAGTTTGGAAGTCCGTACGTGCTAGGGGACTATAAGCATTTGTAGCACAAGTCCTTAGTGTCCGGGGACTATAATGCAACGACACCATTGTTTGAGATATCTCCCTTGTCTTGTCTTGCCTTGCCACTGACGGTTTTAACGCGTGGGTTTGTTTGTCCGGAATGTCATCCCTTGTGTTACATTGATGTTAGTAAGCATCCCTTGAATCTTTGAAAGATTTGATAGATGAACTTGATTCATCCTATGTATTGTTTTGTTAAAAGATCTCGGATATCATTCATGCAAACCCTTTATTTCTTATACCATTCACTGAGTATCCAAGCTCACCCTCTCTATATATATGTAGGTGATGAGCAGGACGGCGGCGACGCCTAGATGTGTTTTGCCGATGTGTTTTTGGATTCGTGTTTTGCAAACATCTTGAAGATCATGCTTCTTGGCTTGTAGTTAATTTCTTTTGTATATGTCGGCTTGAGAAGCCTTTTGGTCATGATGTATTTTTGCACTTCATTATATTTGTATTCAAGTTGTAAAGCTATGTAAAGATGTATGCTATTTCATTTGACTTATGCACAGCTCTTATGGACTAATTAGATTTACATATATTGCTTCCGCACATGTAAGCCCCCATATATTATACTCTGTTGTGTGTGAATTTTGAAAGTAGGCCTTTGGTAATCTCGGATTACTGGCCATCATGGCACCATTCTACTAGGGGCGGAAGGGGGTCGTGACAGATTGGTATCAGAGCCCGAGTTCCGTATAGTACGTTATTCACACACTTTGAGTCCTAAAGAGCATATGATGTCCCTTAGAATGATGTTAGGATTGCGCCATATTACTTGCCACTTGACAATGTGTGCATCATCTCGGCATGACTATTTGATTACTTGCATGCATATTTAATTGCGCAATTTGTTTTAAAGCCATATTTTGCATACACATAGCATTATGAGGAGAAGAAGACCACCAGTTGGCCGAGATCAATCAGAGGATAGACTGGACAGACTAGAAAGACTAGTTGAAGGTTTAACCCGTGAGTTGAGGCAAGTGAGGCAACAGAATGCTAGTGCTACATCTACCCAGGCCGAACAGACGAATGGCCGACATGCAGCTCCGCCTCCACCTCCCCCAGTGCCGCAAGTTGCTCGGCAGCCAGCCTTGTATGGGGACGGCACGATCGCCTTGATTAGGGAGTTTAAAAAGATGAAACCGCCGAGATTCTCTGGGGGTATAGAGCCTATGAAAGCCGAGGCGTGGGTTTTGGAAATAGAGAAGCTGTTCGAGATCTTTCCCAGCACCGATGTTCAGAAGGTGACATTGGCTGCATTCACTTTAGACGACGACGCACGGAGATGCTGGATGATGATCAGAGAAGCTAATCCTGGTTTAACTTGGGCAAGATTTTTGGAGCTGTTTTACAACAAGCATTTTCCCCTTAGTGTTCGAGATCGCAAGACCACGGAGTTTCAGACTCTGACACAAGGAAACAAGACAGTGGCAGAATATGACCGTGCTTTTACCGAATTGGCGAGATATGCGCCCCACATGGTCGATGATGAATATAGAAAAGCTAGGAAGTTTGAAAGTGGACTGCGTGGACCGATTCAGGATCGAGTTAACATGCTCAACATGCCGACTTACGCCGGAGTATTGGACAAGGCCATCCTTGCAGAAGCTAACTTGAACCGATATCAGAATTCAGGAGAGAGTCAGAGGAAGAGACAGAACTATGATAGTCGCCGAGTTCCATTTAACGCCAAGAAGAAAGCGAATGTGGGCAGCTCCAGCAACTCGAATCAGGAAGGTAATGTTAAGCCGACGTGTGCTAGTTGTGGAAAGCCGCATTCCGAAGTTTGCCGTTGGGCATCGAGAGCCTGTTTTGAATGTGGAGAAATGGGCCATCGTGTGAGAGACTATCCGAAGTCAAGGATTGATGATGGTAAGAAAAATGGGAGCACCTCGGGCTCTGCACATGGAAGCAACGTCGGGCGGACACAAATGAGGCAGGGCAGGGTTTTCGCTCTAGTGCCAGGAGACACCCAGAATGCTGAGGCAGCAGTGTCAGGTATACTCCCAATCTGCTCTTAAGATGTATACATATTGATTGATTCGGGTTCTACACATTCATTTGTATCTGCTAAGTTTGCCGAGAAGCTGAATAGAGAACAAGAACCCCTTGATTAT
The DNA here is from genome assembly GCA_030407325.1 of Camellia japonica. NCBI lineage: Eukaryota > Viridiplantae > Streptophyta > Magnoliopsida > Ericales > Theaceae > Camellia > Camellia japonica. The sequence goes on from JAPPVO010000019.1 coordinate 182,993,440, forward strand.
GTGTTATGTGTATCTACTCCATCTAAGAGAACTATGATTGTTGCATCCATCTATAGGGTGTGTGTTGTTGTGATTGAGGGTGTAGAATTATTAGTTGATTTAATGCCGTTAAGCATGACTCACTTTGATGTCATATTAGGAATGGATTGGTTAGTAATGAATCATGCATCTATTAATTGTGTCTCGAAGAACGTCACACTGAGAACCCCAAACCAAGCCGAGGTTATTTTCCAGGGTAAAGGAGTAGTACCCCCACCTTACTTGATCTCGTCCATGAAAGCCTTTAAGCTAATTCAGAAAGGGTGTCAAGGCTACCTGTGTAGTATATTGGGTAATCAGAATGGAAATGTTAATTTAGCCGACATCCCAGTTGTTAATGAATTCCCCGACGTCTTTCCAAATGACTTGCATGGCCACTTGGTCGATAGAGAGATAGAATTTACTGTTGATGTCATGTCGGGAACGCAACCTATTTCCAAAACACCGTATAGAATGGCCCCAGCCGAGCTTAAAGAGTTAAAGGTGCAATTACAAGAGTTGTTGGACAAGGGATTTATTAGGCCGAGCACTTCACTGTGGGGAGCACCAGTTCTATTTGTTAAGAAAAAGGATGGTACACTTCGTCTTTGCATTGATTACAGAGAACTTAATAAGGTAACCATTAAGAACAGGTACCCATTGCCTAGGATTGATGATTTACTTGATCAGCTACGAGGAGCACGAGTCTTTTCAAAGATTGATCTTAGATCGGGTTACCATCAACTGAAAGTTAAAGCCGAGGATGTTGAGAAGACTGCTTTTCGGACGAGGTATGGCCACTACGAATTTTTGGTAATGCCTTTTGGAGTGACCAATGCGCCTGCAGCATTCATGGATTTAATGAACAGAGTCTTTAAGCCGTATCTTGATGAGTTCGTGGTTGTTTTTATTGACGACATATTGATCTACTCCAAGAGTACAATTGAGCACGAGAAACATCTGAGACTTGCCCTACAAACCTTGAGGGACAAAAAGTTGTATGCTAAGTTGAGTAAGTGTGAGTTTTGGCTTTCCAGCATTTCATTTTTGGGACATGTGATTAATGAAGAGGGTATCTCATTCAATCCCAGTAAGATTGAAGTCGTCGTGAATTGGCCGACGCCGACCAACGTGTCCGAGGTTCGTAGTTTTCTGGGTTTGGCAGGTTATTACAGAAAGTTTGTGAAGGACTTCTTAAGGATTGCAGTACCATTAACACAGCTAACTAAGAAGGGAACGGCATATGAATGGACCGATGATAGAGAGTCAGCCTTCCAAGAGTTGAAGACGAGGTTAGTTACAGCACCAGTTCTTGTACTTCCATCAGGTAATGAGGAATTTCAGATTTACAGCGATGCTTCACATAAGGGTTTGGGTTGTGTATTAATGTAAGGGGGTAAAGTCATAGCCTATGCATCTCGTCAGTTGAAACCTCATGAAAAGAACTATCCTACCCATGACCTAGAACTTGCAGCCGTGGTGTTCGCTTTGAAAATTTGGCGTCATTACTTGTATGGAGCCTCTTGCCAAGTTTTTATAGATCACAAGAGCTTGAAGTACTTGTTCACTCAAAAAGAACTAAATTTGAGGCAGAGAATATGGCTTGAATTGTTGAAGGACTACGACATGTAGATCCAGTATCACCCAGGTAAAGCAAACTCGGTAGCCGACGCATTGAGTAGGAAGTCAGTGGGAAGTCTGGCATGCTTGACCATGATTTCAGTAGAGCCGACTATCATTGGGGAAGTGAAAGCAAGACAAATGGAGGACGAATTCCTGAAGAAGGTAGCCGATGAGATTATCACCAGGCCGAGGTCAGGTTACACCTTTGAAAATGGAGTGCTTAAGTTTGAAGGAAGATTGTGCGTGGCCGACGTCTCAGAGTTGAAAGGGAAGATTTTGCAAGACTCTCATGGATCCAGATTTACTGTTCACCCAGGGAACACTAAGATGTATCAAGACGTGAAGCAGATCTTTTGGTGGCCGAACATGAAAAGAGAAATAGCCGAGTTCGTATCCTAGTGCTTGTATTGTCAACAAGTGAAAGCAGAACATCAGAGACCAGCAGGACTCCTTCAACCTTTGTCAATTCCTGAATGGAAATGGGAACACATCTCCATGGATTTTGTGGTTGGCTTGCCGAAGACACAGAAAGGTATGGATTCGATTTGGGTTATAATTGACAGATTAACTAAGTCAGCACACTTCTTGCCTGTTCAGACTACATTCAATGCTGACCGACTAGCTGTACTATATATGAATGAGATTGTAAGGCATCATGGAGTGCCGATGTTCGTTGTTTCAGACCGAGATCCGAAGTTTGTTTGTAGATTTTGGCAGAGTTTACAAAGAGCCTTGGGAACCGAGTTGAAGTTTAGCACAGCTTTTCACCCCCAAACCGATGGGCAAACAGAAAGAACGATTCAGACACTTGAAGATATGCTCAGACAATATATGTTAGATTTCAAGGGAAGTTGGGGAGATCACCTACCGTTAGTAGAATTCGCTTACAACAACAGTTATCAAGCTAGCATTGGCATGGCGCCGTACGAAGCTTTGTATGGAAGGAAGTGCAGATCGCCGATATGTTGGACTGAAGTAGGAGATAAAGTTTTGATCGGCCCCGAACTTATTCAGGTGACAACCGAGAAGATTAAGCTCATTCGACAAAGGATCAGAATTGCCCAGAGTCGGCAGAAGAGTTATGCCGACCAGAGGAGAAGAGAGTTGGAATTTGAAGTTGGGGACCATGTATTCCTGAAGGTTTCACCGGTGAAAGGAGTTACCAGATTTGGGAAGAAAGGTAAGTTAGCGCCTCGTTACATCGGGCCATTTGAAATTCTTGAGAAGATTAACACGACTGCCTACAGACTTGATTTACCACCAGAACTAAGTCAAGTTCACAATGTGTTCCATATTTCGATGTTGAGGAAGTATATTCGGGATCCCCTGCATGTGATTGACCATTTCGGGATTGGGATTAACGAAAATTTGGATTATGAGGAGAAGCCGGTACGGATTCTTGATAGGCAAGTGAAACGGTTACGGAACAAATCGATATCAATGGTGAAAATTGAATGGAAGGAACATTACGGCAGGGATGCCACATGGGAAATGGAAGAAGAGATGAAAGTCCGATATCCAGAGTTGTTTTCGGATCAAGGTAACTCAAGTTTGGGGACCAAACTTCTTTAAGGAGGGTAGGATGTAACAACCCCCACTCCTCTCTAGTCATGCTTGCATGTATTACATGACCTTGTCCCGATATGTTGCATTTGCATTCCTTGACTTGTCTTGCATAAGTGTTACTCGCATGCTATGTTCCTTGTTTGGTGTGTGTTTGAACCGAGGTCATCTTGAGCCTAGGTCGCTCCTTTGATACTCTTACACCTAGAACCATCTTGGGATTCCTTGGTTGACCTCCACTCACACCCTGACATATTGGCCGAGATGTCATTTTCTAGGCCGAGGTGTTCATCACCAAGGCCGAGATGTGTATTATCTAGGCCGAGATGTTACCCTTGAACCCAAGTGATCTTGTTCCTGGACAGGTATGACCTAGACCGAGGTGTGGCACATCTAGGCCGAGGTGTGGCACAGCTAGGCCAAGTGTTGTCCTTCCTAGCCGAGATCATTGAGACCTTACTTGTCGAAGCCTCGTTATTAGCCGAGATTGTTACTTGCCGGAGTACCCTTGCAACCTAGCTTGTTGAACACACCTTGTCATAGTCTTGTCTTTTCAGTCAGTCACCTTTTTGAGCTGAACCAACCAACCATTGCCACGTGTCCGAGCTGACTGTTAAGTCAGCCGGCAAATCTAGAAATGTATCATTTTGTATCATATCTTTGTTCTTGAGGAGAGAGAAGCTCTAAGAGAAGGAGAAGAAGTCTTTAGAGAGAGAGATAGATCCCAAGCTTGATTCCTAGAGTTCAAACCGTTTGATTTGTGTTCTGAGGTTAGAATCTTGATCACTCTTGATGCTCTTATTGATCATCTAGCTGCATTGCATGATCGAATCTGTTTGCATGCCATGCATTGATTTAAAGTTGGTTTTAGAAAGAGAAGTAGTGTTCATGTGTTTTTGAAGAAAAGCCTTGTTTGATTTGAGAGTTTGTAACAAGCCATTTTTGTGTTTGTTTTCATAAGATCTTCAAGTATGGGTACCCAGGTCCATGTTTTCAAACTCATAGCATGAAATCTCAGATTTTATAATAATAAGTTATGATCTTTGCATTCATCTTCTTCATGCTCTTCATGTTCATGTTCTTCATGTTCTTCAGCAGAGGGAAACCCAGATTTTTCCCGACTTCATTTCCTTGAATGTGGCCCTCGGGACCACACCTCGGCGAGGAGGTGTGGAACCTCGGCCTAGACCTGGTTGGTGCCCAACATGTTTTCCCCGAGATGAGAACCAATGTTTGTTTTGATTTGACTTAGTTTTGAAGAATGCCGAGATCATCTATATGCATGTGAAACTTGTTTGAAAGTGTATTCAACAGACTTTGCCATGTGTTTGTAGGACTTGGACTTGCCTTGACCCCGACGTTTGAAGAACTAGGTGAGTGGTATTTTTAATAAAGCTATGTTACGATGTTTTGATAAAAGCCTTGTTTTGCTTTGTTTTGGAAAGTATTTGTAAGCATGAATGATTATTCCTATTTTGTATATCAAGTATTATATCTTGTTTTGATGACATTCTTCGAAGTCCGTACGTGCTAGGGGACTATAAGCATTTGTAGCACAAAGTTTGGAAGTCCGTACGTGCTAGGGGACTATAAGCATTTGTAGCACAAGTCCTTAGTGTCTGGGGACTATAATGCAACGACACCATTGTTTGAGATATCTCCCTTGTCTTGTCTTGCCTTGCCACTGACGGTTTTACCGCGTGGGTTTGTTTGTCCGGAATGTCATCCCTTGTGTTACATTGATGTTAGTAAGCATCCCTTGAATCTTTGAAAGATTTGATAGATGAACTTGATTCATCCTATGTATTGTTTTGTTAAAAGATCTCGGATATCATTCATGCAAACCCTTTATTTCTTATACCATTCACTGAGTATCCAAGCTCACCCTCTCTATATATATGTAGGTGATGAGCAGGACGGCGGCGACACCTAGATGTGTTTTGCCGATGTGTTTTTGGATTCGTGTTTTGCAAACATCTTGAAGATCATACTTCTTGGCTTGTAGTTAATTTCTTTTGTATATGTCGGCTTGAGAAACCTTTCGGTCAGGATGTATTTTTGCACTTCATTATATTTGTATTCAAGTTGTAAAGCTATGTAAAGATGTATGCTATTTCATTTGACTTATGCACAACTCTTATGGACTAATTAGATTTACATATATTGCTTCCGCACATGTAAGCCCCCATATATTATACTCTGTTGTGTGTGAATTTTGAAAGTAGGCCTTCGGTAATCTCGGATTACTGGCCATCATGGCACCATTCTACTAGGGGCAAAATGGGGTCGTGACAAAAATCATAGCAAGGGTATATGTGTAAACTCCACCCATGCCAAATCAAAGGAAAATATTCCTTAATTAAATAAGACCAAATGTTCTATAAGAAGAAACACAAGATTAAATGGATTATCATTCCTTAATTTGGGATTTATCGATAATTTCTCCTTTTAAATACTGTATTAAATTTTTGATATTTTTTAAATTCCTAACATTACTCAATGTCATCAATAACATGAATTAGTTGCCTTTCTTAAAAAGAATAAATAAAATAAAATAAAACATGATTTAGTTTTCAATCACTTTTAAGGGTAAATTACACTAACACCCCATGAGATTTCTGTTTAATACATATCACCTTCTCACATTTGAAAAATTAGACTTACTCCCTGTCAGATTAGAATGACATATTTGCCCCTTAGCCTTTATACATATAAAATAATAAAATAATATTGTTCATGTCATTTCAAGAGAAATAACAATCTTCTTTGGTTTAACTCACACAAAAAATTGATTTTTTTTATTTTTTTTAATTTTACTGAATTTTTTAAATATTTTAAGCAATTTCTTTTTACTTTTTAGATATATCTAATCTAAATATACTTAAAAGGTATAATATTTTGTATTTTTTAAAAAAAAATCACCAAATACAAAAAAAAAAAAAAAAAAAAATCAGTAATACCATAATAAATGTAAATGACGGCATTGGGTAATACTATAATAACTATGGGTGATAGACGAGAAAGAAAAATGATGGTGGAAATAAAAATGAAAAATTCTATTCATATATCAAAATTTATACAAAAAAATATCATAAAAATGTTGTGATAGTGATATTGTTGTAAATATAAATCATGTTTACTGATATTTTATTTTAAAAGGAAAGGTCACTATTAAGCTATATTATTGTGTTTGAAAATTTTATATAAAATTTATGTTTGTATATTACCACTCAATAAGAATATGTTCATATATAATTTAATGATGAAAGTTATAGAATATAGTCACGATGATAGGAAAAAGAAATGATAGGAAAAAGGATAAAATGGTTTTTTAGAAAATTTTAAAGTATGACATTAACAATTTAAGAAATAATTTATAATAAAATTACAAACCTCAAATGGATTAATTTTTCAAACGTGAGGAAATACCTATATCAAATAGAAACTTCAAAGGGGGTGTCAGTGTAATTTGCACCACTTTTAAAATAATACTATATGCACAAATTAGTAAACTAACTAGTGTATTAACAGATGTTGTGGCACAATTTTAGAGGTTTTGGTTATTTGTAATTTGTATAATAGGTGGGGTTAATAATAATATCATAACACTAGTTGGTACACTAATTAGTACACTAGTTGGTGCATATAGCACCACTCCCACTTTTAAATTTGCTCTTCCTTCATTTTCAACTTTATTCTGGGTCATAGGTCCCGTTTGGTGTAGCTGTTAAAACAGATTATAGATTATAATTTAATAGATTATAAATTATGACTTTAATCAGAAGCTGTTAATTTGTTTGGTGTAACTGTTGGATTATAGATTTAAGTTGCTGAGTAGTGTTTGTTAAATAAGTAGTGAAGTAGTTTTTTCAATAACTTTTATTTTTTGTTATTCATTACTTGTCTACATTTCTCATGAAATAATAATAATAATAATAATAATAATAATAATAATAATAATAATAATAATAATAATCTGTAGTCTATTTGGGTCATTTTCTATTTTTAAAAAAATAAAAAACAAAAAAATCTAAGAGTATAACTATAAATTAACATGTCCACAACAGAAGCTGATAATCAGAAGTAAAGGGTGAACAGCTTCTCAGAATCAATTTTTTTGAGTTAAAATAAGTTGTTAGAATCAGTGTTTGAAATAAGTTTAACCAAACAGTCCAAAATAGATTTTCCAAAGCTAGAAGCTATAAGTTAGCTCAAAAAAACCCAAACAAATGCACCCATACATGTCGGCAAAATTTGTTAGGACTTGGGTTAGAGACTTTTTTTAAAAAAAAAAACTAAAATAGTTAGTAAAAATAAAATAATTTAAATAATTAATTAAAAAAAAAGCCATATTCAAATCTTAATTATTTTATTTTTTTCTCTTACAATTATCAAATCAATTATGAAAAAAGATCAACTAATTCTCTAAACACAACTTTTTTAGTCAGGTTAACATAGCCAAAAAAATTTTAAAACTAACTAAAATAGCCAAATGCCCAAACGAACCCACTATAATATCACTTTTAACTTAGTTTTTATAATTATAATTTTGTAGATTATTAATTTAAAAAACTTAAAATAAATTATAAATTTGTTTAGTGTAATTTATACTAGGATAAATTACAAATACACCCCTTGAGGTTTGCTTAAAATACGAATTGTCCCATGTGGTTTGAAAAATTACAAATACCTCCCAGTTAGAATTTTTATTTAACAGAATTAATTGAAAAAGTGAAATTTCTAACTGTTCACCTATATAATAATAAAATTATCTGAATTATTAATTAAAATAAAATTTTAACATTATTAAAAACTGTTAATTAACTTGAAGATTTATTAATAAAAAGATCTAATTGTTATGAAATTAGAAACCTTAGGGGGCATAATGTAATTTCTAAAACCACATGGAATAATTTGTAATTTAAGTAAACCTCAGGGCGTATGTTTGTAATTTATCCTTTATACTATTATAAGAAGCAAAGGTTTTTATGTGAGGATTGAACTTTTTTCGAGTTGTCATCTCAACTTGAAAAAACATTTGGGCTTCGTAGATCCATTTTAGGATCGATTTTAATAATTCAAACCATTCATCTTTTAAGACTCGTTGAGTAGAATATTCATGCAAAAAAAATCAATATGATTAGATATCAGTAAGTATTTTGAATCATATTTGTTTTTAAAAAAATGGATTACAAATATAATTTCAAGAATAACCAGTTATTTTTTATAATACAAATTTGATTACCGATGTTCGATTACCGTAGGTTTTTGCATGAATATTCTATTCAATTAGTACTAAAAAGTGAACAGTTTGGATCACTGAAATCAATCTCAAAATGTGCCTACCAAATCCTATCACTCTCTCAAGTTGAGATGGTTAATTTAAGAGAAACCAAACCCTTTGTGCCAAGTGTCTCATTTCTCAATGTAAAACAAAACATTAGATAAAGAAAACGGTGGGACTCGGGATTCAAAGCTAAGACCGTAAGTCTAACAAATAAGACTTTTACCATTTAAGTAACACACAATAATCTATTTGCATACAATAAATTGTAAAATTATTTGGTACAATGTTTAATAATTAGTGAAAAAAGGTTGAATATATTTAGTTAAATAAGTTGTTAAATATTTTTTTTTGGCAAATTACACGGATAGTCCTTGTATAATTTTGGTTTCTATAATTCTAATTGGTTCGATTTTAATCCTGAATTTATGATTTTATCTCAATTCAATCGAAATGATTACAATTGATAGCATTTTCTTATGAAAAATACGCAAATAAGCGGCATGTAACATGCTTTTAGGGGCAAAATTATAATTTTCTCAACTCAGTGAGTTAATTTTAACCAATTTAGTGATATTTTTTCATCAAAATCCCTAACGACTTTATCAATTGAACCAAATTGATACAAATTTTTTTTTTATTTTGTTATTTATTTGTTTATTTATTTTTTTTTTGTCTATTGCAATCAACAACAACAAGGTTACAATATGTTGCAATCAACCAATTTTTTTATTTGTTAATACACCTTTGTTATCTGTTGCAAACAACAACAACAACAACAACAACAACAACAACAACAGTAGATGTTTCCTTTCTTATTTGTTGCAATCAACAACAACAAAGAAAAAAGTGATGAAAAGACTAAAAACATGAAGGACGATGGGAACTGTCATTTCATGACGTCGGCAGCGAAGATTGATCCGAGAGACCTACAGCGACGAATGTCAATGAGGTTTTTGGAAGAGTAGATCTGTTCATATCATTCATATCAACATGTATATATATATGCATATGTATGTATGTACCGTCGGCATCGTGAGAAGGTCCAGAGCAGACAACAGAGTTAGGGTCACAAAGATGACATAGAGCATTTTGGAGAGGTAAGGAGAGAGAACGTCGCTGTGTGTAGCGAAGAGGAGATTGAGAAAATGAACGCACTTCTCAGAGGAATTAGAGAGGTGGTCGAAGAGACAAACATACTTCTATATCTTCTAGATCTCTGACCATCGCGACCAGATCTTTCAAATCTCCTGTGACGCCCCAAAATTTGAGGACATCATATTAAGGTTTAAAACTTAAAATCAATTTTCTTAATTAAGAACTTATAATCATTGCTACAACCAAGTTTACTATCATTCATTAATTAATAACACAGAAATTAAAATTCTCAACTTACAACTTCAGTCAAACTCAAGGCTTAGTCTTAATACCTAAAAAAAAAAAAAAAAATTAACACAAATATAAAAAGAAAACTAGAGAAAAACTAGAAAACTTAGAAAAATGGTTCATGGAACTTGGGCACTCTTCAAGCTGACCAAGGATGAATGTCGCCTTGCGAGGCCTTTGTGTTTCCTTCGGTTTCTTCAGTATCTGACATAAAATGCCAGGGCAATGGGAATGCCAATGAGCAACGAGCTCAATAAGATACTACAACCTGAAAATACCCACCCCGATAATAATGCTCACAATTAATGAATACTGTGTGGAATAACAAGCAGCATTTAATAAACATAACAGGGATGCTATCAGTTATAATAATAACAATAGATAATAAGAACAAGGGCAAGCGGAAGCAATATTTCATCATAAGGAAAAAAATACCAACTTTTCTTTTAAATTTACATAGATTTGGTATATCAGGTAATTTTAGATAACTCCCCACGGAGCACTATTTCCAGTCAACTGCTAAGTAATGGCCACGGGCAATTCTGACTCCCCCTTGGTCAAATATTCAAATGTTACTTGCGGTAACTACCAATGATGCCCACGCACTAGGGTTACATACCCGAGTCGTGACATCACGGTCTGTCCCAAGTGAATGGTCTATGTTGTGACACCCACACTACCAACCTTATATTGCCTATACCGATAAGAGCCAAAATCTATTCCCGTTCCATGTTAGGGTTCTCAACTCACTTGCACAAGACTCTAAACCGAGCTCACCGCATCACTTTTAAACTTTAATGCATTGGATAAATTTCGTGTTTCTTTACTTCGTTGAATTCACATTTTGATGCATGTATGAGTGTTAGTTTGCAAACCACAGTGACATAAGGTTTATATGGCAGAACATAATCATGTATGGCAACCAAAATAAATATTATAGAATGTCTCAGGAGTCATCATGAAATTTCAATGAATTTCTCACACTCCTTTTCAGCACTATATGGTCAAACTAAAAATAATGAAACCCATATCAAACGAAGTTCAATTATTATAATATTTTAACTGGTGCTAGCTCATTGAGTTAGGAAAGTATTTCATGAGAAAACCAGGGCTAAAAACGATTTTAAAATAGAGAAATAAAATTTGGAAGAAAACTGGTTTCTGGGACAGTGAGTTACAGTAACTTCTAGCACAGGTGATCTATGTTTGAAAAATAAAAAGGGGCATCAAACGGTGTCAAAAAGAGGTATGGTCAGAACGGCTTGCTAGATATTTGAGTTTAGAACATATTTCCAAAGAGTTTGAAGACTGAAAACCAATGGAAGATGGTCAAATAATTTTTCTAAGAAAATAGGGCAGATTCTATTGCATTTTAGTAAAACTACAATTTCGCCCTTTAGGCTTATCCATTTTTTTGTGAAATCGGCGGCAAATGAAAGATAACTCTTATATCTAACTATCCCAAGTGGTTGTGCAGAAAAATACCATTTGCAGAGAAAATGGGACCTATTTGAAATCACTGTTTCTGTTGTGTTGTGAACAACACTTAGGACAAATATTTATTTCGGTAAGAAAATGGTGTCCAATGATTTTATAAAACTTTACACGTGCATACAACACCTATATATACTCCTAGTAACAACAGATTTTTGACACAAGTTATTTTCAATTTGTTAAAGCATTTTACCTTCGATAAAATCTGAGACAGTGAAGAAAACATAAGTTTCAAGTAAACATGAACCACCCTTATCTCATTTTACCCCCATGCAAGATTATTTCAAACAACGGAGAATATTTGAATATATAAGAAGACAAAATTAGTAGCTAAACCATCTAATCTATGCTTGCAAGAATGAATAGAAATCATATAATCATGAAATTATTATTCTATCAGAATGTAAACATGGATTGAGCTATTCTTGCTATGTGTGTAATAACAATGCATATTCTTGCATATTTTTAATATATAGATTTAGTAAAAAAATATATATATATATCTAAGGGGGGATAGAGGTTTAGTATTCTTACCTTAAGAGCTTTTTACAAACTATTCCCAAAATTTGTTTTGAAATGGTGACCACCAAGCACCCTCTTCTCTTCCTCTCTTTTTCTTTTCTTTTTCTCCTCTCTTTTTCTTTCTTTTGCTCAGCTGCGTGTATAGAATGAAAGGGCTGAACAGTGCTCTTATTTATAGGAGTTTGGTGACCTATTTTTATTTTATTTTATTATTTTTTTTTTTTTTCTTTTGGCTTGGGAAATATTACCTACATGTAGGCTTAGAGTGTAGATGTATGCATGACTTGGCATGCATTGGCTTGCCTCCAGCAGCTTTCTTGGGAAGAAAAGGCAGCCAAAATGCTCTGCCAAAAAATTTGAGTTTCTCTCTCTCTCTCTCTCTCTCTCTCTCTCTCTCTCTCTCTCTCTCTTTTATAAATAAAATCAATATTTATATATAACCTGTTCACTAGATGTTTTGTTCTCTACTATCCTCTAACTAACTTAGTTATTATTTGTTTAACTCATTTAGTTTCCACAACTGTATTTAGATACAGAAATTTAATCACATATTGATAAATAAATTTATTTAAAGGAGTTTAATATTGGTATTAATCATGATGTTATTAAATTATAATTTAATAATCACTATTAATTGACTTAATATTGTTATTAACAAACTAATTAGCTGTCCAAAAATTTAGGTTCTTACATCTCCATCGTTTTCTGTTGATGTAGGGTCTCGCCATTTCTAGGCGAACAAGGCAGCAGAATCGCAGGTGATAAGACTAAGGCTAAGCAAGAAATCCATAAAATCTGCAAACTGAACCGGTCTAGTCCAATCCAGTATGTTTGGATTGGATTTTTGAATCCGTGGTCCTATTCTGGATTGGAAAATTTGAGTAGCCATTCCCCGTGAATCGTTTCCGGATTTCATTTCACAGTTCCAGATTGGAACTGATTCAAACCGTATACAATTTAGACTATATTCATACCATACACCCTTGATACATACTATCCTACCTCTTATATATAAAACCAAAACCCTAATTCATTTTCTTCTCTACTCTATGTGTGCAACAGTTGCTTTGTTGCTATTGTTGTGTTATTTTTTAGTTTTAGTTTTGTAATCGTGGAACCAGTTTTGTTTTTTTTTTTGGAAATTTGTAATGGCTGCTACTATTGTTGTTGTGGAACTGGATATTATGTTTGTTTAAATTAATTGTGGAACAATATTTATGTTTATGTTTTGAAAAATTATGTGTAAATTAATGTTAAAATAAAAATGTTATATGATTTTTCTTTATTAATAGATTATGTGAATTCGTATTTCCAAACTGAGTAGAATTGTGTTTAAATGGTTTGGTTCGGATTGGTTTCATGATTTAAATGGATTGGATTGGTTTCAATTTTTATGGAATTGTGGACGACGGATTGGTCTTGGTTTTTTTCCCAAACCGAACCAATTTGGACCATGCTCATCCCTAGATGGCACTTGAGCGTCTCTCTCAGAGCGATGTTGGAGGCAATGACGATAGAGAGAGGGGGCTAGGGTTCAGATCAAAGGCGGTGGCTAGGGTTCCGAGATTGAAGATGAAGAAGAGAGAGAGAGAGAGAGAGAGAGAGGGAGGATTTTGAAACAAACAGATAAGAGAGAGGTATACAATATATATATGTGTAGATACTTTGGTCAAATTTTGAAACAAACAGATAAGAGAGGGTATACAATATATATATATATATATACATATATGCGTAGATATTTTGGTCATTTTGGCTAAGCATGTCATTATGGGCAAAGTATTTTAGAGTATGGACTTTTGACCAAACAAAATTTTAATTTTAATTTATAAACCACGTGTCCTTTTCTTATTTTTAAGCAAATAAATTAAATAAATTGATTTATAAGCATTACCGAACAGGACCAATGTAACATAGGGAAAATTATACTTTGTTCACCAGCCTACGAATCATATGTTCACATGAAGACTAAAAATTGTGTATTTAAAAACATGCCTCACATAAATGTGTGGTTTTAATATTGTTTACAATTTTAATTATTACATAAATTTTTTGCTTGAACAATTCAAAAGTTAAATTTTTTTATTTTTTTACTAATGAATCAATATTCAAAATCATTCATCAATTCAATGTTCAAGAACTTTTTCACATAAAGTTTAGGGGTGAGTGTAACGCCCAAAAAAAAAAGTACAATGAATATAGTAATAACCAAGGCTCTTAAGAGATACCAAAATTATCCCCAACACATTCCATTACATGATCTCAGTGTTTATACAAAATAATCCCACATGCGGTTATACATTCAATGAATTCTAGTATATGAATCTATAGCATGTAGAACATTCAATAAAAAATGAATAAATCCCCTCGAGGGGCTTACAAAAATATGGTTACAACAAAATAGAGCCTTGTGCTCTCAATACATGCATCTACGCCTTAATTTGGCGGATTTACCACGTCCTTTCCTGCACCAAAATCCCATAGGGGTGAGTATAAAGCCCAGTAGAAAATTTTTAACAAAGTATATATATTTTATACAAACTTCGCAAAATGAAATACACATGTCATGCTATGTTTTCTTGAATGAAAATCACATTTTTCACCTTTTGAAACCATCATGCTCAATGACAAATTAAAATCTCAACATTTCAAAATTTATCCATTTAATCCAATGGGGCGGTAAATACGACTCAGCTAATCCCTAGGTTGGTGTCTGCAAGTAGGTATAACTAGTACTACCAAAAACCCACTTTACCGGTTGCTAACCGGAAGGGAAGTGGTACCTCTTCCGCACGTGTTTTCGGTCTTTCACCCTGGACACTCAGACCAACTTAATCCATTTCATCTACACCTTCTATCCGGACTTACCAACGTATTGACCCAAAAAAAACTCCATGAAAACTTATTTCACGACATGCTTTTCTCAATGCAAAAGTTTTCAAATCCAATAATCAAAATTTACTATAATCAAATAAATTGAGATGAAAATGCAACAAACATCAATGCAATGCAATATTCTTTCCATTAACAATTCTATCCCATGATTTAACCATGAAGATCTATATCACCAATTTCCTTATTTCCATGGTGATTTCACAAGAGAACTATCTATCAAACCAAGTTCATCAAAAATAACAATGTTCCCACCTTTCTCTTATTCTCAACACATTAGTCATTTTAAGACTAAAACAACATTTGAACAACAACTTCCAATATCAACATATTTTCATTCTCCTTTTTCATGAAACTCATCATCATATATATATATAAGAAATTTCATCATCCTTTACTCTTTTGGCACACAAAATAGTATTTAGGCAATGTCAACCATATATTTTCAACATATTTTGAAAGCCCCCATATTCTAGGTTTTTATTTCTCACCACAATAACACACAAATCACTTGCAAGAATTTCTTCAAAAAATAACTCTTCCTCAATCAATGTAGTTCAAGACCTCAAGGAATTATTTCAAGGGAGACATGAAAACAAATTTACTCCCAAACTCCCACATTGTTGAGCCAAACATCAAGTTTCAAGATTTACAAGAGAAATTCCGAAAATTTAATCAAAATCTCGCAAAAATATATATATAACTCTAAGAAATCCCCTACCTCAAGTTTGGAACAGAAAATGAGATGAAACCCTTAAAATCGACGGCGTTGAAACACGATCTTCACCGCACACAACGAAGAGTTATCCAACTTTAATGAAGGAACAAGGATCAAAATCCCAATGGATTTCAAGAAATCAAGGTTTTAAGATGTTTGGTGGAGGTTTTTAGAGAGAATGAGAAGCAAAATGATTTTAGAGTGAGAAGGAAATGTTTTAAAAGTGATATACACAATCCAAAAGAAAGAAAGAAAACAAAGTTTTCGAACCCAGGTCCGTTCCGCATGTGCAGCACTTACCCCTGCACGTGCGAAGCGTGCTTTCCCGCACGTACGGCCCTCATCCCTGTACGTGTGGCTCTCCTATTCCGCACCACCTCTTGCACCTGCATATAATGCAGTGAGCAAGCCCAGAATTCCCCTCTCTCCCGCACATGCCGCACGTGCGGCCCCTCTTACGCACGTGTTGCCCAAGGCCTCCACACGTGCGGCTTAGCCTTTCAGCCCGAAATCACTCCAGCTCGACTCGAAACACCCCAGATCCAACCTTGCACCTCCCAAAATACGAGAAACTTGACACGAAAATCAAATAAAAGTAAGGACTTGGGAATAAGCTTCCAAACACAACAAACCCAACCTATTAACAAGTCTCCTAGTCAAACTGACGCCCCAACAGGACAAACCCAAGGTTAAACGAGAGAAAACGAAACGAGTAGCGCACTCGGTCATCACAGTGAGTATGGTCCGGATTGGTCTGGATTGGGGTAAAATCAGGATCAATCCGTTATCTACAGTTACTAAAAAATTAGAATCATTTCAATCTATTTAAATCGTGGAACCAATCCGAACCAATCCATTTAAACACGGATTAGATCGGTTTAGGACCACAGATTCACATAATTAAATAACAAAATATATATATATATATATATATAGAACATTTTAATTTCATAAAAACATAAACATAGCATCATATTAGTTTCACAATAGCAACATGTCTTTCCATAATAGTCACATACTGTTCTAGAATTTAAACAATCATAAAAAAACTACTTTCACCATAAGTATTTAGACCATTACAAATTAAAACTAAAATCTAACAAACAAAAGTAATAAAAGAAGATACTATGCGAGTTTAGGTTTGGGTTTATGTTTTATATGGAATAAGAGAAGATATTATACGAGATAGTGTATAATATAAATATAGGTTATTTGTATACGGTCCGAATCAATTCTAGTCCGGATTCACGGGGTTCAATTCGGAACCGATCTGTGAATTACGGATTTTTAATTTTTTAATCCGAAACCGAATCATGAATTTAAAAAACCAATCCAAACCTAACGGATTATACTAGACCGAATCGGATTATGAATTTCACAGATTCCTTACTCAGCCGTAATAAAGTTGATTTGGGAGGGACTATTTTTTATAGAATAAATTACTATCCCTTCTATACTTTTCAAATTATATTAACAGTTTTTATTAAACATCACTGTCTTTTTTTCACTTTAGATTTTATGGTAACAAATTTTCTCTCGGTTAGTCAACCATTTGTTGACCGAACAAAAAATTACTTACTTTAGCATAAATTTTTTTTTTTTTTTTTAAATTCGTACTTTGCCTTTGTTAATCTCCCTTCTAACAACACTATCCCTATAACCAAACACCTTCCATCATTGACCTCATTACCAAACATCACATCTTAGGAGAGCAATGAGAAGAGAAGCCTTGCAATTTGTGGGGGAACTTCTATTTCCACATACCATTTTCTCTTTCTTCACACACTTAATAATATTTTATTTTATTACAATTTTGTCCAAAAATAAAATTATCAAAATATCTATATCTTCTCCACCAAAATCTTAACTTTCTAAACCTAACCCTAGCTACAACCACCATGAACCACTATTGTTGCAAATTTGCCACCGTGAAATCTCCATTGCCATGAGCTTCCCACGATTGCAAACTCAGTCCGCAGCCCCTCTCCGGCACCCTCGCAACCACCACCCTTTATTCTGTCAAAATCATAGTCCTGACCCCTCCCCTCTCTCTCTCTCTCTCTCTCTCTCTCTCTCTCTCTCTCTCTCTTCTCTCTCTCTTTCTACGAAAACCTAGCCACTTCGATTTTTCTCTTTAAAACCCTAGTTGCCGACAATCTCTCTTTATTTCAAAACCCTAGTCGCGTAATCTCTCTCTCTCTGTGAATCTCTTTATATCATGGTCGCTGGAGTGTGGGGAGGGTTGGTGTATTGCAAGTAAGAGAGTTGTGAGCAACAAAGGTCGCGAGAAGAGGACTAGATAAGGGCGGAGGTGCGAAGGGAATGGTAAGGGAGGGTTGAAGAGGGCCACCGAAGATGGTGATAGTAGCGAGGTGAGATGGGAGGTTGCGATGGTGGCCGAAGTTCGCAGTGATTCATGGCGATGGCGGTAGTGATGAATGGGTGGCTGGGGTTGGGTTAGGTTAGAATGTTTGATGTTGTTAGGGGTATTTTTGACAAGGAATGATGTGTACTTAGTAAAATTTGATATTTGAAAATCATTGTGTGCCTTGAGAAGAGTTGTGCACTAAGAGAGTTTAGTATGTAGAAATAGAATTACACGCTGAAAAAGGGTGGTAGGGATATTTTCAATAGTAAGGTTGGCAACAAGGTGATTTCAATATTATTCAAGGGGTGTCAGTGTATTTTACCCTTTCGTATTCTTTGTTAAATATTATTTGATTTTCTGTCTTCATGGACATATACTTATATCTCCAAGACTATAAATTGTTGTAGGGGTCGGAACTAGAAATTTTGTGTTGCGATGAGACCTTCCAATATTATCTATGCATGTATAACTTAAGATTAAAATAAAATTGTGATAGATACAAAAATGTTTGGTGCGCTGCAAACAATTTATCTCTAAATTACACATTTTCTTCCTGAGTATAAGATGTCTAAGAATGTCAATATAATTTCCATATACATAATTAAAATAAATAAAAATGTATAAATGTAAGTTTTGCGAAGAAAATATATATTATGGTTCACAAATTCACAGTGTTAAAACGTATATACGTCTGTGTAATTTTGGTAACAAATATTAAATATGGTTTGAGTTTCATAATAGAAAAAATTAATTGCAATTTGATTTGGAAAGACAGAGTGATCAAAACATAGGATAATAAAATAAGGATAGATTCTTGGGTAACCTTGTGGAAATAAAAACTTAAGGAATCTATGGGCTATTTTATTCAATTTCATTGTTAACTTAAAATATAGATTAACATCTCCAATGATTGATGCTGAAATGACAATCCCAAAACCAAATTATGTTATGCTACAGTCCCAAAATGGCATAATTTGGGCAATGCTGCTCCAATAATAATACAAATGTCATTTTTTTGGGTCTATTTTTTTATGTAAAAAGTTAAATATAAATGCTATCTATGTGTCCTATCATCATAAAAAGAGAATAACTTTTTATCAAATTTTAGCTTTTGCAAAACTTTGTACAAAATTTGATACAAAGTTTGGCCTTGTTATAATTCGGCATAGAAAATAGATTATTATTAGAGGTGAATTTCGAAGGGTTACCAAATTTTGTGGCATTGATGGATTTGGGGCTAGTAATGTTGCATTTTGCATAGTGGAACCAATGGCAAATCCATTTTAAACTTTGAAAGAATGGATCAACTCCGAAATTTTGAATTAAATTTCTGCAAGTTTAAATATGAATGTGAGGGAACTTGAGGGGCTTGTGGGGTTTGTGGGGTTTGACCATAAGTCTTGTTTCGATAATTCAAATCATTCATTTGGTTGGGCCTTTTGTGTATATCTTTCAGGGGGGAAAAAAAAAAATGATCAAAACGATAATTGTAATTTTTTTCATTTTATCAGATTTGTTTCCAAATAAATGAATGATTTATTTTTAAAAACATACTTACCGTCCATTTTTTTCTGAGACAAACATGATATAATGAAAATATTATGATTATTGGATCAATATAATTTTTTCTATAGATGATACACATCAAAAGCACTAAAAAATAAACAGTTTAAATCATCAAAACAAAATCACAATGAGCCCCATTGGCCCTTTAAATTTAGATTTGAATATAAAAGAAACACAACCCATTAAGTTAGCACCATAATCTTGACTCACAGGTGATGGTTCCCTAAAAGTAATTCCCAAGGTATATATATATTTTTTTCTTCTCATTTTATGTATTATAATTAAGAATATCTTTGTGGCTTAAGTCATAGAGACCACTATTTACATACTGGATTACCAAACCTCACACATTTCTAGTCCAGTACACCATTTCATTTTTGGGGAATTTACTGATAAGTTTTATACATAAAATTCAAAATTTATTTAATTTCAAAACAAAATACTTGCACCGATTAGTCCTATATATTTTTAATTATTACCAAAAAAATCCTTTTTTAAAAAAAAAAAAAAAATTTAAGACGCTCCTACATCCTACCACCGTCAGACTTCCGTTGGACGGTCATCAGAGACTTGCCGGAATATTCAATATCACTGGAAAGTCACTAGAATAGCATCGAAAATTAGACGGAGTATCACCGGAATGTTCTGAACGTTATTGGAAGTCGTCGGAATGTCAAGAATGTTCGCTGGACGTCAAGAATATCACCGGAGACTTACCAGAATATTTAGAATATTGCTGAAAAAAGAAGAAGGATAAACTAAGAAATTAAAGTGAAAAAAACATAACAAAATATGCTAAATATTGATAAACTGAAAAAAAAAAAAAAAAAAAAAAAAAAAAAAAAAAAAACAACAACAACAACAACAACAACAATGAAAAGAAACGTATGTTTTCAATTTTTATAGGGTTTAAGCAAATAATTTCTAATATTGATCAAACTGAAAACAAGTTTTGAAACTGTAAAATGTTACAGTTTCAAAATATGATTCTATTAAGTATTTATCCTTATTAATCAAACTTAAAAACATGTTATGAAATTGTAAAATTTTACAGTTCTAAAGAAAATTTTACAGTTCTAAAGAATGATTCAATTCAGCACTAAAAAAATTGAAATTGTAAAATTTTACAATTTTCACTGCCTGTAATTAAAACTAGAAAACAACTTAGTCAGAATTTGAAAATTTTCTCCATTATAACAGGAAAATAGAAGTGTATAATACCAAAAAAAAAAAAAATTTAAATTGAGAGATCAAAAAAAAGAGACAGATATAGATATGCTTGTATTTTGACAACTATTTTTTGGTTTAAATCTAGCTAGATTTAACATAGATTTACTATGAGTAGATCTACTCATCTTCTTTATCGGAAACTTACCTCTTTCGTCGTCGGTGAACACGAAGTAAGGAGTTGGTGCTCGATATGGTTGCCCGTGAATCCCAATCAATGGTAGCTGCCGGTCACTGGTGACTGTAGATTAGAAAGAGAGAAAAAAAGAAAAAAGAAAAAAAAAAAGAAGGCGTGGTTGTTGTCATCATCGAAGCCAATATCTGAGAAAGAGAAATACATAGAAGAAGTAAAGTATAAGGAAAGATGAGAAAATAAATGGATATAAGACTTTTGGGTCCATCTAAAAAATTTTGAAATTAAATAAAATACACACTTTTTAAAAAGAACTTGCGAGTAATTTGCCCTTCAATTTTTTTCTTTGTGGGTGATCTATGATACATTTTATGATAAATCATTGGGCTGGCCCAAACTCAATTAAGTATCTAATGTGATATATATGGGCTTTGTCCTTTACTATCTGCTGCAAATTCTCATTCTCACCCACTTAAGTGATAAATTATTCAAATGCTCCAGTTAAAAAAAAAAAAAAAAAAAAGGATAGATGAAGTCTAATCTATCTATACTATATATATTAACAAATGTATTTAGTTTCCTCTTAGGCTTCCAAATTTCCACTCTTAATTTTTTATAAAATCTAAAATTTAAAAAAATTATGTGGCACTTATTTTTAAGCTAAGTTTCCCACTCACTCTTCTCCCATCACTTCTATTTAAAATAAAAACATTTTTCTTTAATAATTTAATAATAATATATTGTTAGAATAATATATCAACAAGGGAAAAAAAAAAAGTTCTTCGGAAATTCAATAATAATTGAATTGATAATGTATAGGCCTCCAAATCTTCATTCCTATTTTTTTTTTTTTTAAGTTTAAAAAAGAAAAAATACGTGGCACTTATTTCTAAGCCAAGTTGTCTCCAAAAATTCAAAATTATTTGAATTGAAAATCTATAGGCCTTCAAATTTTCATTCCTAATTTCTTATAAAATCTAAAAAAAAATTTAAAAATTATGTGGCGTTTATTTCTAAGTGAAGTTTTCAACTCATCACTCATCTCCCCTCACTTATTTTTAAGCTAAGTTTCCCACTAACTTCTCTCCCATCACTTCCATTCAAAATAAAAACCTTTTTCTTTAATAATTTAACTAGCATATCACTCATGCTACGTACGAGATTAAAAAAAGATTGATAAATTTGTTTTTATATTAATTAAAAATAATTTTAAAAAATAAAAAAAAATAGATAATATTAAGTAAGTTTTAACTTTTTTTAACAAAAATAGTTTTTAAAATTAGCTTTTCAAGTGACTTTTTGGATTTTTTAAGAGATAAAAAAAATAAAAAATAAAAAAAAAGTTAATGTATTTAGGAATGAGTTGTTTAATTGTATTAGAAAATGCAAATATTTTTGTTTGTTACTTAAATTTTCTGTTTTACCGTTCCAAATGTATAAACACCTATGCACTCACCCACAAGAATTGTTTGATTCCTTCAAACTAGTACAAAGATTTTTTAAATTTTTTTTTGGTACATGCCAAACACATTTTAGCACTCTTTAGTTTCCTTAACTTTTTAATAAAAAAGAGAACATCACAAACATGGCATGAGTTGCACAATTTTTATTTTAATTTAGTTTTTGTTGCTATTAATGTTTTGTCCTAAATATTATATAACAAATAGATATATAATAATTCAATTGGTAAAATTAAAACAAATGAATTTTCTAAAATTACAAAAATTATACTTTTGGTCAAGTATAATTACATTATCAACAAAATTCGTAATTATATTTCATCATATGATAGTTTGACAAGTAATATAATAATCTTATCTTTCTTTTTCTTTCTTTTTCCTTTTTTGTGTGTGTGTGTGTCTCTCTCTCTCTCTTCCTCTCTCTCCCTCTCTCACCATCTTCTCTCTCTTTATTTTAAAAGCGATGTGGCAAAAAAATTGAAATGAAATATTTAAATTTTTATATTTATTTCAGGAAGCACATTAGGAAAAATATTCTTATATTAATAAATTTGGTTTGTCAATTGATAGAGTATGATAAATTTAAATAGACCGTACAATATAAGGATATTTTTAATTTTTTTTTTAAAATTTATAAGATGATCGAGATATCTAAGCCATGTTAAATTTATGTCAATCGACATAAATTGAAGAATCACTTAACCAATTTGTTTATGTAAATATTTTTTAAATTGATAAACATGCATTATTTGTATTTTTTTTTTCATAATAAAATGTATATATTTATACATATTTAATAGCTTTGAAAAAAATAGATTATATGTAATATTTTTTTATAGTGCTGTAATAACTTCACTTTAGTCTAGACAAATGTATATATTTTTATAATATTTTTAAACAAGATTAAAAAAAAAATCAATTCAAACAAAATATCACTTCATTTCAAACAAAATTAAACAAATATTTGTTTATGTAAATATTTTTTGAATTGATATTTTTAAACAAAATCAACTGTAGATTAAAAAAAAATATTAAAGTGAAGTTATAAAAATATTAAAGAAAAATTATTAGGTACTTTTGAAGTAATGCTCTACACCATTTGTCAATTAACACATATAATAATGTCACAAAATATTAAAAGTAAAAAATAAAATAACAGTAGTGATATACAAACATAAAATCAATACAAAAAAAATTATACTAATAATGATTTGGTTAGATTTTGATCTATCACTTTATAATAAAGAGTCCGTTGACATTTTTTTATTATACAAATGATACTATCACATCATTTTAGAGTAAACTTTTGCATAAAAATTCTATAGAAATAATATTTTCTAACAAAAAAAAATGGTTTAAGTAAAAAAATAAATAATGATCATTAGAGAGTAGAGGGACAAATGATACATAAAATATGAAATGTAAAACAAAAAATGGTCAAAAGCAAAAAATAAAAAATAAAAAAATAACGTGTGCACTCAAAGGATGAAAGAGTGTGTCCAAAGAATACAAGAGACTAAATATTAACTAACCTCCAATTGTCTTATAAAGATAGAAAAAAAAATAATGAATTGTTTCATTTCATGAATATAATATTTTATAGGATGAGGATGATGTGAATGACTTGGAAAATGTGTAATGTATGATGGCTAGGGCTTTGGTATAAGATAAAAAAAAAAAAAATTGGTTATAAAAAGAGTGCACAAAAAAGATCTTCTTCATCTTTCCTTTTCTAAATTATAAATCATGAAATTTGTTTTTAAATTATTTTTTAAACTTAAAAATTCACAAATTTAGTATAGAAAACAACCAAATCAGTTTATTTAATTTATTTATAGGGAAACAACCAAATCAGTTTTCTAAACTAATTATAAGGAAACAAAATCAATCAAACAAAACAATTTAAATAGATTTGAATTGATTTTTGTTTAATTTATTTTAACGAATGAAGGATTTTAGGTAGAGATTTTAGAAGATGGACAAATAAATTGGAAGATCAACAAACCATGTTTCTATATTTGACTTTAGAACATGATTATTTTTCAGGTAATGATCTTAGGAGACGGGTTTGAAGAATTTTTTTTTTTTTTTTTTAATTCAAAAATTATGTGAGACATATGAATAGTTTATTATTTATTTAAATTGAAAAAAATAAGAAATTGATATTGAGTATGTGGAGGCCAATATTTTAAAAATCGGACCGGTGAGTGAACCGGAAAAATGATCGGGTGGACGGGTCACCGGTTCAACCGTCGGGTTCAACCGGGATCGAACCGTGACATCATAAATATATTAAAATTATATTTAAATAAAAATATAAGTAATAAAATTATAAATTAAAAATTTTAATAATCTTAAATATTTCTCTTAATACTTTTTTTATTAAAAAATATAAAAATATATTTAAAAATATTATTAATTTTAATTTTGGAAGAAGAAATCAAATATTCAATATTCTCTCTATATGATTTTAATTCAAATAATTTGATTGAAAGAAGAGCAAAAATTTTGGAGGGATATCAAAATTTTAAGTTTCCCTCCAATAAATTTGATTGAATCCCACATAGATTTCTTGCGTTTTTTGGAAGAATTTTTTTCTTATAAATAGATAGAAACAATAATTTCAAGCTCTCAATGAGATTCCTCACAAGAGGAGACCCTTAAAAGAGAGTTTCCAATTAAATTATTATTTTATATATATATAATAAAAAAGAAAGAAAGAAAAGAAAGAATAAAATAATAAAAAAAAAGAAATTTTTTCCGGTTCTCTCACAATAGGCCAGTTTTCCACTATGACTGGTTCAGTGGGTGTACCCGGACCGAAACCTCGACCGATCGACGGTTCAACCGGTTGAACTAATCGATCCAGTCTGGTTTTTAAAACCATGGTGGAGGCCTTAAAGGCTTTCCCGCAAAAAATTCCCTTTTACTCATATTGTATAGATAGATAGATAGATAGATAGATAATATACTATTAGAATAATAGTTATCCAATCACAAACTTATCAACAAGAAAGAAAAAAAAAAAAGTTATCCGGAAATTCCATAAGATTTGAATTGATAATCTATAGGCCTCCAAATCTTCATTCCTATTCTTTTATAGTTTTTTTTTTAAAAAAAAAAAAAATATATGTGGCACTTATTTCTAAGCCAAGTTTTCTCCAAAAATTCAAAAGTATTTGAATTGAAAATCTACAAGCCTTCAAATCTTCATTCCTAATTCCTTATAAAATCTAAAACTTTAAAAAATTTTGTTGTATTTATTTGTAAGTCAAGTTTTCAACTAATCACTCATCTTCCCTCACTTTCATTTAAGATAAAATTATTTTCTTTAATAATTTAATAATAATAATATGCTCTTAGAATAATAGTTATCCGAATATAAACTTATCAACAAGAAAGAAAAGAAGTTATTGGAAAATTAAGAAAGTATTTGAATTCGAAATCTATATAAAGATAATCTATATCTATCACGAAAATATAAAATAAAGATGGTTAAATTTAGATTAGAATATATAAAGATAATCTATATTATCCAATCTCACATCTCTCTTATTGTATATAAACAGTTATATTTCAATTGATTGTAAACACGTGCAAAACTATTGACGAAATCAAATAAGGTTATTTATATCCAAGTTTAGAGATTTGGCTACCAACATGAATACTAAATTATTAATTCTTAATTACCTTTTGAGCTCGAATCCAATGATCTTGGTCTCCTACGATTAACTATGTTGCTCTCTCTCTCTCTCTCTCTCTCTCTCTCTCTCTCTATATATATATATATATATATAGACTTGTATATTATTTTAGACATGAGTGAAATGCTTCACACATTTGTAATTTTTGTCTTTTTTTTTTTTTTTTTTCTTGCAAGTGACATCATAACTTTTTTTTAAATATAATATCCAAGTTTGACTGCTAGAAAGATTTGAATTTTACAATTTCTTTTTATTGCATCAATGTTAAATATTATGTATCAAAATTGCAAAAAATAAAAAAATAAAAAAAAGTGTAAGGAAATTATATGTGTATCATTTTCATAAAGAATTTCCCATCAAACTAAAAAATTCTCTCTTATTTGAGAATTTCTTAATAATTTAACTTGACTATTGAGTATTCACTATATTTATTGACTTAAAATTTTGTCTTTTGAGGATTTTAGTGGTAGATTGACATAGTTTTGGGATTTTTATGTTTTTATGTAACATTTAATTTTGTGTTTCTCCATGCAATTCTAATGCATTTTTATCTTCTACATTTGGTATTGAATTTTTTTTTTTTTTTTGGGATAAGAAACTTTAGTAATTGAGTCTTTTGTTTTGTTTGTGGGTTGGCAACATAATTTTTTATTCAAATTTTTTTTTTTCTTCATAGCAAAACATAAATTTCAATTATATGTATTTATTGATATTTGACAATAACTTTTTTCCCCATCTAAGAAAATAAAATAAAATTTGTAACTTTTTTTATTTTATTTTAGTTTATTTTATTGGGTTGGTTTGTTTGTTTAATTGAATTACTTAATTTTGTTTTGGTTTGTTTTTTGTTTTTTGTTTTGTTTTGTTTTTTTTTTTTTTTTTTTTTTTTTGGTGGTCATTATCAAAAGCCCATCGAAAATAAATGAAAAAAGATAACTAATGCGGATGATATTAAATTTAAAATTATAACACATCATATGTTTATAATCCCATTTTTAAATTATTCATTTAAAACCATATGAGCCCGTGCATTGTACCAGTTACCACTGATTATATAGTTTAGGATTCCTTAAAGGATTAGGCTTCTTTAAAGTTGGGAATCAAATTTGAGAGAGTATTTGTACTTAGTGGACTCATTGTGAGCCTAATTTTAGTGATCTGAACCGTTTACTTTTTAGAATTTATTGGGAAGAATAAACATTTAAAAAATCAAGATGATTGGACTTCAGAAGCTATATATTTGAATTACATTTGCCTTAAAAAAATAGTCGGCAAATACTATTTCATAAAAAAATATCATGAAATGTTTCATAAAGAGTTTTCATCATTTGATTAGTGTGTGTTTTTTTTTTTTTTTTTTTTGTATGTGTAATATAACAGTAGAGAATCTTTCATGACATTTTTTTAATGATACCTAGCATTACTCTTTCAAGAATAGCCGTTCATTTTTTTAAAACAAATGTAATTCAAACATATAGACACCGAAATCCAATCATCTTTATTTTTTTTTATGTTTATTGTTCTCAATGAATTTTAAAACGTAAACGGTTTGAATTACTGAGATTGGACTCACAATAGGTCCACTAAACTTAAATACTCTCTTAAGTTAGATTTCTAATTTGAGAGCAGCCAAACCCTTCCTGAAATGCTATAATGGTTCATTATATTGGATTTAAATTGGGTTTAATAACGATTTCGTATGGTATTAACAAACAATAAATTAACTTTAAATGAGGCCCATCGGGTGAAGACTGTTTGGTTGGTTAAGTGACAAACAAGATCAGTCTCTCCTCACCTATTTGGATAATGCTAGAAGAATGAGTGGTGGGATTATGATTTTGTTCACTCATTTTCAAAATATGTGAACAAAACACATATTCTGATTAGTTTAAAATAATTCACACTTTTAAGTGACATCAATTCACTTTTTGAATAAATGATCAGTAAGCAAAATGTATCATTTGTTATAACTTTGAACGATGATGAACAACATTGACCCTACCATAACAATCCAAAATTAACTTGTCATAACTTTTCTTACACAGCTTGGTTGTTAAATAGAAAATGAGGAGTACGTAAGAGAATTTTTATATACTCGCATTGATGTAGAATATATGGCCATCTAATTTTTAGATGGGGAACTTACTGATAAGTCCCATGTACTAAGTTCAAGTTCCAGCTAATCCCAAAACAAAATACTTGCACCAATTAGTCCAACACATTTTTAATTGTTACCAAAAAATCCTTCTTTTTTTTTTTTAATTTACAGACACTGTTCACATCTTACTATCGTCGGACTTCCGTCAAACGGTCGCCGGAGACTCGTCGGAATGTTCAACATCGCCGGAAAGTCGTCGGAATGTTTAAAACATGTTATGAAACTGTAAAAAAAAAAAAATTTTCATGTTATAAAACTGCAAAATTTTACAGTTTTAAACCATGATTCATTCCAGCACCAAAAAAAAAATTCAAACTGCAAAATTTTACAGTTTTCACCGCCTGTAACTAAAACTCGAAAATTACTTGTTCAGAATTCGAAAATTTTCTCATTACAAATCTGTGTGATAGCTGTACAAATCTAAGTCATTACAGATCTATTTCAATGATATTATAGATCTATTTTATCATCAACAACAACAACCATAGATCAACAACTATCCCCCAAAAAAATCTGTAAATAGAGAGAGAAAGAGAGAGAAATTGACAAAACCATATTCATGGCAGATTCTTACAACAGCTACAGCAAGCTTCGTAGATCTGCTGTGGGTACTTCACAGGCACGGCCTCATCTAGCTTCTAGTTGATTTCTTCTATCAGAGTCATCCAATAGGTTCGATGATCGAATTTCGTCGACACTGACGATGATGGTGTCGATGATGAAGAAGAAGAAACAGAGCATCGAATTTTGGGATGCAAAATTGATCTGAAGAACGCATTGTTGATGAAAAACGCATTGTTGATGATGATGAAAAATCTGCAGAAAATTTCCAGATCTGAAGATTTTTTTTTGTTGATGTTGATGAACCCATTGTTGATGATGAACACGTAACAAGAGAGGCAAAAACCAGAGACATAAAGGAAAGGACTTTTTGGGACACTCAAAAAGTTTTGGGATTAAATGGTCACCACATGTTTCACATGGGACCTCCCAGTAATTTCCCCTTTTTAGATTAAAGGGATAGGCCATGCAAAGGCAAAAAAAGGTTGGATTTGGAATCACGTAAAATTTGGTGAGCCAATGGAAAACGTTTTCCGTAAATTTTGAGCAAATTCAATCGTTGGGTGGTCAATTTCGCGAATTTGCAGTTTTTGAAAAGATTTGAAATTTCAATTACTCCTAGCATAGGTTTCAGAATCCGATTCCAAAAAATCTATCATGATCATGGAAGCATATATTAGTGGGTTTAGGGTGGTTACTGTGCGAGTGCACAACAACCACTGCTGTGCAACGAAATGGACCCGTTTCAGGGTCCATTTCGATAATATGAATCATTCACATTTTAGAATGCATCAAGTAGAACACGCCTGCAAAAAATCAAGTTAATCAAATATCGTTTACCCATTTATCCACTCACATTTATATCTACAAAAATAAATAATAATTGTAATTTAAAATATTAAAATGAATATAAATGTGAGTGGATGAATAGGTAAACGATATCCGATTAATTTGATGTTTTGCAAACATGTTCTAGTTAATGTATTCTAAATGTGAATGGTTCGAATTATCAAAATAAGTCCCAAAAAGGGCCCATTTCGCTGCACAATGATCACTGTTGTGCCTCCCGCACAGCAGCCACCCCAAACCCTATATTAGTACTTTCTTTATTTTATTGTAATATTTCTATTTTTGATAGTTTTCATCCTATTTTCTTATTTCCGTATTGCATTATGATTTTTGTCAATTCTAATTGTTTCCTAGTTAAATTAGGTCTGTCTTTGCTTATAAATAATGGATGTAAGCCTTGGAACTCTTTAATTTTTGAGAATTAATATATTTTGAGTTTTATACTCTTTTGTTCCAACTTTGGGTAATATTTGTGAATCAACCATTATTGAACATTTATTCTCGGTATTCTTTGTAAATCAACGAGTTTAAAGAATAATCTTATTTCTGGTATTCTTGTTGAATCAACGGATTTTAAGATCATTACTGTTTTACATTTCACGCTGCATCACACATTCTCAAGAATAAAAATGTAGCATCAATGTACGTGTCATGTTATCATTTTATTATTTTTTATATTTTAGTGTTATATGTTACTAGGGGTGTAAATTTGGCCTGGCTTGGCCCATGCAGGGTCGGGTTGACCCATGTCAGGTTGCCCGAGCTCCTACTAAAATTCGGGCTAGGCCAGCCCACAGACTAGAAAATTAGGTTCAGGCCCAGGGAATATTTGAGCCTCGGGCCAGTTGGCGGGCCTGGACTTGGGCTTGGGCGAGCTTGAACATTTTTTTAAAATTTTTTTATAGTTTTTTAATCAAATTTTTATTCTTTTCTACTAAAAATGACACTAGCCCTCGAGTGGGTCAGGTTTGAGCGGGTCTTGAACGAGCTGATGGGCTAGGCCAGGCGGGCCCGGCCGAGTTTCAAAATGATGGCCTAAGCCCAGACATAGGCACAGAGTCCAGGGCTGGGTTCGGACTTGGACCTAACGCCCATGAGTCGCGGACCAAATTTACACTTCTATATGTTACCACTACGTTAATAGCATAGTATACAAAATGTAATAAGATATATAATATGGTCCCCATATCCAGCATATCTCGAATGATAGACAACCATTAAAATGTCTATAATTAATTATTGATCCTAATGCATCATATGCACGCTTAGATTATCAAACAAAATGAAACATTTTCAATGTCCAACTTTTAATTTGATGTTGTATTTTGTCTACAAAATGAAACACTTCCAATGTTGTCCTTTTAAATTGATGTTATATTTTATTTGTAATAAGAATCCAACAATGTTGTTTTCAATCAAAAAACATATCCGTAATACTCAAAATATATAATTATTAACAAAGTAAAAAGAGACATCTGCATCTATCTGAAAATGCTGCTGATCACTAAATGAGTAATTATTATACTCACTTACATGTAAAAGTATAAAAGAATATATGAAAAATGTATAAAAATAATTAAGATTGTTTCCAAATATGTAAAAAAAATACATTAAAATTCTAAATAAGTTCGAATTATCTAAATAATAATAATAATAATAATAATAATAATAATAATAATAATAAAAGAATTTTTGATAGAAATGTAATGTCCAACAAATAGAAGATCAGCCAACAAACCTAGGATATGGGCACTAGCACCTATAAATGGGGTGTTTAGTGGGGCTTTTTTGAGCCAACTTATGCCTTTTGGCTTTTAAAAAATTATTTTGGATTGTTTGGGTAAACTTATTTCAAACAACTTCTGATTCTAACAACTTATTTTAAATCAAAAAAGTTGATTCTGAGAAGCTGCTCACCCCATACTTCTGATTATCAGTTTCTGCTGTGGACATGTTAATTCACCATTATACTCTTAGATTTTTTTATTTTTTATTTTTTTAAAAATAGAAAAAGACCCAAATGGACTATAAAATATTATTATTATTTTTTAAGAGAAATGTAGACAAATAGTGAATAATAAAAAATAAAAATTAATCGAAAAAGTTATTTCACAGCTTATTTAACAAAGACTACTCAGCAACTTAAATCTATAATCCAATAGTTATACCAAATAGATTAACAGCTTCTGATTGAAGTTATAATCTATAATCTGTTAAGTTATAATCTATAATCTATAATCTATAATCTATTTTAACAACTACACCAAACAAGACCAAATAACAGCAAAAGACCAAGCCAAAGGACTCCAAATGCATCGTTATCACAGCTCACAACTTACATGCAATGATGGATCTAACGAGGGTTGGGAGGAGGCCGCACCCTAAAAATTTGAAAAATATTATATATTATATTTAAAATTTAAAATTAATTTAAAATTATAAGAGTTCGCACATTCAAATTTTTTTTAGATAATGTTAAAATTATAGAGTAGTCCTCCAAATTTTTTAAACTATAGAATAGTCCTCATAAAATCATAATTTTGGATCCGTCCTTGCTTACTAGGGCTGGGCGCGGGTCGGTTGCGGCCACGGAACTTCCAATCCACCATCCGTCCGCCAGATTGGCGGATTGGAGAAAATCAATCCGCATCCATCTGCCAATCCGGCGGATGTGGATTGAGCGGATTGGCAGTTTGGCGGATGGATGCGAATCGGTTTAGCGGTTTAAAATTTTATAAATTTTCAACATAATTCAACTTGTGCATTTCCTCAAAAAAAAAAAAAAAAAAAGAAGAAGAAAGTATTTCAGTTAATGACTTAAAAAAATATTACAATCACTGCGTGCCTCATCCAAAGTAAGGAAATTTGAAACTTTAGAATATCATAATCACTGCATGTCTCATCTACATACTACAATCACAGCATGTCTCATCCACATAAAGTATTACAATCTATGGTTCTTAAAAGATAAAAACAATGCAAACCACAAAAATCATGAACAGACCAGTAGTAGAGATTGTATGTTTCTGTATTATTACATCTATATTTGTTTTTGAAAACAAAAATCAACCAGCATATATCATATTTTCTATTTATTATTTTTAGACATAGATTTAAAAATAAAAAAATATAGATAAATAATACATTTATTTATTTTAATTCAAAAAAGATATTCAAGTTAAAAACTTTTTTTTAACAGAATATTTAAACTATTTTTTAATTGAAAAGACAAACAGAATATTTATACAAACTAAAAACACAAAGTTTTATAAATTAGTAGGGGTGTTTGCGGTTTGGCGGTTCGGTTGCGGCCAAAAAAATCTCAAATCCGCTATCCGTCTGCCAGATTAGCGGATTGGAGAAAATCAATCCGCAACCGTCCGCTCGTCATCACGCATCCGTCCAAAATGCAACGGATCGGTTCGGTTCGATCGGTTTTGACGAATCGGTATATCCACTGCTCACTCCTACTGCTCACATGTGAGATATGTATGATTTTTTTTTTTTTTTTCATACTTTCCGAGGCCGTTATATATATATATATATATACACACACGGGGGGAGAGAGAGAGAGAGAGAGATTGATTTGTTTGGCTTTGCCAGAATGACGCAAAAAGCCAAAAGGGCATATAGCATTAGAGAGACTTGTAACCAGGTGAAACCTAGAGTTTGAGAATTATGTCAATGTCAAAAAATTCTTAGGATAAAGCATCTAAAAATAGGCCTGTATGCAAATACATGTGACTAGGGGAGGTTTCTTTGTGGATCCCTCTTCTTTCTTCTCTCTCAGAAAAAAAAACAAAATCTGTTACCTGGCTTCAGCTTTGTGGGGGCCAGTCAGCGCCTCGGGCTAAACATC
Source organism: Camellia japonica (assembly GCA_030407325.1). Lineage (NCBI taxonomy): Eukaryota > Viridiplantae > Streptophyta > Magnoliopsida > Ericales > Theaceae > Camellia > Camellia japonica. Next base: position 183,026,825 of record JAPPVO010000019.1, read on the forward strand.
TTTGGGCCCGTCCGACGGATTGCTGGCTTCCAACATCGGCAAGTTTGGGTGTGTGTGTTATAAGGACCATGGAGGACCTTCCTAGTCAGCAATTGCCTAGGTATGGTTTCTTTGTGGGTCCCTCTTATTAAAAAAAAAAAAGTATGGGATTTAAATTGTGTTTTAAACTAATAGCTAACTTACCAGTTTAATGCAAAAGATATCAATTAATAAATAAAAGAATACTTATATTTGTAAGTAATGTTATATAAACTAAAAAATAAAAAATAAAAACTTTTTAGTAACTGACATGGTATCTATAAATTCATTGAAATTGGTCCTCTTTTAGTTTCTAAATTTCAATATCACATGATATATCTGATAGTAAAAACTATTTATAAAATTTGTTAATTTATATGGTATTTTTTGGGTTTGTAGGCCCATCATGGTCTCATCCTGTTGATCTAAACCGTTCATTTTTTAAATCATGATGTGTAGATTATTCATAAAAAAAAATAAAATGAAATCGATCCGATAGCCGTAACAACGTTAATTTATTACATTTGTTTATCAAAAAATATATGATCTACTTTTCAAATAATATTTGTTTTTTGTTTTTTTTTTTGTTTTTTTTTTTTGTTTTTTTTTTTTTTGTTTTTGTTTTTTTGTAAATAAATGTCATGAACTAATGTAACTATGGTTATTGGATCCATATGATTTCCAAAATTGTTTTAAGATGGTTTGACAATTGTGTTTTTAAGACAAAGTTGTTGATACAAAAATTGATGCATTCAGTAAACTAGTGAAAACCTTTACTATGCATGGAATGTGAAAAAATTAATAAAATATTTTTATCTAAAATAATATAAATAGTTAGATTTTTATATGTAAATTATGAAAATAAAAAAATATTGAAACTTACCATTTAAATTTTACAATTCTATCAGAATTTATATATGTATCAATTTTTCATTTGTCATAACTTCAATCATGTAACTTTCAATCCCCTTGTTAGAGTTGTAAATTTGGGAGAGTTCAACCCAAGCAACTTGAGTTAAGATTGAAATTTTTTAAAGATTGAGCGACATAATTTTTAATTCGGTGAAAACCTATGTAAAATTTAAAAATTCGAATAAATTTGAGTGAACCTAGGTAGACATACCAAATATCCTGAGCAATCAAAACAAAATTGTATATATAAATATATAAAATTATTTTCTAATTTCTTTTTTGTAATAATAAATCAGATTAATTGAAAATTTAATATTAATAAACAAAAGCAAATACACCTTTTAGAAATGGATCATTGAATAAGTTGATATTAAAAAATATATATATTTTCTAATGACATAAAATAATTTAAATATGATTTAAAAAAAATATTTTTAATTTAAAAACTACAAGAAAATATTTAAATATAATAAAATTAAATTTCTTACAAAATAAAAAGTATCTGGATGAAAAATCTGTATTTTAACAGTACCCATAACCTCCTGGCTAGTGTTGTCATATGCTCGAATCAACTGATTTGTCGGTGTAAAATTTGCTAGCTTCAACCCTATCGCGTAAGCAGTATGCGAATGACACACATTTATATTAAAACCACAAGGACCCACTTTTTCTAGCATTATAGAGAGACATACAGAGGTTTGTTGTGCTATGATCCTTCTGCAAGGAGTTCTTTATCTGAGAAAGTCATAGGCAGAATTGGCCCAGTTGGTGTGATCAATGACATCAGCTGGTCTGGTGTTGTAACAATGGACAACTTAGCTTTACTTAGTACTACAAGCATAGCCTATCGATATTCACGTGATGCCATGAGCAATCTCCAGATTGAGATGTTAGCTTGAATCTTTTTCAACTGTTTAAGGACTAGATCTTCCTCTTCTTCTTTCTCATTTTCTTTCCCTTTTTCCACATCCTTTCTCGATGACTCATCTTGATCTAGGTGTAAGGGCTTAAAGAAACGCTCGCTCCTAGTTAGATGATCAATTTCTTCAAAGTACCAGGTGTCGTCTGGCGCATTGTTTCCCCAACCTTTATCGGTATGGGCAAAGTACAAATCATTGTCTTCCCATCATTCTCCTTGCATTTACAGATATGCAATCATCCAACTCCACATGTATCATTCATACATTGCAATCATCTCTTTTTGGATGGTAGGGTGATGTTGACCAGATTTCCCCAAAGATCTCCTTTGTTCTCAAATGTGCCCATGCTCAGCTGGCTCTTTGCTTTTCTTTTTCTACAATTGGACCAGTTGGCCCAATGTTTTCGGATTTAGGGACTCCTCCCAACTTCTCCTCATGACATTCTTTTTTTTTCAGTCTTCTCTATTTTGGACTCTTTTGGCTTATTACTTTCCCCGGTTTCACTACTTTTGCCTTCTTTTTTTTCCTCTTCCCCTTTGCTTTTCTAGTGGCTTGTGTCATTTTCCTTGATTCCTTATCACTGCATTCTGCTTCTAAATCCTCCTTACTACTTTTCTATCCGTGGTTATTGGCCAAATTATTAGGGCTCCACCATTCGATTTGTACATCGTTCGGACTCTGCTTCTTGAAGGAATATAGTTTATCCAAGTCCTCTTCTAAATCAGCCAAGTCGTCCAGTTCTTGCTCAAGTACATCCTTCCTAATACATTAATGGAGAATGTATCAGGTAATTGCAACCTTCGGTTTTGGATGACCGACCAGTACTATATATCTACTGGGATCCAACAACTCCCCAGTTTCTATCACTGGCACCTCTGTTGCCACCATAGGATTTTTGAGTTCTAACTAAGATTGAGACTCATCCATCACGCATAGATTAGTACTCTCAGGAATGTGGACTTTAGGTTTGGGTAAGTGGGAATGCGTGATGTATATACTAAGGTCAAATGGGGGAGTTAGTATATAGATAAGGTTAAGATGGGGAGGGGCGGAACTCGATCATGGATAGGCAACAAGTTGGTAGTGACATTCGGCCTTTGTGGTGAAGCTTATGGGGAAGCTATGATTTTACGGTCTATAAGGTCTTGGATCTCATGGTGGAGACGAATGAAACAGTCGGTTTCATGGCCTTGTTCTTGGCAGAAGGGACAATACTTGGATGCATCATGCTGTAGACGTCCCCGAACGCATCCCGGGGGAAAGGAGTGCGAGTCCCCGCCCCGTTCTGGTTCGATATTGGGTCACTACAGTTCGAAGGACTCAAATGTCACGGTTCTTAATCTTGAACCAAAGAGTCCAAATCTGGCAAATCGTTTTGAAAACAGATTTTTTGAAAGAAGTGCCAAACATGGACTGCTTCGCCAGATACAGAGTCGCCACCTAAATGTTTTTTAAATGGGAAATTTAGGAAACCCTGACTCGGTGCCAAAGGCCACGTGTCCGTCATCACCAAAGTTGCCTCGGCTCGGGAACTTGGGTACGATTGGGGAAGGTCACTTCGTGAGCACCCCCGCTCGCCCGGTCAAAGACCGGCCTCTACTAACCATGATATCTTATTTTGAAAACATTGTGAGTTCTTATTCCGGTTATTAGCCTAGGTTACTATGTGATGCGCACAGCATACAAGTATAGACTGAGTCGCCTGAATTGGAACAAAACATTTCATGTCTGTTTGTTTGAAAATGGTTTGATGGTGCTACCCGCAGGCAGGCTAAGACGTGGATTTGCCACCCTCGGGTGGGCTTAGAAAACATGATTTTGCCACTATCTAGTGGGCTTAAAACAAACAGTCAATGATTTGTTCCACTCCAAATAACTCAACCTCCACCCACAGGCATTCAGGGCAGTTATATCACATAAGCACATAGCCTCATGGTAAGCATGCTATTCATGTTAGCACTCACACGCATGCAAGGATGCTAAAGCATAAAACTCACCGAGTACTCCAAGCCGAAACAGAAACTCATTAGAAATCATGCATGATCCTAAATATACAGAAATGCCTAATGCAACGCATGCAAAGATGCAACTATAGCAGGCTCGGCTATTCTAAACATGGCATATGGAATGCTACAACTAACACGTATTCAATTTGGAATTGAAATACAAATGCAGTTTGTATGATGCGCCGAGCCCGGTGCGTGCAAAACAGATGAATGATGCAAACATGCTGTCATACTGTATGCTAATTGAAATATGCCCTATATCTAACCATCATAAGCGGATAAATAAAAGGGAAGAAAGACGTGGGGTTGGAAGACATACATCACACACACGCACACTTATTACAATTATGCCCTCGCGCAGAGGGTCCGAATGAATATACAGTCCGAATAAAAGAATAATACAGTCCAAATAATACAGATCCCTAATTATCAAATTAACTAAGAAAGATTGTAAACTGGCATGCAAGCCAGGGGCTGCCTTGATTCTGATGAATGCCGCATGCTTGGGTTGCCTTGCACGGAAATCCACTGGGATGCCCCAATTAGCCTCTGTTTTGCAATGTTTCTCGAAAGGCGTGCCAGACTCTGAAAAGTTGCTGATTCTCTATTTTGCTGCAACAGAGAGCAGGAAAGGGGCATAGCAATGTATTTCACAAATATATGCATGCCTCAATCCTCGTGCCACAAATCACGCATATCGATGCATGATGGCTGAAGAGCCGATTTGCACAACTCAATATAGGATGAATGCGTATGAATGCTACAACAAAACCTAACTCCATCATGGATGATCCGGAGTGTCGGTGACTGGGGAATCGAGACTCGTTCCGTCGCTCGGAGTACGAAACGTGCCTCGTTTCCCGTGCCCGGGCTAACTCCTATCCCGAACATGATGCAATATGCATGATATGCATAAAATGCAGCTAATATGCAATCCTAACGTACACGATGCTATGAAAACGAGATGTCTCGGAATGCGTGCCAGACGAGCACGCAAACCGAGGAAATGATCCTAAGGCATAAAATGTCATACGCAATGCAATTGGACTTACACTACCATGAGTCGACCTCAGCCACACTCACATAAGAGGCCGATGGATGAAAAATGAGGTGCCTCGAAATGCGTGCACACGGGCATGCAAACCGAGGAGATGGCATGCACGATGCAATGAGATTAAAATGGCATACAGAATGTAAAATGGACTTACACTAACATGAGTGAGCCTCAGCCACACTCACATAAGAGGCCGATGGATGAAAAATGAGGTGTCTCGAAATGCGTGCACACGGGCACGCAAACCGAGGCAATGGCATGCACGATGCAATGAGATTAAAATGGCATACAGAATGCAAAATGGACTTACACTAACATGAGTGAGCCTCAGCCACACTCACATAAGAGGCCGATGGATGAAAAATGAGGTGCCTCGAAATACGTGCACACGGGCACGCAAACCGAGGAGATGGCATTAAGGCATGAAATGACATAGAAAATGGTATGCAAACATGCCAATGGAATTTTGGCACTGAAATATGGGGGAAAACAGTCCCGAAAGATGGCGAAATGACACCAAATGCAAGGAATGGTCCTGAAATGCGAATTTAGGCACCCGAAATGGCCTATAGCTATGCGATGCATGCGCAATATGGACATGGAATGAAAATACAGTATCAAGGCAGCCCCAAGACAAGCATTTTCCAGTCTAAAACATGGCCAAGCAACAAGCATAGATAGGGCAACAATGGCATGCAAAAATAGGGGCCAAGAGAGGGGTATTGAAGTAGATGGTAAATGCAAAGCCCAAACAACAAAATACCCTTCTACAACACTGAAGAGGGACCAAAAATATGAACATTTACAGTATATGACAAGCCTCAAATCAATATGAAAACATGCTAAAAATGCCATGCAAGAAATAGGCCACAAGAGGGTATAACATGGAGTAGACCAAATATACATCAAATGGCCAAAGACCCTTAATGAAACATGCCAATAAGGTCAAAATATGACCACTTTCAGCTCTGATCATGGCCGAAAAAAGAAGCTAGATAAGCCAAAAAAAGCATGCAAAAAAAAGGGGGCCAAAGAGGGGTATAATGGTAGGTATAACATGGAGGCCCCAAACAAGGTTGATCCCTTCTACAATGTTGTAGAGGGACACAAAATAATCCTGCTCACAGTTCATGACACACTCCAAAACAATTTACATATAGGCCAAACAAATCATGCAAATTTACGGTAAATAAGAGAGATTATGAAGCAAGTGAAAGATAGGGGGCCCAAACAGGGTTGAGCCCTTCTTCAATGTTGAAGAGGGGCTCAAAATAGGCCCTCTTACAGTTTACATTATGCTCGAAAACAGATCACACATGGGTTAGAAATTTCATGCAAAATAATGGCATGCCAAGGGGTATTGAAGCAAGTGTCAAATGGAGGGCTCAAACAGGATTGAGCCCTTGATCAAACATGAATAATGGCCCAAAAAGAGCCTAGTTTCAGTTAGGGTCGGAGCCCAAAACAGTAAGCAAATAGGTCTAAGAGATGAGGCAAGAAAATGCTACAAAAGAGGGGAATGGCAACTTACCCTTGAAGACCACTTCTTTTCTACCTCTTGGCTTGAGGAATGTTGCTTCTAAGCCTCTGAAAAGTTCCCCTTGCTGCTGGAAATGGAGTGGTGGTGGTGGTTCTTGGTAGTGATGGAGAAATGGCACCAAAACTTGAGAGTTTGAGAGGAAAATGGATAGATATGAGTGTGTATGCTTGAAGCAAGTGTTCTAAGCCTTGAGAGAGTGTTGGAGCTGCTGTATGGAAGCAAGGATGGAGGAGCAAGTGAGTGAAAGTGTGTAGAGGCTTGGGATTAAGTTCCCTTGTCCCTCAAAAGTCCCCCGAAATCAGATATTTTGGGGGAAAAAGTTACACAGCTGTAAAACACACCTCCCAAGAAGCATGGCCGGCCTGCTACCTTTCTTGCAGGTGGCCGGCCGGCTACCCCCTATGGCCGGCCGGCCAAGGGTCAAAATGGGCCAAATGAATTAGTGGCCGGCCATAGGAGATTAGTGTCCTCCCATGTGTGCTGAACAAGACCCTGTGGTTCAAAACTGGCAACTCTAAAACAAGAGAGAGAATAGGCCACTTTCAGGAGGGGTTCAAAAGGTTCAATTTGAGTTACTGGCCGGCCATATGATATTAGGGTCCTCCCATGTGTGTACAACACAAATATGTGGTTTGGGCTTGAAGAAAATGCTCCTAGGGTGTTCAACATTGGCCCGGAAGTGAGAAAAACGGGCGTCGGAGGGCGCCGGAGGAGCATAACTGGTTGCTGAGACAATTGTTGGCCTCCCACCCTTCAGTGACCTTCCTGGTGATAAAACAGAGGTACCTGCCAAAAATGAACGAAAACCGATGCAAAACGAATGCTCGGGGGCCAAAACACGCAGTTTGGGGTCCCGAAAATAGGCTGTTAAGCATCGAAAGTGGCATTCGGCCACGAAGTGGGTCTCTCGGACCCCAGTGTCCCTCAAGAGGGAGTAAATAAGATGTATGCTAAAAACCGGAGGAATCGGAGATGGTTAGACGGTCCCGAACTGAGGCACACGGCCTGACGGCTCTGAAAATCGGGAACCAGGCTCCGAAATGGGCAAAATGGCCTACGGCCACGAAATGTAGCCCACGGCCACTGAGAGATGGTCTACTAGACCTCTCCCTCCCCTCATGAAGAGAAACAAAGGAAACCGGGTCTGGTTCGCAAACCGAGACAAGGTACAGAAGAGGGTTCGGAAGTCCGGAGGCAGGGCTCACGGCAGCGACTCTGAGACTTCTGAACGAGCACGATATGCAACATCACCAAGCGCTCAATTGGTGATGTCTGAGTCTTAAGGTCGGTCAAAAATGGGGTGTCTACACATGCATAGGTGGAAGTGGGTCAAGAAGAGGTCGAGGATCAAGAAGCTTGAGATGGCCTTTTTTCACCAGTGTTTTCAGGGCTTGGATTAGAGTCATATAGAGTGGACGAAAATTACGATTTGGGAATCAGTTTTGATTATAAGGCTGTGAGGTGACATCAGCAAAGGGATTGGCTGTTTTTGCTGAGGTGGTGCCAATATTGATTTTTGAAGGTTTTGCGGCTGTGTTACTACTGCTAGTAATATTGGAATAGCGAACAAAAGTCTTTCTCACATGTTCTTTCTCATCTACAATGATCCCCTGTTTCATAGCAAATTCAATATGAACTTCTATCTCGTGCAAGTCTTTGAAGGTAAACAACGAGAGATCTATCATCTTTTGTAACATCTTACCATAAAGGTTCCTTATTACTTTCCGGATCTGATCCTTTTCTGAGGACCTGTTAGTCATCATGGCCGCGTTAGCTCTCCATCTTGCTATGAATTCTACGAAGCTTTCCTTTGGCTCTTGGTATGTGGCTTCCAAGTCCCGAGTGGTTACCTCAATCTGTGTATTATAGAAGTACTGAGCAATAAATGTCTCAGCTAATTCTTCTCATTTTTGCTTTACCTTGTCCTCCAGTTTAGCATACCAAGTAGTGGCAATTCCCAACAAAGTTCTCCCAAATAGAGAAAGTTTCTAAGGATGAGTCAGACCCATGGGTTTCAGAATATCTGAGAATAAGTGAATATGTATCATAGGGTCTTCTAATTCATAAAATCGGTCAATATGTGGCATTTTGAATATGTTTGGTAATTTGACAATTGCTTATGTATATCCATCCTTTATATCAGGAATGAAATTGATCCCTTGGGATTTTTTTGAATAACTCTATAACTTGGCAATCTTTAGTATATCTAGATCAAATTCAGCGATATCGAGGGAAAAGAGTCCCTTAACTGGATGTATCGGGGCTCTAGAAGCAGGAGCCTAGGCCAGTTCTTCTGGTTGGCCAAAAATTGGGAAATTCTTTAATTGGCAGGGGCGGGTCTGGATCGAGATGATTAACTGGCAGTGGATGGGCAACAGTTGCCCCGGCTGTTTGTCGCATCCCAACGATGACATCGCCCTGGGCAACTACTGTATGATTAACAACATCCATAGACCGCTGGAGATTAGTGATCATTTCTGTGATATCTGGCAGATTCTGAGCCTTTGCAAAGATTGGGGAATGGTTTGCTGGGGTACTAAACAAAGGAGATCTAAGTGGTGACTGATGTAAAATCTGTAAAAGAGATCTAAGAGATGACGGACTCTGAATCAACTATGCTTGTCTGACCCTTCTTCTAGATACTAGTGGAAGTGACACTAACACTGGTTGACCTTGAACAAGATCTATAATTTTGCAAAGTCTACCAATACGAGTCCGTAGGGTTGTAGGGGTGTCAAAACTTTCTAAAAATATGATGAACGAACTACCTAGCAAAAGAAAAACAAACAAAGAGAACAAAACCTACACCAAACGAAAATCTAGCAGCAATTTGGCTCACAACACATATATCAAACATGAATCTGGCAGTATTTCAGTTCAATCTGTACCATTGACCACTATATATTCCACCAAACTGTTCTCAACCCAACCACTGACATATCTGAACCACTAATATGAATAACGAGCCCCTGTATTGAGTCCCACACAAAACATATAGCAAACAAAGTGAACCAAAACACCCCTATGTAGTTCGGGAGACAAACTAGGAATTCACAACTCAAACAAGTAGTATCACTATATCTTAGACACAGAAAAACATTATGTCCTATTTGTGGAAGTTGCTAGAGCTTAGTATATGAACTAGGTCAGTTTGATCAAAAGGCTACCCAACACCTATAAGTGAAGAGAGGATCAAGCAGTACGTTGGTGGTCCAGACTTGAAACTTGTGTTTCCACCATAATAGAGCTTACATCCAACAAGCCGTCCGGGATGTTAAATGGAAAATACAGTGACTTAAGAGCACTGTGCATGAAATGCAATGAATATATATATATATATATATATGAAAATAAAATCCACATTATGAAGTTTGAGTTAAGTTCTTTTAATGTCCCCAACAGAGTCGTCAGAAACTGTGGAATGCCTTTGGGGGTTACCAGGCACATCCTGACAATTCAGATTCCTGATTTCTGATATGATATCACCAATGCAATGTGACACAGAAAATGAGAGTCCAAATACAGCAACTTTTACAGAAAATCCATTTTTATTACAAAATATTGCCAGAAATGAACTTCATCACCAGATTTCAGAGTCATCACCTAATCTTTTAGAAAATTAAGAAACTCATGACTCGTGTCAAAGGCCACCGTTCGTCAGAACCAAATTATTTCGGCTCGGAAACTTAGGTATGAGAGGGGAAGATCATTAATTAAGCACCCCACTCACACGATCAAAGATCGGCCTCTCCTAAGTCATAATGTGATTTTTTTATAATCAATGTATATCCATATTCTAATTATTAATAGTCCTGCCATTACTATCTGAGGCATACAAGTATAGATTGTGCCATTAATTTTGATTATGCTTTGACTTCATACGTTTTGAAAAGGTTTTCTTGGACAAAATTCACAGCATAGAAATCATTTGCATTCCAAAATAAATAACACAATCTCCATCCACTAGCATTCAAACAGATATCTCACTTAAGCTATTAGCCTCATGATGTAACAACAGATATGATAAGGAACAGGCACATGCAATATGTTAAAACTCAAAAATTCTCACCTAGTACTCCAAGGCAAGTCCCAAGGCACATGTAGAAATATATAGATATGTATGATCCTATATACAAATTACTAATGCAGTACATACATAGCATGCATCTAGGAGTCCAGGTGTTAGGACGTGATATGAGTATCATCGCCAGATATGGGTTTGTGCACGTATTCATCTTTGAAGATAACAAATCCCACAAATGCGGATGATCCTAACTCAAATGCATAAAAAATAGATGCAATATACAAGCATGATAAAGAAAATGTAATGTGGTATTGAAAACAAGTAAATAAAAAGTTTAGAAAGATGTGGAGTTGGAAGATTATTACAATAATTTGAATAAGAAAGGAAGTGAGAGGAAGAGATTATTACAATAACGAATCGATTCAGTCCAACTAATGCTAAATCTAATAAATCATAATAAATAAATAAATAAAGAAACAATCCATAAGCTCTAGAACTGCGTTGGGGCGTATTCTCCAGAAACTGTCTGTTCTATTCTTGGGAGGGAATGATCAGTTAGACACAAAGTGAGTCGGCTACACGAGGAAGTGGTCGGCCAAATTTCTCCTCTGGTTGGGGAATAGGTCACTATAGAATTCTAAGATAGAAGCTAAAAGGGTACTTTCTGGGAGATGCTTAACCCTTCTACCTTTTCGTTGACAAGGATCACTTGGGAAAATAGGCGGATAGGCCAAAGCCTTTAACAATGATAAAACAAGTATATACAACATATATTTTGCAAATAAATCAATGATTAAATGAATCAAAATCAAGAACAAATTCAAACCCAAGAAAGGAATAGGAACCTACATCTTCTCTTTGTGAATGAGGACAAATTAATACCCAAATCTATGCTATTAAATGGAAAGAGTAGATTAATGCAAATCATTTCTTGGCAGAAGTTTTGCTTATTAAAACAAGAGATTCATCAAGCTCATTGAAAACTCCTCATCTCGTCATAGAACAAGGATGGTTACACCCCCTTTCTGTGTTCACAAATGATTAAGAATGAAGGTTTCAACATTCTTTGATCCAAAATTTCTTATTTTATTCCCAAAATTCTCAATGAAAAGGGAAATGCACCACTTATCAACATCAAATCCCATGGATCACCCAATCAACCCCATGGGATAACCCCTAACACTCATTGTCATTGAGTAAGGAGTTGAAACACATAGATTAACACACTTGACACTTGAGAGATATGATAGGTGAAGACAAGGGTTGCAATAACAAGAAAAGCTACTCTACTCATTGAACTTGTGAATAGATGGTTGTGGGGGTCGAAATATTGAGAGACATAAATAGGCCGAATAGATGAACCAGGAGAGTCGAAATATATACATTGCATTCGGCCCTATTTGGCCAAATAGTCGGTTGATTGAGAGGTCGAGTGGAAAGCGGTTTTGCAGCAAGAGGAGCCGAATAAGTAGTTATATGGTGAATTGGAAGTGGGCCCAACCCCGAGGCCCAGGAAAGAAAAGATATAAATAGAAGAACGTCAGACAGAAAGAGGTATATGAGAACTAGTATGCTTAACTTCAGATACAAGCAATCAGGAGAGTATACACTAACTTATCCGTCGGAGTGCTAATTCCGGCACCCCCGACCTAAGTGTTCATCCCTTTTCAGGTGACTAGCTGAAGATCACGAGCGTCCCCCAAGATCTGAAGAGTATTTCCAAACCACCTTCTCCACAATGGCTAATACTACTCCCAATCACATCCACAAGGGTCCAAAATACGTATATACTAGATAGTTAGAGCCAAGTAAAGCAAGAATGCAAAGAAAAGGCTATCAACTCAATAGATGGGTAGCTAAGGCTACTCCCTCCACATTCATGAGGACTTACAACAATTACATAATGAAAAAAAAAAGAAGGTAGAACTGAAAAAAAGTATATATATATAAATAAGATCAAAGATGCTAAGGATTCACCTCTTAAAGAGGATAAGCCTTTCTTATTCATAAACTCCCTTTAAGGTCCCTCAAGAGCTTTTAAGTGTGTTCTTTAATGTCCAAAGTCCTTCGTCCAAAGCTTCATATCAAGCTTCAATGGAGGGTTTAATGTTAAAAGGTGATAGTGGTAGGTAGGAAGCAAAAGAGGAAAAAAGAGAAACTCCCAAGCTTGCATATGCCTTAGGCAAGTTTTTCAACCATTTGAAATAAGCTATCGAGCTCTATATATAAAGCTCAGGTCATAGATATCTGAGATATTTGTGGTAGGTAAGAAAAATAAGCTGAAATTCCCGAAAAACTCTGTACTTGGATATTCAGCTTGGCAAACTTCCTGGTAATCAGTCGAGTGCTTTTGAAGCCGGCCATCATATGGTGTCCAGCCAGCCAGTGGGGAAATCATCAGATCAACAAGAACATGTTAGCCTTAATTGAAGGGAGAAACAGGTATTTCAGAGGATTTCATCGTTCTCATTCACTTCCACTATATTCTTTGCTCAGTTTGTTTGAAAGAATGCAACATTTTGATTTTGAACCTATGAGCCTTAGAACATTTCGGTAAAGTTTGGAGTCGTACCACCAAAACTCGTTTTGAACGAGGTTTATATTTTGGTCGAAAAACATTTTGTCCAAAATAAGTCGTCAAATGGGTTAAAATAGGTTGTTCCTTAGGCTTCTTGTCGCAGAACTTGTAAGATTAACATATCTCATCTTCATCATCAGAAGCTTAAAAGGTAGCACCTAAGTCTTAAAGATAGTCAAAAATGGGGTATCTATAGCTATGGCCAGGCCAACCCCCGAATCTTTTATTGAGGCCCCAATTGGCAAGAGGGCACTCTTTACCTTTCGTTGAATGATAAATGGGGCTAAGATGTCCAGGCATGGGAGGTTCGGGCCCTCTTCTCGGTAGGCTCAGCTCACTTAGTAGGGTGCTTGGAACCTCTCTGGTCAGCCTCTTCTCTCGTCGCTTCGGAGGGGGCAGTTTCTATCATTGACTCCTGAGTGACCTCAGCAATCTTCTTTGCCATAAATGCTTCAGGTAAGGGTTCAGATGCCCCACCTTTTTCGGCAGCCACGGCCTTGTTCTTCACTGTCATTTTCTTGTCATTTTGTCATTTGGCAATTTGGGAAATGATCTTCTTTTTGGTGTTCATTTCTTCTGTGGAACCTGGAAAATCTCCTAAGTCTTGGAAGATGTCACTGTCTTCTCGAGTAGATGCCTCAAGATCTGTTCTGTTAAAGAAGATCTCCAATTTAGGGGGATAAACTACGCCCCGACATGCCGACCTCCTCTTAAGAAGGATTTACCAAATCCCTATTCTCGGCGTTCACCACTTCAATGGTCTCATCACTATCTGAATTGACTTCTAAGTCTCTGAAGCTGATAACGTCATCGTAACTAAGGGCAACCAGACGCCTCTCCTCTTTAGGTATTATATTGTCGGCAACGGTAAATGTCATGTAAGTAGGGTCATAGTTCAAAAAAATGTGAGCAGAACGACCTTTACCCTGGCAATCTTCTCGACTAGTATAATCCAAAGCCCTCCTAACTTGGGCAAGCAACTCGACATCCCTTGACGAAGTGGCCTTTTTGATACCGGTACATGTGAAATTAATTAAAACCGATTAGAAATAATTTACAAGTCACTTTTGAAAATGTGAAGTATAAATAAGCTACTCGGTCACCTGGGTCACCCCTGAACCTAGGTATGGGATTTGATTGGTCTTCATCAGCGCTGAACTCCCAATTGTCGCGGACCAAGACCATTACGTCATTAACATTATTGCCCAAACTAGATAACATGGTTACTAGTTGGTGATTTGTGTCATTGGCTTTCAGGAAAAATATTTTGAGCCGACCAGAAGATTTTCCCAAAGAGTAGTAGTGTCGAATAGCGTGAATGCCCAGGTTGATGCCTAGAAGTCCATTTAGTTTGACAATTCCCATTATTACTCAAAAAAAGTTAACATTTGGTTATGAAGGGATTAGACTCCAGTAACGAAGGGCATTTCGAAGTACAAGGTGAAAGGGAAATTGAACTCCCTTCTCAGCAATGCCCAGTATTGGCAAAGCAATGGTGCTTGTGTCCGCCATTTCTAGGTTGAGAACCCCATTCTCGATGAGTTCTAACTGAACGTCATATGGGATTTCAAAATGGAGACAGAAGGCAAAGACCTTCGATTTAGAAAGCAGGCTTTTCAAAAAGTTCGCCATGAACTCAAGGGTAAAAATCGAGAATAAGGGTTGAAGGGCAGAAGGGACAAAAAAAGTACAAAAAAATAGGGAAATAGAAGACTTACAGAGAATGTTTGAATGCTCAAAAAAGAAGAAAGCGAGATATAATCCAAGTGAAGAGGCTAGAAGTGAAGAGTTGCAGAAAAGGGAAGGACTTTTCGAAAGCGAAAGGGCGCTGAAAGGTTTGGGTTTGAAAAAACAATAAATGAGGCATATGAGGGAAGGCTTAAGAGGTGGGAGTTGTACATATCTTCTTGTCAGATCCCATCAGTGATGTTAGCATTGAAGCAACGTACTAATCATACGTCCAAATTTCAAGGCAAATGGTCCTGCGTAAGTCGAGCACACAGACCACTCGGCGTACGAGGTGGGCAAGAGCTCAGGGGGCAATTATGTAAGTCGAGTAAAATAATGCATTTGGGCCCATCCATTATAAGTGTAAACCCAATCAGACCCATTAGGTTGTCGAGAATTGAACACCAAACAATACGTTTGCCGACCAAGCGGCATGCCAAATAAAAAATACCGGTAAAATCGGTTGGCACCTATGTCGAGAAATAAAGTAGGCCTAGGTTGTCCCTTTTCGAAGGTGTAGTAGGGGACTCGGCCATGACACTTAAATAATGATGACAAACTAGTCAAGTTACGTAAGAAATATCTATACCAAGTGGCTATTTAAGAAAGGTGAGTTGAAGAAGAAAGGTATGCATTATCAACCAACTGAACTCTGTCTCTAAAATATCATACCCATTCCCTTCTATACACAATCTAATTTAACTGTTGGAGTGCTAATTCTGACACACCCGATCGGAATGTTTCCTGTTTCAGGTATTAGAGCGATGATTGAACAAAGGTCTATTTGGGACGAAGGAATATTGAAGAACCACTCCTCACAAGTATATTAATGCTCTCAAAGTTGACTTATTTATTTATTTTAATTCTACTTTATATATAATATTAAACATCACATGGGGTTGTTTGGGATGTCCATATAAGTGCACTTTTTGACTTTTTAGCTAAAAAATATATATGTTTGGAATAATTTTTTTGACTTTTTATGAAAAGATGTGTAATAAAATATTGTAATAAAATCAAAATGACTATCCTACCCTTGTTGACTTTTTGACTTTTGGATAGTTGAATTCAAATGGCAAAATAATAATTTTTCCCTCTAGGCTTCCCCCACAAGCTTCCTCCAAATAATATAGACTTTTTGATTTCTTTAGTAACTTTTTAATTTTTTTTGGCTTTTATAGGTTATCCCAATGGGCACATTAAAGCTATGATGATCAAAACTAAAGAAATCATAATAGGGATTTGTTATTAGGGCTCGTCAAAAATTGTTCGCCGACCATTTGTTAAAAGTTAAATAATATCCAAAAAAAAAAAAAATCTAATATACATTTTACATATTTTGATATATTTCAATAGATTTTATACACATATTAACAATGACTAATGCTGATGAGGCTATAGTTAGCATTTTTTAGTATTTTAATGTAAACAAAAGGAGGAAAAATTAGGGGTGTAACTCGGGCGAGTTCGCTCGGGCTGGAGAGTTGCCCAAGCCCACCTTGAATTGTGTTTGGCAGTGCCCAAGCCCGCCCATTAACCCAAGCTTTGCTGCCCAAGCTCGGACCGAGCTTCATAATCTAAACTTGGGTTAGCCCGAATTGCCCGAATTTCACAAAAAATATGATGATATTACAACAAGAAACCTTTTTTTTTATCCTTTCATATTAACAAGAGAAACTAGGAAAAAACTTAAGTTAAACCTGATCAGTATAGATGCATACCCTAATTAAGTATTGACCACTACAATCCAATAAGCAATTAATTTCATCATTATTCGAACTTCCGCAAATGTAGCAGTAGAATGCATCCAAATCTGAAATAGAGAGCTGGCAATGGTGCATTTTCAGTGGATTTGAACCATAGCCCAAAATGATTAGCATCTTCATGATTAAACTATTGCAATTCATGGATGAAGGTTAGGATAAACATTCTACTATTAGTATACAAGCTAGACTAGTAAAATATTAATCAAGATACAAGAGTATAACTGGATTGCTTACTTGGAATCCTTAAGAGCATAAACATCTACACAGATCAAATCATTCCCTGATTAAACTTCGTGGTCCTTCTTCCTCTCTCCACCGTTTTTCAACTCTTTGAGGAAGAAATGAGAGTCAAAGACACGGAGAGAAGACAAGAATACGTAGGGTTTAGTCTTTACTTTTAATCTAGTAGTCTAAATACAAGATTCTAATCTAATGGCCAAAGTCCAGCAAAAAAATAAAATAAAATAAAATCTAAGGGCCACCTATTTATAGATATATTATATTTTTTTATAATATATGAAATGCAACTTGGGTTCGGGTTGCTCGGGTTACACAAAACCTTTACCTAGGCCTGGCTTAAATTGTAATTCTGACATCAAAAATTTACCCAAACCCACTCAAATTACAATATATTATTGCCTAAGCCCAAAAAAGATTCGGACCGAGTACGAATTGCTCAAATTGAGCCGGTTCGAGTTGCACTTAGAAAAATTAGTTGAAGACTCAGCCTGACCTCACATGGCTAGAGCGGCCAAATGGACAAAATTTTATTGGACATAGCCAATCAATGCCACGTGATGCAAGGTGATTGTTCGTGCAACAATCAAAACAAAATCAAAGAAGTCAACCAAATATTTAATGATAAGATGATCTCGTTGTTATGGAAGTTCCCTAAACAACAAGAAATTGTATTTGATAAAGTCATGCTCCCAAAAATAAGAAATTGTATTAGATAAAGACGTACTTGCAAAAATACACTGCAAAAATATAAATCCTTAAAAAGATAATTTCAGATTGATTAGATAATCATAATTACATAATTTTATCAAATTTAATTTTTAAAAGAAAGAATGAATTTAAAAAAAAAAAAATTAATGAAATTATGTAGTTTGGATTATCAAATGTATATAATTTTTGTTTGTTAATGATCTCTAAAAGGATTTATATTTTTCTTCTAATCTAGATTTATATTTTTTTTCTAAAAGATATAGATTTATTTTTTTCTTCTAATCTAGATTTATAAATCTAGATTATCAAAATATAGATTTATATTTTTCTTCTAATCTAGATTTATATTTTAAAAATATAAATTATCTTTTTAAGGATTTATATTTTTCCAATAGTTAGTCCCACAAGCCCAATAATACTATACTAAAATTCTTTGGGAGAAAAATCAGATTCTAAGTTAAACTTTGATCTCACAAGCCAAGTTAAGAAATTTATTCATTATGCACAAACTCAATTAGTCTTTCTCTCCTTAAGAATTTATATTTATTTAAGTATCAAAATGCCTCTAGTCGACCACCATTGATATTTATGATGAGTAAAGCTTAAAAATATCTCTGATCGACCATTAATACTTATGGTGCATTGTTTTGCAGATGGTCCAACGACGGCTTAGGTATTTCAATTATCGAGGTCATGAGTTCAAATTTTTACATAATTGGGAATTTGAGTTCAAATCTTCGCATGGTCAAAATGTTCCATCCCAACATATGTGGGTGATTACTGAATTATGTCATAGGTCTGTACCCTTAAAAAAGTTTATACTATATTCACCCTACCACAACATGCAAACATTACATTCCATAACAAATACCACGAGTCATAACTTGATCCGTAACATTTCTCATCATAAATGGCTCATAACATTTATATCACATCATTCATAACATAAATACAATAGTTCGTAAATCTCACTTTAAGAGTGCAAATCAAACATTTGGGGTAGGTTTGGTTTGTGTTTCTGAAAAAAATTTCAGAAATTTTCTCTACAAACAAATTTCAGAAATTTTCTCTACCAAACAAATTTTCCCAAAAAAATTTCCCAAAACACACAAACCAAACAAGTTTTCCAAAACAAATCTCTCTCACACACACATCAAATCAATCACTTTTTCCAAAACTCTCTCTCAAAACAATTTTCCAAAACAAATTTCTCAAAAAACCAAACCAAACATGTTTTCGTACTTTTTATCTCTAAAACACATCTCTCAAACACAAACCAAACATACCCTTGATATTCATAACTTTTATCGTAAAATGACATAAAACACTACAAATATTGATAATTTTTATCAACAAAAATATCCTAACTTTTCTATGATACCCTCTGTGTGCATATCATAAATTAATTTATCCTTATCTCATATTAGTAATTGACAAAAAAGAATGAAATTAAACTAACTTCATCAAAATGATAATGAATGTATGCAATTGTCAGATATATTAGGGAACCTAATGCAATGGCCATAATCCATGGATAGCAATTTCTACTTCAGCATAAAAACAATATCAAGAAGATGAGAATGGAAAGAAGATAACAAAGTTATTCAGGTGTTGTTTTGTACATTAGAGTCGATGTGTCTTCCCTTTACGGAAGGTGTTCACGGATTTGATTAGTTTAGATTTAGAACAAATCAAAAATCTAAACTGGTCCATATGATTCTAAAAAAATTAGAATCATAACTGAACCGTTAAACTTATATAACCGGATCAAAATCAAACCATATCAATTAATTTGATTCGGTTCGATTCCAGAAGTTTTATATAGCAATATTTTATAATAGTAAACAAATTAATAACAATTAATTTAGTTAGGTTGATAAGAGTTTATCAATTTCACAATCAAGACTAGTTTTTAAATCTTGCTAGTAACTTACATATTGTTTTTACATACAAAAATAATAAATAAATATATGATAGTTTGGTTCGGTTAACAACCGTAACCAAACCCACAGAATTGGGAACCTCACCGTTTTAAATAGTTCAACTATTTTCAAAATTAAAAGAAGCTAAAAAAAACCGGACCAAGCCAATGATTTAGATAAGATTAAATGGGTTACCGGATCAAGCTGATGATTTAGACCAAATTAAATGAATTTATAGGTTTGTCAGGCCTTTTTTTTTTAACAGCCCTGTCTTCATATATGAAGATGCTTGAAAGAATTAGCATACAATTCATTTTCAGGTTAGCTATTACGCAATGCAAAAGGCAAATTCTTAGCTGGATAACCCTAATGTTGATCCAAGCAAGACATTCCTATAGAGTAAAGTACGTAGATCAAACAAATACGTAGATCATAATTAAACCACACTAGCTGTCATCAATCCATTAATATCCCAACTTCTAATTCAAACACTACCCTTCAACATATCTTATAATTAGGAAATCAATAGTAGAGGTCTATAAAAAGCAATACTACAACCAACATGGTTTAACTCACTGTACACTTCTAACACTTTTAACTAGGAGGTATGTTTTATCTCATTATAAACTATTTTGGGTTATTTTATTTCTGTCATATTATATAAAAAAAATTTCTAGTATTGATTTACGGTTATTTAGCTTGTGGGTATGTGTTGTTGGATGTTTTTAAATGATTGATTGTTAAGCTTGATATAATTTTCATGATACTTTTAAATTATCTCCTGCTGATTTAATCAAAATGTAAACAAAAACAAAAATAAAAACAAAATTATAATGTGCGTGCTATCTTATTGTAAGTTAAAAGTTAGTCATCAGAAATTAGAAGTCAAAACCACATCTCCCAAAACTTTTAGATAATCAGCTTTTTAAATCTTATTTAAGTTATTTTTACCAAATAAATTGTACGTAAAAGTTACATCAAACAGTTTGACACTGACTTAAAAAAAATAATATTATAAACAACTCAAATAAGTTACACTAAACGGTCCCAATATACTTTTTTTTTAATTTAAAAAAAAGAAGATAAATTACAAATGGAGTGATTCTACTTACACCACTAGTTTACCCCTTTACACTCTCCATCTCATTACACCATTAAAAAAATATGATTCTCATTATACCTATTATACTACCAAAACTAACCCTAAATTAAAAACTCTGCAAAACCCTTTTAGTTTTGTGTCTTTACGTCGATAGCTTTTGGTAATAAAATACTAAATAATTTGAATTACTCTAGTACCATGTTATCAAACAAATTAATTTTTTTCAGTCATTTATTGCCGTTCAATTAGATGATTTTACTTTATTTTAATAGAAAATTAGTTGGAGCCCATTTTTTTTTTTTTTTGATGGGCAAAAGAAAAGAATTTATTGATGTAAAGATCAAGAACGAATCACAAAATACAATACACCAATAAAGAGAAGGGAAGCGCAAAGCATCACAATAAGCTAAATCATCCCAACTAGGTTGGCACGAAAAAGCTCATCCTATCATTTGCTAGCACCCCCAGAGTTGGTGAGAAACCAACGCAAGAAGAAAACCAAAACACCATAACTAGCTGAGATACTACTGCTGCTAAACCCACTGAACCACACCAACAGCTCAACCCATTGAACCACTACCAAGGCTGAACAACACAGCCTAGCAAAACGGATGAAAACCAACCACACCAGAGACCAAACGATAGCACAGCAGCAACATATAGCACATCAGCACAATAGTTCACCAAGAGAACCATTCCCAAAAACCACTCACTTTGGACCACAAGGTGTTGACTTCTAAACCAATGCAGCCATTAAATCAGGATCAAAAAGCTAAGAAGCCACCCAAACTCAACCAACATCCACCCACCAAATGCTATTTGCTAGCACCTCCACTCTAGCTTAGCCACCATTTCAAAGGCAAAAATATACCAGCAAACAAACTACCATACATCAGCACAGCAGCCCACAAAGACCAACCAGAAACCAAACAGCTCCCCTGCTTATCAAACAACAAACAACAAACCATACAGCTCCCTTGCCTCCCAAAACTACCAACAGCAGCAAACAAGACAACCGAGAGCACCAGAGAGCAGCAGCTACAGCTCAGATCCTGACTTCAATGCTTGGCAACAGAGAGCAGTCTACCAGACCAGCAAATTGGCAACCACTCGCACCCCACCAATGCAGACTCCACTGTGAAGCCTCACGCATTGCCTTCAAATCTGCCTTGCCTGGATCACACTCGCACCCCACCAATGCAGGCTCCACTATGTAGCCTCACGCATAGCCTTCAATTCTGCCTTACCATTATAGACAGCGCCCAGAACCTTATCTTCTCTTCATGTTGACAGCTGATATGTTCCTGATCTCTCCTAGAACATCATATGGGCTCTCAACCTCGACTCCCATTATTCTTGCTCAACAAACAAAAAAGCCAATTCAACAAACAGACTATAGCAGATAACACATTGACCCAAAAACAGATATAAATGAGCAATAGCTTCTCACCACAGCCAGCCTTAACACAATCACAACAGAACCTACACTTCACCTAGATAAAATGTCTCACCCACTTTATATTTGAAACAATCTCTTGGATTGAGTAACAGCAACCCAAATCATAGTTCTTCAACCACAAGGCCACTCTACCCTTAATTAGCTCAGACAAATCATGAACATCAGGATGAGTATTATTAAATACACAATCATTTCTATAAACCCACAGGGACCAAACAACAGAGATAAAAACAACTCGCCAAACCTGCATTTCCTTTTTCCTGAGCCTCCACCCCAGCCACCAGTGCATCAACCCGTCGAAAGAACCTGGTGATACCCATTGAATTCCCCACCAGTCCATGATGTTAGACCAAACACGCCACACAAAAGAACAGGACACAAGAAGATGAGTAGAAGTCTCCTCCTCAGCTTTACACAGCACACAAAATAAATTCTGGATACCTCTCAAGGCTCCAACTCTACTGAGAAAGGCAGTTGTTTTCAACCTACCCCGCCAAGCAAGCCAAGAAAAAAATTTAGCCTTAGGAGGGGCAAAATTATTCCAAACCAGCTCTGGATAACCCAAAACAGGCCCAGCACTATTTTGACACCAATTATATACATAGCCAATTTTAAATATACCAGGCTGCTCTGCCTTCCACCAGATTGAATCCCTTTGATTAACATGAAGGCTAGGTCCTAGACCCAACAGACTTTGCAACCTATTCACCTCCTCTTCTTCCCAACGAAGGAGGGGCCTTCTAAAATTGAAGCGCCAATAATTATTACAATCTCTACGGGACAACTGCACCTTCAAATTGATCTCTTTATCTAGATTCAGCTGATACAACCTTGGAAATTGAGATTTAAGGCTTGATGTTCCCATCCAAATATCAACCCAAAAGTTCACCCTATTCCCATCACCAATCCTAACCTCCACATTTTCCCGAAAAAAGTTGAACAACATGGGGTGTGAATGCGACACAGCAAGGACCTCTCTCCAAATATAAGAAACTGAGCCCAAGTCATGCGCAGGAGGAAACCACCGACCCCCCGAGACCCCATATTTAGCACAAATCACAGATTTCCATAGAGCCTCATCTTCAGAGGCATATCTCCACCACCACTTAAGCATCAAGCATGCATTCATTAGTCTGATATCTCTAATTCCAAGACCTCCTTGTTTCTTGTTTAGCTGCACCTCTTTCCATTTTACCAAATGGATTTTCCTTATAGTTTCATCCCCACCCCACAAGAACCTAGCTTGAATCTTATCTAGTTGTTTAGCAACACACTCCGGAATCTTGAACAAAGACATATAATAAACAGGCAAGGAAGACAACACAGATTTGATGAGAGTGACCCTACCAGCATAGGATAGCAGTCTACTTTTCCACCCAGATAATTTCTTCTTGAACCGATCCACCACTGGCTGCCATGTTTGTTTCCGACCTGGGTTGGCACCAAGTGGCAACCCAAGATACTTTAGAGGTAACTTATGACGCGAACAATTAAGAGAGGCTGCAAACTCCTCAACCAACCCATCATCAACACCGACCCCGCAAATCACACTTTTAGAGAAGTTTATCTTCAACCCTGAGACCACTTCGAAGCATCGTAGAATTCGTTTAATTGCCATGATTTCAGCCCACTCAGCTTCACAGAATATAATAGTGTCATCGGCAAACTGAAGGTGTGACACATTAACCTCTCTACTACCCACAACCACACCTTTTATTAACCTAAGTTCCTTGGCTCTAGATATCAAAATATTCAGCCCTTCTGCAGCAACATTGAACAAGAACGGGGAGAGAGGATCACCCTGTCTTAACCCTCTTTGTGGACAAAATTCAGCAGAAGGGGAGCCATTCACCAAAATGGAAATTCTCGCAGATTCCATACACTCCTTCATCCATTGAATCCATCGTAAACCAAAGCCAAAGCTAGATAGCATTTGCAATAAGTAATTCCAATTAACAGTATCATAAGCTTTTTGAAAGTCCAACTTGAGAATAATACCCTTCTTCTTTGATTTTTTCCACCAGTCTACCACCTCATTAGCTATAAGAACACCATCCATAATGCTTCTACCCCCTACAAAAGTGGACTGAGCCTTATCAATGACACTAGGCAGGACTAGCCTGATTCTATTAGCCAAAACTTTGGACAGCACCTTATATGGAGAATTTATCAGACTTATAGGTCTATACTCAAGAAGAGCGCTAGGATTCTCCTTTTTGGGGATAAGAGAAAGGAAAGAGCAGTTAACCCCATAGCCCAATTTACTAATGCAATAAAACTCCTTCATGAATTTCATAATGTCGCCTTTCAAGAATTTCCACCATTTTTGAAAAAACATCATGTTGAACCCATCCGGACCAGGGGCTTTGTTCCCATCACAATTTTTTATAGCAGCCCAAACTTCTTCCTCTGTGAATTCGCTCTCCAGGATAGCATCTGCTTGGTTAGCATCTATCTTCTTGAAATCTCCTCCAATACTTGGCCTCAGTCTCCAATGATCAGAGAATAAATTCTGGAAATGAGAATACACTGCTTGTTTGACCTCACTTGGTTCATCCACCTCCACCCCATTAACCATAAGAGATGCAATCGAGTTCCTGTTTTGTTTTTTGCTGGCCATAAGATGAAAGAATCTCGTATTTCTATCCCCTTTCAAAGCCCAGTCCATTCTGGACTTTTGCACCCACAACCATTCTTTTCTTTTTCTAAGCTTCCAGATCAAACCCAGAACCTCTTTTCTTCTACCCTCTTCCTCCTCAGTCAAACCCCTCAACTCAGATTGTAGATCCAAAGAATGTAAAGCACTCTCAGCTTCTGACAATTGTGATGCAATATCACCAAAAACTTCCACATTCCATTTTTTCAAAACTACTTTTAAAGCTCTCAGCTTCTGCATAATAACATGACTAGCCCACCCAAAAACAATTGTTGATTCCCAAGCTGTTTTAGCTACAGCCAGAAAATTAGGGTATAAAACCCAAGCATTGATGAACTTGAAAGGTTTTGGGCCCCAATTCCTGGCATCAACCATCAGCAAAATGGGGCAATGATCAGAAAAAAGTCTAGGTAATCCCCAAACCTTATATCTGAACCATTCTAGCCACTTAGGGTTAAGCAAAAAACGATCAATTCTACTCCAGCTTTGTGAATTACCCCAAGTTAGCCTACCTAACATTGGGATATCCACCAATTCCAAAATATTAATAAAATTTCCAAACTCAACCATACCTCTGTCCCTCCTTACACACCCTTTTCTCTCACTAATATTTTTGACTTCATTAAAATCGCTCCCTAGACACCAAGGATTAGGGTACAAAGGCTTCAAGTTGGAAAGAATACCCCATAACCTCCTCCTAGAGGAGTCTTCACTCGGAGCATATACATTACCAATAACACAGTTAATAGAAGAATGCATAATACCTGCCAAAAGGATGAAATTTCTGGAACAGCAGCATTCCTTTAATGAGAAAATCGAAGGGTTCCAAACACAAAGAAGACCACCCGCACTGCCAGCTGCATCTACATTCATATATTCCACCGAATCAAAAGGCCACAAAGACCTAACAAAATTTTCATCTAGACAAGATCGTTTTGTTTCTTGCAGCAAAACCATATCCACCTGTTTCAGTCTCAAAAATTCCTTGATCCTTTGCCTTCTATCTGCCCTACCCAGCCCTCTAACATTCCAGGATAAAATCTTCATAAGGAAACAACTTAGCACTAATCCACCAACCAAGTGCTACAACTAGGCACCTGGGTTCACCCCTTTTACCTTTGCTGTATCCAGATCTTCAAGTTCCAAACGAATCACTCGGTCCACAACTTCAGCCTCTTGCCCTTTCATATCCAGCCCCAAAGCCGAACCCATTTGAACTGTAGCCTCTGCTTCCTTTCTGATTTTCCTTTGCTTACACAAATTGTTGGTGATGGATAACGATGATGAGGATGCCATAGCCGCAGCACGAACAAGAGCCCCCCTCTGGAAGCCATTTCTGAAAGGCATCCCCTTGTTCTGTTTATTCCTCCAGAATTTACCCTGCACTCGTCTATCCATATGTTTGGCTCCGGCACTATTAGCCCAATCATATATACCATGTTGATCCACTTCCCCTTCTTCCTCACTTGGGCTGGACTCATCCTCAATACTGTCATTATCCTCAGCTTCCACATTCTGATTAACCTCCACAGCAGGGATGGCCTTATCACACTCAGGCCCCAAAGTCTTCCCATCAAACTGGGCTTGGTCCAGAAGTACTTCCAAAGAAATAATGGGTCTATTAAGATCACCTGCACTTAAGCTTCTAATAAGCCCATAAGGCCCAGAAGATGATTGCGGCACCTCGCCGCCTCGTCTTATGCTCCCATTATCCTCGTTTAATAAAGATGCTTGCACGCTTACATTGGGGACTGAATGGACCAGAGCATGTTCACGAATTCCCAACTCTGCAACGGTCTCATTAACCACCGAGAAGGATGCTGAGTTATACATAACATTGACACCAGACCCCACCAACCCCTCAGTAGTCTTCTTACCATGCGCCATGTCAAGGCTTCCAGCCACGTCAGCCACCGTAGTACCCACGTCATCACCTTCCTTCCTGAAACCATGAGGCGCTGCAGAACTATGTTCACCACCATCCATGGATTCTGGTAACAAGTCCCCAACCTCCACTACACGAACAGGGTAGGAACTACCGTCTCGCTCCAGGATAACCAATTTGTCAATGCGTTCCAACTGAGATGTACAAATTCTAATGTTACCACACTTCAGAGACTCCATACTCAGTACATTATGATCAAACTGAGCAACTTCCCCACATGCATCTCCAATTTTTCGAAAGTTAGAGACATTCCAGAGATTTGGAGGCATACCAAGACAACTAACCCAAACTAATCTTTCATTAACTAGCTTCATACCTTTCTTCCACTGTATAATTTCCTCACAGCATTCCAAAAACCACTCACCTGGGTTGAGCAACGCTTGCTGCAATTCTTCTTGAGAATTAAAAGTGATGAATGCATTTCTACCTCCACCTTCTCTAAGCTGAAAATCCTTCAATCCTCTGATATTACATTCAGCTTTAAAATCGTCAAAGCTACAATGAGGTTTGAATTTAATTACAGCAGACAATAATAACCAATCCACAGCATATTCCTCTGCTTTGATGCTAATGATGTTGCCACTATCAGGCTTCCCACCTTTAAGCACCTCTGCATAGGATCGTCTCCCTCCAGTTCCAGCACTAATAAACCTTGTTGCTTCACCTGGTTTTTGAACCCGTGATTTTGAATTTGACAGCTCCTTCTCTTTCCCAAAATCTGCCTTTTTCACCTTCAAGATTTTATCACCACACCATACTCCATTAGCTTTCTGAATTGCAATCCCCGCAGACACCGAGCAATCATATCTAACAAAGCCGAATCTGGTTTTCGTCGCTTTCCTCCTTTTGTCAGGGATATATACATCTCTGACCAGACCAAAATTTGAGAACATAGTGAACAACCCTTTCGGGCTCATAGAATCCGGAATCTCGTCAACGAATATCGTGTGTAGCTGGCCTGCCTCTCCGAGCCTACCTTGTCTTCGCCGGAATACGGGGTTCCATCCACCATGACTACGCTCCATCTTCTTACAGTTGGAGCCCATTTGTAAAGTGTTTATTCGGTGATATATTATTATACAAATTAGATTACTCCAGTATCATGTTGCCAAACCAAAAATAAGTATGAATTACTCCACTCCCAAAGGTTTGTTTGAAATAAGAATGACCCCTTGTGATTCTAGAAATTACGTTACACTTGTTGAAGTTTATAATTTCATAAAAAAAGATATGTTTATTAATAAATCAATAATTCAATTAACAATTTTTAATGAAGTTAAAAATTTAATTTAATTAATAGTTCAAGTAATTTTATTATTATACAGGAGGACAGTTAGAAATCTTAATTTTTCAATTAATTCTATTAGCTAAATTTTATTCTAATTGTGACAGACATCACATTAAGTTTATAAAAATACTGTATATATCCAAATTGTAGGTATTTTTGTAATTATTATTTTTGGATAAATAATATTGGGGGAATAACAAATCAGTGTGTATTTTGAAAAAAAAAAAAATAGATCAATGATAAACTTTAAAGCTTTAAATATTAAAAGAATAAAAATTTTCATATGTATGTAATTATTTTTTAAAAATAATTTAACAATTCCTCATTATTAATCCTCTCACTAACAATCCCCTCACTACCAATCCCCTCCATTCTATCTCCCAAAACAAACGGGGCTAAGAAAATAGCTCTAAGTCCCATAAACGTGGTTATTAAAATTCACTTTTATGAGTCTCACTCTTTGTCACTAGCTTCCTTCAAACATAACGTGAAGCAACGTATCCTCTATTCAATGAAATGAAAGCTTTCCTTCGATGGTGTTAAACTAATTTGGAAAAATTGTAAATCAGTGTAAGTTTTTAAAAATAATTTTAAATTAGTAATAAATTTTATAATTTTAATAATTAAACCTATAAAGTTTTTCATGAATTTGTAAATATTTTGTGAATTCCAACTAATTTGTAATTTTTCCAACCAATTTCTACCATGTCTAGCCAATCTTCCCCATCTATATCATTTTCTTTGGGAAATTGTAAATCATAATGGAAAAATAATTAAACTACAAATGAAATCTTTTTTGGTTCAACCTGATACATAAGGACTTGTATATGCACACACAAAATTTATGCCATCATAAAAATGTAAATATATTCTTTTCAGTTTCATTTATTTATTTATTTATTTTTATTTTCTCTGTAGCCAGGTATTTGCTTACGATATCATGTTATCTGCTGGCACTTTTTATAGACTTCTTAACCTCCATTAACCCATTTTATTCAACATTAGAACAATAAAATTTTTATAAAGAAATGTTTCACAATGTAGTCATATTATTTTGAAACAAAAGCCCATCACTTTAATATATAATTATAAAAACCAAAAGCAAAAAAGCCATTGCCAAATAATTATGTAAGAGTCTAGAGTATTGAAATTTTGTTGCTAAAACATCTCCTTATCATATATATGTATATATATTGTATCAAGTGCATCAAATGTTCTTTTTTTTTTTTTTTCAATTGAAAAGAAGAAAAGAAAACATGTACTCACACAACCATATAATCTCATAACAATTTTGTAAGGATCAAACATACGACACATTCCAAAATGCCTAGTCTTAGGAATAATATATTCTAGCATATAAAAAATAGTATAAGAATAAATTTTTATATTTGTAAAAATCTAAAATAATGGGATTTATGAGCACAAGTAACGAGTCTTTTATTCATATGTATAGAAATTTTATATAATTTAAATAAATAAAAAATTAGCAACATTGCTTTTAGCATATTTAATTTTATATGCATAAAAAATGTGTGTAAGTTATATATTATTTAGCTCATTCCTTAATAATTTAATTAAACTTTTGAGACAATCAATGTTTTAACATGATATAACTCTAATTACGAGATGTTTAGAGTGGATTAATACAACAGTTGTTTTGGAGCACAAAGGTTGTCACATTCCAGTTAGAGTCTGTGAAGAGTTGCCCAGGTGCTTATTTCCTAGTCCCTCTCAGAGCAAAGGGAAAGATCAAGGCCGACTGCATTCCAATGGCATAGAAGAGGAAGATCAATTGTCTGGCAATGGAGGACAAAGCAAGTATGTTGGGGTAGCGTCTGAAGGAAGAAAGGGGTTGGTGAGTGATGGATTTGAGGTGGCTAGTAGGGTTGAGGAGACTGTGATGGACAGTTCTGAGATGCAGGGTAGGGATAATGATGGTAAGCAAGCAAATACAGTGGTAGCCATAGGGGGGAGCATGGGAAATGGCTATAATGGTGCAGGTTCCAAGGCGAGGGGGGTGGAGCAGAATGCCAACTCTTCCAAGTTAATTATGAACAGAATTCAAATTAGAGATGAGGCAACATGTAGCACAGGCCTCTTAAGAGAGTTAAGTGGGCCAGTAGAAGCCAGGCCCAATATAAATTTAGAAGTATTGATTAAAGGAATGCAGCTGGGGACTGAGCCCAACGGACTGGTATAGGGGGTGGTGTCGGACCTGAGTGAAAATTTGGCCCACACTCAACTTAGGCCTAATGCAGCCCAAACAACTCAGATAAACTTGGTCCAACGGACTGCAAAAGGGGGTAATATAAAGGATGGGGCAGTGCAGAAAAGGGGAAAGTCATGGAAGAAAGGAATAGAACGAAGGAGATGGGTGTTTGGCAGACTGCGCTTTCAACGGGGTGCAATTTTTAGAGCTTCTGCTGAGGTAGCAGCTTACCTAACGACTAATACTCAGAGTTAGGCAGCGAACAGAATGAGGCAATTGATTGAGGAGGCCACGACAACTGTGAGAGTAGGCACAATGTTGGGAATGGATTGCCAAGGCAAAGATGAGGAGGTAGTGAGCAGAATTGTGGAGCTGGAAGAGAAGGATTTGAGTATAATTGAAGGGGAACAAAGGGCAACTAGAGCTTAGCTGGCTGTCTATTGGAGAATGGGTGTAAGTTGTGTTTTATTATGAAGATTTTATCTTGGAATGTTAGAGGGCTGGGAAGGCCAGAAAAAAAGGGAAAGATAAAAAGCTTGGTGAGGGAAAGAAATGTTGATGTGCTCTTTCTACAGGAGACTAAAAAAAGTTCTATGGATGATAATTTTGTGAAAACAATTTGGCCTTATGAAGAAGTGGAATTTATGGTGGTTGATTCTGAAGGTAGTGCTGGAGGCCTCCTATGTATTTGGGAGCCACAAGTCTTCGAGCTCAAGGATTGCTGCAGTAGCAAAAATTTCATTATACTATCAGGTATGTCTAGTAATTCTTTTCAGTGCACTCTTGTGAATATCTATGCTCCTAATGAGGTTATAAGGAGGAGACATCTGTGGAATTCTCTGGTGAGTATCCACCAACATTTTCCAAACCCGTGGTGTGTGGGAGGGGATTTCAATGAGATTAGATACATGGGTGAGAGGAAAGGTTGCTCATCTAGAGAAAGAGGGATGAAGGACTTTAATGAGTTTGTGGAAAAATTGGAATTAACAGATATGCCTTTGCTAGGTAGGCAGTATACTTAGTGCAATGCTCTAGATGGGAATAGGTGGAGTAGGATTGAAAGATTCCTGTCAGACTTGAAGTGGATGGAAAAGTTTTCTTTTAAGCAATGGGATCTACCTAGGTCAATCTCAGACCACTGTCCCATTTTGATTAAAGAAGATGATAGAGATTGGGGTCCAAAGCCTTTTAAATTTATCAATGCCTGGTTATCTCATCCATCATTCATGCCAGAAGTCAAAAAGAGGTGGGAGGAAGCTCAAGTTCAAAGGTGGGCTGGGTTTAGAGTGATGAGAAAACTGAACATGCTTAGGAGTCTCTTAAGGGTGTGGAATAAGGAGGTGTTTGGCAATATAGACACTCAGTTAAAGGCAGCAGAGGAAGAGCTACATGAATGGGATTTGAAGGCAAAGTCTAGGTGCCTTGATGATCAGGATCTTAAGAGAAGAAGAGAAGTAAGAAGCTAGGTGTGGCAGCTTAGTAGGAGTAAGGAAAGGCTATGGCATCAAAAGTCCAGACAGTTATGGGCTCATTCTGGGGATAAAAACACTAGGTACTTTCACATTATGGCAAGTAGAAGGTAGAGAAAAAATTTGTTAGACTCTGTTGTTGTGGAGGGCACGAGGATGGAGGATCCAGCTCAGGTGAAACAAGAAGTGGTTAGGCATTTCAGTGTGTTGCTCTCTGAGAATTGGAAGTTTAGGCCAAAAATTCTAGGCCTTTTTGCTGTTATTAGCACTGTGGATGTTGGTAACTTGGAAATTGAGTTCTCAAAAGATGAGGTATGGAATGTGGTACAGGACTGTGATGGGAACAAAGCGCCAGGCCCAGATGGATTTAATCTGACTTGCATTTAACGGTGTTGGTCTATATTGAAAAGGGAGATCCTACAACTGGTGATTGAATTTTACCAAAATAGTATGCTATCTAGAGGGGTCAATAGTTCTTTCATTGCTCTGATTCCGAAGAAGGATAATCCAATAGAATTGGGGGATTATAGACCGATAAGCTTGGTTAGCTCTGTCTATAAAATCTTAGCAAAGGTGCTTTCCAGAAGACTTAAGAGAGTTTTGCCATCTGTGATTAGTGAGGTACAGTCTGCTTTTGTGAGTGGAAGGTACATTTTAGATGGTGTGTTAATAGCCAATGAAGTTGTAGATGCATGGAAAAGATCAAGAAAGAAAGGTCTTATTTTAAAATTAGACTTCGAAAAAGCTTTGGACTTAATTAATTGGGAATTTCTATGGTCGATGTTGAACAATTTTGGTTTTGGTGAGAAATGGATAGGTTGGATGAGGATTTGTATTTCTACAACCAAGGTGTCTGTTTTGGTTAATGGCTCACCCACAGAGGAATTTCAACTACAGAAGGAGCTTCGGCAGGGTGATCCCCTTTTACCATTTCTGTTCATAATTGCAGCTGAAGCTCTCAATCTCTTATTAGTAAGGGCAGTGGAGAAGGACGTGTTTAGAGGAGCCTCAGTAGGTGGTAATGATCTGCGTATTTCATATCTCTAATTTGCAGATGACACAATAGTGTTTTGTGAAGGTGATATGGAGGAGGTGCTAAATATTAAAAGGGTGTTGAGGTGTTTTGAAGTGATGTCTGGTTTAAAAATTAATTATCACAAGAGTGTAGTGTGTGGTGTGGGTTTTCAAGAGGATGAAATTTTGGGTTTGGCTTAAAGACTGAATTGTATCTCTAAGAAATTACCTTTCAACTTTTTAGGTATGCCTCTAGGGGCCAATCCTAAGAGGAAGAGCACTTGGAGTCCAATAGTGGATAAGGTGAGTAAGAAGTTGTCTTCTTGGAAAAGAAAGCTACTATGTTTTGCTGGGCGTTTGACCTTGATTAAATCTGTTCTCTTTAATTTACCTATCTACTTTCTCTCCATTTTCAAAATGCCCAAGGGAATTGTTAAGGCTTTGGTCAAAATTCAGTCCAATTTTCTGTGGGGTGAAACCGATGCAAAGAGGAGTGTTCATTTGGTCAATTGGGGTGAGGTTACAAAAAGCAAAAATCAAAGGGGTTTGGGCGTGAGAGATTTAGGTGAGGTGAATGAGTGTATGTTGCTAAAATGGTGGTGGAGATATGGTGCAGAGGACAATGCCTTGTGGAAATCAGTGGTATGCTCAAGATATGGTAGATTTGGAGGGAGTTGGGTGCCATCTCTAGAAAGCACAGACGGGGTGTCCACTGTGTGGAAGGATATTGTGATACCCCTGTTTTGTATTACTGTAACAAGCCCGCGGGGGACCTCGCTACAGCTCGGACTCGATTTGTGTCACGGTTCTTAATCTTGAACCAAAGAGTCCAAATCCGGCAAATCGTTTTGGAAAACAGATTTTTGAAAGAAGTGCCAAACATGGATTGCTTTGGCAGATACAGAGTCGCCACCTAAATATTTTATTTTTGGGAAATTTAGGAAACCCTGACTCGGTGCCAAAGGCCACGTGTCCGTCATCACCAAAGTTGCCTCAGCTCGGGAACTTGGGTACGATTGGGGAAGGTCACTTCGTGAGCACCCCCGCTCGCCCGGTCAAAGACCGGCCTCTACTAACCATGATATCTTATTTTGAAAACATTGTGAGTTCTTATTCCAGTTATTAGCCTAGGTTACTATGTGATGCTCGCAGCAAACAAGTATAGACTGGGTCGCCTGAATTGGAACAAAACATTTCATGTTTGTTTGTTTGAAAATGGTTTGATGGTGCTACCCGCAGGTAGGCTAAGACGTGGATTTGCCACCCTCAGGTGGGCTTAGAAAACGTGATTTTGCCACTATCTAGTGGGCTTAAAACAAACAGTCAATGATTTGTTCCACTTCAAATAACTCAACCTCCACCCACAGGCATTCAAGGCAGTTATATCACATAAGCATATAGCCTCATGGTAAGCATGCTATTCATGGCAACACTCACACGCATGCAAGGATGCTAAAGCATAAAACTCACCGAGTACTCCAAGTCAAAACAGAAAACCGATTAGAAATCATGCATGATCCTAATTATACAGAAATGCCTAATGCAACGTGTAGACACCCCATTTTGACCGGCCCTAAGACTTGGGCATTTTATTTTGACCACCCTCACCAGAAAAATCAAATTGACATTTTTAATCCCAAACCTTACCCATTTTGACCATCACTAATATTTTGGTAATTTGTAGTGTTTTATAATTTTATGTGTGTGTATTAAATTAGGTGTGTGCATAACCATTTTTAAAACAAAAGAAAAAATAAAAAAATAAAAAAAAATAAAAAAAAAGAAAGAAAGATAGTGGTTTGGTTTGGTTTAGTGGAATGTTTTTAACAAAAAGAAAGGTGGATGAATGAAATCAAAAGAGAAGAAAGGAGGGGCGGTGGATGATGCATATTGTTTTTGATAGTGCATAATTTGGTGGAGAGGACACTGAAGGTAAGGATATATTTTTAAAAAGATAGATAAGTTAGGTGGGTTTTGGGTGTTAATATAGAAGAAGGTCATACGGGTTTAGTGGAAAGGGGGGAGGAACACAGAGGGGAAGAGCACACACGGTTTTAGAGGAGGGAGGGAGACCTACGGGTTCTCTCTCTCAAAGGGAGTCTCTCTTTCTCTCTCTCTCTCTCTAAACAATGAAGAAGAATGAACCTCCATCACTGCACAACACCAACACAGCACCAACCCAGCAGTACCTACACCATCACTCATACACGGCACCTCTCTTTCTTTCCTCTCTCTAAACCACCGACCCATGCAAGCCACCACCATGAGAGACCAAGCAACACACACACCCTCAACCCACCTACACACAACCGACCCATGCACCACCGTGGCCACCCTCCATTCACCACTCGGCAGCC
This sequence comes from Camellia japonica, assembly GCA_030407325.1. Classification (NCBI taxonomy): domain Eukaryota; kingdom Viridiplantae; phylum Streptophyta; class Magnoliopsida; order Ericales; family Theaceae; genus Camellia; species Camellia japonica. Next base: position 183,061,740 of record JAPPVO010000019.1, read on the forward strand.
TCTCTCCCTCTCACCCATGCACCTCTCTCTCTTCACTCTCCTCTCACTCTTCTCTCTCTAAACCACCCTCACACTCACACCCAACCCACACACCACACCATCCCAACTCCCTCTCCTCTCTCACTAAACCCACCCACGGCAAACCCACACACCCATGCACCTCTCTCTCTCCTCTCACACCCATGCACTTCTCCCTCCCTCTCTAACACCACAACTCACACACCCACACCAACCAACTTCACCAAACCCACCATGCAACCCACACCATACACCTCGTTCACCTCGGCTACACACACCCATTCCACCACGACAACCTAGCAGCCACCTCTCCCTCCCTCTCTAACAGGCACGGCAGAGCACACACTCCACACACCCACGACCTCATCACACACCATTGACACACCACCTCCCACACACGGCAGCAACCATGCACACACCTTCGGCACCTCACTCTCACAAACCCACCTCGGCACCACCCATCACCTCTCTCTCTCTTCACACCATCACCACCTAACAAACCCATGCAACACACCTCTCACCTCACGGGTCTCTCTCTCTCTTCACACCATCACCACCTAACACACCCATGCACACACTTCACTCTCCTCTCTCACACACCCAAACCCACCTGCACACACCACACACACGGCTCATTCTCTCTCTAACGCACCCATGCACACACTTCACTCTCCTCTCTCCCTCACCTCTCTCTATCACTCACGGCTTCACCACCACCACCGTGGCCTCCCTCTTCTCTCTCTCTCTCTCTCTCTCTCTCTCTCTTTCTCTCTCTAACCCACTCTCTCTCTCTCTCTCTAGGCTTAGAGAGAGAAAAGGTGGTAGGTTTTTGTTTTTGTAAATATTTATTTTGGGGTCACATAGGATTTTTGTATAAATATTTATGTTGGTTTGGTCATGGGAGTGGGTAATAAAAACAACAAAAAAAAGATTTTTTTTTAATGTTTATTTTTGGGTCACATAGGATTTTTAGAAATATTTATGTTGGTTTGGTCATGGGTATGGGTAATAAAACAAAACAAAAAAGATTTTTTTTTATAAATTTGCACATCATCCAATAATGATTTTTCTATAAGTCATGCTAGTCAGATTTCAAATCCGTTCCTTGGTTTGCCGCTTGAATCTGGAAAATGTGAATCATGTGATGTTGCGAAACCCGGGAAGGAGTGGAATGCACCAGTGATGAAGTTGTTTATTTTATTTTTATTTTGAGTGTTGTGAGGTTCTATTTTTTATTTTATTTTTCTCTCCTCTCTCCCTCATTCGGATCTGTAATAATTCAAGTATTGTAATAATTCCCCCACCCCGTTTCCTTCTATCCCTTTCTTTTATCGCTTTCCCTAACTGTGTGTATGTATATATCTGACATGCCATGCATATCCATGCTTTACATTTATGTCTCATGTATAAGATTTGGCTAAACTCGCATCTGTATGCTTCAATTGATTATCCCATGATTCTGTGTTTTGAGATGATTCACGTGCCATATTCTAGAAGCCAAATCTTTAGTGCATCTCATGAGTGAATTGCATTAGGATCCTGTATATAAGATCATGCATATTTTACTAACTTTTGTTTTGTAGCTGTTCGAGGGACGTCGGTCAATCTGTGAGTTTTTATGCTTTAGCATCCCATTTGTGTGTGATTTTCTTATTATGTTTAGCATCCTACCATGAGGCTACTTGATTAAATGATAAACTGTTTGAATGCCTGTGGATGAAGGCTTGTTGCTTAAATTGGAATGATTCAAAGATTGTACGCGTTAAGCCCACTAGATTGTGGCAAATTCAAACCCTTTTTCGAAAAAAATAAACATGAAATTGAATTGTTCCAATTTGAGCAAACTAGTCTATACTTGTATGCTTCACATAGTAAATTTTAGGATTTACTAAAATAATCAGAACATGGACATATAAAGAAAATAAAAGTCATATCATGGTTTAGTAGAGGCCGATCTTTTGATCGGGTGAGCGGGGGTGCTCATTATTGACCTTCCCCTCTCATACCTAAGGTTCCGAGCCAAGCATCTTTGGTTACGACGAACAGTGGCCTTTGGCACCGAGTCATGGGTTTCCTAATTTCCCAAAATATTAGGTGGCGACTCTGAAATCTGATGATGCAATCCATTTTTGACAAAATTGCAATAAAATGGATTTTCAATAAAAGTTGCCAAATCTGGACTCTCATCTATGTTTCACATTGCACTCGTGAGACATTGAGATCAAAGAGATCTCGGGAGTCCGAACTGTTTAACGCGCGCGGGTACCCCCCGGGCATGTTACACAACGCATGCAATAATGCAACTATAGCAGGCTCGGCTATTTTAAACATGGCATATGGAATGCTACAACTAACACGTATTCAGTTTGGAATTGAAATACAAATGCAGTTTGTATGATGCGCCGAGCCCGGTGCGTGCAAAACAGATGAATGATGCAAACATGCTGTCATACTGTATGCTAATCGAAATATGCCCTAATCTAACCATCATAAGCGGGTAAATAAAAGGGAAGAAAGACGTGGGGTTGGAAGACATACATCACATTCACCCACACTTATTACAATTATGCCCTCGCGCAGAGGGTCCGAATAAATAATACAGTCCGAAATGAAAAAAATAATACAGTCCGAAATATACAGAAATTCCTAATTAATCAACAAATTAAACTAAGAAAGCTGTAAACCAGCATGCAAACCAGGGGCTGCCTCGACTCTGATGAATGATGCATGCTGGGCTGCCTTGCGCGGAAATCCACTGGGATGCCCCGATTAGCCTCCATTTGCACTGTTTCTCGAAATGCGTGCCCGACTTCGAAAAGTTGCTGATTCTTCATTTTGCTGCAACAGAGAGCAGGAAAGGGGCATAGCAATGTATTTCACAAATATATGCATGCCTCGATCCTCGTGCCACCAATCATGCATAACGATGCATGATGGCCGAGGAGCCGATTTGCACAACTCAATATAGGATGAATGCAGATGAATGCTACAACAAAACCTAACTCCATCATGGGTAATCCGAAGTGTTGGTGACTTGGGAATTGAGACCCGTTCCATCACTCGGAGTGCGAAACGTGCCTCGTTTCCCGTGTTCGGGCTAACTCTTATCCCGAACACGATGCAATATGCATGATATGCATGAAATGCAGCTAATATGTGTTCCTAACGTACACGATGCTATGAAAATGAGATGTCTCGGAATGCATGCCAGACGAGCACGCAAACCGATGAAATGATCCTAAGGCATAAAATGTCATACGCAATGCAATTGGACTTACACTAACATGAGTGGACCTCAGCCACACTCACATAAGAGGCTGATGGATGAAAATAAAGTGCCTCGAAATGCGTGCACTCGGGCGCGCAAACCAAGGCAATGACATAAAGGTATGAAATGGCATGAAATATGATATACAATGAGATGTCTCGAAATGCATGCCCATGGGCACGCAAACCGAGAAAATGGCATACGCAATGCAATGAGACTAAAATGGCATAAACAATGAAATATGGGCTTACACTAACATGAGAGGACCTCAGCTACACTCATATAAGAGGCCAATAGATGAAAACAAAGTGCCTCGAAATGCGTGCACACGGGCACGCGAACCGAGGCAATGACATACGCAATGCGATGAGACTAAAATGGCATATAGAATGCAAAATGGACTTACACTAACATGAGTGGGCCTCAGCCACACTCACATAAGAGGCCGATAGATGAAAATAAAGTGCCTCGAAATGCGTGCACACGGGCACGCGAACCGAGGCAATGACATACGCAATGCGATGAGACTAAAATGGCATACAGAATGCAAAATGGACTTACACTAACATGAGTGGGCCTCAGCCACACTCACATAAGAGGCCGATAGATGAAAATGAAGCGCCTCGAAATGCGTGCACACAGGCACGCAAATCGAGGCAATGGCATAAAGGCATGAAACGGCCTTGGAAATGATATGAAAACATGCAAATGGAATTTCAGCACTGAAATATGGGGAAAACAATCCCGAAAGATGGCGAAATGGCACCAAACGCAAGGAATGGTCCCGAAATGCGAATTTAGGCACCCGAAATGGCCTATAGCTATGCAATGCATGCACAATATGGACATGGAATGAAAATACAGTAGCAAGACAGCCCCAAGACAAGCATTTTTCAGTCATAAAAAGGGCTAAACAGCAAGCACACATAGGATTAAGCAAGAATGCAAAAATGGCCCCGCAAGAGGGGTATTGAAGCAAGTGATACATGCTATGCCCAAATGGAAAAGTACCCTTCTACAACACTGATGAGGTACTAAAAATATGAACATTTACAGTAGATGACATCCCCCAAATCAGTATGAAAACATGCTAAAAATGTCATGCAAGAACTAGGATACATAAGGCTATAACATGAGGTACCCCAAACATTCATCAAACCAGCAAAGACCCTTAATGAAATATGTCAATATGATCAAAATATGACTCTTTACAGTTCTGATGATGGCCTAAAACAGAGGCTAGATAAGCTTAAAAAAGCATGCAAAAATGGGGGTCAAAGAGAGGTATAATGACAAGTATAACATGGAGACCCCCAACAAGGTTGATCCCTTCTACAATGTTGTATAGGGACACAAAATAAGCTTACTCAAAGTTCATGACATGCTCCAAAAAAATTTACATATAGGCCAAACAAACCATGCAAATTTACGGTAAATAGGAGGAATTGTGAAGCAAGTGCATCATGGGTGGCTCAAACAGGATTGATCCCTTCTTAAATGTTGAAGAGGGGCTCAAAATAGGCCCAATTATAGTTTACATTATGCTCGAAAACAGATCACACATGGGCTAGAAATTTCATGCAAAATATTGTCATACAAGAGGATATTGAAACAAGTGTGCCATAGAGGGCTCAAACAGAGTTGAGACCTTGAACAAACATTAAGAATAGCTCAAAATAGAACTAGTTTCAGTTAAGGTCGGATCCCAAAACAATAAGAAAATAGGCTTAAGAAAAGAAGCAAGAAAGTGCTACAAAAGAGGGGGATTGAGACTTACCCTTGAAGACCAATACTTTTGTTGCTTCTTGGACCAGATTTGATGACTCTAAGCTGCTGGAATCCCTTCCTTTGCTGCTGGAATGGAGTGGTGAGGGTAGAGCTTGAAGATGATGAAGAAATGGCACCAAACTTGGAAGAAATGAGAGAGATATAGATGGATATGTGTTTTTGAGCTTAAGAGCAATTTTCTAACCCTTTACCTTGAGTTGGGAGGCCAACTATATGGGGGAAAAAGAGGAGGAAAAGAAGGGAGGAAACTTCCTCTAAGCTTCCCTCCAAAAATATCCCCCCCGGATGCAGATCTTTTGGGAGAAAAAGGTGCACAGCTGTAAAGTACACAGCATGGGGATCATGGCCGGCCAATTACTTTTGCTGCAGGTGGCCGGCCGGCCACCCCCTATGGCCGGCCGGCCAAGGGTCAAAAAGGCCAAATTGATTTAGTGGCCGGTCACCAAAGATTGGTGTCCTCCCAGGTCTTCTCAACACAACCATGTGGTTCAAATTTGGCAACTCTAAAATAGGAGAGAGAATAGGCCAATTTAAAGAGGGGTTCAAAAGGGTCAATAACAATTACTGGCCGGCCATGGGTTTTTAGGATCCTCCCATGTGTGTACAACACAAATATGTGGTTTTGGCTCGAAGAAAATGGCCCTAGGGTGTTCAACATTAGCCCGGAAGTGAGAAAAACGGGCGCCGGGGGGCGCCGGAAGAGCATAACTGGTCGCTGAGACAATTGCTAGCCTCCCACCCTCCAGTGATCTTCCTGGTGATAAAACAGAGGTACCTGCCAAAAATGAACGAAAACCGATGCAAAACGAATGCTCGGGGACCAAAACACGCAGTTTAGGGTCCCGAAAATAGGCTGTTAAGCACCGAAAGTGGCATTCGGCCACGAAGTGGGTATCTAGACCCCAGTGTCCCTCGAAAGGGAGTAAATGAGATGCATGCCAAAAACCGGAGGAATCGGAGATGGTTGGGTGGTCCCGAACCGAGGCACACGGCCTGACGGCTCCGAAAACCGGGAACCGGGCTCCGAAATGGGCAAAATGGCCTACGGCCACGAAATATAGCCCACGGCCACTGAGAGATGGTCTACGGGACCTCTCACTCCCCTCAGGAAAGAAAACAGAGAAAACCGAGTCTGGTTCGCAAACCGAGGCAAGGTACAGAAGAGAGTTCGGAAGTCCGGAGGCAGGGCGCACGGCCGCGACTCTGAGACTTCTGAACGAGCACAATATGCAACATCACCTAGCGCTGAATCGGTGACATCTGAGTCTTAAGGTCGGTTAAAAATGGGGTGTCTACAATTACGCTAATTGGTCCCTAATATGAATGTGATTATATGTTTTGATATGATTTTGTGTGCCATTATGTGAATATATGTGGTTTTGAATTCCTATCTGTTCACCGTAGGAGTATCTGTCTGAATAATCTGCTTTGGAAATTAAATTGAGGGCCTTATCGGCCACGGAACCCGAAATTGATTACGCCATTGTGATTGGCATAATTTTTAAAGCCTATGGTGAAATTTAATTGAAAAATTGATTCGGACCAGATTAAGTTGATTAAATTGGTAAATTGGTGCCCAACTATTTATTATTATTATTATGAGTTAGTGGGAATTGTTGGGTAAGAGCACTACAGTTCTCATTCTCTCCTATGTATTCATTTTGGCTGATCAAACTTTGAGAAAGGGAGAGGAGAGTCGGCTGTAGAGAGGGAGAGAGGAGAGAACTGTGCAAAATTTAGCTTAAAGCTTAGGAGCCTTGAAGATAATCCAAGAATTGTTATAGATTGTGAGAATCAAAGCTTCTATGTGAGTAATTCTTGGATTATAGTTTGTAATTTTGTGTGTTCAAGCTAATTGGGTGATCAAGAGTAAGATTGAAATGAAATTGGGTTGGTTTTGTTGAATTAAAACTTGACATATGTATGCATGTAAGAAATTGTGTTGAAATAGCATGTATAAGCTTAAAATACATGATTCAAGTAGAGTTTTGATTAAAACTCACGTTTTGATCACCATTTGTATTGTCTAAGTTGAGAATATGGCTAATTCATCACATGCATGTACAATTTATGAAGATATGAGCTTGAATGTATGAATTTGTTATGTTAGAATGAGTTTGATGGGAGATTGGGGGCATGCATGTGAATTAATTGTGAATTGAGCTCCATTGGGTTGGGATTTGGGGTTTACCTCATGTTAGTATAATTATATTTGAGATTTGAGCCATAGCATGCAAGATATATTGGTTGGAAACCGAATTTGAGCTCAAGAACACATTCTGGGTTTTCCAGAATTTTGAGGTCCGCTCGAGCGGGAGAACCTCTGCTCGAGCGTAAATTTCGTGCTCCCAGCACTTTTTGCAGAGTTGGATGCTCGCTCGAGCGGGATATTTCACGCTCGAGCGGGGAGCTTTTGTAGTCAGGCCTTCCACTCGAGCGCCCTATTTCACGCTCGAGCGTATTTTTCATGCAACCAGCACTTTTGCAGGCCTTAAAGGTCTGCTCGAGCGGCTAATTCCACGCTCGAGCGGGGACCCTGTTTTTTGAAATTTTGTTCATGCGTTCTGTGTTTCGTTTTCCGTTCTCTTTCACTTGTAATCACTCTTAGGCATATGTTAAGCATTGTGAATGAGTTAATGAGATTAGAATAAAGCCTAAGAGGAATATGTGAATTAAGGAATGGATTGAATTGTTAATGACCCTTTTGTGTTCATGGAATGTGTAGGGTCAAGCTCTAGGGCGAATCCACAAGCCGATCACTGTGAGTAATATCGTTATTTGAAAGCTTAGTAATGTCCAACTGTTTATTCCCTTATAAGCTTTATGAGTTGCTAATTGGGATTGTGGACAAAAGTCTGACATGAACGAATGAATGGACCGAAGGTCGTTTTGATAGAAATAAATGGACCTAAGGTCATTTTGACACGAATGTATGGGCCGAAGGCCATTTGACATAAACGAATGGACCGAAGGTCATTTTGACAGAAATGAATGGACCAAAGGTCGTTTTGATAGAAATGAGTGGACCGAAGGTCGTTTTGACATATATGAATGGACCTAAGGTCGTTTTGACATGAATGAGTGGGTCGAAAGCCGTTTTGACACGAATGTATGGGCTGAAGGCCGTTTTGACATAAACGGATGGGCCGAAGGCCGTTTTGACATAAATGAATGGGCCGAAGGCCGTTTTGACATGAATGGAAATCTGAATGGGCCAAAGGCCAGAATGTTTGGAACTACAGTCACTTGATTTGAATTTCGTATAGTTATATGTCTGTTAAATAGAAATATGGATTGGGCCCAAGGCCGTTTAGAACATGTTGTTCTACATTGTTATGTAACTTCTGTATTTGATTTGGTATTATTCACTGGGCTATCGCTCACGCTCATTCATGTGTTTGTAGGCGAGCCAAGAGAAGTCCAAACCCAGCCCCAGTAAAGCCTGCCAGGAACAATATGAGTTTTGGAGAGTTAGTCTTGTGTCTTATGCACGAGACCCATCCTTGCCATTTTGTTATATATTTATATTTTGTCTTGTTGGCAAGGACTTTGTGTATATCTGTATATAGTTTTGTTATGGGTTGACTCCGTTTGGATGATCCTGTCTGTATAGGATTTTATGGTACTGTATTTTGTTGTGGGTTATTAACGTATATGTGTATGGTTTGTTTGATGTGCATATAGGCACGGCTCTATGGACAAAGATTTAAATTTTGCTTCCGTTTGGCCCATTTACTCTGATAAGTTATGTCTGTTTTGTTTTGAGGCCGTAGGTAATCTCAGGATTACTGGCCGGTTATGTCCTTAACCCATAGGGGCGGGTTCGGGTCATGACAGGGTGGTATCAGAGCACGAGTTAATAACTCACACACTTGTCCAAAAGAGCAATAAGCGTCTAGAAAAGATCTAGGATGCATTCATAAGTACGAATTTGAAAGCATCGAAAATACGCTTAACTGTTTGATATGAACAATTATATGTTATAAGTTTGTGAACTACTTGCATTGCAAAATTATTTGAATACGTATGCTCTTGTTATGTGCATACCTGTGTATCTTTTGTATAAACTATAATGCAAGTTTAATCAGATGGTGAGAACCAGAGGTGATGAGATAGAGGAATCTTCTACTGCCAGACTGGACAGAATGGAAAGACTGATTCAGGAAATGGCAGAGGCTTTGAGACAGCAACAGGAGTGGCAACAACAGTGGCAGCAACCATACTCGCCACCTCCACCTCTGGCACCACCCGTGCCAGATAACCAAAATGATGACCGGATAATATCTCTCACCAAGGAATTCAAGAAAATGAGGGGGGATTAGATCCGTTGAAAGCCGAAGCGTGAGTCCTCGGCATTGAGAAATTATTTGAAGTGTTCTCCTGTTCAGAGACGCAGAAAGTGCTCCTAGCCACTTTTATGCTAGAAGACGAGGCAAGAAGATGGTGGATGTTAATGCGAGAAAAACCATAAAGATGTTGACTGGGTGAAATTTCTGGAGATCTTTTATGACAAGTACTTCCCGCAGTGTGTTCGGGATAGGAAAGTAGCCGAGTTCATGGAACTCAAGCAAGACAGCATGATTGTAGCCGTGTATGAGGCCAAATTCACTGAATTGGCCAGGTTTGCACCACATGTAATTGACACTGATTATAAGAAGGCAAGACATTTTGAAGAAGGGCTCCAAAGTGACATCCTAGAGAGAGTGAATGTCCTGAAGTTGGAGACCTACATTGGGGTGCTTGACAGGGCCATCATATCAGAGGCTAACATAGCTAGACAAGCTAAGCCAACAACAGAATGGAAAGGCAACAAAAGGCAAGGCTTCTTTTCGAAGAAGAAACTTCTGAAAAAGCAAAACACGGGCTTCTCAACTACTTCAAGTTCTTCCCGAGACACAGCTCCTATGTGCAACATTTGTAGCAAAAGGCACCGTGGAATCTGTTACCGTGCATCAGGAGCTTGTTTCAAATGTGAGAAACAAGGGCACATAGCCTGAGAATGTAATCAGAACAGTGGGAAACTAGCAGCCAGTTCAACTGCATCAGTTCCAAAGCCGGGAAATACTTTAAGATCTGTTACTACTGGGGATACAGTGAGACAATGGAGAGTTTTTGCACTTGTTCCGGGCGATACACGGAATGCCAATGCCGTTGTCTCAGGTACTATTTCAATATGTAATCAGGATGCCTTTGTATTAATTGATTCTGGATCAACACACTCATTTGTGACATATACATTTGCATCTAGACTGAATAGACCCATAGAGTTATTGCCATATTTGTTATGTGTGTCTGCTCCATCGGGGGAATCTGTGTTATGTGAATATATATATCGGTTTTGTGACATGCATATCGAGGATGCTACCCTATATGTAGATTTGTTGCCCTTGAATTTTAGACATTTCGATGTAATTTTGGGCATGGATTGGTTGACCAAATATTGTGCCACCATAGATTGTGTGATAAAAAGGGTTGTGTTTAAACCACCAGAACAGAAAGAAATTGTGTTTGTGGGTAACGGGGTAGTGCCTCCACCTTATTTGATATCTACAATGAAAGCATGCAAACTAATCAGGAAAGGGTGCCAGGGTTATCTGTGCTATGTGTTGACTGAACAATCTGTGAATGTTGAATTGAATGATATTCCTATTGTTAGAGAATTTCCAGATGTGTTTCCAAATGAATTACCAGGGGAATTGGTAGACAGGGAGACAGAGTTCACCATTGAAACTGTGCTAGGCACCTAGCCCATTTCTAAAACCCCCTACAGAATGGCTACTGCTGAAATGAAGGAATTGAAAGAACAGTTGCAAGACCTGCTTGATAAGGGGTTTATCCGACCTAGCACTTCGCCTTGGGGTGCACCAGTGCTATTTATGAAAAAGAAGGATGGTACTTTGCGCCTGTGCATCGATTATCGGGAATTGAATAAGGTAACAGTAAAGAACAAATACCCCCTACCCCGTATTGATGATTTATTTGACCAGTTGCAGGGATCACAGGTGTTATCTAAGATTGATTTGAGATCTGGGTATCACCAGTTGAAAGTTAAGGCAGAGGATGTTGAGAAAACCGCATTCAGAACGAGGTATGGTCATTTTGAGTTTCTTGTTATGCCATTTGGAGTAACTAATGCTCCGGCAGCATTTATGGACTTGATGAATAGAATTTTTAAAACCTACCTTGATGAGTTTGTTGTAGTCTTCATCGATGATATTTTAATATACTCTAAAGATAGACTTGAACATGAACATCACTTGAGAACTGTTTTACAAATACTTCGGGAAAGGAAATTATTGGCTAAGCTAAAGAAATGTGAGTTTTGGTTGGATGAAGTTGTCTTCTTAGGGCATGTGATCAACAAGGAAGGAATTTCAGTGGACCCGCAGAAAATAGAGACAATTGTGAATTGGCCTACACCGACAAATGTGACAGAAGTTTGCAGTTTTATGGGCTTGGCCGGGTACTACAGGAGGTTTGTGAAGGACTTTTCGAAATTAGCTGTGCCTCTTACCCAATTGACACATAAAGGGCAACCATTTGAGTGTAATAGTGAAAGAGAATCAGCCTTTCATGAATTGAAAATAAGATTGACCACGACACCAATTTTGACACTACCTTCAGGTACGGAAAATTTTGTGATTTTCAGTGATGCATCTTATAAAGGTTTGGGTTGTGTGTTAATGCAGAACGGAAAAGTTATTGCTTATGCCTCCAGGCAGTTGAGACCACACGAGAAGAACTATCCAACACATGACCTAGAATTGGCCGCAGTTGTTTTTGCCTTGAAAATTTGGCAGCATTATTTGTATGGAGCAAAGTGTGAAGTCTACACGGATCATAAGAGCCTGAAATACTTCTTCACGCAGAAAGAGTTGAATATGCGTTAGAGAAGATGGCTGGAACTGATAAAAGACTACGATCTAGAGATTCAGTATCACCCCGGGAAAGCTAATACGGTGGCTGATGCCTTGAGTAGAAAATCAACGGGGAGTATGGCTTGTTTGCTTACTAAACAAAGGGAGATTTTGCAAGACTTTGAGAAATTTGAAATTGAAGTGGTAATATGTGAACAGGGCAGATTGATAGCAGCTATTACAGCCGAGCCGGCAATTGTTGATGAAATCAAGCAGAAACAGAAAAAGGATGAGTTCCTCAGAAAAGTAATCGATGAATTTGAGACAAGTCCAAAAGAAGAATTTAGCATTGAAAATGAAATATTGAAATTCCGGAACCGAATATGTGTCCCTAATATCCCAGAACTAAAGAAGAGGGTTTTAGATGAAGCCCACAGATCCGTATTTGCTATACATCTGGGTAACAAGAAAATGTATCGGGATTTGAAACAAACCTATTGGTGGCCTAAAATGAAGAAAGAGATTGCAGAATATGTGTCCAAGTGCCTTCAATGTCAGCAAGTCAAGGCTGAGCACCAGAAACCAGGCGGTCTGCTTCAGCCTCTTCCTATTCTTGAATGGAAGTGGGAACATGTGACTATGGATTTCGTTGTTGGCCTACCTCGGACTTCTCGAGGTATGGATTCTGTTTGGGTTGTAGTTGATAGACTGACTAAATCTGTACATTTTCTGCCTGTCAAAACTACATTTACTGCTTATAGATTGGCTACTATTTATGTTGATGAAATTGTCCGTTTATACGGAGTTCCGGTATCTATTGTGTCGGATAGAGATCCGAAATTTGTATCTAGATTGTGGAAAAGTTTATAGGAAGCCATGGGAACAGAACTAAAGTTCAGTACTGCATTCCACCCACAGACAGATGGGCAGTTAGAACGAACGATACAAACCTTGGAAGATATGCTTCGCATGTGTGCTTTGGATTTTCAGGGGAGTTGGGAAGATTATTTGTCGCTTGCAGAATTTGCTTATAATAACAACTTCCACTCCAGCATCGGTATGGCACCATACGAGGCCTTGTATGGGAGGAGGTGTAGATCACCTATTTGTTGGACAGAGGTCGGGGATAGAGCTTTGCTTGGGCCTGAAATTGTGCAAGACACTTCTGAAAAGATCAAAACTATTCGGCAAAGGCTCAAAATAGCTCAAGACCGACAGAAGAATTATGCAGACGTTCGGAGAAGACCTCTTGAGTATGAGGTTGGTGACCATGTGTTCATCCGTGTTTCTCCGATGAAGGGCCAAGTCAGATTTGGAAAAAGGGCAAGTTGTCACCCCGTTACATCGGGCCGTTTCAAATTCTGGAGAGACTTGGTCCAGTTGCTTATAGAGTTGCCTTGCCACCGGGATGCGAGCAAATCCATAACGTGTTTCATGTGTCGATGTTGAGGGGTTACCTCCGAGACCCGTTCCATGTGATTGATTATCACCGGGTAGCTATTGACGAGAATATGGAATATGCCGAATGGCCGGAAAGAATTGTTGACCGACAAGTGAAAGATTTGAGAAACAAATCCATCCCAATGGTGAAAGTAGAATGGAAGGAACACTATGGGACGGATGCCACGTGGGAAAAAGAGGAGGAAATGCGATTATGCTATCCACATTTGTTTCCCGACGAAGGTAAATTAAGTTTGGAGGACCAAACTTCCTAAAGGGGGGAAAACTGTGATACCCCTGTTCTGTATTACGCTAATTGGTCCCTAATACGAATGTGATTATATGTTTTGATATGATTTTGTGTGCCATTATGTGAATATATGTGGTTTTGAATTCCTATCTGTTCACCGTAGGAGTATCTGTCTGAATAATCTGCTTTGGAAATTAAATTGAGGGCCTTATCGGCCACGGAACCCGAAATTGATTACGCCATTGTGATTGGCATAATTTTTAGAGCCTACGGTGAAATTTAATTAAAAAATTGATTCGGACCAGATTAAGTTGATTAAATTGGTAAATTGGTGCCCAACTATTTATTATTATTATTATGAGTTAGTGGGAATTGTTGGGTAAGAGCATTACACTTCTCATTCGCTCCTATGTATTCATTTTGGCTGATCAAACTTTGAGAAAAGGAGAGGAGAGTCGGCTGTAGAGAGGGAGATATGAGAGAATTGTGCAAAATTTAGCTTAAAACTTGGGAACCTTGAAAATAATCCAAGAATTGTTATAGATTGTGAGAATCAAAGCTTCTAGGTGAGTAATTCTTGGATTATAGTTTGTAATTTTGTGTGTTCAAGCTAATTGGGTGATCAAGAGTAAGATTGAAATGAAATTGGGTTGGTTTTGTTGAATTAAAACTTGACATATGCATGCATGTAAGAAATTGTGCTGAAATACAATGTATAAGCTTGAAATACATGATTCAAGTAGAGTTTTGGTTGAAACTCACGTTTTGATCACCATTTGTATTGTCTAAGTTGAGAATATGGCTAATTCATCACATGCATGTACAATTTATGAAGATATGAGCTTGAATGTATGAATTTGTTATGTTAGAATGAGTTTGATGGGAGATTGGGGGCATGCATGTGAATTAATTGTGAATTGAGCTCCATTGGGTTGGGATTTGGGGTTTACCTAATGTTAGTATAATTATATTGGAGATTTAAGCCATAGCATGCAAGATATATTGGTTGGAAACCGAATTTGAGCTCAAGAACACATTCTGGGTTTTCCAGAATTTTGAGGTCCGCTCGAGCGAGAGAACCTCCGCTCGAGCGTAAATTTCGTGCTCCCAGCACTTTTTGCAGTGTTGGATGCTCGCTCGAGCGGGATATTTCACGCTCGAGCGGGGAGCTTTTGTAGTCAGGCTTTCCGCTCGAGCGCCCTATTTCACGCTCGAGCGTATTTTTCCTGCAACCAGCACTTTTGCAGGCCTTAAAGGTCCGCTCAAGCGGCTAATTCCACGCTCGAGCGGGGACCCTGTTTTTTGAAATTTTGTTCATGCGTTCTGTGTTTCATTTTCCGTTCTCTTTCACTTGTAATCACTCTTAGGCATATGTTAAGCATTGTGAATGAGTTAATGAGATTAGAATAAAGCCTAAGAGGAATATGTGAATTAAGGAACGGATTGAATTGTTAATGACCCTTTTGTGTTCATGGAATGTGTAGGGTCAAGCTCTAGGGCGAATCCACAAGCCGATCACTGTGAGTAATATCGTTATTTGAAAGCTTAGCAATGTCCAACTGTTTATTCCCTTATAAGCTTTATGAGTTGCTAATTGGGATTGTGGACAAAAGTCTGACATGAACGAATAAATGGACCGAAGGTCGTTTTGATAGAAATAAATGGACCTAAGGTCGTTTTGACACGAATGTATGGGCCGAAGGCCATTTTGACATAAACGAATGGACCGAAGGTCATTTTGACAGAAATGAATGGACCAAAGGTCGTTTTGATAGAAATGAGTGGATCGAAGGTCGTTTTGATAGAAATGAGTGGACCGAAGGTCGTTTTGACATATATGAATGGACCTAAGGTCGTTTTGACATGAATGAGTGGGCCAAAGGCCGTTTTGACACGAATGTATGGGCCGAAGGCCGTTTTGACGTAAACGGATGGGCCGAAGGCCGTTTTGACATAAATGAATGGGCCGAAGGCCGTTTTGACATGAATGGAAATCTGAATGGGCCAAAGGCTAGAATGTTTGGAACTACAGTCACTTGATTTGAATTTCGTATAGTTATATATCTGTTAAATAGAAATATGGATTGGGCCCAAGGCTGTTTAGAACATGTTGTTCTACATTGTTATGTAACTTCTGTATTTGATTTGGTATTATTAACTGGGCTATCGCTCACGCTCATTCATGTGTTTGTAGGTGAGCCAAGAGAAGTCCAAACCCAGCCCCAGTGAAGCCTGCCAGAAACAATATGAGTTTTGGAGAGTTAGCCTTGTGTCTCACGCACGAGACCCATCCTTGCCATTTTGTTATGTATTTATATTTTGTCTTGTTGGTAAGGACTTTGTGTATATCTGGATATAGTTTTGTTATGGGTTGACTCCGTTTGGATGATCCCGTCTGTATAGGATTTTATGGTACTATATTTTGTTGTGGGTTATTAACGTATATGTGTATGCTTTGTTCAATGTGCATATAGGCACGGCTCTATGGACAAAGATTTAAATTTTGCTTCCGTTTAGCCCCTTTACTCTGATAAGTTATGTCTGTTTTGTTTTGAGGCAGTAGGTAATCTTGGGATTACTGGCCGGTTATGTCCTTCACCCATAGGAGCAGGTTTGGGTCATGACAGATATAGTGCAGCTCAATTCAATAAACCAGCCTTTGGGTGAATTCTATGAACAGAATCTAAAGTTATCAGTGGGTAATGGAAAGAGGATTCAGCTTTGGTCAGATGCTTGGCTCAATGGTAGAAGTTTGAAGGGGGATTACCCCAGATTGTTTAGTCTATCCACTGAGAATGAAGAATTCTTATTGCAAATAAGTGCAAAGAAGAGTCTTGGGGTGTGGCAATTCCAATTTAGAAGAAGTCTACTGGCTTGGGAGGAAGAGGAGGTGAAGAGGCTGTCCGAATTTCTGGAATCATCTCCTGCACTTAAGGAGGAAATTGAAGACTCTTGCTCCTGGCTTGCAACTAATTATGGGAAGTTTTCGGTGTCCTCAGTATGGTGTGGTGGGCTGCAGTTAAAGAACCTGGTTTGAGGGTGCCAGTTGGGGTATGGGCATGTATGGCACCTCTAAAGATGCAGTTCTTCTGCTGGTTGGCTTGGAGAGGCAGAATAAAGACATCTTCCTTCCTCCATAGGATTGGGGTCTTACCTGCCAATGCAGTGTCCCAGTGCGTGTTCTGTCAAAGCGAGGAGGAGTCTTTAGAGCATGTGCTTTTGTTCTGTCCTCTGGTTTGGAAATGCTGGGCAACTATGGCTAGTTGGTGGGATCAGTCTTGGGTAATTCCGGGCTTAGTAGAGGGTTTGTTAAAGTGGTGGTCTGAGAGTAAAGGTAAGTCTTGGATCACTAAAGCTTGGCAGGCTATCCCTTCTCTAGTGTTGTGGTCGGTATGGAAGTTAAGAAACGAATGTTTGTTTAAGGGTGTTGCTCTAGATTTTGGAGGATTATGTGAGAGAATGAAAGTTCAAATAGCACTGTGGGTAAAATGGTTTTTCAAGGTCGATTATTCAGTCCATGATCTAGTATCCAATTTGTACCAGATCAAATTGCATGCTTGAAGTCTTCGCAGCAATAGGATC
This sequence comes from Camellia japonica, assembly GCA_030407325.1. NCBI lineage: Eukaryota > Viridiplantae > Streptophyta > Magnoliopsida > Ericales > Theaceae > Camellia > Camellia japonica. Next base: position 183,078,943 of record JAPPVO010000019.1, read on the forward strand.
AGGGATTAAAGTGGGAGTAGGCTGGGTTGCTTTTCTGAGTTTGGGGTAGTCTCAGCTGTGGATTGTCTGCTGTTTGTTTTGTGTTGTCAACAGATTTGGTGTTGGTTGATCTGTCTACTGCTGTGTGATGGTTGTTCTGCACTGTTCTGCTTTGCTTAGCAGCTAGTCTTCATTTTGTTGCTCTGTTGTGGCTACTTTTGGTAGTTTTTTGTTCTGGTTTCTTTTCTCTTCTTGTTGGTTTCTCACCAACTGAAGCTTCGAGCTTCATTTAGTTCAGAGCTCCTTTTTATTGATGTACTATCTCAAACTTTGTTTGGTTCCATCAATAAAAATTTATTTTGCCGATCAAAAAAAAAAAAAACATGATATAACTCTGTATGTAAAAGGTCCTAGTTACAAATCTTGGCTATCCTTTTATCTCTTTATAAATTATACCTTCCCCATGTGAAATATTACACCTTGTTATCTCATTTGTCTCTCCAAGTACAAAATATGACATGACTTTCTACTTGAGTTTCCATCGTGAAATGACACATGATCACTTGTAAATGGCTATTTGGTGTAGTTTTTTTCAAAATTAAAAATAAAATATCCAAAAAACAGAGAAGTTAAAAGTATAATTTCACTAACTTTTAAATAATTAATTTTTTAAACTTATTTATGTTATCTCTACTTTATAAACTATAACAAAAGTTATATGCTAAACATGTTAATAGAGACTCTAAAAAAGAAAAGAAACTATAAATAGCACCAAACAATACTAAACAAGAGTATTCGACGGATATTCTGATCCGTCCAAACTGATCGAACCGGACCGAATTGATTTGTCACATTTTGGACAAATGCATGATAACGACTGGATGGTGACGGATTAGTTTTTTGCAATCCATCTAGTTTTGGAAAGATGACGAATTTGAGGTTCCTTTGGCCGCAATTGAACTGTCAAACCGCAAGCATTCCTAGTAATTTGTAATATTTTATGTTTTCAGTTTGTTTAGATATTTTATTTGTATTTTCAATTGAAAATGAATTTAGATATTTTGTTATATTTTCAATTTGTTTTCAATTTAAAAATTCTTTTATCAAATGGCAAGTGTTGACATTTGATATTTTTGTGTGAAAAATATAAGGTTTAATTTTGTCATTTTCTTTAAATATCAAATTAAATAGTTTTTGAAAAAAAAAAGAAGCAATGAAATAGTTTTTGATAATGCATTATTTTCTAATATGTATTTATTATTTATATTTGACAATTTATTTGATAATCTTTTTACTTATCTTGAGTTGGATTGTTATCGAAAAAAATGTTGAGAAGTTGTTGTATTATGTTCAAAATTTCTAAAAGTTTAAAACGCCAAACCGATTCGCATCTATTTATCAATCTGCTAATCTACTCAATCCTCATCCGTCAATCCAGTGGATGGATACAGATCGATTTTTTTCAATCAGCCAATCCGACGGACGGATAGCGGATTGGAAATTCCCTAACCGCAATTGAACCGCGAACACCCCTAACACTAAGCACTGGTTTGGGAAGTTGGGTCGAGGTATGTTGGAGCTAAAATAGTTACAACAAAAACAAAGCAGAGTTTTTTTACCCTAGGCTAAACATGTCACATCTAAATTATAATTATTTCATTTTTTTTTTTTACAAAAGTTAAAAAAAAATCTCAAACGAGACTTTTTGACCCCAAATTATAATAATTATAAAATAAAAAAATCAACTTACATCCCAAACGAAATCTAATATTAATTAAATTTGATATATGTAAAATATTGGATTGTTTGTGTCATTGGGACAAGTAATGATTTCAAGATAGTGTAAATGATAACAAGAATTAGATCTTTTTGAAATGAACCACCATTAGATCTAGAACCACTGAATGAGTTAATAGGTCCAATTCTTTGCCCCTATGCTCATGACGTGGCAAAAAAGGTGTTTGGTTGCGACAAGTATCTGAATGGGGCCGAAGCTGGCAAACACTAGAGATTTAAAACAGAAAGCATCAGTTTTTATGCAGTCCCATGCATGAAGCTCTCTCTCTCTCTCCTCTCTCTTTCTTGAGGAGAGGAGTTACAAGAAAATCTTTACAACTTTTTTTCATGAACATTTCTTGACCTTTCTGTTCTCCTTCCCATCTATATATACCTACCTGTATTCAATTCCTTCTCTCTGTCTCTCTCTCTCTCTCTATCTCTCTGCAAAGAAGTACTTGAAGAAGAAAAATGGAGGGAGATATGTTGCCATTCCTGGCTATGGTGATAGTACAAGTGGGGTATGCAGGGATGAACATACTGTCAAAACTGGCCATGGATTCAGGCATGAACCCTTTTGTCCACGTGGCGTACAGGCAGATCTTTGCCTCCATTGTTATAGCCCCCTTCGCATACTTCTTGGAGAGGTAAAAGAAAGAAACTCATCATCATATTCATTTTTTTTTTAAATAAAAATAAAAAAAATTTTAGTTCTTGGGATCATTTTATTTATGTGCTTGGTTACTGTAATGGGTATGCATGTGGTTGTTTTATGTCTTTATTTATTTATTTTTGATTGATATAAAACTAGGTTCGATTCTAATTGTTTCTTTACATGTATTGATCAAAAAAATGGAAACCATTTTCTTGATGTGCCGTTTTAAATCGAAAGGCACATGCCAACTGTGAAAATTACTTAGAGCTAACTTTGGTGAATAATACTAGAAGTGAACACGTGTTGTGTGCGGAATTTACCTTTAAAATAATTATGACTATTGCTATGTATAAAAATACTTTAAATATACAAAAGTTGTGATAGATTTTTTTTTTTTTTTTAATTTTAAATTGTGTGCTTTATATAATATAATATTATATAATATCTTAATAATATAATATAAATAATAAAATTGTTTGTCTTTTAAAAAGTTGAATTGGTGGTTAACAATGTAATATGGTATTAAAGAAGATAATAGATCATGTGTTCAAATTTTACTATCTACCCGATAATTTAATAATAATAAAAAAATTATTTACACATGTTTGACATCTTATATAGAAAAGCCTGAGCACACGTAATGTTTCCAAAACTTTTAAATGAGTTGGTAAAGCACTTAAATCAGAAAGTGTAATGTTATATATATCATATTGTGGTCTCGTTTGAAAATAAATTATTCTAGTAATTTTTTAATTTTTTACGAACAGATATGTAAAAAAATAAAGAGAGTGACGTGATAATTTATAGTGGCTTTTTAAATTTTTGACTAAAATATATAGTTGACAAACGAGATTTATATCACTTTTAATCTATCACCTCATATATAAGCACATTATTGGTGTAAATGGGTCTCATTACTTGTGTCTACCTGCTAACACATAAACTAGTATCCTAAAAGTGATAAATATAGCATTACTCAATCTAAAATGAGTATTTTAAAAATAAAATGAAAAATCGTGACAAAATTTTAATAATACACATATAAACAACAACTACTCTATTCATACAAAGTTTCAATTCATAGTGTGTGTATATATATATATATATATATGTACATGAGATTCGTAGACAATGTGAATTATAAGAAAGGGGTATTAGCAATCTGCAGTGTCATGAAGTAGTAATGTATTTGTTACTCTTGTCATGTGCAAGGTGGTGTTATACACGAGACCATCCTCAAAATGGTTGTTTGGGTTTCATTATGTGTTTTTGTCGCTTTCTTTTTCTTTTCTTTTCCTTTCATTTTCCTTTTTCTCTTACTATTTGAAGGTACTCGATACTTGTACATACATACCTAAATGGCCTTTCGTATACATATCAACAAGTCTATGTATAAAGAATTAGATAATAAATACTTACATTTTTCTTGTATTTGGACTCCACAATTTGTATTTGTAATCGATCTAAGTACAATAAATACAAAAAAAAAGTACTAAAATTGTGTAATATTTTTTCATATTTAATACAAATATTTTACTTTTTAAATATATCTAAATTAGGTGAATCTAAAAATAAGAGAAAAATTAATTAAAATATTATAAAAATTCACCAAAGATACAAACATAAGAGAAACAAAAACTAAAAAATTACTTTTAAAAATTCAAAACCAGAAAAATTAATTATTACTTGTAATTTTGTCCAATACTTTTATGCATTGTTAAAGTTAATGTTTTTTTACACCTTACTGCAGAAAAACAAGGCCAAGGATGACACTACCCATTTTCTTCCAGATATTCTTATGTTCCATTTTTGGGTAAGCCATCTTGAACATTTAGTATTGTATTAAATCTTTCTATTTTAAAACCCCATAGTTCAATTTATTTATTTATGTATCTCCAATGTAAATTAATTAATCTGGGGATGAAATTCACAGGGCAACCTTGAACCAGGTTCTTTACTTTGTTGGGCTGTATAATTCTACCCCTACGATCGCTTGTGCATTGTCTAATTTGCTGCCTGCGGTCACTTTCATTCTCGCCATCCCTTTCGGGTATTTCATTACTACATATCTAGAAAAAATGTCAAATAGATATAATAAAAAAAAATTTAATTACTAATCAACGAAGTGTAAGCCAGAATTGTATACACTGTGGACATTGTTTTGGCTGGGACCACGGCACCAAATTAAAAAAAAAAAAAAAAAAAAATCATTAGATCCCAGGGTATATTGAGTATATGTTTTGTTTAGTTTTTGAAAATTACTTTTAAGGTTTTTTATTTTGTTTTTCTCAATTTTAGTAAATTTCTTTCATATTTTAAATTTTGTTTTTTTTACTTTTTAAATGAACATAATCTACATGCATCTAAAAAATAAAATATTAATGAAAAAAATTATAAAAAATTACTAAAGATAAAAAAGAGAGGATATTTATTTATTTATGTTTTGTTTTTAATAAACATTTTTCAGATTTTTACTTTTTATGTACATCTTATGCCTATCTAAAATGTTTAAAAAAAACTAGACTAAAATATGAAGGAAAAAAAAAGAAGAAAGTTTACTAAGGACACAAAAAACGAAAAAACCTCAAAAACAATTTTGGAGTTTGAAAATCAAACAAAATAGTAATGTAGCCCCCAAAATAGATGTATTTTTACTTTGGCCTTTCAAAAATTTAATTAGTTTCACCATGGGTTTGCCATGGCCCCATGATACAATTCTCAATTATACTGGGCACATTTTACTTGCAAAATTTATGGGTTTGTCTCAATTACCCATTTTTATTTTTACTCATGTTTGTATACAAACATATTTCTTCATCATGGTGATTATAGTATAAATTAGTATTATAATGATGATGACGTTTGGTAGACTGGAAAGTGTGGGAATGAAGAGAAAGGCAGGACAAGCAAAGATTTTGGGGACAGTGGTGTGTGTAGGTGGAGCAATGCTGTTGTCATTTTACCATGGGCATGCAGTGATTGGGGAATCAAGCATTCATTGGAAGTATGCAGATGACATGGGGAAAGAAAACTCTACTAACCATCATCAGTCCAACAGCTTCATCTTGGGCCCCTTTCTAGTCATGGCTAGCACTGTCTCTTGGGCAGTTTGGTTCATTATCCAAGTAAGCAACTTCACCAACCAACCATAAATCACTCACTACAATTTAATTACCAATTAATGCTTTTGTTTGTTTTGCCCAAAGATGCTAAAAAATATTTCTAAATACAAAGGCCAATCACAAAATCGTATAATTTGTTTCACATGAACTGGGCTGGAATAATTATAGTTGATTTTGTAATTGATTTTTATATTTTTAGAAAAAGTATTTTCTAAAATGTTTTTAATATTTTTTTTTCCTTTGGTACATACAAAGAAAACTAAAGTCAAATAAAAAGTTCCTCTTGACAAAATATATATTTTTATGTCTGATTTCTATATTTTTATATATTTTTATGTCTATATATTTTTTTAATTATGATTAATGGGGAAAAACAAGTTCCTCTTGACAAAACATATATTTTTATTTTTTAAAAATGAAAAACATTTCTCACAGCGTTACCATCACTAAGTTTGACAGCTAAACACACACACACACACACACACACACACACACATAAAAACTATTTATTGAATACATTTTGTAGAAACTTTTTTTTTTTTTTTTGGGGGAAATAAATGAAAACTTATGGCTAGTTAAACATATGATTAGTAATACTTACTATTTTATAATGAGTCTTACGTATGCAGTCTTGACGGCTGTCAATAAGTTAGATGTTAAAAAAAAAATTATAATCACAATACAGTTTTCACATATCACAAAATATTTTTACACATTTAAACAATTATTTTTAACATTTTCCTTTTTGTAATTGATTTAATGCGTAATACATTGACTAACTTGGGGGATGTTTGATAATTTGATTCAACATTTAAAATTGATTGTATTAAATAATAATCAATTAAGCCTGTTTGATAATCACAATTGGTATTTTTAAAATTTTAAGTGTCTCTTAAAATGTTGGATAAAATTTGAAAAAAAGATAAATTGCACTTTACACCTCTGCATTTTGCACCAAATCTTATTTAGGCTTCTACATATGAAATCATGATAGTCAACTCCTGCACTTTTGGTCAAATCTTACTTTGGTCCCTACACATAAATCAACCCTCTGCACTTTTACTTAAATCCCACTTTGGTTCTTACACAAGTGTCAACGTTCCTTTTCTGTTATTTTATTTTTAAATCTTTAACAAAATTCAGTTATGTGAAAAAAATGTGACTACGAAATGAGGGTAAAAGAGAAAAATCATCCATATTTTCCACTAATACACTTTGTTCTACGCGATAAACGCATGAGAGTTATATGATATATATATATATATATATTTCTATGGTAAAAATTGGGACGAAGGAGCAAGAAAGTTGAGTTTTTAAAATAAAAAAAAAAAATGAGACCAAAAAAAAAAAAAAAAAAATCAAAGAGAAGAAAGATGAATAGATAGAAGATTGTGTTACCGTGAAAAATAAAGTTTTATGATCTCAATTTATGCAAAATCGTAGTTTATTTTCTTAATTTTTCACAATTTGCGTTTTGTTTTAACCTAATACAATCATATTTTGATATAACTTTTAGGATAAAGTGTATATTGGTGGAAAATATAGATAGTTTTCCTTTCTTACCCTCATGCCGTAATTACATTCTTGTCACGTGATTAGGTTTTGTTAAATATTAAAAAAAATAAGTAAAAGAAAAAGGATGTTGACACTTGTATAGAGAGCAAAGTGAGATTTAACCAAAAGTACAATGACTTGATATTCACAATTTCATATATAAGGACCAAAGTGAGATTTGAATAAAGTGTAAGCCAAAATGAGATTTGGTGCAAAGTGTAGGGGTGCAAAGTGTATTTTATCCTTAAAAAAAATTAAGTTACATGAAACTTAATTCTAATTGAATTTATAAATATTAAATATAAATATCGATATACATTATTATAAACTCTCCACCACTATTATCACTACCGTTACTACCACTACCACTATCATGTTACCGTCATTACTACCACCACCACCACCACCCTGAACACTACTCCCACGACTACCACCACTATAATGTCACCACCGTCACCGCCACCATTGCTACTACTACCACTACCACTACCAATACCACCACAACTACCACCATCATGCCACGACCATGGCCATCACTACCACTATCATCACTACCGCCACCGCCACCACCACAATCATGCTACCACCACCAGTAGTATTACTACTTCTACTTTTATCACAATTGTCATTGTTGTCGTAAGGACTATCATCATTTTACTATCACTACCGCCACCGCCGCCGCTGCCATCATACTATCACTACTACTACTATCACCACCATCATAATATAAAAATTAAAATATACAATTTAAAAATAATAAATTATAAATTTAATTTTATACATATCAAATAATTTATTTTCAGTTTGGCACTTAAATTTTTATTAAATAGCTTTTAAAAAATTCAGTATTCAATTTTCAAAATTTAATTTTTAATTTTTAATTTTATCAAATACTATCTTAGTGCAATTTTGAATTTTATTTAAGTAATTATTTAATTATTGAGAATAATGGGTGGAATTATTATGATAATAATAATAATGATACAGGCGAGAATGAGTGAGAAGTATGCAGCACCATATACAACATCAGCATTAATATGTTTAATGGCGAGCATTGAGTGTGGAATCATTGGTTTATGCGCCGACCGTAACATTTCTGCCTGGTCCCTCTCTCCTCCCGGAATCAGACTCTTTTCATCTCTTTATGCGGTAATGCTTCCCCCTCCTCATTACTTCTTCTTTCATCTTTATTAACTTATTTATTACTACTCGCCTAGGCCACAAAAAAGTATTCTTATATTTAAAAAAAAAAACATAAATAAATTACCAACATATGTGCTGTTAATATTTATTAGTAACAGCTTAAGGTGTTGTGAGTGGAAAGTCAAAAATTTAAATTAACGAAATAATGATGAATCTTTTTAATTTTAATTTAACTATACGAACATCTTAATCTTATTTAAAAATAAAAAAAAATAAAAAAAAATGTGCTGTTAATGTTAGCCCATTTTCAACAAGTTTTGTGACTTCATATATCACTAGATTTTTATTTATTTATTCTTTTTTTTCAATAGTTTGTATTATCATTTTTAGTTAATAATGATAGTTTGTATTATCATTGACCAACTTTCTTAGCAATGTATTATACTGTGTAGATTTGCTCAAATTTTATTAGTCCATCCAATATCAGGTTCGGAATTTTTTTTTATTAGATTCAATTTTGAGTTTGTGTGTGGTAGTTTAATCTAAATCTTTGATTTGTAAAAAAAAAAAAATACTGACGTAGTATCATTTGGGCTTGGAATTTACATATTCAGCCCAGGGCCTAACTCAACTCACTATTAAATTAATTAATTATAATGTATTAAAATATATATTTTTTGTGAGAATTTAGACTTTATTTTTGTTGATTTTATTAAAATTCATATTTGTTGTGATGTTTGACTGAATTTATTTAAAAAATCCTTCAGTTTATACACAAAATTTTTCAATTTATAATGATATCAGTATATTTGTTTAAAAAATATAATATATGATTGAATTTAATTATGTAGTGTTTTAAATTTTTTTTAATATATAGTTTGATAGGTAGACTTGAGATTTATAATTATTTTTTTGGGTCGGGCTTAGGCAAATGTAGAGGCCTAATATTAGGTCTGAGTCAGGATTGGACAGATACAAAATCTTTTATTATGTAGTGTCGGTCCGGTCTGGCTTGGCAAATGCCTATCCCTACTCTCCACTGGTAAAATTGCCCAATTTTTTCAAAATATGATGTGATCATGTGTCCATCTAATAATATTTTTATAATTTCTCTAGCATGTGTTCTTATTTTTCGGGCCATGTATGCATTTAGCCCCTGCTATTGGATGGACAAAAAGTCTATAAAATTTTGAAAGGCATGATAATTACTCACTTATTAGAATTAATTCAATCTCTTTTCAAAAAGACTCGTGGTGATTGTAGATGAAGGACATATATTGTTATTACATCTATTTTTAGTTTTTGTGTGTTAAAACACTTATGTACATTTACACGGAACTGCTTAGTTAATTGAAAGAGACACTAATAAAAAAAAAATACAAAAAAAATAATAAGAGTCCTAGAATTGTGTATTTCAGGGAACTGTGTGTACTGCAGCAGCATTTTGCCTAATGTCATGGTGTATCCAAAGGAAAGGCCCTCTATATGTCTCTGTGTTCAGTCCCTTGCTGCTCATTATCGTGGCGATTCTCAGTTGGGCGCTTCTCGAAGAGAAATTATACATTGGAACGTGCGTTAATCATTTACCAATTTTCATTTTTTTTTTTTTTTTGAATCAACGTTCATTTAACAATTCTAGCATTTTGAAAATAGACTCATCATAGTTTTGCTATGACAGTGTTGTAGGGTCTGGATTGATAGTCATGGGGCTCTATGCTGTTCTTTGGGGAAAGAGCGGCGAAATGAATGTAAAGAGCAATTCTGAGTTGTCGAATCTAGAAGAAGAAGAGGAGAAGCAAGAGGCAGTGAAGAATGACTTGGAAATGCATTTTTCCGGTCTTTCAAATGGCGATTTTCGTACCATCAGAATCTGAACATAGAAGATGGTGGCAATGACAATTAGTTTCCCTATTTGATACGTTCATCATCATCTTTGGATGGGCTTTATGGGCAAAACAAGCTAGCTAGCTAGTCAGCCTTTCTTCTTTATTCAATGGTGTATTCAATTACAAAATGATGGGGAAAAGTTTTTCTCTTCTTGTTTTTGGCAGCATTGAGTGTCTTGCAGCTAGCAAAGAGATAAGTAGTCTATATAACCCAAAATAAAAATAAAAAAAGAGTAGTATTATTAGGAGGAAAACCCACGTGGTTTTGGTAACATCACAGCAACAATAAATAAGAGAAAATGATGGAATTGCTATGCCAAGCTAATTCTGCTTTTAGTCAGCTCTCTCTTCCCCAATTTCTAAGATCGTGTTTAAATTTTGGATTTTTTTGAAGGATTTATAAACATAAAAGGAAAAATGTGAAAATACAATTATATTCTATTTAGGCTTCATTTGAAAATTGACTATTTTAATTAATTTTTTGACTTTTTATACATGGACATACAAAAAGAATAATATAATAATTTATAGTACATTATTAATTTTTTTGGCTAAAACCCTAACTCCTCAAACGGAATTATTTTCCTTTTTCTTTTCTTTTCTTTTTATTTTTTATTTTTTTTTCACATCCCTAAGACAAAGTTAGTCATAGTTAAAAGTTTGGCAGGCAAAAGTAAGTAAAAAACTGACGGAGAAGTTTGTTATTATTTTTGTTATAAAGAATTAATGTCTACACTAGCAAAACTTATAAAAAAGAGCAAATTTCACTTTATTCCTTTGTGATTTGGGTCGGGTGCGGATTACCTCCGACATTCGAAAATCACCACATAACTCCCATATGATTTATAGACTAAAATGCACAGTTAGTTTTTTTGTCTAAGATAACGAGCTGTCCTATCTAGAGAGTATGTCTACTTTTAGGACGAAAATGTCCTTTATACATATTCAAATTTACCAAAGAATGCCATTGTTTTTCCCTCTCTCTATAGTCCATTTCTTTTCGACCAGCACCTCCTATTCATATTGGTATGTTTCTGATAAATTAAATCCCAGAAAAGTATTCACATGGGGATCCAATAACAATAGCCATAGAGTTTTGATTACCATCATGAACCCATCACTCTTCCATCATATCTCCAGAGCCATTTTCTTTATTTTCTTTCTTTTTTGCTTGCTTGTCCTCAACAAAACCAAAGCTGCCTCAACTTATCAATATAATAATATACATGCCCAAACACAACAACTTACACTCCCACCAGCACATACCAAACCAACCTTAACATTCTCCTCTCTATTCTCTTCTCTAAACCACTGCTACTAAATAAGTAATACAAAAATGTCCCAATTCAAAGGTTGTTACAATTTGGTACATAATAAAACCAAATATTAATCCAAATAACTCTAATTTTATAACTTAATTTCTAATTTGTAACCTAGTTCTGGTCTCTAATTTAATTACATTTATAATATACATACATGTATACACATATACTTATATACATGCTTACATATATAATACAAATAACCAAACAGAAAAATTCAATAGATTCATTGGGGCGAATAGATTATGAACACTGGGAATTCGAACGTGTTATGGCTGGAACCTAGAAATCTGATTGTAGTAGGTGCCATGACTGAGAAATTAGATGGTGCTAGGTGCCATCGTTGGCGGTGAATGAGAATGACACATGCAATTGTTGTGGATGGAGTGTAAGGCAGTGATGCCAAAGTGAAGGAGTGGGAAGAGAAGAGAATGAGAATAAAGAGGAATGGAGGCAGTGATTGGCAGCGATGATTGATGTCATGGTTGCTGCCATAAGAGAGAGAAGATGCAAGAAGAACATAAGTTAGATGAAAGGATGAAGAAGACAAGGGTGGGTATAAAGGTCAATTTGCCATTGCTGTTAACAGAAGTTATAAGTGCATTTTTGTCCATAAACCACGTGGGAGTTATGTGGTGATTTTCGAATGTCAGGGGGATAATCCGCACCCGACTCAAACCACAAGGAGATAAAGTGAAGTTTGTCCTATAAAAATTAGTGTCAACATTAGCAAAACTTATCAAAAATTAATGTGATACTAGCAAAGCTTATCAAATATTAGTGTTGACACACTAGCTTAGTGTCGATACTAGTGTCAGCACTGGTGCAAACACTAGCAAAACTAATAAAAAAATTAGTGTTGACACGAACAAAGCTTATCACATATTAGTATCAACACTAGTGTCAACATTAGCTAAGCTTATAAAAAATTAGTGTTGACACTAGTGTTAACAACTAACAAAGCTTATAAAAAATTAGTGTTGAGAAAATTTGTTGAAAATTTGATGAAAACTCACTGCTCTATCCAACCATACTACCTCATCATCCTCTTAAATTACAAATTAAACTCATCCTGAATTCAATCCCATAACCTCGCTCTCGGTTGATTTGAACCAATAGTTGCATATTCTAAGATGTGCAACCATGCTTTAAAGAGTGCTTCATATTCTGCCTTTGTCCAATTGGGATTACTTTCTTTGTATTGCAATTCACCCTTTCCCTTCATCTTATTTTGTGTTGTGGCAAGATGTAAATCACTAGTTTGAGAAGGTTGATGAGATTGAAATTGAAATTGTTCTGGTATAAATTGAGTCAATGGGGTGGGAGGATTTTTTTAGTTTACTCATTGTAATAGTATAGTATTTTATGTAGATGTTGTTGTAATTTATAGATTAAAAAACACAAAAAGTCATATGAATATGGTTGGTTGGTAAAAAAAAATTAGAACAACAGAATGGTGAAAGATAAGTTGTCGAAAAATTTAAAAGTTAATTGGATTTGGCACTTGATTGTGCCAAAATGGCAAGCTACCATTGGAGTGGTATAGCAAAAAAATTACTTTTTTTGTACTGTAGCACACTAAAAAATGACTTTGGCAAAGCCATTTTAGCTTTTACCATTGGAGATACTTAGGGGTGGGAATTTTGACCTGATTTGCCAATCTACCCAACTAACCCTTATTTTTAAGGGTTTGGGTTGAGATTTTGAGTTGTTTATTAAAGGTAGGTCAAGTTTGAGTTGACATTTTCTTACCAGATCATAAATAGTTCAGTTTCATGATAAATCTATTAAGCCCCAACGTGTTATTATACAAAATAATTAGACATTTGTGCAGTATTAAACCACTATTAGATAATGATTTCATGTTAAGTACATTATTTTAACATGTTATCATATCATTACTCGAAAGTATCAAATACTAATTAATAAGATAATTACTTTAACAAATTTAAATTGTCTAAAGCAATTTTAAATAAAATTCATGTTTTTAGCTTAAAAATAACAAATAATGTTAAACGGAGTAGAGTTTGTTTACAGTTCAAATGAGTTGAGTTTGTGTTTGGGTTCAGATTTAGGCCTTCATTTAAAAAAAATAAAAATAAATAAATAAATAAAATAAAATTCCTTCGTCAAGCGTAGAGTTACTGTAGCAGAAGAGAAGAGAAGAGTGACGGAGAGTGTCAGTGTGTGAGTGTTGAAGGGGTAATTTTGAGTAGTGTAATTTGTATGGATCCAACTGTTTTATTTGTGACATTACCACCTACCTATCATCAAACAAGTTGGCATTAAAAAAATATATTATATTTTTTAATAGCATAAAATAATTTAAATATAATTTTAAAAAAAGTATTTTTAATTTAAAAATTATAATAAAATATTTAAATATAATAAAATTAAATTTCATACAAAATAAAAGTATCTGGATGAAAAAAACTTAAGAAGAAAATTTAGAATGATATTCTCATTTACTCTGAAAATAATTCTAGATGACTAATAAATTATCACCTATAACCCTCATTTTTTTTAAAATTTCCATAAACCATCACTTTTAATACAAAAATAATATTTATTTCTATTTGTTTTAGCAAAAGTCACTTTTTAGCAATTTGAACCAAAATTTTTTAATTTTTTATTTTAGTTTGTTTAATTGGCTATTGAGATTAAAAAAAATTAACAGGATCCATCATATTTCGCAAATGTTAAAAAAGTCTAAATGAATAATAAGAAAAATGTTTGACTCACAAAAAAGACCTACAATTGTACCCACAATGATGTGGTATCATATGTGTCAACTCTTGATTTGTTATACACTCAAACTCACTAACACAGTGTAGACATTCTATTTTTGACCGCTCGCAAGACTTGTGCGCTTTGTCCTGTACACTCGATGATGAAAATAGTATTGTGCATGATTCGTGTTCTCAACCAAGGTCGGGCGCTCAAAACAATCTCAAACCTTTCATATCTACACTGAATGAACCCCTGAATTTTATTTTTGAACCTTGTGCTGCCCTACATTGAGCTTAAAATAGAGAAACAAAGGAACACTTGTGGGCCTGACCGTGCCTTATTGAGGGTTGGCCGTACCCTGCGGGCGATAGACACTGTTTTGGGCGGGAGCTCGCCAGCTGTCTATTTTTGGAGATATTTCAACTTTTTTTGCTCAAATTCTATAAAAAAAGAGGTTATACCTCTGTTTTAAGGGTTGAACAATTTAAAAAGAGCCTATGCACACATTGAGAGCTCTTTCTTCTTGTGCAAGTCATATTTGAACGAGCTTATCACCCTTAAGACATCTCCATACTCCATACACACCCTCAAACCTTAACCTTGGAACCTTGGTTGAACCTTGAGGAGTACAATTCAAGCTTGAGAGTGTGTTAGGATTGAGTTTGATCAACAACCAAAGCATACTCCATTTGAGAGGTATAAGCTTGTAATTCTTGCTTTTGCTTTAATTTTCTATCCATTTCTTGTGTCTTTTTATTGTTTTGATCCTAGTTCAAGTGTTGAAAGTTGGGTTTGAATAGCCACCAAAGGGTAAAGAGGGTTGACACCCTTTCTTACACCTTGCTTCGTAGCTCAACCCCTATCTTTACACTCTTTTCTTTAACTTTTCAAACTGATTTTCAAAGTTCAATAAAGGTTAAAAAACATGCTTTGAGGCTCCAAAAAATGGAGAGGTTGAACACCTCTCATTGCTTTTGTTTACTAGCTTTGCTTTGCCTTATTTCTTTCTATTTTTTTTTTTAATTTTTAAAATTTTTTTTTTATGTTCTTATCATAATTTTTGGCCACTATTTTAGCGTATTAGAAGCTGTCCTAGTTTATTTAATTAGTTCATGCTTTGATTAGTTTGTTTGTTGGATCATAAATTCTCATACATAGCTTGTTAAATGTTGTTCCTGGCCTTTCTTTGTTTAACTCCCATGTCAAGAGTTCCATTTTAATAAGTAATCTAGCATTCATTTCTGCAACCTCCCTTTTTTCTTATTTTCTTCTTTCGTTTGAGAGTTATTTCAACCAATTGAGTTTATTCAAAACATGTAAAAGAGATCTATGCTCAATGGCTTAATCTCTACAGAGATTCATCGTCAACAGCATAGTCTCTCTTTCATGTTTAGACGCACCTCTCGTTTGACGCTTTTTCTCATTTAGAGGACTTAATTGTTATCTTGGACAAATGGACTAAAGAATGGAAAGGTCTAAAAAATTGTTAAAATGAACCAACCCATATAAAGAAAATGAGTCATATTGCTTGAATTCGGCCGGACGTTATGCCGAGTCTATTGTGTCAAGGGTTGTTTTACATCATTTCATGATGTTTCGATGAGCCTTGAAGCGTTTCTACCTCC
The DNA here is from genome assembly GCA_030407325.1 of Camellia japonica. NCBI lineage: Eukaryota > Viridiplantae > Streptophyta > Magnoliopsida > Ericales > Theaceae > Camellia > Camellia japonica. Next base: position 183,094,735 of record JAPPVO010000019.1, read on the forward strand.
CTCTTTTAGCTTACTCCATGATAGGAGGGAGGGGTGGTTATTGATTCATTGCACTCATTAATTTTTATGCAAAATCATGTCCTAACTCATCAAGCAATCAATTTGCTGATTGATGGTTTTGGAAATGACTTCGTTCTTCTCTTGAGACTTTCCATGACAGAGAAGAATAAAATGGACAAATAGAGTTCAGAATAACTCTATCTACATTGTTTTCACTTCAAAGCACAAAAACAGGGCTTTTCACAAAAATAGGGCACGATCGGCCTTATTTGGGCCTAGCTGAGCCTTATTTGGGGCAGGCCGAGCTCCAATGTTTGGTCAGTAGCATGTTTTGCAGAAAATAGAGGACAGTGGCTGAAGGTGAAACAGAATGGTCTGGGCAAACATAACAATTTCTGGACGCTGCGCATGCGAACATTGTGCATCCTTGTTTGATTAATCACTGTAATTATTGTTGTAATTAATTATTATCATTATCCTTAGTCTAGTTGCAGTTCATGCAATTGTTCATTTGTAATTGTATAGCTAGTTGTACGGTTAGTTAAAATTGGATTTCTAGTTTATTGCTCATTATTAGCATTGTTGTGACAAAGTAGATAGCTAGCTTGTCTATTTAATTCATTCATTCGAATTTGTAATAGTTAGTTTATTTGGACACTCGGACATTCATTTGGGACCCTCCTGTGCGAGGGCAAATTGTAATAATGTGTATGTCTTCCAACCCCACGTCTTTCTCCCTTTTATTTACCCGCTTATGATGAATATTTTAGAACATCATGTTTTCATTTAGCATTTCTCATGACTTGCATCCATTGTCTTGCATGCATTAGGCCCAGCCCATTATTCTAACTTGCATTGTGTAGACACCCCATTTTTGACCGTCCTCAAGACTTGGACGTCACCGCTTGAACACTCAGTGATCATCCATGTTTGTGTTCGTCTTGAGTTCCCGGAGGTCTCGGCTACGCGCCTTGCCTCAGGATCTCTCGACTCGACTGTTTAGTGTTTGGTTTTGCACCAAACACTCGTGTTTTGCCTTGGAGGGGCAGTGAATGGCTTGTGGGCCATCCCCACACTCCACCGGCCATGGCTTGAGGCCACCGGCTATGTTTTGTTGCCACTGGCCAAATGTTTGGCCGGCCGACACTCTAGATGGCCGGCCGGCTATCTTTCTTTGGTCAATTGCATTTTTGGCCGGCCGACTACTGTGCATCTGCTTTTACAGATATTTTTGGATAGCTGGCATACACTGTCACCCCCTCCATACACGTGTATAGAGGGATTGCCCTCTTGTTAGCTTCCTTTGGAAGCTTTACAAGACAAATTGTCTATAAAAGGGGGGCTCTCCTCTCTTGTTTAGAGGTTAGACATTTTAGACAACATTTTCAGAGCTTGAGTTTTAGGGTTAGGGTTTACACATATCCTTTATCTCTATATCTCTCTCTTTCTTGTGTTTAGTGTGTGTTTAGTCCCATTTTTGTGCACAAACACCCACCATCACACCTTTTCTTAGGAGCTGAGGCCCTTGAGGTTTGTTTTGAAGTTTTGGAGCTGGTTTTGAGCTTGGAAAGGCAGTTGGACCACCATTTGTGAAGGAGGTCTTCAAGGATAACAAACTTGCTCTTTTAACCCCATTTTTGCAAAGCTTTTTAGCCTATCTTGCATCTGTTTTTGAGCTTAGCATATAACATATAAAAGTCTTGTTTTTGTCTGCTCTAAATAGTTTGTTAAGGGTGTTTTAAGCTTTGGGGTTGTTTGACCCCTCTTAAGGCTTGTTTGGCCTTTGTTTTGTGCCATTTTGGTTGAGCTCCGCGACCATTGTGTTTGGGCCTCCTCACCACTGAAATCTTGAGGGATTTCAAAGGTGAGGATGGTTCCTTGAGGTCCTAGGAAGGAGAGGGCCACCCCCTCTCCTTGTTGTCCTTGAAAATGGCCATTTTTGCCTCTTTAGTGAGCACCATGCTTAGGTTCATGTTGACCATGCCTTGAATGATTTTCATGCTTATTATGTCATAATATAGCATTGTGTTTAGTTGGTTTTGGTACACCATGCTTGCTTAGCATACATGCCTTGTAATGCCATGATTTGCCTCAATACATGCACAGCATTTAGACTACCATGCTCATGTATTTTGGCCAAGCTTTGTGAAGCTTTTATGCATATTTTAGTGTGATAAGGGACTGTTTTAGGTCATTTGAGTCATTCATGTCTTGCTTTGTATAGCTACTATGCAATCCCTCTTGTATGCCTTAAGCATCGGCCCCTCTAGCATGCCATTCTTGCATTGTTTCAGTGGTTTGGAACCACTTGGCATGTCATTTCAGACCTCATAATGTGCCTATATGCTTGCATTTGATGCCCCTTCAATGTGTTTAAAGGTTGTTGCCTTATGCTCCATGAATGTGCTTCTTTGTATGCTTGCATATTTAGACCATTTAGATGCCATCTAGGTACACCTTTAGCCTCTTTTAGGCCTGCATTGGACCTATTTTAAGTCCCCTTAGCCTTGTGAGGTTTGGTTGACTTAGCCTTGGTTTAAGCCTCCTTGGTTTGCCTTGAATCTTGGACCATGCTAGCATGCTTTGCTTGTGTTAATTGGTAGGTTTGGCACCTCCATTTCATGCATATTTAGAGCTTTCAATGTATGCCATTAGTCCATGTTTGGTCTCTTTTAAGTGTGCTTAGAAGTTGCTCTTATGTGCTTAAGTGTTGGCCTATTAACATGTGCATGTGTGTGTGTGTGTTGGACCTCACTTCCATAGCATTGGCCACTGTTTTGGGCTTAGTATAGAGCTGTCCAATTAGTGTAAGTCCCTCCTTTGCATATTGTTGCATGCTCTCCTTGTATGTTGTTACGTATTTGTGTGTTGTTGCATGATTGAAGTTGCATGATTGAATGAAGTCACATGTTTGCTTGCATGCTTGAACATCCACATTATGTCTTGCATACTTGTTGGTTTCATTGCTTCATGCCTTTTATGTCTTGTATGCTTCTTTGCATTTCCATGATTGCATGCTAGCTCACATGCCTAGGTTGCATCACATTGGCACGCATGCTTAACCTCTTGAATTGATTGTGATAGAGGTTAAGCCCCATTGGTTTGTTTATGTGCATTGCATTCTATATCAAGATGCACACTTGATTCTTTGGGCCATCATGCATGAAAATGCGTGATTGGTGGTCCGAGAATCGAGGCCCATCCTCCTTTGAGTCATTCACATGATAAGGGGTGTGGTTGGTGCATACATAGCTTGAAATGCACTGCCATGCTTTGTTTTGTCCTCTGCTGCTGTCAAACAGGATTCTGCAGGAAGATTTGGCCGGCCGGCCATCTTCAGTGCCGACCGGCCATCCATTGTTGGCCGATGGATCATTTTGTGGCCGGTGACCATCACACATGGCCGATGACCAATCCCTTCAGCCGGTGGTGTTCCATAGTGTGCAGAGAAGCAGTTCTGAGATTTATGAAGTCTTCAGAGAAGGATAACAGTCAAAACAGAGGCAACTTGTGCATGGTAGTGGCTTTTCGAGTGGAGCCGAGCGCGCATGCATTGGACCCTCTTCCCGAGGCCGTTGTTTATTGCTTAAATAAATTAGTTAATTTGCTTAGCTAGTTTAATTGATTTGTAATATTTAATTAGCTAGTTGGTTAGTTAAATTGTATTATTCTTTCGGTCCCTCCGAGCGAGGGCGAATTTGTAATAAGTGTGGGTGCGTGTGTGCATGTCTTCCAACCCCCACTTCTTTCTCCCTTTTACTTACCTGCTTTTGATGGTTAGTATTAGGGCATATTTACTTTAGCATACCTTATGCTATGCATGCGTGCATCATTCATCAGTATTGCATGCACCGAGCTCGGCACATCATGCTAACTGCATAAAGTATTTCAAATCTAACTTGAATACATGCTATTTGTGCATTTTCACATGTCATTTATAGACTAGCCGAGCCTACTCTAATGATATTCCGTATGCGTTGCATTAGCCATTTAACATGGACTTGGATCATGCATGATTGCTAACATGTTCTTGTTTCGGCACGGAGTACTAGGTGAGCTCTTTATGCTTTAGCATTTCGCATGAGTGTGAATGTTAACATAACAGCATGCTTACCATGTGGCTAGATGTTTATGTGATATTAACTGCCTGAATGCCTGTGGGTGAAGGTTGGATTGTTTGAATTGGAATAATTCATTGAAATCCGTATTTTAGCCTACTTGCGAGTAGCAAATTCCAAAGCGTTTTCCAAACAAACGGATATGCAATGCTTTGTTCCAAATTAGGCGATCTGGTCTATACTTGTTTTGCTGCGCGCATAACATAGTAATTCTAGGCTAATAACCGGAATAAGAACGCATAATGTTTTCAAAATTAGATATCATGGTTAGTAGAGGCCGATCTTTGATCGGGCGAGCGGGGGTGCTCATAGCTGACCTTCCCCAATCGTACCCAAGTTCCCGAGCCAAGGCAACTTTGGTGATGACGGACACGTGGCCTTAGGCAAACGAGTCAGGGTTTCCTAAATTCCCCCATTAAAAAATATTTAGGTGGCGACTCTGTATCTGGCAAAGCAGTCCATGTTTGGCACTTCTTTACAAAAATCTGTTTTCCAACACGATTTGCCGGATTTGGACTCTTTGGTTCAGATTAAAAACCGTGACAATTTGAGTCCTGAACTGTAGTAGACCCACAGACGAACAAAACGGGATTCATCCTCCCGGGACGTTCGGGGACGTCTACACATTGCTATTTATTAACTCTTTGAAACGTGCTCAAACCGCATGCTATCAAATTGATTCACATGCCATGTTAGTAGTCGAGCCTATTAATTGCATATTGCATGTGTTGCATTAGTCATTTTGCATTTGTAGGATCATGCATTTTTTCTAACTCTTTTATTTCTTTTGACTTGCCTTGGAGTACTAGATGAGCACTTATTGCTTTAGCATACCGATTGTCGCCATATCAAACATAAATACCATGAGGCTAAGTGCTTAACTGATATATCTGCTTGAATGCCTATGGATAAAGGCTAATTGTTTAAATTGGGATAACTTGCTTAAATGTACATACGAGCCCACTTTTTCAAGTGGTAAGTATTCAAACAATTTTTAAAAACAAACATGAAATCAAAGTGTTCTAATTTTTGCAAATTAGTCTATACTTGTGTGCAACACATAGTAGAGTTAGTCTAATAATCGGAACAAGAGCATATAATATAGATAAGAATCATATCATAATTAGTAGAGGCCGATCTTTGATCTGGCGAGTGGGGTGCTCAATTCATGACCTTCCATTCTCGTACCAAAGTTCCCGAATCGAGACAACTTTGGTGATGACGGATAAGTGGCCTTTGGCACAAAGTCTCGGGGTTCCTAAATTTTCTAAAAATATTTAGGTGGCGACTTTGTAATCTGGAAAAGTAGTCTATTTTTGGCATATTTGACTCAAAATTGATTTTCTAAAAGATTTGTCGGATTTGAACTCTTTTGTGTTTATCTATTTCACATTGCACTTGTGGAATCAGATTCAAAACCACGGGAGTCCGAATTGTAGGGCTGATTGTATCCGAAAGGAGCACAAAAAGTCAAGCTACAGTTTCTGGCGACTCTACTAGGGATTTTAGAGAACTTGATTTGAAATTCATGATGTGAAATTTATCTACACTTATATGTTCTTTGCATTGCATTTGCATTGGTGCGCTTAAGTCACTGTGTTTGCCATTTGCTATTTCTGGACGGTTTGCTGAAGGCTTGTGTAGACACCCCATTTTTGACCGACCTTAAGACTCAGACGTCACCGATTGAGCGCTCGGTGATGTTGCATATCGTGCTCGTTCAGAAGTTTCAGAGTCGCGGCCGTGCGCCCTGCCTCCGGACTTCCGAATCCTCTTCTGTGCCTTGTCTCGGTTTGCGAACCAGACTCAGTTTTCTCTGTTTTCTTTCCTGAGGGAAGGGAGTGGTCCTGTAGACCATCTCTCGGTGGCCGTGCGCTACTTTTCGTGGCCGTAGGCCATTTTGCCCATTTCGGAGCCCGGTTCCCGTTTTCCGGAGCCGTCAGGCCGTGTGCCTCGGTTCGGGACCGCCCAACCATCTCCGATTCCTCCGATTTTTGGCATGTACCTCTGTTTCATCATAACAAGGAACACTGGGGTCCCAGATACCCACTTCGTGGCCGTATGCCACTTTCGGTGCTTATAGCCGGTTTTCGGGCCCCGAACCTCGCGGTTTGGCCCCGAGCATTCATTTCGCATCGGTTTTCTCCGATTTTTGGCAGGTACCCCTGTTTTATCATTCCGAGGAACACTGGGGCCTCTGATGCCCACTTCGTGGCCGAACGCCACTTTTTATTTAGAGCAAAATATCTAGATATTTTGCTAGATATTTAGAGCAAAATATCTAGATATTTTTCCCACCTTTTCACCTCTCTTTTGGCCATAAAAACCAGCAGCCACCAGCTGGTTTTGAGGTTAGAAAAATCCCTTGAGAGCTCCATACATGATCTCCTCCATTCCTCTCTTCCAAAAAGCTTCAAACATCCAAGTTTTGCTTCCATTCCTTCATCAACTCCAAGCACAACCAACACCACCTCCATTTCAGCATCAAGGGAGTAATTTTCAGAGGTTAGGGATCAACAAATTCAAGCCAAGAAGCAAAGAAAGCTTAATCTTCAAGGGTAAGTCACCAATTCCCCTTTTCTTGCATTTTTTTTGCTTCAAATTTCTACCCTACTTGTGATCTGTTTTGGGCTCTGACCCCTTCTGGTTTTAGGCTTATTTTGAGCCCCTCTACAACTTTGTAGAAGGGCTCAACCCCATTTTGTGTCTCCATGATACACTTGTTTCAATATCACTCTTTATGCCATTATTTTGCATGCTTTGTTTGGCTTTTGAGTGATCTGATTTCGAGCATACCATAAACTGTTAGTAGGCCTATTTTGAGCCCCTCTTCAACATTGAAGAAGGGCTCCATCACGTTTGGTAGCTCTAGCATGCACTTCCTTTGAAATTCTTCAATTTTACCGTAAAATTGCATGAGTTAATTAGCCTATTTGTGATCTGAGTTGGAGTATTAAACCTACTGATATTGTGCTCATTTTGAGCCCCTATTCAACATTGAAGAAGGGCTCAACCATGTTTTCCTCCTCTATCATACACTTTCTTTGAATCCATGTTCTATGCCTATCTTGCATGCTTTGTTAGACTATTTTGGCTTCTGTTTTTGGCCTTCATCAGGCCTTTAAGGAGTCTTATTTTGGTCCATACATCATTCTTTGTGAAGGGTCTTAAGCCATTTGGTAATTGGTTTTAGTACTTGCTTTGAAATTCTTCAAATTTACCGTAAAATTGCATGTTTGTTTAGGCCATTCTAGCTTCTGTTTCTGGCCTTCATCAGGCTTGTGAAGTGTCCTATTTTGGTCTATTCTTCAAGTTTTATTAAGGGTCTTAAGTTGTTTGGTCATTTCTTATGATACCTCTCTTTATAAACCTCTTTTGACCCTTATTTTGCATGCTATGTATTGTATATCTACACACTGAATTTGGGGATCTAATCTTCTGTAAAAATGCATATTTGTAGTCCCTCTCTAATGTTGTAGAACTGATTTTTTGGGTTTGAGCATTGTAGATATCACTTGCTTTGTAAATCCTCTCTTTTTCCGTATTTTTGCAAGCTATTGTTGTCATATCTATGCTTACAATTTGGCCATGTTTTGTACTGGAAAGATGCTATTTTTGCAGCTGCCTTGCTACTGTTTTTGCTTTCATGTGTCAATTTTGCATGTATAGCATAGCTGTAGGCCATTTCGGGGGCTAAATATCACATTTCGGGAACATTCTGGGCATCGGGTGCATTTTTATCATCATTTTGAGGCTGTTTTCCCTTCATTTAGTTGCTGGAATTTAGTTCGCATGCCTGCATATCATTTCCATGCCATTTTGTGCCTTTTTGTCATTGCCTCGGTTTGCGTGCCCGTGGGCACGCACTTCGAGGCGCTTCGTTTTCATTCATCGGCATCCCATGTGAGTGCGGCTGAGGCCCTCTCATGTTGGTATAAGCCCAATTTGCATTTCGCATGTCATTCCGCATCGCCTCGGTTTGCGTGCCCGTGTGCACGCATTTCGAGGCAGCTCTTTTTTACCCGACGGCCTCCTATGTGAGTGAGCTGAGGCTCTCCCATGTTGGTGTAAGCCCATCGTCGCATTCCGTATGCCATTTCATTCCATTTCATCATCGCCTCGGTTTGCGTGCCCGTGTGCACACATTTCGAGGCACTTCGGTTTTATCCGATTTCTCATTTTATCATCGCCTCGGTGTGCGTGCCTGTGGGCACACATTTTGAGGCACTTCGGTTTTATCCGATTTCCACTTCATATCATCACCTCGGTGTGCGTGCCCGTGGGCACACATTTCGAGGCACTTCGGTTTTATCCGATTTGCATTTCACATCATCGCCTCGGTTTGCGTGCCCGCGTGCATGCTTTTCAAGGCGTCTCATTTTCATCTCATTTTTCATAGCATTGTATATACTAGGCTGTATCTTAGTTGCATTTCATGCATATCATGCATATTGCATTGTGTTCGGGATAGGAGTTAGCCCGGGCACGGGAAACGAGGCACGTTTCGCACTCCGAGTGACGGAACGGGTCTCAATTCCCCAGTCACCGACACTCCGGATTACCCATGATGGAGTTAGGTTTTCATTGTAGCATTCATCTGCATTCATTCTATATTGAGCTGTGCAATTCGGCTCCTCGGCCATCATGCATCGATATGCGTGATTGGTGGCACGAGGATCGATGCATGCATATATTTGTGAAATACATTGCTATGCCCTTGTCCTGCTCTCTGTTGCAGCAAAATCAAGGATCAACAACTTTTCAGAGTTTGGCACGCATTTCGAGAAAAGTGCAAACAGAGGCTAATTGGGGGCATCCCAGTGGATTTCCGCGCCAGAGCAGCCCGACATACATTATTCATCAGAAGCAAGGCAGTCCCTGGCTTGCATGCCAGTTTTACTTTTTTTGTAGTTAATCTGTACATTAATTAGAAATCTGTATTATTCTTTCATTTCGGACTGTATTATTATTTATTCGGACCCTCTGCGCGAGGGCAAAACTGTAATAAGTGTGGGTGAGTGTGATGTATGTCTTCCAACCCCACGTCTTTCTTCCCTTTTATTTACCCGCTTACGATGGTTAGATATAGGGCATATTTCAATTAGCATACAGTATGATAGCATGTTGCATCATTCATCTATTTTGCACGCACCGGGCTCGGCGCATCATACAAACTGCATTGTATTTCAATTCCAAATTGAATACGTGTTAGTTGTAGCATTCCATATGCCATGTTTAGAATAGCCGAGCCTGCTATAGTTGCATTATTGCATGTGTTGCATTAGGCATTTCTGTATAATTAGGATCATGCATGATTTCTAATAAAGTTTCTGTTTTGGCTTGGAGTACTAGGTGAGTTTTATGCTTTAGCATCCTTGCATGCGTGTGAGTGTTGCCATGATAGCATGCTTACCATGAGGCTATGTGCTTATGTGATACAACTGCCTTGAATGCCTGTGGGTGGAGGTTGAGTTACTTGGATTGGACAATTCATTGACTGTTTGTTTTAAGCCCACTAGATAGTGGCAAAATCATGTTTTCTAAGCCCACCCGAGGGTGGCAAATCCGCGTCTTAGCCTACCTGCGGGTAGCACCATCAAACCATTTTCAAACAAACAAACGTGAAATGTTTTGTTCCAATTCAGGCGACTCAGTCTATACTTGTTTGCTGCGAGCATCACATAGTAACCTAGGCTAATAATCGGAATAAGAACATACAAAGTATTCAAAAACAGATATCATGGTTAGTAGAGGCCGGTCTTTGACCGGGCGAGAGGGGGTGCTCACGATGTGACCTTCCCCAATCGTACCCAAGTTCCCGAGCCAACTTTGGTGATGACGGACACGTGGCCTTTTGGCACCGAGTCAGGGTTTCCTAAATTTCCCATTTTAAAAAATATTTAGGTGGCGACTCTGTTATCTGGCAAAGCAGTCCATGTTTGGCACTTCTTTCAAAAATCTGTTTTGCAAAACGATTTGCCGGATTTGGACTCTTTGGTTCAAGATTAAGAACCGTGACATTTGAGTCCTTGAATTGTAGTGACCCCAATATGAACAGAACGGGACCTAACCCTCCCGGGGCGTTCGAGGGACGTCTACAGTTTCTGGCGACTCTGCTGGGGATTTAGAGAACTTGACTCGAACTCATGATATCTGCTTTTGACTACACTTGTGTGTTTCTTTGCATTGCATTTGCATTGGTGCGCCTAGGACACCGTGTTTGCCATATGCCATTCCCGAACGATTTGCCGGAGGCTTGTCTTGTCAAGTCATGTCCGTAAGGCTGATCGGCTCTGGGCTCTGACAGCATGGGAACACAAACCCCGGTTTTACCGAGGCACCCTTTTTGACCATTCGACCTAGTGCATATTCGGATCCATAGTGACCATTCCAGACTAGGACAGGTTGCTTACCCGTTTATAGGTTGTTTGAAGCCGCTGCGTGCGTAGTGAAACCCTAGCTCCTGACAAAATAGGACAGGGAAACCCTACCCCAACATAGGGGTGTTTTGGCTCTCACTTATCTGTTATGTGCTTGTTAGAGTGCGTCTCTACAGGGAATGCATGTATCAGTCTATAAGTTCGGGCATCAAGCCTGCTGGCACCATGTCAGTATTTGAGAATCAGTTATCTGCGGGTATCAGATTCAGTTTTGAGGCAGAGATTTGGGCAGAATTCAGTAGAGGGCACACTCATTCAGCTTTGCTCATTTTGATTATGGTGAAATTAGGCTGAGATGCTGTCGATTTTCTCTTTTGCTAGGTAGTCTGGGAACCATAGCTTCAGAGGGCTCCAATACCCCCCGGGTACATTGGACTAGTGCTGATAGACTTTGTTAGGTCAGAAATTCAATTCAAGGGCAACCAGTGTTCTTTCGCTGAGGCAAGGCAAAGAAAGGCCAGTCAGGGCTCACCGGTTCATCTGATCCGTCAGTCACCAATCACATCACCTTTGTTCGGACTCAGCAGACCGTGATGTCACAAGGTTCGGAAGAATTTGTGGCCGTGGTAGCAGCGTTGAATCAGGAAACTGCCATGCAAGCTGAGACCAGTTTTGGAACGCAGCGCCCATCTGGGACATCTGCCCCACAACCAGCCAGCCCAACCCGGGTTCAGGGCAGAACTTTCACTCCCCTCCATATGAGCCTAACCAGCGCATTCAAAGTCCTGATGGAAAGAGGGCATCTCAAACCCCTTAATCCTCAACCTTTGCCAAACCCACTCCCTGCCAGACATAACCCCAGCAAATACTGTGTATATCATCAGCAGCGCGGCCATGGCACCAATGATTGCTACCGCATTCGTCATGAGATCCAGAATCTCATTGACAACCGGACAATAGCTCCATTTCAAAACCCCAAGGACCAAGTACCTCATCCACATCCCAACCTCAGCCATACACTGCTACCCACCTACAACCCCAGTATATACTCCCCGACCCATGTACTCAAGCCCGAGATGTTTATCCCGGAAAGCATGGGCTTAAGCACGATGAATGCACTTGAACCCCAATCATCTCAAACCCGTGAACCCACTACTTCTGAGCTGGGGAGCATGATTGAAGATCTTCAGAGAACAGTGGCAGATTTAGCCTTTGGAGTTTTGGCTCCATCATCAACCACATCGCCTACCAGGGAGTTCATGTCAAAAGGATCCCTAAGCTTGGGGCGAGCTACATCCGAGGAAGGCCAATCCCTTAGCAAAGTGGAGGCGAGTGGAAAGAACAAGATAGGGGCGGACATGGATCCCCATGAGCATCTTCTGTTGGCTGTTGAGGCTTTGAAAGCCGAGGGACTGAACAAAGAGCAAGTGCTCACAGTTGTTGCAAAAACTGTGGACGGCATTTTCGCCACTCAAGTCGGGGGCAGTCTAAATCAAAGGGAAAACTGGGAGAAGGGTCGTTGTATCAGAAACAATCCTGCACTAGGAAGAGATCAGCAAACCAGGCCAGCACCTGCCAATCTCTCTGTTGGTGCATCCAGCAAAAATCCACAACCCAGAAGTACCAACCTCGAGGTCAGAGGGTCTTCCACGCTCTCCACATGCCTTTGTCCAAAGCTTTCCAAATCCTTGTTGGACAAGGTCATCTCAAACCCCTTGAGCCTCGGCCTCTCTCGAACTCTCTTCTGGCTACACATGATGCTACCCAGTACTGCGCGTACCATCAGCAAACCGGCCATACTACCGACGACTGCTTCCGTCTTCGCCATGAAGTACAGGATCTGTTTGACAACGGAGTTGTCCTCCCGCCAAGCTCTGCAAAGTCCATTGGCACTGGATCGGTGAACTTGGGGGATAATGCGATGTGATTAGGGGGATGAACCAGCTGCGGGTGGCGCTCGATTTTACTCCAGACGTGGGAATGGCACGCACTGTTTTGAGCAGTATGCAAATACCAGTTTTGTGCTTTCTAACTTGGGGATTGGGTCAGTTTTTGTTACTTTGTTTTGAGTCTGTCTTTTTGTTTTGAGTCAGTCTCTTTTGTCTTGGGTCTGTCTTGTTGTATCGAGTCAGTCCTGTTGTATAGAAGTCAGGTGATTCCGGGGGTGTTACCTCGGGCGTCACCATTTTGTTTCGCGTTTGTCTTTTTGTTTTGTTTCGAGTCTGTTTCTGCCAGGGAGCCAGTTATGCCAACAGATTTTGAATGAAACAGCAGTGATTTCCATACTCTAGCATTTGTTTTTGCCGTGTGCTAGTTGTGCCGGGATTTGAATGAAATGGCAGCGCATTCCACCTGCTCTCTTGTGCCTTGAAGCCATTGTATTGACCTAAGTTTTTTCAAAACCTTTTTCGAACACTGCGGTAAAAACAAAGAGGAAGGAATTCTTCGGGGTTTGCAAAACTTTGATCAAAATGAGAGAAAGAGAGGCGTGCTAAGCCCTTAATGAATGAGATCATGCTTGTCAGCGTGAGTACTGAGAAGGACCCTAGCTTTGATCCAGATTGGTCCTACATTGTCTTCAGCGCGAGCGATTTGTCGCTTTCTTAAAAACTTTCAAAAAAATGTTTTGCGCAGTCCTGCAAAGACATGTGTGGAATCGCTCTTGAGATTGTGCAGCTTAGGATCACTCTCGGTCTCGAGACTCGACCCCTTTGCTTTCAAACCTTGAACTTGAATTCAGAAGGTTCAACGGTCAATTACAACATGAGGCCTGTGTGGCCAGATTTGAAGCAGCCCTCGAGCAAGAGGCACCAAAGTCAGATCAAGAGGATCAGATGTCGTCAAAAGAAGCTCACAAAGCTAGAACAGAAGTACCCCCCCGAACTAGGGGCGACAATGTCCTATGTGCTCGAAGAGCCGAAGATGGATCCTTCTGCAAATCAACAGCCACTCTCCTGGATACAGATGACTTCAAAACCCTACAACCATTTGGCATGGACCAAGCTACACTTTTACCCTTTGAGAGGCTCGCTGGGTCGAAAACCCGGAAGGGCGACCCAGGAAAAAGTTAGAGCAAAGAAAAGAATGAAAAAGAAAAAAGAGAAAAAATACAAAGAAAAGAAGAAAGAGAAAAAATACAAAGAAGAAAAAAACAAAAAAGAAGAAAAGAAAAAAAGAAGAAAAGAATGAAAAAGAAAAGAAAAACAAAGCTCGCAAGGTTGAAAACCTGCAACAGGCGCCTTGGCAAAAGTTAGAGCATAAAAAGGAGAGGTTAAATACCCGAGTGTACCTTAAACCCGGAACTACGTAAGGCTTGATTCCCATCTTTGGGATACGTAGGCAACTTCATTCTGAAGTCCAGCCGTAAAACAATTCAAATTCAATTGTGTCCACGTAATGGTTTTGACCATCCTTGCCTTCTCTGTATCCGAGAGTACGGTTGCAATCGTCGCTCTGAGGACTGACCATAATGTGCTGCGGTGCCATCCAAACAAGGGGCAACTTTCCGTTGCCATTCAATGCACCGCGGTGCCGTTCAAACAAGGGGCAACTTTCCGTTGCCATGCAGCCCTTCAGACAAGGGGCAATTTTCCATTGCTATGGGTCCGAGGTTGTGTATCTCAGGAGTAGGTTTCATGCTCGTTGAGCAAATGACCGTGTGCAAAAATAGTTTTTGAGAATTTTTACTGAAGTTGACTATTTTCTCGAAAATCGTTCTATCTTTTCCAAAAATTGGACAATTTCTTGGACTCAAAAAAAGGAAAATTTTCAGTGCTCATAGCCTGACTTGCGTGATTTCAAATCAAAAATTGAACAAGCATGTTAATCTAACTCTCATTTTGGTCAAAATTGTTTTAGCAGAAGGCAAAAATAAAAATGGTCAAAATGATGAACTAAGGGCACAGTTGAGTCAGGTGTTCTGTCTTTTCCCCGTTATCAATGCATTTGCCAAGAAGGGTACTCTACCTGCCAGAAGAAGGCACAACTGAAGGCGGCAACAAAATGGTCGAAAAGGCTCTCTCACCCTCCAAGCAGCAAGGTATCAAGCCAAGTACGAAGCATGAACGGGAATGGATCAAGATATTCCACTCCCTCATCTTAACATATCTGATCACGTCCAAGCTCCCCTGCAAAGCATCATCAATCGATGTCAGCTGCAGATTTGCTACACATCCTGTTGCAGCGCAACCCCTCTGTGGGAGAAACTCACTGCTGTGAGAGGAAGAAAGAGAATCTAGCTGAGTGCTAAGGACACGAGCCCACAACTTGCTGTTTATCTATCAACCACCCAGGGGAGGGATTGAAAAATGAGAGATTGAACAATAGAGAGGCGTGCGATGAGAGAAAAAGTGAGCAAAAGGGTTTTGATAGAAAAATAGAGCTTGAGGGCCGAGTGATGTGAGAATCATAAATAAGAAAGGGTGGGAAACACATCCGGTGAAACAGGCTCCCTGTGCACGTCTGAGTGTCGTGTCTTTTCGTTTGTCTCATTTCTTGTTTTAAGTCATCCCGAGCGTGTCTCGTTGTATTTAGGTCGTTTACCTTTTGTTTTTCTGTGTTGAGTTGTTTTGCACTGTGTTCAGTCGTAGGCTCAATACCCAGTTGAGAACTTATGCTCACTCTCAATTTCAAAAATCGTTTTGTGCTCCGAGTGCCGTGTCGTTCTCCACATTTGTGCAAAACAGAATTTGTTCTTTCAAAAAAACCGCAAGGTTCAACCCAGGCCATATGAGAACAGTGAAACCAGGACCTATCTAAAGCTATGAGTTTCGGGCTACAAAGCAAAAGCAAAAGAGGAAAATGTCGAGCATCTGAGTTTGTTCCAACTTCAGTAAACTCCGAGACTGTATTCCGTGTGTATCTCTTCAGGTCTTGCCAATGTTCCGAAGTATGAGTGTGCCTCTACCTCAAGCTCAAAATCAAGTCTACTTCAAGCCAGAATGGCGATCAGAAATGCTCTCTCTGAATACCAGCCCCTGCCAGATGCATCTTGGCCGTGTTTGCGATGAGTTCCTAGGAGACCAACTGCGACGGTGGAAATTAGAGTTCGAATGGCCGTGGCCTAGAACGCAAAGGTTCGGGATTTCCGAGACTAAAGTCTGGTTTAAATACCCAGAGGCGCGCCCTCGGCTTGAAATCTGTATGGAAGCCCCATAGGTTGAGATAGCATGTGTGCACCTCAATTCTGGATATTGAACCAACCTAGTCTGTCACCCCGTTGGAGAATAGGGAAAGTTGTGAGTATGATCAGGAAGACAAGCGGCAGCCATGGCTCCTACATGCAGATGTTGTTACTTGTTAGCATTCCAGAGCCTTTGTACTGCGAGTTAAAGGTAAGTGTTCGAAGAGCACGAGGGGAGATCCCCATCAGAGTAGAGCGGTTCACCGCCACTCACCTCATGAGGTGCTTTCTAAAGCGCCGCTTTGTCCATTTATTGCTTTCCGTAAGCATCATGCATTGTAATGCATTGTATCTATCAAGTTTCTTTCTCAGTCATGCACGATATTGTATGTACGGTTCATTCAAAGAAGTTCCGTTTGAGATCATTCACTTTGTGTATCAATCACACTTCATTCACTTAGTGTATCAATCACACTCCATTCACTTAGCGTATCAATTACACTTTATTTGCTTCACTCAGTGTATCTAACACACTTCATTTGCTTTAGTGTATCAATCACACTTCATTCACTTAGTGTATCAATCACACTCCATTCACTTAGCGTATCAATTACACTTTATTTGCTTCACTCAGTGTATCTAACACACTTCATTTGCTTTAGTGTATCAATCACACTTCATTCATTTTGTGTATCTATCACACACATTTTCACTTAGTGCATCTATCACGCTTTGTGTTCACTTTTAGTGTATCGATCACACTCTGTTCACTAAGTGCATCTATCACACTTTGTGTTCGCTTTTAGTATATCCATCATACTTTGTTCACTTAGTGCATCTATCACACTTCGTGTTCACATTTGGTATATCAATCATACTTTGTTCACTAAGTGCATCTATCACACTTTGTGTTCGCTTTTAGTATATCCATCATACTTTGTTCACTTAGTGCATCTATCACACTTCGTGTTCACATTTAGTATATCAATCATACTTGTTCACTAAGTGCATCTATCACACTTTGTGTTCGCTTTTAGTATATCCATCATACTTTGTTCACTTAGTGCATCTATCACACTTCGTGTTCACATTTAGTGTATCCATCACACTTGTTCACTAAGTGCATCTATCACACTTTGTGTTCACTTTTAGTGTATCGATCACACTCTGTTCACTAAGTGCATCTATCACACTTCGTGTTCACATTTAGTGTGTCCATCACACTTGTTCACTAAGTGCATCTATCACACTTCGTGTTCACATTTAGTGTATCCATCACACTTGTTCACTAAGTGCATCTATCACACTTCGTGTTCACATTTAGTGTATCCATCACACTTGTTCACTAAGTGCATCTATCACACTTCGTGTTCACATTCAGTATATCTATCATACTTGTTCACTAAGTGCATCTATCACACTTCGTGTTCACATTCAGTATATCTATCATACTTGTTCACTAAGTGCATCTATCACACTTCGTGTTCACCTTTGGTATATTAATCATACTTGTTCACTAAGTGCATCAATCACACTTCGTGTTCACTTATTGTGCGTCTATCACACTTTGCATTTGCCTTTTGTGTATCCATCACACTTTGCTCACTTCCTTCACTTAGTGTATCAATCACACTGTGTTCATATAGTGTATCAATCACACACACTTGCTTTGTATCTATCACACTATGCCTACTTTGTGTATCAATCACACACACTTGCTTTGTATCTATCACACTATGCCTACTTTGTGTATCTATCACACGTTCGCTTTGTGTATCTATCACACACTCACCTAGTGTATCCATCACACTTTGCTTCATATAGTGTATCCATCACACTCGCTTCACTTTGTGTATCCATCACACGTTCATATAGTGTATCCATCACACTCGCTTCACTTTGTGTATCCATCACACGTTCGCCTAGTGTATCCATCACACTCGCTTCACTTTGTGTATCTATCGTACATGTTCGTGAAGATTCCATAATTCTCCGTATCCTTAACTGCATGAAATGTAGTTGTTGCTTTGCATTCTTGCTTAAAACTGTTGCATCTATTTGCGAATACTTGCTTCATTACAGCTTGCTGCATTTGCATGATCATCTGGCTCTGTGCATATCATTTGCATTTTGCCCCTGCCTGCGGGCATGCCTGCGGGCACACATTTATCTCTGTTTATCTTGTCTGATTGTCTAAGTCTTCGGCCTTGTCAAAAATGGGTCGTCTCTGGGCTTTGACATTCACTCCCGTCATTGTTATGACTTCCGAGTTCTGTCAAAGAGGGGCAACTGTAGACACCTCATTTTTGACCGACCTTAAGACTCAGACGTCACCGATTGAGCGCTCGGTGATGTTGCATATCGTGCTCGTTCAGAAGTTTCAGAGTCGCGGCCGTGCGCCCTGCCTCCGGACTTCCGAATCCTCTTCTGTGCCTTGTCTCGGTTTGCGAACCAGACTCAGTTTTCTCTGTTTTCTTTCCTGAGGGAAGGGAGTGGTCCTGTAGACCATCTCTCGGTGGCCGTGCGCTACTTTTCGTGGCCGTAGGCCATTTTGCCCATTTCGGAGCCCGGTTCCCGGTTTCCGGAGCCGTCAGGCCGTGTGCCTCGGTTCGGGACCGCCCAACCATCTCCGATTCCTCTGATTTTTGGCATGTACCTCTGTTTCATCATAACAAGGAACACTGGGGTCCCAGATACCCACTTCGTGGCCGTATGCCACTTTCGGTGCTTATAGCCGGTTTTCGGGCCCCGAACCTCGCGGTTTGGCCCCCGAGCATTCATTTCGCATCGGTTTTCTCCGATTTTTGGCAGGTACCCCTGTTTTATCATTCCGAGGAACACTGGGGCCTCTGATGCCCACTTCGTGGCCGAACGCCACTTTTTATTTAGAGCAAAATATCTAGATATTTTGCTAGATATTTAGAGCAAAATATCTAGATATTTTTCCCACCTTTTCACCTCTCTTTTGGCCATAAAAACCAGCAGCCACCAGCTGGTTTTGAGGTTAGAAAAATCCCTTGAGAGCTCCATACATGATCTCCTCCATTCCTCTCTTCCAAAAAGCTTCAAACATCCAAGTTTTGCTTCCATTCCTTCATCAACTCCAAGCACAACCAACACCACCTCCATTTCAGCAGCAAGGGAGTAATTTTCAGAGGTTAGGGATCAACAAATTCAAGCCAAGAAGCAAAGAAAGCTTGATCTTCAAGGGTAAGTCACCAATTCCCCTTTTCTTGCATTTTTTTTGCTTCAAATTTCTACCCTACTTGTGATCTGTTTTGGGCTCTGACCCCTTCTGGTTTTAGGCTTATTTTGAGCCCCTCTACAACTTTGTAGAAGGTCTCAACCCCATTTGGTGTCTCCATGATACACTTGTTTCAATATCACTCTTTATGCCATTATTTTGCATGCTTTGTTTGGCTTTTGAGTGATCTGATTTCGAGCATACCATAAACTGTTAGTAGGCCTATTTTGAGCCCCTATTCAACATTGAAGAAGGGCTCCATCACGTTTGGTAGCTCTAGCATGCACTTCCTTTGAAATTCTTCAATTTTACCGTAAAATTGCATGAGTTAATTAGCCTATTTGTGATCTGAGTTGGAGTATGCAACCTACTGATATTGTGCTCATTTTGAGCCCCTCTTCAACATTGAAGAAGGGCTCAACCATGTTTTCCTCCTCTATCATACACTTGCTTTGAATCCATGTTCTATGCCTATCTTGCATGCTTTGTTAGACTATTTTGGCTTCTGTTTTTGGCCTTTATCAGGCCTTGAAGGAGTCTTATTTTGGTCCATACATCATTCTTTGTGAAGGGTCTTAAGCCATTTGGTAATTGGTTTTAGTACTTGCTTTGAAATTCTTCAAATTTACCGTAAAATTGCATGTTTGTTTAGGCCATTCTAGCTTCTGTTTCTGGCCTTCATCAGGCTTTTGAAGTGTCCTATTTTGGTCTATTCTTCAAGTTTTATTAAGGGTCTTAAGTTGTTTGGTCATTTCTTATGATACCTCTCTTTATAAACCTCTTTTGACCCTTATTTTGCATGCTATGTATTGTATATCTACACACTGAATTTGGGGATCTCATCTTCTGTAAAAATGCATATTTGTAGTCCCTCTCTAATGTTGTAGAACTGATTTTTTGGGTTTGAGCATTGTAGATATCACTTGCTTTGTAAATCCTCTCTTTTTCCGTATTTTTGCAAGCTATTGTTGTCATATCTATGCTTACAATTTGGCCATGTTTTGTACTGGAAAGATGCTATTTTTGCAGCTGCCTTGCTACTGTTTTTGCTGTCATGTGTCAATTTTGCATGTATAGCATAGCTGTAGGCCATTTCGGGGGCTAAATATCACATTTCGGGAACATTCTGGGCATCGGGTGCATTTTTATCATCATTTTGAGGCTGTTTTCCCTTCATTTAGTTGCTGGAATTTAGTTCGCATGCCTGCATATCATTTCCATGCCATTTTGTGCCTTTTTGTCATTGCCTCGGTTTGCGTGCCCGTGGGCACGCACTTCGAGGCGCTTCGTTTTCATTCATCGACATCCCATGTGAGTGCGGCTGAGGCCCTCTCATGTTGGTATAAGCCCAATTTGCATTTCGCATGTCATTCCGCATCGCCTCGGTTTGCGTGCCCGTGTGCACGCATTTCGAGGCAGCTCTTTTTTACCCGACGGCCTCCTATGTGAGTGAGCTGAGGCTCTCCCATGTTGGTGTAAGCCCATCGTCGCATTCCGTATGCCATTTCATTCCATTTCATCATCGCCTCGGTTTGCGTGCCCGTGTGCACACATTTCGAGGCACTTCGGTTTTATCCGATTTCTCATTTTATCATCGCCTCGGTGTGCGTGCCTGTGGGCACACATTTTGAGGCACTTCGATTTTATCCGATTTCCACTTCATATCATCACCTCGGTGTGCGTGCCCGTGGGCACACATTTCGAGGCACTTCGGTTTTATCCGATTTGCATTTCACATCATCGCCTCGGTTTGCGTGCCCGCGTGCATGCTTTTCAAGGCGTCTCATTTTCATCTCATTTTTCATAGCATTGTATATACTAGGCTGTATCTTAGTTGCATTTCATGCATATCATGCATATTGCATTGTGTTCGGGATAGGAGTTAGCCCGGGCACGGGAAACGAGGCACGTTTCGCACTCCGAGTGACGGAACGGGTCTCAATTCCCCAGTCACCGACACTCCGGATTACCCATGATGGAGTTAGGTTTTCATTGTAGCATTCATCTGCATTCATTCTATATTGAGCTGTGCAATTCGGCTCCTCGGCCATCATGCATCGATATGCGTGATTGGTGGCACGAGGATCGATGCATGCATATATTTGTGAAATACATTGCTATGCCCTTGTCCTGCTCTCTGTTGCAGCAAAATCAAGGATCAACAACTTTTCAGAGTTTGGCACGCATTTCGAGAAAAGTGCAAACAGAGGCTAATTGGGGGCATCCCAGTGGATTTCCGCGCCAGAGCAGCCCGGCATACATTATTCATCAGAAGCAAGGCAGTCCCTGGCTTGCATGCCAGTTTTACTTTTTTTGTAGTTAATCTGTACATTAATTAGAAATCTGTATTATTCTTTCATTTCGGACTGTATTATTATTTATTCGGACCCTCTGCGCGAGGGCAAAACTGTAATAAGTGTGGGTGAGTGTGATGTATGTCTTCCAACCCCACGTCTTTCTTCCCTTTTATTTACCCGCTTACGATGGTTAGATATAGGGCATATTTCAATTAGCATACAGTATGATAGCATGTTGCATCATTCATCTATTTTGCACGCACCGGGCTCGGCGCATCATACAAACTGCATTGTATTTCAATTCCAAATTGAATACGTGTTAGTTGTAGCATTCCATATGCCATGTTTAGAATAGCCGAGCCTGCTATAGTTGCATTATTGCATGTGTTGCATTAGGCATTTCTGTATAATTAGGATCATGCATGATTTCTAATAAAGTTTCTGTTTTGGCTTGGAGTACTAGGTGAGTTTTATGCTTTAGCATCCTTGCATGCGTATGAGTGTTGCCATGATAGCATGCTTACCATGAGGCTATGTGCTTATGTGATACAACTGCCTTGAATGCCTGTGGGTGGAGGTTGAGTTACTTGGATTGGACAATTCATTGACTGTTTGTTTTAAGCCCACTAGATAGTGGCAAAATCATGTTTTCTAAGCCCACCCGAGGGTGGCAAATCCGTGTCTTAGCCTACCTACGGGTAGCACCATCAAACCATTTTCAAACAAACAAACGTGAAATGTTTTGTTCCAATTCAGGCGACTCAGTCTATACTTGTTTGCTGCGAGCATCACATAGTAACCTAGGCTAATAATCGGAATAAGAACATACAAAGTATTCAAAAACAGATATCATGGTTAGTAGAGGCCGGTCTTTGACCGGGCGAGAGGGGGTGCTCACGATGTGACCTTCCCCAATCGTACCCAAGTTCCCGAGCCAACTTTGGTGATGACGGACACGTGGCCTTTTGGCACCGAGTCAGGGTTTCCTAAATTTCCCATTTTAAAAAATATTTAGGTGGCGACTCTGTTATCTGGCAAAGCAGTCCATGTTTGGCACTTCTTTCAAAAATCTGTTTTGCAAAACGATTTGCCGGATTTGGACTCTTTGGTTCAAGATTAAGAACCGTGACATTTGAGTCCTTGAATTGTAGTGACCCCAATATGAACAGAACGGGACCTAACCCTCCCGGGGCGTTCGGGGGACGTCTACAGCTTGCCCAAAGGCTGATCGGTTGTCGGCTCTGCCATGATGGGAACACAACCCTTGGATCTAGACTACCACTGTACCGTTTGATCCCCTTTTCACCTCTCGGTGTTAGGTGCAAGAGATATATTATGTGATTTTGCTGAGGTACCCCTTTTTTGACCATTTGGCCTAGTTGTATCTAGAAAAAAGCCATAGTGACTAATCCAAACTAGGACAGGATGCTCATCCAAAATCCAAGATTGCGTGAAACTGCTTGATTGAAATAGTGAAACCTAGTTCATGACAAAACTAGGACAGGGTAACCCTACCCCTTCATAGGGGTGTTTTGGCTCTCTCTTAACTAGTATGTGCTTTATAATGAAACTGTATAGGAATGTGCATAGCAGTTGCAAATTTGGTATCTGTTTTGGGGGCAGAATTCAGTGTGGAGTACAGTCCTACAGCTTTGATCATGTCTGTGATGATAAACATCTTAGCTGAGGTACTGTGCGGTTTCTGATTACTGTCTTTTTGCTTTATTTTTTTTGCTAGGTAGTTAAACCATAGCTTCAAAAAGTTTAGATATCCTCCAAGTACTCTGGACCCGAGTCGGAAGACTTTGCAAAGCCAGGGATCTTGTTCAGGGACGACCCGTGTTTACTTCACTCTTATCGGTTACAAGACGGAGGAGAATTAGGCAGAGTTCACCAATCCAATTCCTACAGTAGTCACCCTTCACCACACCTGTGTCCAGTCTGGTTTGGGAATAGTCGTCTAGTTCCAGCCCAGCACGAAAGCAATCACCTATTCTAATGGCATTGTATCTCCCAGCTAGTATGGAAGAATTGATACATCATCTGCAACAGACAGTTGAGACCCTACAGCAGGATGCGGCCCGTCAGGCTGAGGTTATAACCAGGCTACAACAACAGCAACCGCAGCCTTCTGCAGCCTCTGCATTCCATGCACCTACCGCGGGTATCCCAGCACCTAGAGCCATTGCTAATACTGCCAATGTCCAAGAAAACCAAGGCAATCCCATAGAGCCAATCCTAGCACAAGCTTCCAAAGCACCGGTTTATCAGACCGAGGCACCATTTGAATTCGAAGTCGATCCAACTGTGCTCAAAGTCAACAAATTAGAGAAGTTGTTTAAGAGAGCACAAGGGGTTAACTCCATTCTAGACATAGAGGATGGGAACACTGATTCTGCAGTCACATTACTGGATCGGTTTAAAATGCTGCACATTGACCGTTTTGACGGTTTCGGAGATCCGATGGTTCACTTACGGCTATTTTCGAATATCTTGCGGCCGATGGGCTTGACTAGACTACAGAAGCTGTCTCTCTTTGGTCTCACCATGTCGGGTATAGTAGTCATTTGGTATGCTAAGTTGGAACATTCTGTCAAACAGAATTTAGAGGAGATGGACGAGGCCTTCACTGCACTATACTCGTACAATACTAAAATCGAGGTCACAACTCATGATCTCGAGGCAACACGCCAAAAGACGAAGGACAGTTTCTCTGAGTTTGTGACAAAATGGAGAGCTAAAGCCTCGATGATGACCACGAGGCCATCCGAGAAGGATCAAATTAGAATGGTCATCTGGAATCTGCATGGTAAGCTGCTGTAAAAGATGATTGTCCTACCTCTGTTTACATTTACAGAACTTCATGAAATGAGAGTGCAAATCGAAGATGCCATGAAGCAGGGGCTTATTATAGATGAGAAGGAGCTGGCGAAAAGGCCGTTTGTTCGCAATTCCAATATTGCCAGTGGTAGCATAGCTGCGAGGCCGTCAGACATAAGTGTTGTCACCACAACCAAGACTGCTGACCCTTTTGCCAACACAAGCTCACAAACATTGTTCAACCTTACTTGACCCCAGAAGACTTTTAACCGACTATACATGACTCTATCCAAAGCCATGCAGTAGCTAGTCAAGAAAGGACACCTAAAACCATTAGAACCTCGCCCACTTCCCGACCCTCTTCCACCTAAACATAACCCGCAAAATACTATGCTTTTCACTAGCAGCATGGTCATGACACCAACCAGTGCTACCGTTTGCGTCATGAGATTTAAGATCTCATTGACAACAAGGTGATCGCTCCACCTCAGAAACTGAACATAACCAAAAATCCACTTCCAGCCCATAATCAAGTCCCCCCACTGTAGCCCGACTTTTTGCGCCCCCTTTCGGAAGCTCGAAATAAGCCTTACAATTCAGACTCCCGCGGTTCTGAATCTAATCTCACAAGTGCAATATGAAATTGATAAACACCAAAGAGTCCAAATCTGTAAAATCTTTTGGAAAATCAATTTTGAATCAAATTGCCAAAATTGGACTGCTTTGCCAGATACAGAGTCGCCACCTAAATATTTTATTTTGGAAAAATTTAGGAAACCCATGACTCATGCCAAAGGCCACGTGTTCGTTATCACTAAGATTGTCTCGGCTCGGGAACTTAGGTACGATGGGGGAAGGTCATGAATTGAGCGCCACCACTTGCCCGATCAAAGATCGGCCTCTACTAATCATGATATTATTTTTATCAACATTATATGCTCTTGCTCCGGTTTATTAGGCTAGCATTTACTATGTGATGCGCACACACACAAGGTATAGACTAGTTTGCTCGAATTGGAACAATTCAATTTCATGTTTGTTTTTCGAAAAAAGGGTTTGATTTTGCCACTTAACAAAGTGGGCTTAAAGTTTGTGAATTTACCACTTGACAAAGTGGGCTTAAACGTACATTCATTGAATCATTCCAATTCAAGCAACAAGCCTTCATCTACAAACACTCAAACAGTTTAACAAGTAAGCACTTAGCCTCATGGCAAGCATGCTAGTCATGGCAGTCACTCACACTCATGCATGTATGCTAAAGCACTAAAAACTCACTTAGTACTCCAAGCTCAGATAAAACAAAAAAGTTAGAAAAATATGCATGATTCCTAACTATACAAGATGGCTAATGCAACACATGCAATAATGCAACTAAAATAGGCTCGGCTACTTAACATGTTATTTGCAACAATTTGATAACATGCGGTCTAAGCACATATTCAAAGAAGTATTGAAATGACAATGTAGTTATAATGATGAACCGAGCCTCGATGTATATAAGACAAATGAATGAATGCAAACATGCGATATGCTAATTGAAACGTGATGCCCCTAATCTAACCATCAAAAGCGGATAAATAAAAAAGAGAAAGATGTGGGGTTGGAAGACATATACATTATTACAACATTGATGCCTTTGCGCAGGGGGGTCTGAATAAATAAACTAGCTAAGCTAAACTACTTAACTAATTATTATAAAACTTGAATAAATAAGCTAGCTATCTAAGCTAATTAATTATTACAACAAGTAAATAATTAATTATGCTAAGCTAATTAATTAAATAATTACAATAATGAACTAATTTAATTAACTACTTTAAGCTAATTAAATAACTACAATACGAAGCTAATTAGCCAACTATATTAACTAATTAATTACAAAGCAACTAATTAAACTAGTTAACTAATTAATTCAACATGAATTAACTAATTACAATAATGAAATACTATGCTAAACTAGCTATTCCATCTCAGGAAATGAGGAATGCACAAGGACACATGGATTTCCACCCGAAAACAGCCACTGTCTTACTGTTGTATGCCTCTGTTGCACAATACTTACACTGTTTTCCTTCTCCAAATCAACTTTGGTCTGCTTCAGAAGCACATTGTTGAATTTTTCACTGGTGGCCGGCATGCTAGAAGTGAGGGGTTACCGGGCAACACTGAGGGGTTGCCAGCCATAAGAGGTGGCCTGCTGGCCACTGCTGAGGGGTTGCCAGCCACTGAAGCCAAGTCCTTCCTTGCTGCAATAGAGGACAAACAGAGCAAGAATAGGGTATTCTCAAGGGTTGTCTGCACACTTTGCCTCTTTTTATCAGCAAACAGGTCAAAGAAGGGACAAAATTTGGTTCACAAACCATCAATCAAACAATTTCATTACTGTAACATGCCCGGGGGGTACCCGCGCGCGTTAAACAGTTCGGACTCCCGAGATCTCTTTGATCTCAAGTTTCACGAGTGCAATGTGAAACATAGATGAGAGTCCAGATTTGGCAACTTTTAGTGAAAATCCATTTTATTGCAATTTTGTCAAAAATGGACTGCGTCATCAGATCTCAGAGTCGCCACCTAATATTTTGGGAAATTAGGAAACCCATGACTCGGTGCCAAGGCCACTGTTCGTCGTAACCAAGGATGCTTGGTTTGGAACCTTAGGTATGAGAGGGGAAGGTCAATAATGAGCACCCCCGCTCACCCGATCAAAAGATCGGCCTCTACTAAACCATGATATGACTTTTTATTTTCTTTATATGTTCATGTTCTGATTATTGAATAAATCCTAAAATTTACTATGTGAAGCATACAAGGTATAGACTAATTTGCTTAAATTGGAACAATTCAATTTCATGTTTGTTTGTCGAAAAGGGTTTGAATTTGCCACTTGATAAAGTGGGCTTAAAGTTTGTGAATTTGCCACTACAAAGTGGGCTTAAAACATACAATCTTTGAATCATTCCAATTTAAGTAACAAGCCTTCATCCACAGGCATTCAAACAGTTTATCACTTAAGCAAATAGCCACATGGTAGGATGCTAAACATAATAAGAAAATCACACACAAATGAGATGCTAAAGCATAAAAACTCACAGATTTACTGACGTCCCTCAAACAGCTACAAAACAAAGTTAGTAAAATATGCATGATCTTATATACAGAATCCTAATGCAATTCACTCATGAGATGTATTAAAGATTCGGCTTCTAAAATATGGCATGTGAATCATCTCAATAACATGAGGTCGCGCATAGAATCACAGAAGAATTGATTAAATCCACACATATAAATTTAGCCGAATCTTAATGCATGAAACATGGATCCAAAGCATAGATATGCATGGCATGTCAGATATATACATATGTATAGTTAGGGAAAGCGATTAAAGAATGGGATAGATAGAAGCGGGGTGGGGAATTATTACAACACTTGAATTATTACATATCCGAAGGAGGGAGAGAGGAGAGAATAATAATAAAATAAAATGAAACCTCACAAACACTCAAAAGAAAAAGAAGATAAAGAACTTCATCACTGGCACAGTCCACTCCTTTTCTCCGCTAGAAATTGGGCCTAGAGCCCAAATCCCAAAATTATGAAAGTAAGCCCAATGAGTAAGCCCACTGGACCATGGTTTTCTCTAGCTGCTGGTTGGCTACATTTGCTCCCGAACTTGACCTCGGTTAAATGAAACACTAGCTGCAATTTCCTTGGCCAGCTCTGAGACCAAAGGGAAGAATGTGTATAGGGAAACACTAAGTTGAAATCTGACTTCAACAGGCCACACACAACCACAGGTGATCCAGGAGCTGCATATGTCAATGGTTCTGTGCATGTCACTGATGTACATTCTTTATTAAGAGGAGGTGGTGGTAATCCATGGCTTCTTGCTTCACCCGAATAGCAGCATCGTCTATGGCGGTTTTAAGGGATTGGCTTGCATGTGATGGAGAGAGAGATATATATTGGTCTCGGGCTAGAGAGAGAGAGAGCGAGAGCTTCGGAGTAGAGTCTGAGTGTGGCTCTAATGCCGTGTGTGATGAGTCTCCTTCTCTAAACTGTGTGTGTCTCCATGGTGTGTTCGGTGTTCATGTTGATTTCAACCCCTCTGTATGTCTTTCATGGCATGGAGAAAAAGATGGTTTGTCGTTGGGTGTGCTGGGTCTCCCTCTCTAAAACTGTGTGTGTGTATGGGTATGGTGGGTGTGTTGAGTGTGACATTGTTCCACCCGAGAGAGAGAGAGAGAGAGAGAAAAGAGGCCATGCAGCCTCTTAGAGAGAGAGGTGCCGAGAGGGAGAGAGATCAACCTCCTTGTGCATGTGTGACCTGGGTGTCCGTGTGTATGTCATCTCCCCCTGCTGTGTAGTGTCTCCCTTGTATCAACGGTGTGTGTGTGTATGTCCTAGCCGTGGGTGTGATCAGTGCCTGTGGGTATAAAGGTATCTCTTAGTGGTGTTGGGTCTCCTCTTTGAGAGAGAGTGAGAGGCCGTGTCTGCATGTGTGTGTGTGAATCTGCATCCTCTCCCGTGTGTGCTGGGTCTGTGTGTGTTGCTGTGAGTGTGTGGTCTGTGTGTGTGTCCTGTGCATGTGTTGTGTGTGCCGTGTGTCTGAGTGTGAGTGAGTTTGTGTGCTGGGTGTGTGTGTGACAAGAGAGTGAGTGAGATGCCGAGAGGTTGAGCGAAGATGATCCAAGGTGGGTTGGTTGAAGCCCTGTCAATCTGTCTTCCTGTGCATCTGTCAATGCCGTGTCCCCTGGATCAGTGTTGTGGCCTTCCTCTGTATGGTGGGTGTGTGCATCATGTCTTGTTTGTGCTCTCCCTCTCTACGCCCTCTGAAAATATTCTCCTCCTCCTTTAGTCTCTTGGCAGCCGTGTTTTTTATCTCGGCTGTCTCATGCCTGGTCTGGGTGTATGAATCAGTCTATCTGTGTGCATCTGTGTGTGTGAGTAGCAGAGAGAGAGAGAGCTGAAGTTGGGTTGGTTTTGAGCCAACCAAAGAGAGGTGAGAGAGAGCCATGTGTCTCTGAATGTCCGAGCCAGCCCATAGATTGAGAGTGAGTGTGAGAGATAATGGAGATGCCTCTGTGCCTCGTGGGTGGCGTGTGTTGAGTGGTGTCCACTCACCTTTTTTTTTTTTTTTTTCTCCCATCTTCTCACCTCTTTTGATCATTTTTTGCTCCAATTGTATCACATGCAAAACAATAATAAAATGCCACTTGTCCCCACCGACCGCCTTGAATCTCTATTTCATCAAAATTATTGTAGTGCTTCTTTTTTTTTTATTCTCTCCACTGAATTGAACCCACCGAGAGGTATATTTTACAACTCATCTTCCACCTCCACCCATCAGCATAATCATATATTCAACCTATCTTCTTTATCTCCCACCCAAAAATACCCCATCATTATGACCATACTATTTTTTTGTCTTTGTTGTTTTTCTTCTTTTTCTTTCTTTTGTTTTTTGGTTTTGATATAAATACCTAAATATATGTACACACACATAAAATTATAAAATGTATAAAATACTACAAATTACAAATTTGGCGAAAATGGGTGAGGTTTGGGATTGAAGTTTCAATTTAATTTTTCTGGTGAGGGTGGTCAAAATAAAGTGCCCAAGTCTTAGGGTTGGTCAAAATGGGGTGTCTACAATTGCATGACGGCTTATGGACCAAAGTGCAAGTTCAATAAATGCAACAAAACAAGACTCCAAAAACCACCTCCCTATCATGAATGATCAAGGGAAGTAGTTAACAATGAATCTTGAGCCATTTTTATCACTAGTGAGTATGAAACAACTTAAGACTCAAGGGTTCAATTAACGTTCGATTGAACCCTAACAAATTGATTATCTTACACCATTTTAATCCATTTAACTCCATTTTAATTACCAACCATCCTTTAATTCATTAAGTCCAAGAATAAGTTAAAGTCCTGTAAGGGTGTGAAGTACCAAACCAAGAGTTAACTTAAGACATGAAAGAGACGTCATGCCATTAATAACGAACCCCTGAAAGGGATTAGACCATTAAACAAGACAACCTCAATCTCATGCTTAAAAGAATAAGAGGTTTAAAACAACTCTCAAAGCAAAACAAAAGCCAAGAAAGGAGGGAGATTACAGAGATTATTAGTGCTGAAAATAAGTGAGAAAAGCACTAAAACATGCAATCAACTCAAACAAGTGGTCTAGAGGCCTAAAACACCAAGCTTGTGAGGACAATTACACTAGAAGCATGCTATACAAAGATCAAATGCAACTAACAACCAAAAATAGTTCTAAAACAGTCTAAAAATAGTCCTAAAACATGCTGGAATTAAGACAAAAATAGCTAGAATAATAAGCTAACACATAGAGCAAACTAGGCTAGCAAGTAAGGCACAAGGAGGGGAGAGTAACCTCTCCAATTTTGGACTTCAAAACATGATTTTAGCCACTGAAATGACTCTAAAAAACAATGTTTAAAAGCTCAAAAAAAGATAATGCAAAGGTGGGAAACACAAGGGTAAAGGCCTAGAGAGCAAGATATAAAGAAGGGTGAACCACCCCTCAACCTTATTGGCCTTAAAACCACAAGTTTTAGCCCAAAAATATAAGTTTTATACAGCCCAAAAATCAGTAGAAAAGATGGAAAACAAGTGGTGTAAAGATGGTACGAAAGCAAGAGAAGGTATACCTCTTGAAGATGAATGAACCCTAAGTTACAAACCACCAATTTTACACTCTCAAGTGCTTCAAGAGTTCAAATTCAAGCTCAAATAACCTCAGCAAGAAGCTCTCTAGGTTTGGTTTAGAGTGTTTGGGCTAAGGCTATGCAAGTTGCAAAAGAGACAAAGAATTGTCGAGAGAGAGAGAATTTTAGAGGGAATTTTAACCCCCAAACTTTTCTAACCTTTAAAACAAGAAGAAAGGACCTCTATATATAGAAAACAAGAGCCTTAGGTCAAAATATCTATATAGGGACAGGTGGAGCAATCTGGAAACAGTTGGCAACAGTTGCCACCAAAATATCTATTTTTTTTTTTTTTTTTTTGCACCAGTGGCCGGCAGGCCACAAATGTAGTTAGTAGGCCACTAATGGTGGCTGGCCGTCCACTATTTGTGGCCGGCACACCACTAGTGGCCGGCACATCACTAGGGGGGTCAAGGGGGGTCAAACCACTCAAAAAGGCCAAAATTACCAGTGGATGGCAGGCTAGAAGTGGTGGCTGGCCGGCCACCAATGGTGGCTTGCCGTCCACAAAAAGGGGCTTGCCGTCCACAAAAATTTACTTCCAGGCCCGACTTCAAATGGGCATATCTCCTTCATCCGAACTCGATTTTAGGTCATTCTTGAGTCCAAATTGAAGCCCCGGAAGTCTACTTTCCAATGGTGGCATCTTCACATCTAAATTCTAAGTGTGAAAAGAGATATGCCTATTTTAGTGAAGGTTGCTTAGTTTTGTCCTGACGGATTGATGCCTAAGTCTTCCCCCAACTAGTTTTCTTCCATCTCTTCTAATTTTCTTCAACTGCAAACCTATAAATAAGAGGTTTTAAAAAAAAAAAATACTTCACCTCCCTTTCATTTATTTCTACTTCGTCCTTGCTCAGTTTATCGAAAAGTGCAACTTTTAAACGAAATGCGAGCCTCGGAACATCGTAGAAACTTTTGGCAAAAATATTTTGAAAGAGAGTCTAAAATAGTTTTGGTCCAAAATGGTTTTGGTAAAAAATGGGGTGTTAGGTTGGGATCAGAGCTTCCTGCTGAAGAAATTGAGCGATTGCAAAGAGTAACTTTCATCATCGAGTGATCAATCAGTGGCGCCCAAGTCTTAAGGGCGGTCAAAAATGGGATGTCTACAGTTATCCCTCTTTGATAGAGCTTAGAGTCATGAAATGACGTGAGTGAATGTCAAAGCCCGAAAGGCGACCCATTTTGACAAGGCTGTAAGACTTGGGCAAACAAACAAAATATAGATGCAGTTGGTTGAACCCGAGGGTTGCCCACGTATCCCATTACAAGGAATCAAACCAGTGTAGTTCATGGGCAGGATGCAAATGATACGCAATGTAATGAAATAATGCAATGATATACAATATAATGAAATAATCAAACCACAAGCAGTGCAAAACCACACAAATACCATAAAGAGATGGAGATGCAAATCAAACTACGTTTTATATAGAAAAGAAGTGTGCACAGCCAGACGACGTTTAGCATAGGCTAAGTGCCTACATCCTCAATACTAGCCTCAGTGCAGCATGGATGCTTACACATAACAGAATCATATTTTAACGTGAAAAGGGTGCGAGCACATGCAAAACTATGTTGTTCGTAGAAAGAGAAAGAGTACAAGTAATTGGGTGGTATGATATAAGTGAGGAATGATTTGCTGTAGAAAGATAATGATCCTAAATGCTAAATGCAACAAGATAGAGTCCGATGCAATGGGTGCAATGGATGAAGTAAATAAGGCGCAGGCCGAACCACATTTTGCCTAGAAAAGGCATGGACACAAAACGGACCACGTCTAACACAGAAAAAGTGTTGACACCCTCAATACTGGCCTTAGCGCAACATGGGTACTTACACATGACAGAACTATGTTTCAACAATGGAAAGGTATGAGCACATGCCAAACTAAGCTTAACATAGAAAGGATGCAGGTGATAAAATGGTATGATGCAGTAGATGCATGCAATAATGCTATATGCAATGTAATAGACAGTTAGCTGGGAAATGAAAGTACCTTTATAGGGGCAATTGGCGATGACTCACCTCATGCTGCTGTGGATCTTCCTCTTCTTCTTGGTTGCGCTTCCAAACCATGGGTACTACTTTTCTTCCTGGCTATGTTCGCAACTTTCCCTATTCTTCAACAGGGTGACAGACTAGGTTGGTTCAGTATCCAAAATTGAGGCGCATACAAGCTACCTCAACCTATGGGGCTGCCATACAGATTTGAAGCCGAGGATACACCCCTGGGTATTTAAACCATACTTTAGTCTCAGAAATCCCGGACCTTTTCGTTCTAGGCCTCAGCCACTCGAACTGTAATTTTCACTGTCTCAGTTGATCTCCCAGGAACTCACTGCGAACACAGTCAGGTGGCTATACCAGACCACCGAAAGTCGTTCGGGCACGACAAACACTAAAAGAATTGCACCTTTAGAGGATTTAAGGTCTCCTAGACCAATGAGTGCACAAGACAGTACGATGTAGAGTGAATGCATGCACAAAACAATGCTATGCAAGTGCACAAGACAGTGCGATATAAGGTGAAATGCACTAGACAGTGCGATGTAGGTGAAATGCACTAAACAGTGCAAATGCACTAAACAGTGTGATATAAGTTGAAATGCACTAGACAGTGCGATGTAAGTTGAAATGCACTAGACAGTGCAATGCAAGTTGAAATGCACTAGATAGTGCGATTGAGTTGAAATGCACTAGATAGTGCGATTGAATTGAAATGCACTATATAGTGCGATACAAGTTCAAATGCACTAGACAGTGCGAATTGAGTTGAAATGCACTAGACAATGCGAATTGAGTTTGAAATTGTGCGGTATGCACGCAGTGATTTGTACGATGATGCATAGAATGATTGATTGTGCGATAGATGCATGAAGTGAGATTATTGTGCGAAAGATGCACATAATGATCAAATGAACAAGATTTACAAATCAATACAGCGACAACGCATGTTCCATGCAAGATAGACAACCGATGCATGATGTTAATTGAAAGCATGTTCTATGCAAGAGACAAGAGCATATTCTATGCAAAATTGAAAGCATGTTCTATGCAAGAAACAAGAGCATATTCTATGCAAAATTGAAAGCATGTTCTATGCAAGAGACAAGAATGATGCAGGACATGCGTGCAACATAAGTGTATGTGAAAATGCAAATTCTATGCAACAGAAGACAACAAATATGTAATCTGATGGAACATCAGAACGAATAAAAAGTGTTGTTCAACGACAACCTCCGCCTTACCCCTCGGAGACTTTGCAACGTGTTCAAAAAGGATGTATCCTGTTCATATTGGCAAGGGGTAACCTCTGCAAGCCACTTTGATTGCCATTCTGACTTGAAGCAGGCTTGAACTCGGGGTCGAGGTACACTCATACTCCAGAGAAAAGACAAGGCCTGAAAAGGTGCATCCGGAATGCAGCCTCAAAATTTGCTGAAGTTGAAACTCACTAAGATGCTTCAATATTTTCCCTCTTTTCTTTTGCTTTGCAGTCCGGAACCTACGTAGCTTCAGATAGGTGCTAGTTCTAATGCTCTCTCTTGTTTGGGGTTGGACCCTGCACTTCATGAAAGAAAGAATCCTATTTTGCACAAATGTTGAGAATGGCACGACACTTTGAGCACAAAACGATTTATGAGTTCTTGACCGAGTATTGTGCCTACGATTGACCGTAGTCAAAAGGACTCAACAAAGGGAAAGTAAAAACAACCTACACATAAAACAACTAAAAACAAGACTCACAACAAACCAAACCACAAACACAACACTCGGACATTTGCTTTCCATCAGCGGGAAACCTCTCAGTTCACGAGGGGCCTATTTCTCCAGGTATTGTTTCCCACCCTTTCTCATTTGTGATTCTCAAATCGCTCTGGCACTCAATCTCTATTTCTCTGACAAGCCCTTTCCTCACTTTTTCTCTCAGCGCACATCTCTCTATTCTTTAATCTCTCTCTCTTTTTTTTTATCCCTCCCTTCAGTGGTTGATAGATAAGCAGGAAGTTGTGGGCTCTTGGCCCTAGTATTCTGCTATATTCTCATTCTTTCACTCACAACTAGTGAGCTTTCCCGCAGAGGGGTTATGGTGCAACTGGACGTGCAGCAGATCTGCAACTGACATCGATTGGCGATGCCCTTGGCTTAAGTTGACCGAGATGAGTTACAGTATGTCGCACTGGCCAGGTATACAATTGATTGGTCTCACACATTATGTTTTCTACATCCCCATTCCAGGTTAGATGCCAATTTGAGTGTGATCAAACTCGTCTAGATGAGGGGGTCGAACATCCAGCTCCATTTCTAGTTCGTGTTTCACACTTGGCTTGATACCTTGCTGCTTGGAGGATGAGAGAGCTTTCGACCCTCTGCTGTTAGCTTTAGTTGTGCCCTTTCTGGCGAGTACGTTGATAATGGGGAAAAAAAATAGAAAACCTAACTCGACTGTGCCCCTGGTTCATCACTTTGACAATTTTTTGTTTTGGCTTTCTGTTAAAACAATTTTTGACCAACATAAGAGTTAGATTAACATGCGTGTTTGACTTTTTTCTTTGAAATCATGTAAATCAGGTTATGAGCACTGAAAATTTTCCTTTTTTGGATCCATAAAATGGTCCAGTTTTGGAAAAATGGAATAATTTTCGAGAAAATTAGTCAACTTCATTAAAAATCCTCAAAAATTATTTTTGCAACTGGCCACTATCCGACCAACAAGAAATTAACTCTTGAGATGCACAATCTCAGATTTGAACTTGATTTGTCTTGCAGCTTAATCTTCTAACGTAATAGGACAGCTGATTTTGAATGAAGATGAGCCAATTGGACATGGATAGGATAGTCGAGTTAAACAAGGATAAGCCAATCAACATGGATGACACAAGCAGGTTGAAAATGATTGGGGCCGAACTTCAGGATGAAGTTGCCTACGTATCCCAAAAATGGGAATCAGGCCGTACGTAGTTCCCGGTTGAGGTGCACTCGGGTATTAACACTCTCCTTTTTTGCTCTAACTTTTGCCAAGGCCCCCCTTTCAGGTTTTCAACCTTGCGAGCTTTATTTTTCTTCTCTTCATTTTTCTCTATTTTTCTCTTTTCTCTTTTTTTTTTCTTTTTTTTTCTTTGTTTTCATTCACTTTTTTCATTTCTTTTTCTTTTTTTCTTGCTCTAACTTTTGCCTAGGTCGCCCTTCCAGGTTTTCGGCCCAGCGAGCCTGTCATGGATAGAAAATTTAAACTTGTTCATGTTGATTGGTCGTAGGATCTCTAAGCCATCTGAATCTAGGAGAATGGCTGCTGTTCGCTGATTAAATAGTCTTGATGATGTAGGAGTCCATCCAATTGGGTCTGAATTTTCCCCTAGTTCTGTGGATAGGAACTTGATTGTCTTTAGTAGAAATTTTCTTCTCTCAGATTCTGTGCCAGACCAATGCTTACTTTCTCTGACAAAGAGCTGCCGTTGGAGGGCTCGACTCATAATAAACCGTAGTACATATTTGTGGAATGCAGGGAGAAATGGGTATCGGTGGTATTGGTAGATGCTGGTTTTGCCATTAATGTTTGTCCTTCCCATACTGTTTACGCAATTGGCCTCAAACCAGCGGGCTTTGTTCCCACAGCCCAAGTAATACGGGCGCATGATAACACAAGTAGAGAGGTCATAGGTATAATGCAAGTGAGAGTCCAGGTGGGCCTATCAGAGCAAGAGATTGAGTTTCATGTCTTGGATGTGCCAGCTACCTTCAATTTGTTGTTAGGGAGGCCCTGGTTGCACCATGTGAAGGCTATCTCCTCCACTCTCCACCAGATGTTGAAGTATCCTCATGGAGGAGGAGTGGCAATTGTTTTTGGGAACTCATTCATCCATTCACCTCCGGAGGTGACTACGCTAGTGCTAGAGATTAACCATGGCAAGGAGAATGTATTCCTCTTGGGATTCACTCTGGCTGAAGCCCAGATAGTGCAGACCATTCTGGCAGCAGACGAAGGCATGTACGTCAACGCCTAGTCCATCTATTTCATGAACAAACTGCAGTACGTTCCAAGAATGGGGCTCGGAAAGAGTGGTCGGAAAGGTGTTGTAGCACTGACGGATATGCCACACAACCCACATGCCTTTGGACTGGGCTATGTGCCCATCAAAGAAGACTGGATGAGAAAGTGGCAAGAAATGAGAGGCCGAGCCAAGGCCAAGCAAGCCGAAAAACACTATGAACTCATCCATAGACCAATTCGGGGGACACTGAATGGCTGTTTTGTTTGGGAAGGAGAGGATTTCCCTTTTTGTGGCTTTCCCGAGCCTTGGGTAAATTCCTCGAAGCAGCGTGTCCTTGGGTTTGAGATCTTCTTTGACCATTAGCTGTAGGACAATGATGATGAGGAAAGGGCTGAATTAAGCATCAAAGCTGAATAGAGCACAGAAGGTGACTCAGATGGTAGCGAACTTAGAGTAGGGGCAGCACTAGCTAATCTCTTAATAGATCCTGCGGCTGACCTACAGAACTTGGGAGATAACTTTACTGTCTCCATGATCGGGGAAAAACCGGGTGTGAACCCAATCAACGACATTCTGGATGCATCAGGGGCACCACATCTTACTTGGCAGATGGAGAAGGGCTATCTTTCCAGTCCTGAATTGGGTGATGAGCCAGAATCTAATTCCACTGAATTTGTGGAGTCGGGATCAGATTCAAGTTATTCTGAGTCTGAGTCTGGTATTTCCGGGAGTGGTAACCAGGATACCAAAGTCTTGCCTAGGTTTTCCTTCAGCTTTTCTTTTGAGTCTGTAACCAAAGATTTGGACCTTTTGAATGAGAACTCTACAGATTCTGTGTACTTTTCTATGCCACTGGTTTATTGTATTGACCAAGATTTTTGAAGTTTTAATGAAAAGGAAGATGAAGAAATTCCTTTGGCTTTGAAAAACTTGATTAATCGAGAGGAAGAGAGGTTTGCTAAACCCTGTGCTGATGAAATCATTGCCATTAATGTGGGCACTGAGAAGGATCTGCGCCTGGTTTAGATCGAGTCCACGTTGTCTTCGGAGGAGCGCAAGCGTTTAATCGCTTTATTAAAAGATTTCAAAGATGTTTTCATGTGGTCTATAAAGACATGCCTAGAATCGATCCTGAGATTGTACAGCACCAGATCCTTCTTGACCCTGAGGCCCGGCTAGTCAAGCAGAAATTGCGTAGAATTCGTCCGGATTGGGCACTGAAAATCAAGGAAGAGGTTACTAAGCAGATTGATGCAGGATTCTTGTTAGTATCCGAGTATCTGACCTGGTTGGCCAATATCGTCCCAATGCCGAAGAAGGATGGTAGAATTCGAGTTTGTGATGACTTTCGGGACTTGAACAGAGCCAGTTCGAAGGATGACTTTCCTCTGCTGCATATTAATGAGTTAGTGAAATTCATTGTGGGCCATGCATTGCTATCATTTATGGATGGGTTTTCCAGGTACAACCAGATTCTGATGGCACTTGAGGATAGAGAAAAGACTGCATTCACCACCCGTGGGGTACTTACTGTTACCGGGTTATGCTGTTTGGTTTGAAAAATGCTAGAGCTACTTATCAGAGAGCCACGACCACTATTCTGCATGACATAATCCACAAAGAGATTGAGGTGTATATGGACAACATGATTGTCAAGTCCAAAGAACGAGAGGGTCACTACACCGTGCTGGAGAAATTTTTTCAACGGATCAGGGAATACAGATTGAGGTTAAACCCGTAGAAATGCACCTTCAGCATGACGGCAGGAAAAATGCTGGGCTTTTTGATCACACAGAGGGGAGTTGAAGCAGATCCTTTCAAAATCAAGGCCATCTTAGAAACGCCACCACCAAGGACCGAAAATGAGGTGCGTGGCTTTCTGGGTAAAGTGCCATTCATAAGATGGTTTATTTCCAAATTAACCTTGACTTGTGAACCACTGTTTGGTCTCCTGAAGAAAGGGAAGAAATTCCGATGGGATGATTGATGTCAGTTTGCCTTTGAATAGGTTAAGCAGTACCTCTAAAATCTGCCTGTGTTGTTACCACCGGAGCTGGAGAAACCTCTGATTTTGTACTTGTAAGTAACAGATATGACCATGTGATGCATGCTTGCTCAGGAATCTGAAGATAGGGTGGAGAAAGCCATCTACTACTTGAGGAAGAAGATGCTAGACTATGATGGAGAAAGCTTGCCTAGCCTTGGGTATGGGCTACCAGGAAGTTGAGGCACTGCTTGTTAGCTCAATATGTAATCTTGGTTTCAAGATTAGATCCCATTAAATATCTCTTTGAGAAACCAGCGCTTACAGGTAGGCTGGCCCGTTGGTTACTTCTTCTCTCCGAATTTGATCTTAAATATGTCACCCGCAAGTCAGTTAAATGAAGAGTTGTAGCGGAGTTCTTGGCAGATCACCTGGTAAAAAGAGATAAGGCAGTGAAATACTTGTTCCTAGATGAAAACATTCTGCAAGTCGAAGAGGAAACTTGGACGATGTACTTTGATAGAGCGTCCAATTGGTACAGTTATGGGATAGGTGTGTTGCTGACAGTACCCGACGACTCCCATATACCTTTAGCCTTCAAACTCCAGTTCAAGGTGTCAAACAATGAAGCAGAATATGAAGCGTGTATTACTGGTTTAGAAGCTACCCTAGAACTAGGGGCAATAAGGTTGGATGTTATCGGAGACTCTAACTTGTTTGTTTCTTAAGCGAATGGAGACTGGAAAGTTAAAGAAGAGAATATGAAGGTTTACCATCAGACCCTGGATATTCTGATTCCTAGGTTTGAAAAACTGACATTCACGCATCTGTTAAGAGAGAATAACAGGTTCGCCGATACTTTATCAACTCTATCTTCTATGGTAGATATCCCACTTGGAGTCTAGATACGTTTGATTATCATCGAACAGAAATACACGCTAGCTTATGAAACTATTGTCGCGATAGATGAAGTGCAAGACAAAAACCCCTGGTATTACGATATTTGGAACTTCCTAGAAAAGGAGATGTATCCATCAGGGGCAAATGCCAAGGACAAATGGGGAATACAACGTATGGCCATCCAATTTATCATCTGTAGGGGTAAGTTGTATAAAAAAGGTCATTTGGGAATGCACAAGCTATGTGTAGAGGAATAGGAATCGAAGCGCCTTATGGAGGCTATCCAAGGCGGAGAATGCGGGGCACACATGAATGGTGTGATGCTAGCCCAGAAGATTCTCAGGCAAGGCTATTATTAGTCCACCATGGAGAAGGATTGTATTGGTTTTGTACGGTGATGCCATAAATGTCAAATTCATGCCAATCGCATGAATATTCCGCTGTCAAAGCTCTACAACATGACTTCTCCATGGCCTTTCTCAGTCTGAAGAATCGATGTTATTGGTGTTGTCTCGCCAAAAGGGTCAAATGGACATGAATATATCTTGGTGGCAATTGATTATTTTACAAAGTGGGTGGAAGCTCAGTTCTATGCTGTATTGAAGGCATCGCATGTGGCCAAATTTATCAAAAACAATATCATCTGTTGGTATGAAGTTCCGAATGAGATCACATCAGATAACGGCTCCCACTTCAAGAAAGAGGTGATAGACTTGTTGGAGAAATACAATGTGGCTTTTCATAAGTCATCTACATACAGACCACAAACCAATGGAGCTGTTGAAGCCGCCAATAAGAATATCAAGAACATCTTGTAGAAAATGGTTGAGACCTACAAGGACTAGCTAGATAAATTGCCATTCGCACTTTGGGGCTACAGAACCTCGATCCGAACATCTACAGAGGCAACCCCCTTATTCTCTCGTCTATGGGATGGAAGTTGTTTTGCCAATTGAAATTGAAGTCTCGCCACTACGAGTTATGGCTGAGTGCCAGATAACGGAGGTGGATTGGCAACAAAGCAGATTTGAGGAGTTAATGTTGTTTGATGAGAGGAGGCTAAAGGCATTGTATCATGTTCAGGGCTACCAGTGCAAAATTGCCAAGGCTTTTAACAACAAAGTTAACTCCAGGAATCTCAAGGAGGGAGACATGGTATTGAAAGACAACAGAGCTCCTATCCATGACCCTAGGGACAAGTTTAGACCCAATTACTGGTCCTTACATGATCAAAGCTATCTGGTCAAGAGGGGTAGTTATTCTTATGGACCTAGATGGCCTAGAATTTTCACAACCAATCAATATGGACCAGTTGATGAAATATTACCCCTGAGAGGCTCACTAGGCCAAAAACCCAAAAGGGCGACCCAGGAAAAAGTTAGAGCAAAAAAAATTAAAAATAAAGAAAAATTGAGCTCGTAAGGTTGAAAACCCTAAAGGGCGACTTTGGCAAAAGTTAGAGCGTAAAAGGGAAGAGTTAATACTCGAGTGAACCTGAATCGAACTACATAAGGCCTGATTCCCATCTTTGGGATACGTAGGCAACTTCATCCTAAAGTTCGGCCGTAACCATCTCCAACTCAACTATCCTGTCCGTTTGTTTGATCAGGTCATCTTTGTTCATCATCTGCTAGTTTGGTTGTGATCTTCATTTTAGGGAGAAAAGCTAGTTACAATGCGGAGCAGTAGTGGTATGCAATCAGGGGTAGTATGATCTTTTGATTCGAGGTTGTACATCTTGAGGGTTTAATCCTTGTGTGTGTCAGGTAGTGATCATTTTTCGAAAATGGTTTTGAAAAGTTTTAATAAAAGTTAATTTTTTTTTCTAATAATTTACTTTTTACAACTTAGACCATTTTTGGACCAAAAGGAAATTTTTAGTGCTCACAACTTTAATTCCATTGATTTCAACACGAAGTACATTCTTCAACTCTCTGATACAAATCAAAGTTTCTCTTACATCATAAAACTTGAGAAGAAAGCCAAAGCAATAAACTAGGGGCATAGATGAGTCAGGTAGTCCTGTGTCCTCTGCTCGTGCTTGTGGAAGCCTCTGCAGCCAAAGTTGGCCCGACTTGTGCCTCATCCTCAAGCCAAGCCAAGCCAAGCACTCGCCAGAAAGGGCATAATTGAAACTAGGGGCAGGGGCTAGAAGCTCTCTCGTCCTCTAGGCAGTAAGGTACCGAGCCAGGTGTGAAGCACGAATCGAGAATGAAGCTGGGTATTCTATCCCCTCCTCAGGGCAGGTCTGATTATGCTCGAATTGGTGTCTGAGCCGGAAAGAAAAGTAGAACACGCAGTGCGTAAGGCCAATCAACTGTATGCCTGACTGCCAGGTCATGTTGTAATTCATCTCAGTTAGATTGAGCCAGGGGCAACGCCAAGTGATGCCAGCTGCAGATCTGCTGCACATCCAGTTACACCACTGTCCCTCATTGGGAAAGTCCACTAATCGCTGGCGAAAAAAGTAAGCTCGGGCTAAATATTCGGGGCAAGGGTCCACCACTTTCAGCTTATCCATGAGCCATACCCGGGAAGGGATTAAAAATAAAAGAGATAAAAGAATATAAAGATGTACGTTGAGAGAAAAGGAAAG
The DNA here is from genome assembly GCA_030407325.1 of Camellia japonica. Lineage (NCBI taxonomy): Eukaryota > Viridiplantae > Streptophyta > Magnoliopsida > Ericales > Theaceae > Camellia > Camellia japonica. Next base: position 183,136,929 of record JAPPVO010000019.1, read on the forward strand.
AAAAGGGTTTCGAGAGAAAATAGAGAGTGAGTGTCGAGTGATGTGAGAGACATATATAAGAAAGGGTGGGAAACAATACCTGAAGCAGTAGTGGACTCCCTGCAAATCTGAAGGTCTCTTGTTGGTGGAAAGCATCTAAACCTATTAGGGTCTCGGTTAATGCCAAACCAATACAACTCTTACCCTCTTTCAGATGGTGGGCTAGTTCGATCAGCTTAACGCTAACTAGGGGCAAGAAGAAAATGTGCAAGCATATATAAATAGAAGGAATGTTGTCGAAAGCTTCGCCAGAGAAGGTCGCCTCTATCTCCAATGTCAGAGAATCGATGGATCAAATGGGGTATACCTAACTTCTCGTTATGAGCTAAAAATCGAGCTTCGTGCAAAGTAAGCCTGCACATTCGTCCCAAAGCCAGGGCATGGCCAAAACGGGGTTGTGGCATAATTTCCTCATTGCGTCGGGATTCCATCAATGCTTAAAACTCTTCAAGTGCCAAGCACAACTCTTGAGATCCGAAGCGGAATACATGTGTAACCGAGTTCCAACACTGAACAGCAACATGGAGAAATGGAAAGCAAAGTGAAGTACGGCTTAAAGAAAAAAGAGCGTTTAGGCCGAAACTGTGAAAGTTCACCTTTTTCGAGACGTCCAAATTGGCAATCCAATCTCAGAGCCTAGTGGTGACCATACCCTCCATCTTAAGAGCCAAACATCAAAGACTTCCTATTTTGCATGGAAAACAACTTGGAAGCACTTTTTATAGACTTTGAGAAGGAGTTGTGCATGACAGCTGGATCCCACTAACCGACATCACTTTTGGGCCCTGTCGTGCCTCATTGGGACCCGGCCGTGCCTATTTGGACATAGTCAGAACAGTTGCATCAGAGGCTGGTCTCTTGTCTTGCTATACTGTGGTTGCATTTTAAGTTTTGTTTTTTTGTATCAAGTGTTGTTTAGTGTTTTTAGGTCATGTTCGTTTCGTTTTGCTATTATCGGGTTGTATTTTACTTTGTCTGGTAGAAGGTTGTTATCCGATTTAAGAAGGAATTCAAAAAGCACGCATCCACAGTTGTAAAGTCTTGTACAAAATTGTTATGCAACGGTTATGCCATCTATCACATTTTATGTGAGAGGAATTATCCAAAACTTTTTATATACACACTCGCGGGTCCAACCTCGATCATTGTCTTTACAAACCAAAAACAAAAGAAAAGTCTTCCAAAAAAAAAAAAAAAAAAAACAGAGAGTCTAACTACAAACAAAAAGAAAATGCAAAAGAACTAATCAGAACTCCATCCTCGCTCTCTTCCTTCTCGGCTGCGAAGGAGGGGCGTCACTATTGTCCCTGGAACTATTGGATCGCACGTCAACCTCCTCCCCCTTCTCCTTAGAGTTCGTGTACTCAGCAAAAAGACTCCTCAGAAGGTGAGCGCTGCCTCACCCAGCCTCTCTCCCCTGTCAGCCTGTCATCTACTTCTCACCGCACCTCGTCTCCACCTCCTCCTAGTTGGAGGAGGCCCTACAGGTGCAACTAGTGCCGGCTCAAGCTGAAATGAGTACAAATATGAGTGCATATATCAGAAGAGATCCAAGTAAATTGTGTATAGGTCTTAGAATGGTTGTAACATAATTACAAACAAGATTGCAATACCTCAATCCCATGGGTGGCCAGAGTAGTCTGCCTTCTCCGCACCATCATAAGTAGTCGGTTGATCGTCCGGAGAAAGTCATCATCATATGCCTTGGATACCTGCAAAAGGAAGAGAATTTAGTCCAGTATACAGAAATAATCGAGTATAGTGATCAAGCACAGTGAACAAGAATGAAATGGTACAGTGAAAAGAAATAATAAAGTGTACAATGAGCAGAAGTATAAAGAAGTGTGTACATACTCGATGCAAGGAGCAATCACCAATCTGTGATCCCTCTCCTCAATATGCTCCAAAGGGATCTGCTCCAGCACCCTATCTAGTCGCATGTATACAACCTCAGTCGAAATCACGGGAAGCCCGGAAATAGGAGCGGCGGCAGGAGCACCTCTAATAATGGCAGCAGCAACCTTTGGAATGACGCGAGCCACGCCCTAGGTAAGAGGCGCTATCACCCGGGTTTAGAAGAAAGTGGTGAAGTCGCCGGGCTCATGATGTCAATCACCATCCTCTCCCAACATCAGGAAGTCGATCTGAGGATCGTCGTGAAGCTCATCAACTACCCTCACGCCTGGAGGAGGAGGACGTGGAATGTCAAGGTTAGCGATGCCTTACGTCTGCCAGATGAACCTTTCTCCCAAGTAATATGCCCTGTTGAAAGAGGCCACAACATGGTGGAGGCATGCTATGCAGCGACATAGGTTATCCTCGACGCCTGGGGGATGCTCGCCCAAGGATGCCAGTTAAGCTGTGAGTAAAAGATGCAAGTAAAGTGTCGGACATCAAGGAAGCAACAATACAAGAAACAACAGTATGGACACAACAATATGGAATCAGTGGAAATAATAAGGGAAATAATAAGATGAAGACAAAGACTAATATTTTGTTACTTGATCTGAGGTGATGGTGTCAAAGAAGTGGCAAAAGTAGGGGAAATTTCGATCTACACAGCGACGCCACTTGAATCGTGAGTTATAGTATCGGGACCGAGGTACTGACAACTCAAACAGCCTCACTGGGACCGGAGCTAGAGTGGTGAAATACATGTAAACCCATAACTGCAAGCAGAGAAAGATAAATGAAGTAGATGAACAGATATGAATAGAAAATGCAAAGCAAAGATGAGCAGGAAGTGCAAAAATGAGCATGAATACAAAGTTGAATAGAATATAAAGTCGAACAGAATGCAAAGCTAAATAGAAAAGTAAGTGTGAGGTGTACCTCCCAAACTCTCCAGTAGCTGCCAAGTGAATCCACCTTGCGGCAGGATATAGAGCTCATGAAGTAGTATAGAGTGGCCAAGCTGGCATCACCTGAATCATACTCTGCCACCTGCGACAGATGCACCAATGCTTCGAAGAAATATAACCCCACAATATTCTCCCTATTCGCGAACAGGGTAGTACCGAGGAGATACATGAGAAAGCTGCAGGTGTACTGGGCGAGCTCCTTCAGGAAAGCTGGCTAAAGATCGAAAAATGCTCCAAGAACCAACTGTATCGCACCATTCTGTGGCCGGTAGTGTCTAGGATCGCCTCGAGAAGCTGACGTTGTGCATCTCTCCACTACGCCATATTAGGATCAAACAGGATCGGGCCACCAATCCCTATCCGCAGACCAGCGAGCATCGAGAAATCATAGAGGCTCAGAGTCATCTCCCCAATCGATGAAAAGTGGAATGAATCAGTGGTATCCCACAACCTCTTCACCAGGGCCTCGCAAAGAAGTGGCTCAGCCCGCATCTGTATAAGTCCTGAACAAAATAGTCCAAAGCCGGCAGGATTAACCAGCGTGCGAACCTCCATAGGAAGTCTCTCATACCAGTGTCAGGGGCTGGATATGGATCCATAACCGCCAACCCTCCTGGCTATTAGCTGTCACGTAGAAATCTTGTCAGTATTCGCAGTGTATTGAAAGGAAGATTTGTTTACAAGTTTCAAGTATGCAGTTACAAGTATACTTAAACATTGAGGGGAAGTTGCTTGCCATGGGTGCATCGGCGGACAAGTGCTCCGCAGGCTCTTGCAGCAGAATGTAGACAACCCATTTTTGATGGCCCTTACGACTTGGATGTCATTGCTTGCATACTCAATGATGAGTCTATATGTTCGTCAAGTGCTCGAAGCCCTCAGCGGAATGCCATAGCTTTGAGCTTTTCAAACCCTACACCACTGTTGCCTTGTTTTTTGGACCAAAACCTTGAATTTTCAAGCCTGCAACAGGGCCTACCGGCCATCACTCTTGGTTGCCGGCCACCAATGTGTTTTGCAGATATTTTGTGATAGTTGTACTAGCTGTTTGCATAGATGCTTGCATCTACTCCCACGTGTATGGCTGGATGTTTTTGAGGGAATTGCATGTTTGTCTATATATAGATGACTTCCCTCCCATATTTGAAGCTTAGAAAAATTTTAGAGCAAAATTTTTCTTCTCTCTTGCAAATTTCTTAGCCTTTGCCTATGCACTCTTAACCAAACCTCTTCATCTTTGAGCTGAGGTATCTTTGAGCCTTGTTTGAGCTCTTGAGGGTGCTGTTTACCTTGTTTTATTTCTTGGAAGTGATTTCCTCTTCAAGAGGTATAAGGCTTTGCCTCTTTACTTGTTGTATCTACTCTTTACCTTACTATTTTCCAACTATTTTTGGGCTATAAAAACTTTGTATTTTTGGGCTGAAACTTGGGTTTTAAGGCCAATAAAGGTTGAGGGGTGGTTCACCATTCTTTACACCTTGTCTTCAAGGCTTTTACCCTTGTGTTTCCCATCTTTGCACTATCTCTTTTTAGCTTTTGAATACTAATATTTAGAGTTATTTCAGTTGCTAAAATCATGGTTTGAAGTCCAAAATTGGAGGGGTTAGCCTCCCCTCCTTGTGTTTTGCTTACTAGTCTACTATGCTCCATATTTTAGCATATTATTCTAGTTGTTTTTGTTTTAATTCCAGCATGTTTAGGACTTATTTAAAACTGTTTTAGGACTATTTTTAAGTGTTTGTTACATTTGAGCTTTGTTTTGCATGCTTATAGTGTAATTGTCCTCATGAGTTTGGTGTTTCAGGCCTTAGACACCACCTTATTTGAGTTGATTACATTTATTTATGGCTTTCCATACTTGTGATCACTCTGAATCACCTCTGCAACCTCTCTCCTTTCTTGGCTTTTGTTTTACTTTGAAAGTGGTTTCAAACTACTTGTTTGTTTAAGCATGAGATTGAGATGTCATGCTTAATGGTTTAATCCCTTTGGGGGTTCACTAACAATGGCATGACACTTCTCTCATGCCTACAACAACTCTTGGTTTGGTACTCCTTTCTGTTAGAGGACTTAAAGCTCACCTTTGGACTTAATTGATTAATGAATGGAAAAGTAATTAAAATGGGTGTTAACTTGGACTAAAATGGAGCAAGATAATAAAAAGTGCCGTGTTCAATCGGACGTTAATTGAACACATGGAAACTTGGGCCATTTCATACTTGCTAGTGATGAAATGATTCAAGTTTCCAAGGTCAACCACTTCCCTTGATCAATCCATGATAGGGAGGGCGTTTGAGTCTTGTTTTATTGCATTTATTGAACTTGCATACTTTGGTTTATAGGCCATCATGCAATGAAATTGCTTCTATTGATGGTTTGTGAACTAAGCTTACTACTCCTTTGAGCTGTTCATGATAATGAGGGGTAAATTGTGCAAACAAATCTTTGAGAATACACTGTCTCTACTCTACTTGCTCTCTGTTGCAGCAGAACAACCCAGTCAGCAGTGGCCGGCAGACCCCTATTGGTGGCTGGCAGGCCATCATCAGTGGACGGCAAGCCCTCTGCCAGCCACCAGTGCAAAATCAAGCAGTGTCCTTTTTAAGTAAAACAGAATTGGTCTAGAGGTAGAGATCAGTTCAAGTGTTCTACTATGCAACAAAGGCATTTAGCAGCAGAAAAAGTGACTTTTCGAGTTGGAAACCGCGTTCATGCATGAGCCCTCCATCGAGCCTCGGTATTCATGTTATTAATGTATTAGTGTTGTGCTTAAAGTAGTGGCTTTGTAAATTAATTAGTTAGAATAGCTAATTTGTCTCGTGTTGTAATTGTTTTAATTAGCTAGAATAGTTAATTAGTTTGGTCTGTAATAATTAGTTAAGCAGTTTAGCTATTTATTCATTTCGTTTTGTAATAGTTTGTTGATTCGTCGTAATTAGCTTAGCTTTAATTAGTTAGCTAGTTAGTTTATTCGAACTCTCCTTCGTGAGAGCGCAATGTTGTAATAATGTACATGTCTTCCAACCCCAAGTCTTTCTTGCTTTTATTTACTAGCTTATGATGGTTAGTTTAGGGCATCATGTTTCGATTAGCATACTTCATGTTTGCATCAACTTGTCTAGCATGCATCGATGCTCGATTCATCATACTAACTTGCATTGTTAGTTTAGTGTTTCTTTGAATACGTGCTTAGACCGCATGCTATCAAATTGCTTCACATATCATGTTAAGTAGCTGAACCTATTAGTTGCATATTGCATGCGTTGCATTAGTCATATTGCATAAGTTAGGATCATGCATTTTTTCTAACTCATTTCTCTTTTGACTTGGAGTATTAGGTGAGTCTTTACTCGCTTTAGCATATCATATGTGTGTGATTGTTGCCATATCAAAGCATGTTCACCATGAGGCTAAGTGCTTAATTGATAAATTGCTTGAATGCCTATGGATGAAGGCTAATTGCTTGAATTTGAATAATTTGAGTAATGTTTATATGCGATCACTTTTTCAAGTGGTACATATTTTGAAACAATTTTGCAAACAAACATGAATCAAGTGTTCCAAATCTTGCAAATTAGTCTATACTTGTGTGTGTGTGCATCACATAGTAATGCTAGCCTAATAATTAGAACATGAGCATATAATGTAAATAAGATTCATGTCATGATTATTAGAGGCAAATCTTTGATCGGGCTAGCGGGGGTGCTCAATTCATGACCTTCCCTTCTCATACTTAAGTTCCTGAGCTGAGACAATCTTGGTGATGACGGACACGTGGCCTTTGGCACGAGTCATGGGTTTCCTAAATTTCTCAAAAATCAAAATATTTATGTGACTACTCTGTATCTGGTAAAGCAATCAATTTTTGGCAATTTGATTCAAAATTGATTTTTCAAAAGATTTGTCAGATTTGGACTCTTTGGTGATTATCTATTTCACATTGCACTTGTGAGATCAGATTTAGAACCGCGGGAGTCTGATACTGTAGTACTTATCGTCAATCCCAAGGATGAGTTCCCTCAAATCTCAGGATGCCGTCGGGGGTCAAAGCATGTGTGCGGATTTGGTAAGTGGTTACGTCAAAATGCATATCAGCCAATGGAAGCAACTCCGGCTCAGGTACAGGCGGAAGCATATCCTTGGCCTCGATGTCCTCACCAAGGACAACACCGATACCCATCACGGGGTCAAGGATAGGAAACTCGTCACTAGCTATCAAGAAATATGAAGGAGAAAATGAGGACAATGTGAAAAGTGAGTGGATGAATGAAATTGAGTGAAAATCCCCAAAATTCCAAACCCTAGGAGAGAGAAAATAATAGAAAGTGAAAATCAAGGGGGAGAAATGGAAAAAATGAGGGTAAGTATGTAAGAAATCAAGCAAAACCAAGAGAAATCATGAAACTCAACGAAATCGATTTTTGTTCAGTTCAAAACGTAGAGAAGTGAGTGGGTTTTAAGAAAAAATTCGTGAGAGTTTGTGGGTTTTATGAAAATAGGGTAATCTAGAGAGAGATGAGGCTTAGAGAGAGAAAGGAAGGGAGTTTCGGTTATGTATGGGTGTGAAAATGAGGGTTGGATCTTGTTAAAAACAACCATGGCTCGTGGAATGACCGAATTGCCCCGTGTCGCCATCGCGACCTGACCGGCTCTGCTAGGGCTCGGCTGTGCTTCATTTAGGCCTAGCTGGTCCCAAGTGTGTTACAGTGTGCTAATTTTTCCAGATTTGGACTGCCTTGTTTGCTTTGAAAGAAAATGAAGAAAAGGAAAGAGAAAACATAATAGAAAAAGGAAAAAACAGATAGCAAAAATAAAATAAAATAATAATAATAATAATAATAATAATAATAATAATAATAATAATAATAATAATAAAAAAACAAAGAAAAATGGAAAGAAAGAAAAATAGAGAGGAGAGGAAAAGAATTTGTTCTTGTTTTATTGCTTTTTCGTGATTTGTTTCGTATGGTGTTGTATTCAATTAAGCTCATTTTCAAAACTTTTGCACAATTGGTTCCAAATTGATCATTTCGAGCATCATTTCGATTATGTTGGTTATGTACCTTCGTTTAGTTTGTCACAATTCATGGTGTTCAAATCTTCATCAAAATTCGCGCTTACACTTCGTACTTAGTTTTGAGTTATCTTGGCGAGCTTCATTTTCTGAGGCCCTTCCAATCTCGTTGTGTTGAGTTCTGAGTGTTGTTTTGCCCTTTCGTTGATTTAAACTTTCCTCTTTTCGCATGAGACGCGTTAGGTTGTTGTTTGCTCAGTTAAAAAATCAGGTGCGTCTAATGTTCACACCACCTTTCCTCATTTCACATGAGATGCGTTAGGTTGTTGTTTGCTCGGTTAAAAACATCAGGTGCGCTTGATGTTCACACCACCTTTCCTCCTTTCGCGTGAAACGTGTTAGGTTGTTGTTTGCTTGGTTAAAAACATCAGGTGCACCTGATGTTCACACCACATTTCCTCCTTTCATGTGAGACACATCAGGTTGTTGTTTGTTCGGTTAAAAACATCAGGTGCGCCTGATGTTCGCACCACCTTTCATCCATTCGCGTGAGACGCGTTAGGTTTTCGTTTCCTCGGTTAAAAACATCAAGTGCGCTTGTTGTTCACACATTTTCTTACATCCTTTCTACGTGAGACATAGGTAGGTTTGCATTTTCTTATATCCTTTCTGTATGAGATGTAGATAGGCTTGCATTTTCTTATGCCCTCTCTACGAGAGATGTGTTTGTTTACTCACTTCTTTCCTTGTGAGACACGGCTTGATTTGTTTCACTTTGGTTTATACTTTTGTTATTGCTTGTGATGTTGTTTCATCGCTTGTTAGCTTTTATTCAAATGTTTCGTTGCATTGCTTCATTGCATGATCATAAGTTATTTTGTTATGCATATCATTTGCATCTTGCCCTTGAACTACGCTGGTTTGATTCTCTGGAAAGGGATACGTAGGCAACTTTCGAGTTCAACCACTGCATTTTATGTCTTGATTTTTTTGCCCAAGTCTTACGGCATTGTCAAAATGGGTCGTCTCTAAGCTTTGACATTCACTCATGTCATTTCATGACATCGAGTTCTATCAAAGAGGGGCAACTGTAGACACCTCATTTTTTACTGCCTCCAAGATTTATGTGCTTTGTCCTGTACACTCGTGATGAAAATAGTATTGTGCATGATTCGCCTTCTCCACCAAGGTCGAGCGCTCAAAACAATCTTAAACCTTTCATATCTACACTGAATGAACCCCTGAATTTTATTTTTGAACCTTGTGCTGTCGTACACTAAGCTTAAAACAGAGAAACATGGGAACACTTATTGGCCCGGTCGTGCCTCATTGAGGGTCGGCTGTGGCCATTTGGGGTGGGCCGTGCCCTGTGGGTAGTAAACACTATTCTGGGTGGGAGCCCGCCAGCTGTCCATTTTTGGAGATATTTTCGACTTGTTTTGCTCAAATTCTATAAAAACGAGGTTATACCTCTGTTTTGAGGGTTGAACAATTTAAAAAGAGCCTATACACACATTAAGAGCTCCTTCTTGTGCAAGTCATATTTGAACAAGCTTATCACCCTTAAGCCATCTCCAAACTCCATACACATTCTCAAACCTTAACCTTAGAACCTTGGTTGAACCTTGAGGAGTACAATTCAAGCTTGAGAGTGTGTTAGGATTGAGCTTAATCAACAACCAAAGCTTACTCTATTTGAGAGGTATAAGCTCGTAACTCTTGCTTTTGCTTTCATTTTCAATCATTTTCTATCCATTTCTTGTGTCTTTGTATTGTTTTAATCCAAGTTTAAGTGTTGAAACTTGGGTTTGAATAGCTACCAAAGGGTAAAGAGGGTTGACGCCCTCTCTTACACCTTACTTCATAGCTCAACCCTTGTCTCTACACTCTTTTCTTTGACCTTTCAAACTGATTTTCAGAGTTCAATAAAGGTTAAAAAAACAAGCTTTGAGGCTCCAAAAAATGGAGAGGTTAACCACATCTCCTTGCTTTTGTTTACTAGCTTTGCTTTGCCTTATTCCTTTCTATTTTTTTTTAATGTTCTTATCATAATTTTTGGCCACTTTTTTAGCGTATTAGAGGCTGTTTTAGAGCTGCCCTAATTTATTTAATTAGTTCATGCTTTGATTAGTTTGCTTGTTGGATCATAAGTTCTCATACATAGCTTGTTGAATGTTATTCTTGGCCTTTCTTTGTTTGACTCCCATGTCAAGAGTTCCATTTTAATAAGTAATCTAGCATTCATTTCTGCAACCTCCCTCTTTTCTTATTTTCTTATTTCGTTTGAGAGTTATTTCAATCGGTTGAGGTTATTCAAAACATGTAAAAGAGATTTATGCTCAATGGCTTATTAATTTTTGTCCAAAATCATGTCCTAACTCATCAAGCAATTAATTTTCTCATTGATGGTTTTGGAAATGACTTCGTTCTTCTCTTGAGGCTTTCCAAGACAGAGAAAAGTAGAAGGGACAAACAGAGTTCAAAATAACTCTGTCTGTACTGTTTTCACTTCAGATCACAAAAACAAGGCTTTTCACAAAAGATAGGGCACGACCAGCCTTATTTGGGGCCGATCGGGCCTTATTTGGGGTCGGACGGGCTCTAATGTTTAGTCAGTAACATGTTTTACAGAAAATAAAGGGCAGTGGCTGAAGGTGAAACAAAATGGTCTGGGCAAACAGAGCAGTTTCTGGACATTGCGCAGGCGAACATTGTGCATTCTTGTGCATCCTTGTTTAATTAGTCATTGTAATTATTGTTGTAATTAATTATTATCATTATCCTTAGTCTAGTTGCAATTCGTGTAATTGTTCATTTGTAATTGTATAGCTAGTTGTACGGTTAGTTAAAATTGGATTTCTAGGTTATTGCTCATTATTAGCATTGTTGTAATAAAGTCGATAGCTAGCTTGTCTCTTTAATTCATTCATTCAAATTTGTAATAGTTAGTTTATTTAGAAAATCGGACATTCATTCGGACCCTCCTATGCGAGGGCAAATTGTAATAATGTGTATGTCTTTCAACCCCGCGTCTTTTTCCCTTTTATTTACCCGCTTATGATGGATAGTTTAGAACATCATGTTTTCGTTTAGCATTTCTCATGACTTGCATCCATTGTCTTGCATGCATTAGGCCCGGTGCATCATTCTAACTCGCATTGTTATTTATTAACTCTTTGAAACGTGCTCGAACCGCATGCTATCAAATTGATTCACATGCTATGTTAGTAGTCGAGCCTATTAATTGCATATCGCATGTGTTGCATTAGTCATTTTGCGTCTGTAGGATCATGCATTTTTTCTAACTCTTTTATTTTTTTTGGCTTGCCTTGGAGTACTAGGTGAACACTTATTGCTTTAGCATACTGCATGCGTGTGATTGTCGCCATATCGAACATGAATACCATGAGGCTAAGTGCTTAATTGATATATCTGCTTCAATGTTTGTGGGTAAAGGCTAATTGTTTAAATTGGGATAACTTGCTTAAATATACATACGAGCCCACTTTTTCAAGTGGTACGTATTCAAACAATTTTCAAAAATAAACATGAAATCAAAGTGTTCCAATTTTTACAAATTAGTCTATACTTGTGTGCAATAGCAATACATAGCAGAGTTAGTCTAATAATCGGAGCAAGAGCATATAATATAGATAAGAATGACATTATGATTAGTAGAGGCCAATCTTTGATTGGGCGAGTGGGGTGCTCAATTCATGACCTTCCCCTCTTGTACCTAAGTTCTCGAGCCAAGAAAACTTTAGTGATGATAGATAAGTGGCCTTTGGCACAAAGTCTTGGGTTTCCTAAATTTTTCAAAAATATTTAGGTGGAAACTCTGTAATCTGGCAAAGCAATCCATTTTTGGAATATTTGATTCAAAATCGATTTTCCAAAAGATTTGCCGAATTTGGACTCTTTTGTTTTTATCTATTTCACATTGCATTTGTGGAATCAGATTCAGAACCACGGAAGTCCGAACTGTAGGGCTGATCATATCCGAAAGAAGCACGAAAAATCGAGCTACACATAGGGCCCAACTTTCTTGCCACATCATTGTGAGTGAAAATGTGAGTTTGTAGCATTGCTAGAACAATAAGTTATTACACGTAATTCCCAATTTTTTTTATAAAATAAGTTTCACCAACTATCACTTTTAATAGAAAAATAATATTTATTTCTATTGGGTTTTAGCAAAAGTCACTTCTTAACTACTTATGCCAACTTTTTTTTATTTTTATTTTTTAATTGATAATTGAGATATAAAAAAAAAAAAAAATTAATAGAATCCATATTTGGCAAGTGTTAAAAAAGTCATTCATTTTCTTAATATTTTTGTCTTTTGTTAAAAAAATATTTGTATTAAAACAATTTATTGTTCAAGTCCTTATAGTTTAGAATGATAAAAAAAACATTATAAAATTTAAAATAAAATATATATATATATATATATATATATAAACTTTTAATAACGATTAGTAATTTAAGCACATATATTTTATAACATATTATATTTAGGCCAATAATATTATGACACATGTGAATATTGATTTTATTCTAATTGTAGTAATATAATTTAAAGAAAATTTAAATTTATAATTTAATGAAATATGCATAAATTAAGGAATTAATATTGATCTTCTTCCAATTATGGTAACATAATTTAAAGAAAAATCTAAATTTAAAATTTTATTTAAAAATATAAAATTAATTTATAGCCCAATCATATTGTGACACATATTAACAAAAATTAAATAAAATAAAAGAAGATGAGAAAACAAATTCTGACTTTCAACCTTAATAACATTTTGCAATTATAATAGTATGTTGATGCTCTCAAAGTTGATTTTTTAATTTTTTTTTCTCTTTTCGGTGCAAATCACTAGGTAAATCTATATATAATATGTATCTCGAAAAAAAAATTATTTTAATTCCACCTTTTTTTTTAGATAGAGTATGAAAACAGAGACTACAGCAGAAACATAAAAGAAAAACATAGAATCATGAAGCAACCGAAGGCGGAACCTCTTCCATCCAAACACGCAACCCCGAAGAGGAGATGGCCAATCTTGCCAACTGATGAGATACCTCATTTCCTGTCCGGTGAACATGGCTTACCATGAAGGAACGAAAGGAGGACGAACCTTGACGAATTTCCATAATAATAGGACCAAACCCAGCTAGCTCAAAATCAGCACAATTGGCACCCATAGTAGCATTAACCATAGTCAATGAATCCCCTTTCAAGTTAACATCTGCTAGACCAAGATCGCGAGCAAACCGAACAGCGTGTAATACTGCTTCCACTTCCAAGAAATCTACGTCCAAGATTAGCCCCATCTATTCAGATAGAGAGGCCATTACCTGGCCCAAATTATTACGAGCAATTACACCTAGACTCGACACATGTTGCGCTTTACCAATTACGCCATCAAAATTTAGTTTATAAACCCACATAGCCAGAGGCAACCAAACAGCCGAAGAAGCCAAAGTGGTCATCTGAGAAAGATTAACCTAAGCATCAAGAAAAGTCGAAAAACTATTAAGCGCAATAGACGCTACCTCCTCAGCACGGCTCTTGGGCTTTGCAAAAATCACTTGATTGCGATGTAACCAAATTCCCCCAACACACCGAAAACACAAGGCCCAAAACTTTAGAGCCATGGGATAAAGAAATCTGCCAAACCCAAACAAAGAAATCACTTGTCAAACCCAGTTTTCATAAATGATCTAAGCCTGCAGCCATCCAAACCTGTTCTGCAAACTCGCATCGAAATAAACAATGGCACACCGTTTCCACTCCCCCACAACAAACCTCACAGCAATTACTAAGAGGGATACGTTTCTTAATCATATTTGCTTTAACCGGCAAAATATCAAGACAAGCTTTCAGAGCAATCACACGAATTTTTGGCAGAATTTTTAACTTCCAAACCATTTTCCGAAAAACCGCAAAATTCATCCTATCTTCTGAAGATCCAACACTCATGTCAACATTAGATCTAGCTAACTCCAAAAGATATGCTGATTTGACCGAAAAAATCCCATTTTGAAGTAATGCCAAACAAGAGTATCCTCAGGCCAATTTCGACAAAGAGGAATGGCAAGTATTGTAGAAACGTCAATCGGAAAGAACATAGATGTGATGATCTCCTCATTCCAGCAGCCCCTATCCCTATCAATTAGAACCAAAATAGTAGCATCCAACATCAAGTCCATGGGTGGAACAATAAGTTGGAAGGACAAAGGACATGGAATCCATTGATCCCCCCAAATCTTGGTTGTTCGACCATCATCAATTGGCCATCGCAACCCAGCTTGTAAGAGAGATCGCAAACCATGAATACTTCTCCGAGTTGAAGATGGATTACAACCCAAAGAAGCATCCAAAATAGTGGAAGTAAGAAAGTACCGAGACTTGAGCAATTGTGCCACCAAAGAGTCAGGATGCTTGAGAAAGCCACCAAGCTTGTTTTGCAAGCATCGCCCTATTGAAAGCCTCCAAACTACGAAAACCCAAACCTCCCTTCTGTTTCAGCAAGCAAAGTTTGCTCCACCTAAGCCAATGTATCTTCCTTTCTTCCTCACGTTGTCCCTACCAAAATTGACTTATCATTGAATCAATTTCATAACAAAGGCCCGCCGGAAGGATTATACAAGACATGATGAAAACAGGAATAGCTTGTGCAACGGCCTTAATCAAAATATCACGCCTTGCAGCCAACAAAAACTTTTCTTTCCAACCATTCAAACGCTTCCAAATATTTGTCTTGATATACTCGAAAACCTCCTTTTTTGATTTACCAACAAAAGTGGGCATACCCAAGTACTTCCCATTTGTTTCCATAGCCTCCACTCCCAGCAGATCAGAAATGGCTCTTTTGGATTGGTCATCAACATTCTTGCTAAAAAATATCGAAGACTTACCCAAATTGACTTTCTAGCCCGATGTCTCCTCAAAAGCACTCATAATACGCAGCAAAACTTGAGCTTCATCAAAAGGCACCTTTGCAAAAACCAAGCTATCATCAGCAAAAAAAGAGATGTGACACATGTGGGCCCGAACGACTCAATCTCACACTAAATAACATCCGTCGCCCAACAGCATTATGTATGATGCATGAAAGGGCTTCCAGTATACGGGTAAATAAATATGGAGAAATGGGGTCCCCTTGTTGCAATCCCCATGAGGGATAGAAACGTTGTGAAGGCACACCATTGATAAGCACCGAATATGAGGCAGATGACACACATTGCATAATTAAAGCAACAAACCCTGGAGCGAAACCCAAACGTACCAAAATGCATTCCAAAAAAGGTCACTCAACACGGTCATAGGCCTTACTCATGTCAAGCTTTAAAGCCATATAACCATCAGATCCATTGTGACGATTTTTGAGCCAGTGAAAAATTTGAAAAGCAATGAGAACATTATCAGTGAGGAGATGTCCAGCCACAAACGCACACTGAGATTCCGAAATCATAGATAAAAACACCAATTTGAGTTAGTTTGCAAGCACCTTTGAAATTATTTTGTAGACCACATTACATAAACTAATGGGCTGAAATTGCTTAAAAGATTTAGGCTCATTCACCTTCGGAATTAACACAATAAAAGTTTTGTTCAACAAGGTAACATCTTTCCCTCTATTGAGAAACCCAAAACCGCACCACAAACAGTCTTAATGGTAATATGCCAAAATTTTTGAAAAAATAAAGCCGGCTTACCATCAAGCCCTGAAGCTTTTATGGGATGCATTTGGAACAGAGCAATTCACTTCATCCTCTGTAAATGGAGCAAGTAAGCTTGAATTCATGGCCCTAGTGACAATGGGAGACACAACCTCTAGAAATTTCACACTAGAATTTGAACTAGAGCTCGTGAAAAGGGCCCCAGTGACAATGGGAGACGCAACCTCTAGAAATTCCCCACCAGAATTTGAACTAGAGCTCGTGAAAAGGGCACCAAAATAATCCAAAGCTGCTCATTCAATCGCCAAAGGTTCGGACACCCACCTCCCAGTACCATCTTCAATACCTCGAATTCATTTTTTTTTTTTTTCATATCTCTACAATGCTTTTGCATGAAAAAATCAAGTATTTTGATCCCCATTCCGCAACCAATTGGCCCTAGATCGTTGAGACCACATGACAGACTCACACTCTAAGATCTCATCAATGTCCTTATATAACAGCCGAATTTTCGAGGACATATCTTCAGACATAACTAGTTGTGAGCGCAACCATTCTAGACGTGTGGTCTTTACCCCTAACTATTTTTGAAGATGTCCAAACTGGGTACGACTCCACCCTTTTAGCTTTGTACTAGCTCGAACAATGTTTCTCTGTAAACCATCTACATTGGCGCTAGATCCATCACCATTCCAACAATTGGCAACCACTTGTTCACACGCTTCCTTCCACAACCATATCTTTTCAAAACGGTAAACTCTTCCATAGTGCGGGCCAGGCTAGGACCTTACTCGACGTAAGACAAAGCAATCCACAAGAATAGGAGAATGGTCTAACATTGAACTCACAAGAGTATGAAGATTGGCTTCAGGGAATAAGGTTTGCCACTCATAATTTACCAATCTCCTATCAAGACACTCGTGAACCAAACCCGAGTCACAATTATTACACCATGTAAACTTCCCTCTAATAAAACCCATATCAGAGAGATGACAGTCACTCAAAACCCGATGAAAAGCCTCCATCCGTGACCTATTTCGAACAGCTATACCGCACTTCTTCGAATAAAAAAGAATTTAAATAAAATCACCGGCACATAACCACGGATGATTACTACCATCATGAGGTCAGCGCAAGAGTTCCCAAGAATCCCTGTGTTTGACCATCTCAGGATGTCCGTAAAACCCCAAGCCCCGTGAAACGCCATGTTCGTACCCCCAATCCCTCAGTCACTAAAGCATCAATGTGACCCACAGAGTAACTTTTGATTCAAATCTTTACATCAACAAACCATAACAGGGCCAAACCCCCCAACAAACCACAACGGTTGACTGCAAGACAACCACTAAAACCCAATTTAACACGAATCCTTTCCAAATCACGAACTTGAAGCTTAGTTTCCATAAGAAAAACTAAACAGGGACCTTCGGCCTTTAGAAGGAACTGAAGACTTCGAACTGTCCGAGGGTTCCCAAGCCCCTGATAGTTCCAGTATAGGAGACTCATGGCGATCGGCGGGACTGGAGAACAGCCACTGCCATTGAGTCAGAAAAGGCAAACATATCCATTCCTGTCGAAGCCATGCAAACCTGTTTGTCAGATTCCACAACAACATCAAAATCCCCTGCATCCTCATTATCCCATGCTCGCTTCCCACATTCAACAGGAGGAGGAGTAACCATGAACCAAAAGCCCGTTGACGAGCTTGTTTTTTCCATCGCCTTCCACCACGCTGAACAGATCCAGCCCCCAGCTCCAACACTTTTTTGTTAGTCAAAGAAACAGATGAAGAGCACACCTTTTCATTGATCACATTTGAACGAATTAAAACCCCATCCCGACTAGGCTCCACCAGTCCATTATCAAACTGATCCACACTAATCATAGGAATATTAGGCCCATTAGCATTATGGCAACTTTCATCCACCACCATATCATTCCCAAAAAGCAGCCTAGGCCCACTAAGCTCCAAATCCTGATGGGGAAGAATCTCCTGTGCAGGTGGTTTATGGGAAGTCAAAAAAAGCGGAGGTTTTGACCCCACGTCCCCACGAGTCTGGATCCTCTACCGCGTTTGTCTGCCGCGCTTCCTGCGATGCTATCAAAACGGCATCATTTTGGTAGTGTTTTTTTTTTCTTTTTTCTTTTTTCTTTTTTTGCCCTTTTCTCCTATTTTGTTTTCCCTCAGTTTGAAAGACCACAACCACAACCACAACCACAACCACAACCACAACCTAAGCACCTCATGAACATAAAAGACGAAGAGGAGACCCATGATCGGACGGCGAGACGACGACAACGACGATGGCAACTCCATCAAGATTGAGTGTAATGGATCCTCAACGGCAACTCCATCATCTTAGTTTCTTCATGGACTGTGAATTGGAAAACATATTTTAGATATGTTGAAGAACCCTCTTTTAAAGAAAATGAAAATATAAAGTGTTTTGTTTATCTCTTTCTATTTTCCCTTTCTTTTTCTTTTCCATCTTTTAATTTTTGACAAATTCAACATATAGACACAGCCAGAAATTTTCAAGGGAGTTTAACTTGAAATGAAGCCCTGTTTGGAGTTCATCTTATTTGTTTAGGGAAGACAAAATGGAAGTAAAAAATAAATTGTCTTTCTCCTTCTTTTTTTTTTAAAAAAAAAAAATACAGAAATCCATTGACAAATCCAAGATCTCTATTAAGATTTTTCTGAAGAACTTGAAATTACATACAATAAACTGAAA